>JANHMN010000020.1:20397958-20531565 GCA_030674055.1 Rhabdomys pumilio
TAATTTGTTACACTTGCTTTCTCTTTCTTTGTAATTTTTTAATTATTATTTTATTAGGGAAGAAATGAACATAAAGAAAAAAATTGCAATCAGTCCCATACCCCTAAAATGTAGTTTCTAGTTAGTAAGCCGTGTCTCATAGTCTTTCCAACACTTCAGTTTCTTAGAAAAAGTATATTTCTATATACAACTGTGTGTGTGCACTGCATATGCGTGTACATGTGGTTTGGTACATGTCCATCAGTAGTAGTCAGAGGAGGACATCAGTGTCCTGTGCTATTAATTTCTGCCTTATTTGAGACAAGACCTCTGATGAACTTAAAGTGATGTTAATGGCCAGCAAGAAACACGTATCCTCCTGTCTTTGCTACACACTTGCCCGCTGCCTTGTGGCTACAGGTGCTGACAGCCATACCTAACAATCTTACATGGCTCTGGCCTCTGAACTCACATTTGTGTAGCCAGTACTGAGCCTTTGTCTCCAGCACTTTCCACACCTAAGCTTTAACTTCTAAAATATCGTTTGTTTTTTACCAGAATTCTGGGAGTCATGGAGGGCTAGGCACCCACAATTTCCACTGGTAGGATAAACAGACTCAGATAGTGCTTGAACTCTCTGCAAGTCGTCATTTTTGTATCAAAATCTCCTTTGGAAGTTTCTTTAAAAGGTAGTTTTCTTCTTATCTTCACCTCCTGGGACTCACTCCTGTTTGTGGAGCCCGCTACTTCCTACAGTCCAGCAATCACATTATAGACTTACTCGGTGACTGTTTAATTAGAAAGCTATTTTTCCTTAACATACATTTTTTCCCCCAACTAATTATATTTAAGATGTGTTTTTCCCACATGGGGAAACCAAGGAGGAAAATATGTTTTTTACAACAGGTTTTATGTGAATGTTTTCAAGAGTGCATATTACTTTTTATGAAGTTTAAAAAGTGCCGTTTTCTTTTTAAAATATAAATAGCCAGTGAAGCAGCAGAAAGAGTACAAACCGGTGTTCACCAGACTTGAGCTCCAAGTCCTTGTATTTAGTCCTTAGCTCGGTGAGCCTGGGAGAGTTGTTACAGGTCTTCCTTAAACTGAATGGGTAAAATCTGCTCTGCAACCTTCACATGCAAACTGACTTCTTGGCATAAAATTTTATAATAAATTTTAGGACCATTGTTATAATGAAATATAATAAACAGACACTTGCTCTATTTGCTGTCTTTGTCAAAAATTTCAATATGGGAATTATTTCCCCTTTTTATTTATTTTTCCTTAATATCAACTGGGTGTGATGATATCTCCATAGATGGTTGGGAGTATGATCTGAGATGTATATAGATATTATTTGTAAATTTGTGAAGCTCTGATCAATTTGATTGATTTTTTATTATTATTACAATAGAATAACATCTAGTTGCCACCGGCACTTGATTCTGTCAAGGTCCTCAATGTCAACTTTGCCATGTAGAAAGGTTTCTTTGCAGCTGTCCCCTTATGTGAACCCCTGCTGTTTGGCTCTCTATCACCCTGAAGCCCTCTTCTGTTGCTTCTGGGGCTCGATGTGGCCCAGGAACCAATGTTTCCCAATCTCTCTTAAAAAATATGTATTTTGAACAGTAATAATATAATACTTCCTTGGGAATGTTTGTGTAGAAAAGTTGATTAGAGATTTAAGAAGGAGGTTCTGGGCAGTGTTAAAAGTAGAGAAAGAAGAGCTCATGAAAAATTACTACGTAGGATGTGGAGATGGACTAGTGGGTAAGAATATTTGCTGTGCAAACACGAAGACCTGAGTTCGACTCCTCAGACACACTAAAAAGATGGGTATCTTCATGCATGGGCTTGTAACCACAGTGTTGTTGTGGGTGGAGATAACTGCTGGGGCTTAAGACCAGCAGTCTGGTTTCAGAGTCAGTGAGAGACACAGTCTAAAATGAGTAACTCAGAGACTGGTAAGGTAGGCCATGAGACACCTCTTTCTCTGCTCTCTGAGCATACGGCACATAAACCTTCAGACAGATTAAGTCATTGAAAAAGTACAATTGTCAAGTTGCATCCCTTGTATATCTAGGCATGAGACTAGCTACAGCGTGCAACAGGTTGTATCGTGTAAACTGCATGTGGTGGTGCCGTATTAAACAAATATGGCCAGGACCTAATCTGGAAAAAAATAGGTGTGAATCAAAGTGGCTACAGAATCCAAATGGGAAACTCAGGGAGTGCTTTTTACTGTCAGTTCAGAGCCACAGTGGATTAGCGCATGCTTCTCCAATTCTACTTGGCCGATGCCTATGCTTGCAGATGAGAATAACACACACTACATCAGAGGAGAAGGGCCAGAATATTGAGAGCGTCTTTTATTCCATCAACCCTGGGCTCATGGCCTCCATTATTCAGCCTTTTATTGTTCCTTGCAAAGCGATTTTATCCAAAGTACTCTGCCTATAAATGCGGAGAGCCGGGACCTTCGGTTTGGAAAAGTCCCACTCAAAAGCGTCCTAATGCCCTTGGATCCTTAAGACTGTCAGCATCCATGGCTAATTAATGTTTTTTTTTAAAACAGGAAAGAAAATTACCTTTGGCTTAAAAATCCCCCGAAGTCTACACTTTATGTTCAGTCTAAAATCAAGGACGCACTCTTAACCTTTCACCTTCTGACTCGGCTGTGTAAGGGCCAGGTTGGCTTCCAAGCAGGGACACTCCCAAGTAACTGGTACTTTTTATTGGTCTTCACCATACGAGGTTGAAGCACTTTATTGACTAAAAGTAATTATATTTACTTAAGGCTGTTACTAGAGGAGGAGAAATAAAGATCCTGTGGGCCTTTATAAAGTTTCAGTGTAACTTTCCATAAAATATTAAAAGGCATGCTTATCTGTACTTTTCATACTTTTTGACTCGCCAGTCACATAAAATATATTTATTCTTGCTATTTGTGTGTAGTTAAAGTTCTCATGTTCAAAAACAGCAACGACACCATTTTCAAAGTCTTTTAAGCATTCAGTTTTCTATTAATCACTAATTACTCTGCTCTTCTTTATGTATATCAGGTCTGGATTCAGCCAGGCCAGAGTCTTGTTTTAATAAAAGCAACATATGCATATATATATATGATGTATATGTATATGTATATGTATATATATATTTATGTATATGATGTATATATATATATATATATATATATATATTTATGTATGTATACACACACACACACATATGTGTGTGTGTATGTGTACTTGTACGTGTATGCCTTTTGCGCCTGTGTGGTGGTGCCATTTTACGTGGTGATCTCTCTGTCGTCTTGGTCTCTTATTCTCTCAGGTAAGCATTACAGTGTTTCTGTCCTAGGGTTGGAGGGAAAACTGAACTGAGCTTGCACAGTTACCCAGGCCCCAACCTGTGCAGAGTATAGAGTGACCACTATGTATACAACTATGTATACGGGCTGTTTCAATTGTTGCTGGTTTTCCATCAGGCACTGGTTGTCTTGCTTACTTCTCTGTATCAAGGCTGAGCTTATAGACCCCTGTTGTAGCCACACTGTTGGCATCACCATTGCCTCCCCCAACCCCATGGAGTGACTGTCTTCCATCTGTGTTTCTCTGCAAACCTGGAAAGCCTTGTTCAGCCTCAACATTACCTGCTCTGGGAAGGCTTCCTTCATGTTCCTTTACCCACGTGGAAACTCTGCTTCTCTCTCACGGAGCTGTCAGAACCTGCTTCCACTATTTCTTTCCAGTCTCCCATCCTAAAACTAGAGTAGGCTTTCCTCACATCTATACCCCACCTGCCTCATACCGTGACTATCTAATTCATAATGTGGTTTTGGTCAGTGCCTGTGGGATTGAAGGATTTAGTTCAATGTCCCCATGAAGGAGACAGGGGCAGATCAGAAGCCATACTGAACTAAGAATTATTTCAGAGTGACTGAGATTTCTAATGGCATCAAAAAAAGCCAAAGAATATGAGAAAAAGTGCACACGCTTCTCTTTTCTGTCATCTCTTTCCAACAGCTGTGCTTACCAGGTGTGCTTTCCATGCCTAGCCCTTGCTCAAGATCCTTGGATTATATCAATGGGGAAAGAAATGGAAAACAAAAACCAAAAAAACAAAACAATCACCGATTAGCTCCTGTTCTAGACAGCACTAGTCAGATAGAAGCAATGACTGTAACTAAACAGCTACATTACAGTGTGACATAGACAATGGCATTATGGAAAAAAGAAAAGGTAGTCAGAAGGGGGAAGGGGTAGGCTGCTAAAGCTTCAGGAAGAGCAGTTTGCAAGGAAGGACATGGTGGTGAGTGTGGATAGACCCGGAAGGTAAGACGTGAGACAAGATCTAGAGTTCTGAAAGAGAGAGGCAGGGAAGGCAGTTGCTGGCTGGGGAGACAGCTAGAGCAAGGGCAGGAAGAGGGAATGTACCTGCCATTCTCAGGGAGGTTTCCAAGGCTGGAGTGGAGGAAGACCAGGGGAGAGGCGATGATGTCAGACAACGGGGACCGAGCATCCATCCATTCAGTGCTTTCCAACTTTAAAGAAAACCAAGTTCACAGAGGTTCAAAATGTTGTCTTAAAGCATGTCACATGTTACATTTGTGTTGGAAAAAGCTGCTCTCTGAAGTCTGGATCCCAGAGAATTCAAGGGAAAATGCAGACAAGCCTGAAGGAAACAGTCTGTGAAAAGAGGCATTTAATGCTCTTTAATGCTTTGCTTCTGTTGTCTCTATTAGACCAGCAGGGAACCTTTGTTCCCAGAGAACCTTGCACCATTGGCTGCAGATACAACTCTTGTGCTTGAGGTCTAATGGCTCGAAAAACAGAGGAGAAAGCCAAATATAAACTGAAGGGCCATACAGTCATACTTAACTTAGCCAGGCCAAGGAAAACGTCTGTAAGCCTGGAGATATTTCTGATGTTCATCACAGGCCTGTCAGCAGTGGGTAAATAATTTCTCTTTAAGTCTGGACTGTATCTACATTATGGAGACAGGCAGTTCTAATAATATCTTAAGACGACTAACTTCATTTACTCTTTCTACAATGTTAACTAAGACCCTACTATGTGTCAGACACAAGGCATGTATATCAGTGACTAAAATAATCCACCCCCCTCATTATAAAATCAAAGAATACTCAGAATAAGTATCAGATGGTGGCAAAGGAAAACGGAGAGAAAGAAAACAGTTCAAGCTCGTGTTATAATAGGAACCGGAGGCTAGGGGGTCACCACGCTAAACAGAGCAGACAGAGATGAGCTGACAAAAGGAAATCTGGCAGACACTGGAAGCAGAGAAAGCATATCTTTAGGACCCCTGAGGGGAAGTGTTGTAGGCAGAGGCATTGGCTAGTGCAAAGGGCCTGGGGCAGGAGAGTGTGCCGATGAGCAGTGCCTAGTGATCCTTGCTCATTTTCCTATCCTTTTTTTTTTTTTATTCTTCCTTCTCAGTTCAGCAGGAAACAGCAGAGCAACTATTTTTTTTTCCTTCCCTGGTGGGTAGAGGGAGTTGGCGAAGGGATGCTAATAGGTAGAGTCATAAGAACCAGAAGTGAAGTTATTCTTAGGTTAATGTCCTGCCATTCATGGTCCTCACCATGCCCAAGGTCCCACATGCTGCCAGGGTTTCTCAGGATACCATAGGAGCACATGGCATTCCAAGCAATGCACGTTCATGGTATGGTGTACACAGGAACCCTGCAAGGGCAAGGCAGACAGACTCACAGAACATTCATGATACTTCAGACAAAGCATAACAGAGCATAACCGGCTGAGGCTCACTCCTGGTTGGTTTTAAGAGACATCTTATTTAAGGCTCTTTCTGAATTCCATTTTTTTTTTTTTTTGACACAGGGTACAATTCTCCCCATGGAGACTAGGAATGAAAATGCCCTTCCTTCTAGAGAAGTCTGATACCCTGCCCCCATGAGTGAGGTCTCCAGCACTGACCCCAGCAGGACAGGCTGAGCAGATCTCAGTCTCCAGCAGTAGTGCTGTTCCCAGGCCCATGGGGACTCAGCCTTAAGTAGCACCACATGTTGGACATTGCTGGACACTCCTGCTTCAGTTTTGCCCAGCTCAGCACAGTTCCCTTGTTATGGAAGATTTTCCTGCACGAAGGAAAGGAAAGGAAAGGTTATGCCTGCACAGGCCTCCTGTAGTTTTATCAGTCTCAGTCCCCTGGCCCTGTCAGCAACTGCTCAAACAAGAACACACACACAGTGCTCAGAGAAGGTAACACACAGGTCCCCTCAAAGCATCTTTCTGAAGCCAGGTTATTAACATATGGAGTATAAGCATGGTTCTTCCCTCATAATCTGAAAAATATATGCGTATATGTATAGTCACACACACACATACACACATACGAATCCACGCTTATGAATATGTACACATGCATATTCATACATGCACACACACATTTGCACATGCCCTTATTCTTATGGCTAAGCAGTTTTTAGTTAACATTTGGTTAATTTTAATTACCTAATATTTATCATTTTTTCATGACTGGCATGGCAAGGACCTGATTTGTGTGAAAAGACTGTTTTAGGTTCCAAAAGAGTCATAAAAAATGAATTCTTGGATGACTTGTATTTAACAAGGGAATAATGTTATCAGAAATAGCAGAAACTCCCAGGATGGACATTGGCAAGCAGACTTCCCATCCTCCTCCTGCCTTGGGCTGTGTGACTCCCTAGATGGATTTATAAGTCAGTATTGCAACAGAGATTCCTAGATTCCCTCCAATGAGATTTTTTGTTTACTTCTTCCTCTCTTTAAAATTTGAGGGTTTTTGGGGAGCAGGGCTGGGCATAAATTCTATAACACCATGATCAAAATGTCATGCTGTTGTTCTTGGGATTCTGAGTCTAACAGAGACCAGAGAACTTTCCTTAGTTTCTTCCTGTCTTTTTCTGCTTTTATGGTGCACTGTGAACTTGAATCAAGCTAGAGAACAGAGCAGACAGAACAAACAAAATTGTTGAAGGTTCAGTGGGATGCATGTGGTTGGCCAAGGTCATGCCTGAGTATGCCAAGTCTTTAGGGGACATATTCTCACCCACCCTATCTTCTCTTCAGATTATCTGTTTGGGCTCAGTCTGGAGGCATCCAGATTCTGAACACCAGCACAGAAATGAGTGATGAAGATCTTTTGGCAACAGGTAACAACATGACACTAAAGATGTGCACATTTCCCCAGGATCTATACCTGCCCATTAATAATGTAAGGCATTAACATGAATTGGGTTTTTAATGCTTCCTTAGTAAGGATTTAAGAAGGAATTTCATTTTCAGAAGAATTAGGATCACTGTCGTGACTCTGAATTTCTTCCTAGTCCATTGTGCTATCTCTTAAAAACTTAGAATTCTTTATCTTATATGTTGTGTAGGGGACTGTTGCTGTCTCACTGGGTGATGATGGGATGTTCTGACAGAGGTGTTTATTATCAAACTTTACCAAATCAACCACTTCCAAATTTTACCTCCAAATCCTTGGCCATAGATGGTGAGTGAAGATAGTCCCTAAGTAAGTACAGAGGACTATGTGTTAGGTCGAAGGTTACCGGAGCTTAAAGGCAAGGCTGGGCTATGCTTCTCACAAGGGCAGTGCTTAAGTGGGGAAAGTCTATCAGCATGCAAGGGAGGCACGTGCTCAATTCTTACACTTTATTCCAGCCAAGAGGAAAGGAAGGACTAAAAGATCAAGGGTACAAATGAAAAACAAACAGAGAAAGCTGCAAAGTTAAGAACACCAGGGGGGAGGAAGTCACGAGGGAACTGCATTATATTTCAGTTTCTTTTAAAAAAGGGGGGAGGAAGAAAGAAAGAAAGAAAGAAAGAAAGAAAGAAAAAGAGAAAACAACCAAAACCCTAAAATCTGTTTTGTAAATTAATTCCACACTTAATTTTTGAAATTCTTACTTACTTCTGCAGACTTTGCCAATACCAAGGGATGAAGTGTTGTGGGGAAGAGGCAGGGACTTCCAGGGTGAGCCCATCCTCTCACCATTTCCTTTCATATGCAGATTCAGCCTGGCCTTGTCCTTTGTCAAGGCTTTCAAAGATCTAAGCTTCCTTCCTAAGGCATCATCTTTTATTAATCAGCTATCCGCAGCACAGTCCAAGAGAATGGAACTGGCTGTAGACAGATGTTGATAAATGTCTTAAGTTTCTTATAAACGAAATCAAGGCCAGCCATGTTTTATTAATCAGTTAACCTTCGTATACACTCGGCCCTCTGTACAGCGTCTCACACTTTATATGCCATCCTGTTTACACTACTGATCCGGAGTCAACTCAAGACAGTCAGTCTTTATTTGGAAAGACAGGCAGCAGTGTACATGTTTTTACAGACACTTAATGGCTAAGATAAACAGTCATTTACAGACGGGCATTTTAGCAAATCGTTAGGTGTTAACCAGTGTAGAGGGCTACCATCGTGCATTAATGAACCGTGTTTATTTTAGCTAAGGACCAAGATAAGAGTATTTAAAAAATGATCAAAAGCCCGCTGGTGGAAATACTGAGAATTCTGGTGCCTCAGCATAAGGAGCCAAGAACATACTAAGCAAACATTGCTCGCCAAGGAGCCTGGCTCCACCTTGAGTTTCTTTGAAAGGATTCTTACCTGGGGCTCCAAAATGGTACAAAATGGTACAAGTCACTATCAACCTGGGGACGTGGGCTGAGGAGATGGCTCTGCTGTTAAAGTGTGAAGAGATGGCTCTGTTGCTAAAATGTTTGCTTGACCTGAGAGTGTGAGAACCTGAATTCTATGCCCAGAATCCATGTAAAACTGGGCAGGGAGATACACCTCTGTAACTGGTGCTAAAAATTCCATTTATGAGCAGATACCTACAGCTCATTGGGCAGCCAGTTTAGCCAAAGTGATGGGCTCCAGGTTCAGTAAGAAATCCCCCTCCCCACTCTCTACAGTAATTGTGTAGAGTAGTTGACCAATACACCTGGCATCAACCTCCTCCAACATTCAAATGAACACACACACACACACACACACACACACACACACACACACACACACAGCTTTCTGATAGTAGCTACAGTGGTAATATTAGTTCAAGATATATTGCAGAGAGAAGAAAAACAATTCCAAAAAAAAATGAAATTTATGCTATCAAGAAGTTATATACATAACAAGTACTGCTCTGGTGTAAGCCACGTATTTTTCCAGCAAAACCTAGTGTTAAGCTCTTAGAAGCAAATGAGATGCCTGAACGCTCCTGCATCTGCACTCTTTGACTGCCACACCCTGGCGCTCGTGTACACAGGTGACTCCAGCTCTGGTCTGTTTGTCCTGCCTGCAAGTAGACTTGTACTCGTCTTTCAGCCGTGGCTCCTTTCTGTTCTGGCTTTTCTCTCTCCCTAACACATGACATTCTAATCTGTAGAGTTGTCGTTTTTTATGTTGAAAGTCATTTCCTGTCACTGACTGCAGACCATGGCAGAAGAGCAGGCACACACCAACCATGAACCCGGCCACCGTCTTCTCTGAATTCTGTGAATTATTTCATCAACACAACATCGGGGGGGGGGATTTTGTTTACCTCTTTGATTTTAGATAGATTAGGAACAAGTACTGAATATTAATTCAGCAGGACCTGAAGAACCCTCCATCCCATTACTCCAATGCCCATTTGTCTGCAGCCAATTCTCTCCTTTCCTCAGCCCCTACAAAACACCCATAACAGAAAAATGTTTTACTATAGGTCAACACTGGTTATAGCAGGCAGGTTTTTTTTGTCTTTCCTCCAGACTTACCAGGTATATAACCTTAATTAAAAAGATAAAGAAATTCTAGCATCGTAAAAGTATTTCCAGGCTAAATAAGCTGAAATAGACTGCACATTAAAAAGAACTGCTGAAGTGGAAACTTAAGGATTCTTTGGAAAGTCTGTTGGATGGTGTTTTGCTGGAGCAAACACGTGAAGGAATGTTTAGCTGAAGTGGACGCAGGTGAAAGACTAAGGCAGACTCGTGAAGGAACATTTGGCTGAAGTAGACACAGGAGAGAGGATGTTCTGCTAAAGCAAGCACATGAAAGTACACGTGATGAAGGATTCTTTGTTAACAATACCCATGTATTGGTTGACCTTACATGGCATAGTTGAGCTGCATTTGTTGGTGCTCCATAGAGAGAAACACACCAAAATACTTCTGGCGGTGTGCTGCAGTTTCTTGCTGCTTCTGGCAGACTCAGGTTTGGCAGAATGATGTCAGCTGAAACAGAGGCACATGCTGCGGCAAGATATGTTGGGACAAGACACATGAAGAACATGTGATGTTTGGCGAGAGTGTAAAAAAGACTCGGCAGACAGTGTCAGGGGCTGAGCGAGGCTTGCTTATAGAGCTGGCTGTGCAACACTTCTAGGTCTTGTGTGTTTGCTGATTTTTTGCCTCCCTGAGAGAGGCACAGCTGAGAACTTCTCCTGGTCCCTCCTGGTGTCTCCAGTCAAGGCCGAGGCCTGGCTGTCTCTGTTAGGTAGTGCCACCGATGCTGATTTGTGTTTGTTATCCTGACTCTACCGAACTGGACTGCTGGTGTATTCATGAAGTGTTTGTAAGTAGATTGTGCTGCCTGCTAACCTGTGAACTGAACTGCCAATTTCCAGACAACACAGATGGGAGTTGCTCCAAAGAGCCTTCCTCAACAGGTTCACCACGCCCCTGCAGTCCCCCCACCCCCATATCCTGTCTTTTCCATTACCTCTGGTGGGTGGTGAGCTGCAAGGGAGGTTAAAGCATTTAAAAACCATCATTAAAAATAAGGCTTGAAAAAAATTAAACTTACAGATAGTGCCCAACGTGGCTTAGGCATAATGGGTAACTCTGCTTCTAAAGTAGAGAAAATGGCAGATTGTGAGCAATTAGCAATGTTGCTTTAGAAGATTGGCAAAATGGCAGTTACTGCCACTGGGTGCTATCCTGCCTTGCTCCCAGAATGGTTTTGCTTTTTTTTTGTTTTTTTTTGTTTTTTTTTTTGTTTTTTTTTGGTTTTGCTTCCTAGTTGCCATGTATACTATTTTGAAAAAGTTTAATGGAAAACCTGACAATTCTCTTCTGTTAGAGAAGATTGCAGAGTTGGCTAAGCACATGGACAGTTTGCAGATAGAGGCAGAAGTGCTTGGGAAACACAAAAGGGGACACTGGGAGGAGAAAAAGGTTCAGGTTTGGAGAATGAGACCGGGAATGTACTTTACAAGGAAAACTGGAGGCAAACAAGGCTGGGAGGTAAACTGCCACCCGGCCCTGCTTCTAGGGTCCTGAAAGAGCAAGAGGTTAAGGTGCAGCCAAGTGAGCCACCAGAGAATGTGCTTGGGCCAACACAGGTACCTTCAGCCTTCCCAGTCTTTGTGCAGCATATGCCTGCTAACAATGGTGGACAAGCTTATAATGAATTAACCTGTCGACCCATATGAATGTCAGACTTAAAGCATTTTAAAGAGGCAATAATAATGTATGGCTTACATTCTTCCTTTGTCAGATAAATGCTAAATACCTGGGCTGTACAGCAAAGGGTTATCCCACAAGATTGCAGGAAATTGGTGACAGGTGTATTAGAAGCTGGTCAATAATTACCGTGGTTGTTATGGTGGAGACATGAAGGCCCCAAACTAGCACAACATAATGTAGCAAGGGGAATAAATGTTACTAAAGACCAGCTGCTTAGTGAAAGGTGTTATGCTGACTTACAAGAACAAATCCAATCAGATGATGGTGTCATTGTACAATGTCCTGTTGCGGCTTTAGAAGCTTGGGATATGGCTGAAGAACCTGGGCGGGAAATCTACTTCATTTACTAAAATGATACAGGGTTCTGGAGAAGCTTTTACGGAACTCTTACAGAGGTTGAGTTCAGCTGTGGATAGAGCCATAACAGACCCTGAAAACAGACAGTCATTGATAGAAATCTTGGCCTTTGAGAATGCAAACACTGAAGTAAGAGAACAATCAGACTGTTGAAAGCACGTGGAGGCCCTGTAGATGAGTGGATAAGAGAAACAACTGATATTGGTTCTCAGGAGTACAATGTCAATACCATAGGGCAAGCCATAGCTAGAAATATCAGGAATCAAAATGTTCAATGTTTTAATTGTGGTGAATTTGGTCATTTCCAAAGAAATTGTAAGGCTAAGATTCAGATCTCATTGTAGCAGTTGTGGAAAAAGATAGACACTGATCTAAGGATTGCAGGTCCAGGAGAGACATATGAGGTAACCTCTTGCCTTTGGGAAATGTCAGTCAGAGGCCTGCAGCAAACAATATGAGCTGTTTTCCTTTGGTCAGTTAGGAGGTACCAAGCAGGCAAGAAACTGCAGCACACCGCCAGAAGTATTTTGGTGTGTTTCTCTCTATGGAGTACCAACAAATGCAGCTCAACTATGCCATGTAAGGCCAACCAATACATGGGTATTGTTAACAAAGAATCCTTCATCACATGTACTTTCATATGCTTGCTTTAGCAGAACATCTTCTCTCCTGTGTCTGCTTCAGTCAAATGTTCCTTCACAAGTCTGCCTTAGCCTTTTACCTGTATCCACTTCAGCTAAACATTCCTTCATGTGTTTGCTCCAGCAAAACACCATCCAACTGACTTTCCAAAGTACCCTTAAGTTTCCACTTCAGTCTACATTTTCTCATTTTCTATATGTACAGGATGCCAATGCTAGTAAGTATATAGAATGCTGCAAACATTTTATTTGCCAGTAGCTTTTTTTTTTAAATAAAACTCTAGGGGTGAGAAAATAGCATTTCAGAAGTCATGTTTATATATGATAAAATATATAAAATTTTTAGCATGCTGAGACTCAAAACATTCTTTAAGTTGTCAAGGGATAAGCACAATTAGAATTTTGTTAAGACTTTTCAGAGAATTAATTTGCTTGCTCGGCAGTGGTGGCACACGCCTTTAATTCCAGCACTTGGGAGGCAGAGGCAGGCGGATTTCTGAGTTCGAGGTCAGCCTGGTCTAGAGAGTGAGTTCCAGGACAGCCAGGGCTACACAGAGAAACCCTGTCTCGAAAAACAAAACAAAACAAACAAAACCAACTTGCTTAAGACAAGCATAATCCACACATAATGAAATGCACAGAATTTATTTATAATTTGAATACATCCAAACAGTCTTATTGACTCATGATATCACAATTCCTAAGAAAACACGAGATATTCTCATCGTCGGTCTAACTTCCCTGTTGCCTCCTCTGCCTCTCAACCTTACCTCGAGAAACCCCATGGTAAACACAGTCTTCACAGATAAGCTTTTCCTAAACTTGAACTTCATTTAAGTCCAATTATGGGGCACGTATTGTATCTGGCTTTTTTCACTAGCCATGTCTGTGGTACCTGTCATATACAGTGGGTAAGGTCCAGCCACTTTTTTTGTGGTCAAAAATACTATGACACATGTTCTGGATCACAAATACTGAGGAGTTAGAAAGGTTGGAGTATTTTTTAAAGCACTTGTAAAGGTAACAGTTGCCTTGACGATCCCTCTGCCTTAACTTCCAGCCTCAATCGGGTGTCTCCTGAGTGATGTTTTTTATGCTACCTGCTCCTCTGAGCTTAGTGGGAAGATGCCCCATAAATCTTATTTCATGAGATATTTTGTATTCATACTTTCAGGAAAAGATCTAGGGATGACGTTTAGATTTCCCTGGGAGAAGAAGTGACCCTTCAGAGTTTCAGTGCATGTGAGGAGCTTCAGCGTGGGAAGGAATTGTTTCACACAGATATTTTGCTCAAGTTTAATTTCACTTCTGAGTCAGAACATCTGCAAGCCTGAAAGAAGACCCCATTTCAAATTGCAATCTCCTGTGAGTTATTTGCAGATTCTGATCATATTTCTTCAAAGATATATTTCTATATGTGATATAGGAAGACTATAGAAAATCCATCAACTATTCATTGAAGAAACTGCCCTCAAGCCTGCCCTGTGTTGGAGTCACTCCCACACTGGGCTTGTCAATCTCTGTGGTCAATGTGATTCATCCTGCTTGGCTTTCTGTGGCTGGGCAGGACTTGATTTTTGTTGCTCTTTAATATGCTATGCTTGAAAAAAAAAACAAGCAAACAAAAAAACCCACATGTAACCTGCCTGCTCCTAGAAGAAGCACTGTAGATGCGACCACTGTGTCCCATGTGCATCAGGAGGTGGCAGAGAGGAGAAAGGCTATGTCTACACTCAGTGTCCTGACTTAGGAACATCTGAATGATTAGTAACCCCATACTCCCTAAATAAACAGAAAACAACAAGCAAACAACACTAACTTGAGACTACCACAAGTCCAGTGTCATGGAGGCCCCGACAGCTCGCCCATGATGACCACCAGACTGGTGTCACAGGGTCTGGACAGGGAGCTAGCCTGAGATGACCAACAGCGGGACACAGTGCAGGCTTCAGTGGGCAGAGAAGATGGCCCCTGTCTGTCGCCATAATGCCCAAGCAGGGCATAGTCCTCCTGAGACCATTCTTGAGATGACCCTGGACTCTCAGAGAGCCCATCACCAACCACTAAGAGGAGCACGTAAGTGGTGAAGAAATGGAGAAGAAAGAAACAGAAGGACATGGGTACAATGAAGAGGGGCAGATCTGAAGACATGAGGGCAGTGAAGAGGCCTTGTACCAGACCAATATGTCGCTGCAATGAACAATTGCAAGCACAGAAGTGGACAAAAGGGGGACTGTAGGACACAGTACTGTAGTATGGCACACTACAAAGAGTTTTTTCTTTGTTGGGGGGAGATTGCAAGGGTGGATGCCAGGTATGAGCAGAGGGGAAGATGGGTGGAATTGGGGTGCATGATGTAAAATTCCCCAAAACCAATACAAAGTTTTTTTTAAAGCCATGTAAACCTACTTCAACCTCCCTGTTGTTCCTACTTTCATGTCACTAATCTTTACAAGAGACCACAGAGTCACACAAGTCATAATGGCAATGATAAATTAGCAATTAATATTTGCTGGTCAGTGGGTATGTCATTTTAAATAGACAAGAAAGTTGGAAAAGGTATGGAAGACAAAATTTTTTGAAGATATTATGTACCACTCTGTCTTATTCACATGTATTTTTGTTGGGTCTACAGCATCAAATGAAGATTGTTAGATCATGTGATTCTTAGGAATAAAATGTCCTCCTTCCCTCCTTTCTTTTCCCTTCTTTTGTTGATTGTCTATAGTTTCTTTTTGAGGAGCCTACTGGGCTTTGGTTTTTGTTCTCAAATTCTAAGTCCTAAGTCTTTACAACAGAATTGATTCTAGTTGTCTACTATGTCTCTGGCTTCTTCTCTAGCACCACTGCTGTTCTATTCTAGAACTGGATTCATGTAACTCATTTCCAAAATTGGTCTCCATCACTTGGTTTCTCACAGTATATCCTGCACAAGTGCCTGGGAGATATCTAAAATTCAGACCTTACCATGGCACCTTCCTGGTTAAACTATATGATCTGCCTGTATTACTCAGTTGCCTGGTTTGTAGCAAAATACTTGAGGCTAGCAAATATATAAATTTGGTTTCTGGTTCTCAGGGATAGGACATTCAAGAACAAGATACCAGCATCCTCTCAGCATTAGGTAAGGTCCTGGCTGAATCATAGCCAGATAGAGGCCATCCCTTGACAAGACAGAGTAGGTGTGCTAAGTCAGTCCCCTTGTCTTAGCCTCTTATTATAAAGCTAAGAATGCCATCATTGGGAATTTACTCTTACATTTTTATCTAATCTTAACTACTTCCTAAAGGTCCAACTCTAAGAACTATTGACATACAAATTTGATGATTAAGTTTTAAACACCTGAATTTTGGTGGCAGAGATGGTAGGGCCACTTTCAAAACACACCAGTCCACTATGGTGCCTGATGAAATAAAATTCTACCATACTATACCCTACAAGCCCCTACATATGCTGATATTTCTTTCTACTTTCTTCCTCTCTCTCTCTCTCTCTCTCTCTCTCTCTCTCTCTCTCTCTCTCTCTCTCTCACACACACACACACACACACACACACACACACTCACTGCTTTTTGTAACTGTGAGTGGAATTGCACATATACATGACAGCCAATTGCTCACATGTTATCTTGAAAGCTCAATCAAGTTTATTATCATCCCAGACATCGAGTGTATAAGTTAGGTTGTTCTTCCTCCCATCCCTATGCTCCCCAGAATAAGACTCGGACTCAAAATATACTTACAAATACTTTGGTCAGATGACTAAGCACTTCTCTGACTAGATAATAACTTAAAATAACCCATTTATTTTAATCTACATTCTGCCATGTGGTTGGTGTCCTGTGTGCAGATACCATGCATCTGTCTCATCACATCTTCCTGGATGGATCTCCTGGACCTGCCCACTATCCCAGAATTCTTTCTGCCAACAAGATGTTCTACCTCCTATTTCCTGCCTAAACTACGAAATTTATTACTATCATATAAATAGGCTATCAGATTTATTACTGAGAGGTGCCACATCCATCCAGACACAAGATGTTTTCTTTACCACCAAGAACCTTCATTCATCCCCCTTCATTTTTGGTTAGATTAAGTGCATTCGGTATCCTAGGTGTCTTAACCAATGATGTCATCTATATCTTTTTAAACTACTCCTCAAGCATCTGGTTTTCAGTCTTCCCCTTGTGTTGTGGATAGCCCCGCCTTGTATTTTGATGCTAATTCCCCTTTCCTGGGAAGGGCTGCAGAGGAGTGAATCAGTACACAGGTGAATTCTAGTAAACCTTCTGCCCACCTTAGTTTGTAAAATAAAGACTAGAGCCAGTGATTGGGCAGTAGAAGGGGAGGTGGAGAAATACAGGTTTGTGGGAAGAGAGAGAGAAGGACAACAGGGAGAAAGACAATGGAGGAGGATGACGAAGAAGGAAGATGACAGAGAAGCAGGAGGTGGAAGGACAAGCCCATGGCTTGGAAAAGTTATAAGGGTCTCATAGCTGGGGAATAGAGCAGTGTAGTGTTGAATCTGCCCAATCTGGGTGTGAAGCTTATACTCATAATTATTGAGTTGTGTTTTCTTTGACCAGTCTTATTTGGGTTGGAGAATTATAGCAATACCCTCGTTCCTAAATTTTCCTGTTGTCAAAAGGACTATGTGTATAACAATGACTGAACTTCAGAACTGACAGGTTTCTTTCACTCTATAATTCATTGTCAGAAGACATTCTTGTATCTTATCGTTGCTTGTGCCTCATTCTAACTCTGAAATCTTAAACTTCACTATACTGATCTCCAATGAAAACCTTCTGCTCGGTTGGCTTCCTCAGTGTTCTGCTCTCAGTACCTCTTCCCTTCTACCTCAAGACCTTATGGTGTCAGTGACCATTTTTCTAACATGGTGCTGTCCTGGTTTTGAATATTTTACACGCAACAGAATCTACACACACGGCATATTCACTCAAACCTGCAACTGGGATCTAGATTCACTGATTCTCTAGAACTGTGTTGGAAATGCCCCAGCCCCCAACTCTGTGTGGGTTAACAAATCCAAAGAGTTCTTGTCTGCCAATATTTCTTGATCTTCCTGTGGCTTTTCCCTCTCTTGACATCCCTGTTCCTCAAGTCCTTTGTTGCGTTTTCCTGTTGTCTCTCTGATATCATCTTCCCACCATCTTTATGTGTTTATACTCTCAGGAGACTGTCTTCAGCTCATTTTCCCCATTGCTGTCCCATTGCTTCTGTGGGCTTGTAAATTATTCACACACGGATGACCTCCAAATGCCTGCTCTACAGATTTCTCCCCTGAGCTCAGGATTTTACAAACCAGTACTCTCTCTGCTTCCTCACAAAAGATTCAAACCTGACAAATCCAAAAGTGAACCTATTCTTTCAAGTCTTACATCCGTCTTGCATTATTAAAAGTTTGTTAGACTTGTTTATTTGTTCACATGTGCTCATGTGTTTACCTGTAGGCACATCACACTCACAGTGCTATGTATAGTTCTCTGTGGAGCTCAGAGGATTAGGAGTTGGTTCTCTCCCACCATCATGTGGACTTGGGGGATTGAACTCAGATGGTTTGGTGCAGCAGCAAACCCTCTATCCACTAAGCCATATCACTGACTCTTGTATTTTCTTATTAATGACCTATGTTCTGTACAATAAATCATGCCAAAGAAGCAAGACTCTTCACAGACAAACTACTTTCTCATTTCCCTCATTGAATTGTCAGTTTTCCTGCTGAAGGAACATCTCGTATTGTCCCACTGCATTCTCACCAGTGGGTTGTACAAATTCTACTGAGTATCAGAGTGACCACTGCAAGCTAATCTCTGCCCACTAGGCTCTTCCAGCCTATTCTTTTCACAGAAGTCTGAGCAATTTTTTTTTAACACAAATCTTATCTGTGTGACTCCCATCTTAGAGGCGGTATGTGAGAATCACCTAGGAAGGTATTTTTAAAACAGCACCCAAGCAAAACCAAATTTGAATATTTCTGGAGTAAGATTAGGGTATTATTGCTTTGTTTTTGCTTTTCTTTCTAAGTCCCAAGTGATTTTATCAAATGATTGATAAGAATAACTAGTTTGAGGATGAAATTTAGATGCACAAAGCCCTATTGATTGGCTCAATTATTCTGTCATCTATCACACAGCTGTACAAAGTGGTCTAATTTCCTTCTCCACTGCCTTTGCCAGTATTATTCCCCATGTCTA
Source organism: Rhabdomys pumilio (assembly GCA_030674055.1). Taxonomy (NCBI): domain Eukaryota; kingdom Metazoa; phylum Chordata; class Mammalia; order Rodentia; family Muridae; genus Rhabdomys; species Rhabdomys pumilio. The sequence continues at coordinate 20,416,634 of JANHMN010000020.1, forward strand.
GAACTTGTCTGCATCAAACTACTGACTTTTCTGTTAGACACCTGATCATGTTGCCTGTTGTGGGTTACATTTTGTCTCCAATATTCATATATTAAATAAAACTTAAACCTCAGTACCTCGAAATATATTTGGAAATAGATCAGCTCTTTAAAGAATAATTAATGCAAAATGAAGCCATAAGGATAGATGCTAACACAATACGAGTGTCATTGTTACAAAGAGGGAAAATTAAAACACAGATGTAAGCATATACAGATGAAAACCCACCTCTAAAGAAGGTGTCATCTAAAAGCCAAAAGGAAGATATCTAGAGGAACCAAACTTACCATACCTGGGTCTTGAAGCTTTCCTGAACTGTGAGGAAATAGACTTCTGTAAGCCACCAAATCTGTGGAACTTTGTCATTGTAGCCCTAGCAGACTTACTAAATCCACTTCCATGGAGTCAATTTAGTCCCCTAGCTTCAGGGCTTAGGGAATCACTGCATATCCCAGCAAGAGCACATACTGAAGGAAATCTATTCACCTGAGAAGTACTCAAAGCAAAATAAGAGGAAAGGAGGAATTCCATGATTCCATGCAAGGCCTGCCCCTCCTCCCATAGTGGGCCTCACAGCTTAAAATTTCTATCATTTCCCCATCTTTTCACACTGATCAATAAGAATTTAGTGGGCATTCAACAACAGCAACCCATACACTAAATTCCAAACTCTACCCACACTATATACCAAATACTGATAGATTCAAGTGCAATATCTGAAACTCTAGAGCTGTAGGGAAAACAGAAGAAAAGTATTTATAACCTTGTGTTAGCATGGCACAATACTAACAGCACAATCTATAGGAGATAAAAAAAAATGATAAACTGTGGCCATATCAAAAATATAAAGTTCTACTTTTAAAAAACATCATTAAGGGAGAGAACACATACACCACAGAAAGAGAATATTTACAATCATAATCTGAAAGCAGACCCATGTCTAGAATATGCCGGATATTCTCAACATGCAGTAATAAAATAACAACCAATTAAAAATGATAAGAAATGTTAAACTTTCACCATTAAAGACAAACTCATGACGAAATAACACAAAAGAAAAAGGTGTTCAGGTCATCAGTCACTAAGGAAATGCAAACAAAATCATAATAAAACATCAATGCCTGTCTACAACAATAGCTAAACTAAAGTGGCACACCATACTAAGTGCTGGTGAGAAAGTAGAACAGCTAGGATCTTCATTCATGGATGTGCGGTGTGTAAAACAACATAATGATTTGGAAAATAATTTGAAAGATTTCTAAAATTCTAAATATATACCTACCACAGGCCATCCATTCTATTCTAAGAAGTTACTCAAGAAGAATTGGAGCAAACACTCTCACTTCACAGTTCTGCACATACGTGATCAGAGTAGCCTTACTTGGAATAGCCCCAAAGTGGTGTAACCCTAACGTCCATCAGTAGTTTAGTGAGGATGATAAGTGAGCCTGGGCAACCAAATCCTATCTAGTGGTAGAAAGATAAAGCCAGGGTGAATTGGGTTGTGATAAAGGAAAAAATTCACACAATTTTTTTGTGATAAAAACAATTGTGATAAAGGAAAGAATTCACATGCAAAAGTTATGCACAGTTTTATTTCTATTAGCTTAAAGTTCCAGAAAGTGAGTCAGTCTCTGTGACGGAGGTACAGCCAGCAGCTGCCTTGGAAGAGCAGGGAGGTGACAGAAGGCATGGTCGATGGCAATGGCTTGTATAGGAACATGTAGCTAGCTGCCAAAGCTTGTTAATTTATGTATCTTCCTGTCTATCAGTGTTATTGTATTAAACCTCATAGGAAAATGCTCTTGTGTTTAACTACACAATGAACAAATGAATGGACAGCTTCTAGCTCTTGTGCACATAATATAAATCTTGTTTCTCTGTCGATTGGTCTGACTTTTTGTGACTTTTCTTAGAGAAACTCTTATACAAGTGAACAAGGAGGCATGCACAATAGTATTAATTGTGCATTAGCAAAGATGTGAAAACATATTAAATAGACCCCACAGTCTGACGGGTCAGAGGATAGAGTCCTAATATTATGGCCTGTGTACTATCTAATTTTCATGAACCTCAGTTTTTTTAATCTCTAAAATGGATGCAATTGTAATGTCTGTCTCATAAGAATATTATAAGGAGTGAATAAGATACATATGGAAAGTATACACAGAGCAAAGCCCGGTGGATATACAAAAGAGCTTCTAGTTGCTCATCATTGTCTCTGGCAAGACCTTCTCACAAACGGGCATCTGGTCTCACCCCGTTTATCTGGTAAACCAACTTTAAGAAGTCTCCATTTTAGATATTAAATATTTAAAAATTTGAACTTTTCAATTATTTATTATCTTTATGTATATTGGTATTTTTTGACTGTATGTATGTTTATGCACCATGTATCTGCAGTACCTAGGGAGGCCAGAAGAAGACATCAGACCCCTTTGGACTAAAGTTACAAATGGTTTGGTGCTACCACATGGGTGCTGAGCATCAAACTCTGGTCCTTTGGAAAAGCAGCCAGTGCTCTTAACCACTGAGACATCTCTCCAGTACCCCCAAAGATGTTTCTTTTATTTGTGAATGAGTTTTGGAATCTGAAACAGGAGCATTATTAGTATGGCTGCATCCACAGAGTGTTAGCCTAAGGCCTATCCATGAAACAGGATTGGAACAGGAGTTAATGCAGAAACAAAAATATTTCAGGGAAATAAGACAGCAAAAATATTCAGAATCAGAAAATTACATGAAGAAGTTTACAGATCACTTTCTTCTGCATTTTAAAACAGTAAGTATTTTAAAATACGTAGATTCTGGGATAGAAGGACAAATCATTTTCTAGGTTACACCCCCTTTCTACCTGAAGAACTGGAACTCTGAGGAGCGTCAGCACAGGATTCTGTTCTCCCAGAATTCCTTCTTGGAAGATTTGCTAAGTTGAAGATGTAAGTCATTCAAGTTAGAAAATCCTCCAGTAAAGAAGTGGAAATGAAAGAAAATTTGTGTCTACTGCAAGACTTGCAGTAGCTGGGAGAGCTGACTTCTATGGGGTGGTGTGTTCCCTGGCTGTGTGAGACCTCATGAATCCATACCTTGTTTGCAAATGAGTCCAAGAAAGCATCAAATTCAGGAGTATTCCTCAAGTGGTTATTATTTCAAGCTTTCCCACCCAGGGTTTAAATAATCCCAAGGCATGGATTTCCTTTGGGCACTTTCCTATTTTGCTTTGCTCTTGCTGTGGTAAAACACTGACCAAAAGCAATTTTGGAGACAAAAGGGTTTATTTGGTTTACAAGGTTACTGGCCAGCATGGAGGCAAGCCAAGGCTGGAGACAGGACCTGAAGCAGAGGTTATGGATGTAGCATGCTTACTGGCTTGCTTTTTGTTGCTTGTTCACCCTGATTTCTTATGTATCCCAAAGCCACCTGCTCAGGGGAGCACCACCTATACTAAATGGGGCTCTCCCACATCAATCATTAATTAATAGCATGCCCCCGCATATGTGCCTTTCATAGTTAGGGTTTTATTGCCGTGAAGAGAAATATGACCAAGACAACTCTTATAAGGAAAAACCATTTAATTGGGGCTGGCTTACAGTTTCAGAGGTTCGTTCAGTCCATCATCATCATGGTGGGAAGCTTGGCAGTGTCCAGGCAGACTTGGCATTGAAAGAGCCAAGAATTCTAATTTTGATTCAAAAGTGGCTAGGAGGAAACTCTCTTCTGCAGGCAGCCAGGAGGTGGGTCTCATCTGGACTGGGCAGAGCCTGAGCACAGGAGGCCTCAAAGCCCACCTACTGAGTGACTTTCAACAAGGCCACACCTCCTCCAGTAAGGCCACACCTCCTTCAGTAAGGCCACACCTCCTAATCATGCCATTCCCTAGGGCCAAGCATTCAAACACATGACTCTATGGGGGCCAAACCTATTCAAACCACCACATGTGCCCACAGAACAAACTGATGGAAGAAATATGTCAACAAAGTTTCCCTCATCCCAGTGACTCTATGTGACAACTTGACACAAAACAACCAGCACAGACACAAGTCTGACTTCGGTAGTTCTCTCTATTGGAATATGTCACCTCTGTTTGACCTTTATATTCCTCCCTTATTGTTGTCCCTCTTCTCTTCCTCCTCCTGTTCTGGTCAGGCCCCATCATTTGTCCCCAGGTATTTTGCTTTTTACATATGTGATTACATATGACATGCAATCAGGCTCCTCACCTGTGCTGCTTCAGTGATTTATTTATTTATTTATCGATTTATTTATTTTTGGCCTAATTCTCTGCTAGAATAAATCTCATGTAACAAGAGACAATTTCCAGATATATATAATAGCACTATTTTGCTATAGAGAGAGGGTATGCCCTTGTGCTTTTGTTATTAAATGTAACAGGTAAACCCTACTTCACAAATAAACTCACAAATTTCCTTTCCCATTATGTAGTACACTTCCATTAACATTTAGCATTCTAATTTCTATGTGTTTCTTCCAACTTTTTTAGGTAGCACATATTACTATTCAGCGTTATTCTTCATAACACATTGAACCAAATAAATGAATCAATGTACTTACCAGTGTTTCTAATTTTTATAGTTAATGCCTTTTTAAATTTTTAATTCATTTGTCTGTGAGTTGGAAACAATTCCTACCTTACAGTGTTATTTTGCTCAGGATTAAAGACAGAAATGCATAAAAGACTCTAACACAACACTACACACAAAGTAGATGCTTAATAAATGATTAGACTACAACCCCCACATTTTCTGTATTAAGTGTTCAGTGTGCTAGTTAACTGGTCCATTGCTCCCTAATGGTTTACTGCTAATTGGTGCTGAGGCTCTCCAATTACAGCTTTCCCTGTCAGGCTATTATTTTCTTTTGTTTACAAGCATTTAGCCTTGTTTTCCAGCCAAGTGCAGCTCTTCTGATCTGCAAAGATTTAAATTTATTTTGTCATCAAAATCTCAGGAGACCATATCATGTACTTTACTAAAATTCCAATACAACATCTGTTGAATCCTCCAGTTTGATCCCGAATGGAGCTATTAGGTTTACATCGTTTGGCTTCTTTATAAACCCTACTATATATATCAGCAATAATCCAGCTTATCTGATTGCTCATTTACCAACATACATTCCTGTGTTTTTATCCCCTAGAACTTGGTAGAAAGAAAGTCCATTTAAATGGGTTAACATAAAATGGATTATATTAACATGATGAAGAGCTGACTCGGGGTCAAGAGAGCTCACAACATTTGCAGAGGGCCTGTGTTCACTTCTCAACACTGGCACAGCAGCTCATAGCTGTAACACCAGCATCGGGGGATCCAATGCCCTCTTCTCACTTCCTTGGGCTCCTGCATGCATGTGCTGCACAATGGACTCAGACACACACACACACACACACACACACACACACACACACACACACGCACGCACACACGCACACACGCACGCACAAGCACGTGCACGCGCGCACACACACACACTCTCCCGTGTGCACGCACACACACACAAATAAACAAACCAATAAATAAAAATGTAAAAACATTACAATTTTCATAATTTTGATAGTATTAGCTCACTGCTATAACTTGTTTTAAAAATGCAGAGAATTATAACAGGAAGCAATGCCTGAACTATCACTGCAGCTCTGACAGGTCAGCTTGTGTCTTACTCACAAATATCTCCTCCAAGCGTTCATAGACATTTAGTTGTCTGCAGATTCCACGTTTACAAAATAATACATGTTTTATAAATACTTACTGATTGCTATTTTGTGACCTTTAGAATTTATTTTCCCCCAATTTTCCACAATTAAAAGTCTCCGTGTAAGGCAGCAAGCATTTTGCCTCTTAAGTCCAGCATAGACTTAGATCTTAACGCATCAGCTAACGTAAGCACAGATTGTACGTTGGGCAACTTCAAAAGACTGAAAGAATCATTATATATTTTAAACTGAAATACAATTTGGGAGGATTTTTTTTTTAAATTTCTGAACGATTCTGCTTTTCATTAGGCACTGTCTTTGAACGTCTTTATTATGTCTTAATGATTCTCAATCTCTAAAGGCTTTCTCTTGCTCTGCATCCCTAAATGGTAATAAATAATAGAAGATTTAGAATTGGATGACATAAGAAACAATTTTGTTTTCACTATCTTTCCATGAACTAAATCACACTAATTTTCCTTCCTTCTAATACCAAAGACCCTCTTAATCTTTAGCAACAGCTCATCCATATTTGATTTGACTTTAATCTTCAAATGGCTCCCCCACCCCTCATCCCCCAAAGCTTTTGTTAATGAGTCTTTATTATGCTGAACATGATTATTCATCCTTGATAGAGGATGAATATGAGGTTTCCTCATATTTTCAGTAAATTCCAGTGAGGCTGACTGAATGCAGATGCTGTTCACTAAATTATGAGTAAGACAACTAATGTATACATCTGAGGCATTCTTAGGGGTTGTATTTTAGCTTTGGGGGAGGTTGGGGAGCACATGCAAAGATGGGTGGTTCTAATCTTCTAGGAGTTTCTGCCATATTGAATGATGTAACATGTCTACTTTGCAATGTAGAAGAAAATGTGAGTCGACTTTCCCAGTCGAGAGTTCCGAGGCATTTCCACTGAGATGTGCCATTACTCTATCTGTACCTTTCAATGCAGCCGTGTTTCCCACCATAGGACATGTCTAGACTCCTTCACATCCTCATTCCAGTTGTGAGGTTCTTCCTGTACGTTAAAATTTATGAACTCAGACAGTAACTTGTTCTTTTCTATGTATCCTATGCCTAACCCAATACTCACTTTCCAATGCTTGAATCAAAACGAACAGTCACATAGAGTATCACCTCCCTTTCTTCCATTCCCCAGAAACCATGTAAAATAACTCTGTTTGATTTCAAAATGATCAACAATACAGTGTTGTGATCAAGGTTGTGGATTTGGCAGTCAGTTGACCTAGAGGAAGGTTCCTTGTTCACCACTTGCCTGCTTTGTGAAACGGGCCACCTGACTACATATTGCCTTCAGATTTTTATTCACAAAGTAGAAGTGATCCTGGTACATACAACATAAGATTAGAATTGTTGGTTTTCAGTGGAGTATAGTACATCCCCAATAAACATTAACAGCAACTGCTAGAACAGGCAATCTACAGTGCAGCATGTGAAACACTCGTCCGTCTTGGACTCCATCCAACATAAATCTAAATAGTTTCAGTATGGTGGAAAGAAGAACACATAATCTCAGACGTATTTCTAGGCGTATAAATTTTAATCTAAAAGAAAATGTTGAGGGTTTTCTCTTTTATATAAGAAAACTAAGAGAAATTGCACATGATAAAACTTAACACTGTTAGTTCTCATTGCATTCAATTCTACCTGAGTTTTGATGTTTCTTTCCTTGTATTTCAAGCTAAATTTCCTCTTCTACAACCTGACTGGGGACTCCCTGATGCCAAAGCTGTGTCGTAGAGTTCTTGGTTGATAAATTAAAAACTGGATGGCTTATAGGTTCTCTTATAACTACAATATATACTGTTATGTTGGTTGTGTTTAATCTGAAAAGAAAATCTACTCAAAGGTGATATATAATATCATGATAACCTCACCATTACTTTTCAGCCTAAAATGAGTTGGTGCCAGACCCATGGCTCCACTGGCTCCACTAGGCCAGCCCAGGATCCCTACATGAAAGTGAAATCTTTTCTGCTTCTTTGCTTGCACTTTCCACTTTCTTTACCTGGAGGCACCGCTAGAGTTTGCTTTTAAAATCTTCATATGTTAGGGGTGGTGGTATAGTCATGTAATCTCAGCACTGGGAGAAGGGGAAGGAGGCTCAGGAATTCAAAGTTATCCTTAGCTACATAGCAAGTTGAAGTCGCCTTGTGCTAAATGAATCCCTGTTAAAAATAAACAACAACCACAGCAATAACAAGAACAACAAAAAGAGTCATTTATTGAATATGCCATTGGTTGCTAAATATTGGAACAGCTGCCATTGAATTTTTTTGTCCTGTGCTCCAAAGTAAGTTCTGAAGTCCCAGAATCACGCTCAGGTAATTTTATAGAGTCCTATTACAAGGCAGGAGTAGGACAGAGCCTTCTAGGGTCTTTTCCAATCATCCATAGGGGCAGAACTTGGAGACCTCTCTAGAGATGAGGAATTCCAGAACCTAAAACAGTCCAGCAAATATCAAAGTAGGTCTTCATTTATAATTTTAGCAATTTTTTTTAACCAGTAAATCTGTGATGGTTTGAATGAAAATGGCTCTCATGGGCTTATATGTTTGAATACTTGGCCCCAGTTGGTGGAAGTGTTTGGGAGGGATTAGGAGTGGCCTTGGTGGAAGGGACCTTGTCACTAGGAGTAAGCTTTGATGTTGCCGTTTTCAGTGTGCTCTCTGCTTCTCTACTGCTTACGGATCATGATGTCAGTTGTCAGGTGTTCCTGTTGTCACACGTTTGCTCTGCCATGGTGGGCTCTAACCCTCTGAAACTGTAAGCCTAGTTAAACATTTAACTTTATGAGTTGCCTTGGTCATGGTGTTTTGTCACAGCAGTAGAAAAATTAACTTAGACAAAAGTTTGTACCAGGAAATAAGCTACTGCTTTGAAAGGTTGTGCCATACTCTTTTGGGAGGGATGTGGAAGATTTGGGGACTTTGGACTAGGAAAAAGTTTAATATTGAAAGCAGACCCTAATAGGTCCTCCTAATGAGAGCGTTGATGACAGTATATTTGAGAGTAATGTGGACTATGAAGGCCCAGTCCAAGAAATTTTAGAGGGAAATAATTATTAGCAACTGGGCTTGAGACCATTTTTTTTCATGTATGTGTGATATTTGGGCAAAGAATGTGGCTTTTTTCCATTCTTGTCCTAATTATTTGCCTAAGGCTAAATTGAAACGTAATAGACTAATTTCTTTGGTGGAGGAGACTTTGAAACAGCCTGATATTGACTCTGAGTGTGGTGCTTAGTCATCACTCTGAGTGTGGTGCTTAGTCATCACTCTGAGTGTGGTGCTTAGTCATCACTCTGAGTGTGGTGCTTAGTCATCACTCTGAGTGTGGTGCTTAGTCATCACTCTTCTGTAGCACTGATAACGTGCAAGTGGGGAAAAGGAAATGCAAAATGTACAGTTTGAATTGAAAAGGAACATCAGAAAATTTAATGTTTGCACCAAGGCTTGTGCTGAAAGATCCAGGCAGACTCTGCTCTTCATTGAGATAAAAGGACAGATGCCCTCAGGTCAAGGCCTCATCTCACCCAGCTAATCTTGAAATTCGTGAAAGAAAAAGGCCTAAGGAATTGTCTGTTTCTAAGAAACAACAACTCAGAGCCGTGGCAAACGTAGTAGAAGGGGCTGGGGGAAGATTTCACCCGACGTTTGCCACCATACTTGGCAGTGTTATGCGTGTGAGTGACTTTAAATTCATGAAGGACACACAAGTAAAGGGTCTGTGAAATCTCCCTCCATGGATAAGGACAGCTGCTGAAACCAGGTATGTGACAGGGGAGTCCCTCCTGCATGGAGGACTTTAGAGACCATTGACTTAAGGTATCATTGGAGACCCCAAGTTGTCAGAGATACCAGACCCATGGAATAGCTACCAAAGAGATCTGCAGACAGAAAGTAGAACACTACCAAGAGACAGAGTATATGTCAGGCAGCAAAGTTGGAAGGGCGGAGCCACTGATGCTGAGATGGGACATAGAGCTACAGGGTTTGGAGTTTGCTCTGCTGGGTTTTGCCTTGCTTTGGTTCAGTATTTCTTCATTATGCTTTCCCCCTTTCCTCCAATTTGAAATGGTAAATATATATTTTGTGCCATTGTATGTTGGAAGCTCTTGAATTTTATAGAGATTACAATTAAGAGATTGTCTTGAGTCTCGGAAGAGACTTTGAACTTTGGATTTTTAAACAGCATTGTGACTAAAGAACTATGTGGATTTTTGAAGATGGATTAAATGTATTTTTCATCATAATATGGCACAAGCCTATGGTACACGGTAGTTTGAATGAGAATGATCTCCATATGCTCATGTGTTAGGATACTTGGTCTCCACTTGGTAGAACTGTTTGAGAAGGATTAGGAGGCATGACCTTATTGAAGGAGGTGTGTGACTGGGGGTAGACTTTGGGGTCTTAATCTGCAGTCAGCTCTCTCTGCCCCCTACCTATAGACTTAAACATTAGCTTTCAGCTGTTCCTGCCACCCTGCTTTGGCCCTATCATCATTTACTCTAATCCTCTGAAACTATAAGCTCAATTAAACATTCAGTTTGTAAGTTGCCTTGGTCATGGTGTTTTTCTACAACAATAGAAGAGTAACCAGGACAAAGGTTGCTCCCTGTGACACACCTCTTTCAAGAAGGCCATACCTCCCAAATGGCCCAAACAATTCCACGAACTGGGGCAAAGTATTCAAACAACACAGTTAAACAAATGTTCTCCTTTGCAATGCATGTGCCTCTTTTCCTTAGCTTCCTCATGTTGTATTTTCATGTTGGTGGCTTTTCAGTCAGCACAAATTACTCTAAGTTTGAACTCGATTTGATACTTTATGCCTAAGTGTACACACGCTTTTTCTCTTTTTTTTTTTCTAGCAAAAACATTTATATATTATACTTTTTGAAGAAATACAATTTCTTCTTTTATCTATTGATATAGCATTTATAGATTATGCTTTTGAAGAAATACAGTTTATTTTAATCATTCATTTTGTTTCTTGGTTTTAATAAAATACCAGATAGCTTCTCTCCCTGCTCCCTCTAACTTTGGCTCCTGTTAACAGGTCATTTTCAGCAGAAAATATTCAGGCAGATGTTTTCCTAAGGGGCTGACTGTTTAGGTGAGATTGCATCTGATTCATTCTCTCTCTCTCTCTCTCTCTTTCTCTCCCTCCCTCCCTTCCTCCTGCCCTCTTTATGCTCTTCATTTTCTTCATACCATGTGGCAAATTATAATTTTGCAATCACTCTTTAATATAGCTAATATACAAATCTAAACAAGATAACTCAGACCTTACAGAGGAAATAAGCATGAACTAGATAAAACATTGAATACAAAATAGATGGCCTAAACAGTGTGTGAACTCAGAGTCTCCAGAGGCTGCAGGTGGTAAGTCATGCTTCTAGCAGAATGATTTCTATAAAACAGGTTAAAAGAAGAAAGAAAGGAAAAAAAGAGAAAAAGAAAGAAGGAAGAAGGAAGGAAGGAAGGAAGGAAGGAAGGAAGGAAGGAAGGAAGGAGGAGACTAAACACTTGAGAAGGACAGACAGAATCAAATGTCTTTCAACTTTTATGTTTTCATCTTGACTTCTGAAAATCCCACTCACTGTTGTTAAATTGAAGAATCATTCATGTTTCCTTCTCTCTCTTGCTGAGAGGGTGACACACAATGATTAGGAACACGCAAACTCCTGAAGAGAGTTGAAAAATAGGAATTTATTCTCAGCCTTGGCAGAACTTGCTTCCTGTTCATATATGGTCATTGTCTTCATTCTTCATTTTGGTTAAATATGTTGATTTTCCAAACCATCCCCAAAGATACAGGTTATTACACGTTGTTTACTATTTAAGCTATTTCCTGTCTAAAAAGAAAAGTCAAAGAACAAATGCTCTCTGTGGGGTACCCTTTATTACTAGTACTGCTGCCTGAAGCTCTCTTCATAGCAGGCTGATTGTGATTATCAACTCACTCTTTGACAGATTTTGGTGGCTAATAAAGACTCCTGAGTGTCTTACCTCCCACCCTTCCTATGGGCTGCTCCACAACAGGGATTCTTTAGGACAGTTCAGAAATGATGTATTCTAAGGAATTTAGTGTTCTTTTAAAATACCTCAGTTTTAGCAGGAGGATGTAAAACAGCAGACATGATTAATATATATTTTCCTATATTTGTTTACAGGAGAATATGTCTCTAAAATGTTTAAGAGTCCAAACACTGAAACCTCCTCTCTGCCCAATTGGGTTTAAGGGCCTAGAAGTTTAAAAGGGAGCCTTTATCTTCAACCAGTGATGGCTGTTTCTCCCCATACTCCCTCAAATTTATGATACCTTTATAGCAGCTCTGTGTGGCTTCCCCCACCTTTTCCCCTGTAGTTCCTCTTCCAAAGTTGTTTTATTTTTACCACTCCCAGAAGAACTTCTGTTGTCATTATTTAACACTGGAATAGCTGCAACATTTTCTTAAAGCTCCACAGTAGTGTTTTATAAGCTATTCTAGTGCCGTCAATAATTTGGCTTATTATTCAAAATCCAGCATATAACTTTGCTCTTGTTTGTGGGCCTCTTGTGGGCAAGGTACTCTTGCCTTGGCCTTTCCCGGTGGCTCTGAAAAAATCTTTCTCGGGAAGTCACATTCAGTTTTGGGCTTCACAAATTTCTTCAGAAACTTAACACAAGAGACTTAAAACTTCCTTTTTTTTTTTTTTTTTTTTTTTGCTTTTGTTGTTTCTACATAGAAAATGCCATTTTAGATTCCAAAAAATAAAAAGTAGTGTTTTATTTTGTCTCTTCAGATGCTCACATATATAAAAATATGGTGTAACTTGATGCATACTATTGAACTTGGAAAATCTTCAAAGAAGAATGAGAGTTGTTTTTTGGTTTTTTTTTTTTTTTAGTTTAAGTCCTAAGAAAAAGAAGCTGTTCAAAACTTCTGACGTATTTCTGTATGAGATTTTAAAATAACACGGCTTTGAAAAAGAGTCTTTATGTCTCTATAAAATGCTGATCTGTATCACCTTGCAGCTGCGGAAGCCAACGTGGACACTGATTTTTTGATGTATGCTGTTTCAAGAGCGTACACACACTTCTTTCCTTCGGGTTCCCAGGTAGCTCTTAGAAGCAAACCACTTTGAAACGATTCTTCCCAATACACAAACTCTCCCAAGCTGTGTAAGATTTAGCGACTGACCACAGCTTCAGAAGATCTGTAGCATGGGCTTCAGGGAAACCACAACAAATGCCTGGTGCACACTCCACACTAGCAGAGTCCTTCAGAAAAACTTGGAGATGGTTTGAGGAATTTTGGATGTTTGAATGTTTGCTTTGGGATTATCTTGAGGCCTTAACATCCAAGGATGCTTCCTCTTATGGTTTCCTTGACACTCAAATGAGCTATGGTCAACAGATTACTCTCCTTGGCTTTTGCTCTTCACTTTGGGGGTCATCCTGGATGTTTCTTATTTGCTTTATTCTGTTACTGTTCAATCTACTCAGATTCTCTGGATAGCACTTCCCAGTCTAATACTGCTTGGTCACAGATCAAATAATTGGTTTTGTATAATACACTGTGATGAATGGGAAATTTTGTGAATTTGTGTACAGAATTTGATGAAAAATGCATACGTATGTGCATGTGCTCTAAAATTAAGGGTGCTGTTGCACATTAAAATTGTGTACAACTTCCAAAAATTATTATCAATCTTAAGTAAAACCTGAAGCATGCATTAGTATATATTACTGAATAATTTTATAATGTCTTGGCTATGTGTGTTCTAATTAAGATATTTTGACATATTGATTACTTGACAGTCTTTATGAAAGTCCTTTGTGATAGACTGTGTTCACATAGATAGGGAGTCACAAATATAAAATGTATTCATTACTATTTATGTCTATGTGACAGACCCTTCATATTCATCGATCAGAATTTAAGTGTTGAATTAAAAGTGAAAGGCATGTTCATAGTTTCAAATTTAACACTTATTTTCCATTCATCAATAAATATAAAATTTAAATTTATTACACTAATACAAATTTAAAACCCAATGAATTTTTAAAACCAGGTATTTCAAAATATTGATGGAAAGTTTCCTCTATAATATACAAATATTTGCTTAGTCTAGAAAATATTTTTGTAAAGATATAAATTGTGTGTCAACCAAGCTTGTCTAGCAAATCACTTTAGCCACTGTTTTTAAGGCTAAAACTTCTGCTTTGTCAAAAAGTTGATATAAGACTGAGGAGAGACCACACATGCATGACAACTTGAATGTCATCCCAGAACTCATGTAAAAACCCAAGAGCAGTGGTCTATGCTTATAAGATTAGCATGACAGAGGTAGACACAGGAGGATTCCTGGGTCCTACTGGTCCAGTTCAACCTGGGGCCAGAAATCTCCATGTCTAAGGGAGAGACCTTGTCTCAAACACCAATGTTAATGGTGCCTAAAGTATGATTTCAGAGGTTAGCTTCAGTACACATCCTCACTCCTCCCACACATAGGTGAAAGTACACATACAAATAGATGTAAAATTTAATATATTTATGTTATGTGTTTAAAGTATTAAAATATCTTTCACAATCTGATTTTTTAGTAAGTTAAATCATTTTTTGAAGCCCTAAACTATTCTTCAGTGAATCTACAGAGTGAAAAAACATCCAGTTATTTTTTTTTACCTGTTTTTCTTTAGCTTATAAACTGTTGTCAAAAATCTTCCTTTTAACAGACAATGCAGGTAAACATAAGGCAGTAGAAGCAGTACTGTGATCATTCTTGCAACCTCAGAAAAACAGATGAGGCTGGGGAACTCTGAGACTGTTAACTTGCAGTCTGATAAAGCAGTCGGAGTAAATAAAGCATCTATACCTTCTTTGCACATGAGAGGATGTTTATGGACTAAAAGCCTGTCACCTACTTCCTACTAAAAAATATCTGATAAAAATTAAGTAACTTTCAAGCACTGACATTAATTTCTATCTAATCCAATAAATTTCTATAATTAAAGACACAAGTATGAAATATCAAATATGACAATACTTTTGAACATTTGATTTTTCCGAAGTTCCGTGACACAGCTCTTAAAACTCGTTTTGTTAGGTTATTTTGGACAGGGTGTTTGTTTAGTTAACTATTTTGTTAAGTTTCTAAAATATCAAAATAACTCAGTACAAAATCAACAGATGCAGGTGACGGCATAAGTCAGTTCTAGCTACTTGGTAAGCTGGGGCGGGAAGACAGCTTGAGACTAGGATATTTAGGCTAACCTTAGCAACAGAAGGAGACTATGATTCAAAACAAAATACAACAAAACTGAAACTGAAAGAAAATTGTTCACATCAAAGCTATTGAGAAATTTTGGGAAAAATGTACGTGAGTCGGCGGGTGGTGGGGCTGGATTAGCAAAATTACTTTGTCTCTTCTTTGGCTTTCTACTCAGCTAGGCACCCCCAAACTGTGAAGGATTTGTTTGATTAATTTTTTGTAAGTACTAAACTCTAAACACTCAAAAAAATACATCATTAACTACCTGAGAAACATTTATTACACAGCTGAGAATATGTGTTCCCTCTTAAATCTCTTCCAAAAACTGCTTCTTCCCTCTCCACGACCATCACTCGGGGTCCAGTCATCAAATGCTTCTGTGTAGTTTCGGAACCCCAAGAATACTCGCTAAGCTAAGACATCTGTAAACGGCTGTTGCCGTTATACAGCTGCTCTGCCGGAGGAGGAACCGACAACTCCACGCAATTTATGGCTGCACGACTCGCCTTCGCACCCACGAGCTTGCACAGTGGGGCATCGAACTCACCTTCCAGTTTGGATCTCCGCTTTTTTTTTTTTTTTTTTTTTTTTACACCTGTTCCCTGTGACAGGCAATCTCTGCAGATTCTGAGGAATTCTGGAAAGAGACGCGCAAGATTCTAGTAGAGACATGATCAGGGGAACCTGAGCTGGCTTTCATTCCTACTGTGTCTTTACCTAGCCTGCCAGGAACGTATTTTTTCCAGCACAGTTCTTGAAGGGATGGTTCCCAGTGCATTTCAGAGAGCCGGCTCCAGGAAGCCTTTTCAGATCTGTAACACCGCCTTTCCCCTTCGACTCACACAGTACACTGTGTCTGAGCCTGTATTTAAAATTGCCTTATCTTATAGATATTTTTGTTTCATTTCTCACTTTTTGTGTTTTTACCAAAGTAAAGATCTTGTGTGTTACTTCTAGCATACCACACAGCCATTCAGACAATGTCATTTTCTAACAGGAACTTCCCAGTATAGTCTTTGAAAGGGATCAAATCTGTCTATAAAAAACTTGTTAAGGGTTTTGTGTATTTTATTAATATAACACAGGTGTCCGCCAAGTTTGGGGGAGATTAGTTGAAAAGAGGATGTTATTTAAAACAACTGGAGGTCTTGTTTGTTTTAGCAACCATCCTGGGGTAAATTTTCCCTCTGTATTTGAAGAAAGCATCTGGAGTCCACCAGTTGGACAACAGTCGTGGTAACACTGAGAGAGAAGCAGTGACTCCCAACACTGTGTTCTCCCAATAGAAGCGCGAACTTATATAATGACAGCTAGTTCTCTTCTCCACCACTCAGAGGATCCGTGTGCATGCAAATCCACTCTCATAGTTAAGTATCACACACAGGAACTGGGAGGAGTTGCTAGTCACCAAAGGGAAATACTGAATTCAACCAAAACACCCATAATGTACTTCAACAGAGAAGGGAATAAATGTACTGAGCTTGTGTGATGAAAACCAACAGTTTTATTTTCAGCACCTGATATATATCTTGAATATGTATAGAAGTCATAGGTTAAATGGACAGATCCAATGCTGCCTGTATCTAACACCAACTGTGAGGAGTAGGAAAAACAAGCAGGTAGAGCCAGTTGGCTTTTTTTGTTTTTGTTTTTGTTTTGGCAGCAGTGACATTTTATAATTTTAGAGATCTAAGAATGAGTTACATGCTTTGTGTTACAATATGATTTATCGGGGGAAGGTGTAAATAACTATAACCATAGAGAAAGCATGCATCTACCTTTCCTGTAAATAACTATAACCACAGAGAAAGCATGCATCTACCTTTCCTGTGCAGGCAACAGTCAAAAGTACTCACCTTTTCCCTTAGGTCATCTTTGAGGCTATTTGCATAAAATGGCTCTGACGACATAATTTGTTACAAATCAGGTTATTCGTTTGATATTACTGGCTGTAAAGCTTTGTCCTACTGAAGAGAGGAAGAAAACGGTGATTTCAGAAGACACATTCTGAGCAGATTTAAGTACCCAGAGCACCAAAGCTGGGACAATCACAGTCCGTATGCCTTCAACTGTTCCAGATACAGAGACAGAGATGTGTCGTTAAATGCCCAGTTTGTTGGCATGTCTTAGAAGTGATGAAGAACGAGTTTCCCCTTTGACTCACAGTACACTGTTATCATGCAAGCTCCTGGATCCGGCTACATTGCTCTGCCCTCTGTTATCATTTGAGATTTGCTAACGACATTTCTGCTTTGTCTGTAAGGCATGGAACACAGTATGCTATGCAAAGTGAATACAATAGCAGTGTGACCAACCCTCTATCATCAGTTTCCCATAAGTCTTTATTGAGAAGGAGGGAACAGTTGAGAAAGGAGGCATAAAGATATCCCTACCAACTGTCTGGAAAGCAAAGGGCCACATAAGGCTCTTGCAGAAGCATGGCCCACGAGCCAGGTGACACATTAGAATTCATATAATGGCCAAGTCTGCTGTCTGTCCACCAGGGCAGTTTACTTCAAGTTGTCCCAAGAGGCTTTCTGCTTGCCTAAAGAGTTGGAAGTGGGGTCAAGTTGGTAACAAAATTGGGATCTGGGCTTGGGGTTATTCAATGTGAGCCTGAGTCCCAGAAAAGGACTCCCTGAGCAAAGAATTGTGTTTCTATCCCTGCTGAGCTCTGTTTAGTTAGTTACACAGACTCCAGGCTAGTCTTTCATCATTCCTTCACTAGAAAGTTCAGAAAACTATTCATGTTATTTTCAAAAGATGCATGGGGAAAGAGAATGTATAAAAAAACAACAAATTCTGTTCACGGAAGAAATATTACTCTGACTTAGAAATTAAACCAGAAGAAAACTTTGCGACAAGAATGTTTGTAAAGGAAATAAAAATCCCATTTATGTTGGGTAAGGCTTCCCATGCTATTGGTTGACAAAGGGATTTTGTTCAAAGTTTGATTGAACCCAAAGGAAAGCTGTCACATGTAAAGGCAGTACAGACAGGAGTTCAAGGTCACCTTCAACTACATAGGAAGTTTGCAGCCAGCTTGGATTTCACGACACTCTACCTGAAAAAAACAATAGCAACAATAGGAGAAACACACGTGTGCCCATGCGTGTGCGCGTGCGCACACACACACACACACACACACACACACAAATGCACACACAGAAAAGGAAAACTATGCCATTGAAGAAGACGTTCCACGTGTGGATAAACATGGGTGGGAATAAACATTAGCTCTTCTGGAAGAACGAACTTCTGCAGGTTAGTCATGGTAACGTCCTTCTATTTCAATTTGGAAATAGGAGCCACATTGGCATAAAAATACTACAATTAAAGTAATGTTTATTCATAATCTAGATTCTTTCACCCCCAAATTATTTAGAACTCAGACTGCCTTTTCTGAACATTCAACTTGTGTTTCTCAAATTCATTTCAACACCCAAGTATATTTCTGAAAAAAATTATGTGTTACAAAGACATTAGAAGCAGAGAGCTTTTGATATTCAGTTAATCTTATGGGAGATGGGCAAGACAGAGTTGTATTTAAAATCAGGAGGAAAAGCAAGATCAGGCTTAGCTTTTGTGTGGGTTACCCTGATAACCTTAGATCATTCATAGGAGAAGAAATGTAAGCAAGGCATTTTCTGATCCCTTTCTCCCATCCCAAGAACATTTTAATGTTTGTTGACATTTTAACCTGTCAACAAACATTGTCATATCATATACAATGATGTAATGTATAATATAGTGTAAATGTCCCTTTATTCTGCTTGCTGTAGTTTTGAACATTAAACTGCTTTCAATTTGACAGAATAATTAGAAATGGAACATTTCAAAAAGAAACTCACAAGTATGGCCTTAAAAAAAATTCAACATTTTTAAATATTCCTGCTAGCTGATGCTCCAAAGAAGACAGTGCCATCACAAACTCTGATTTAAGTATAAATGAAAGACACCAGTTTCTTGGCCCGAGGAAAAGTCTTAAACAGGTAGAAAAAGCTTTGTTGCAAAATACTCTTCACAGCATTGTTTTTCAAATAAATTTCTTTAAATAACAGACATGTCATGTGTTTATCTTTGTTGTATTATAAGTAAGATCAGCCACCCAGATAGCTCCTTTGGACTGCATGTTGACAGGTCTGCTTCCAGTTTCTCCATCCAAGGTCCTTCCAAAACTTGAAATACATTCTAAATGTTGCTTTTAATCTCTACTGGATACTGATGGATAGGGGATATTTCCTTGTTGCTAAATATCATTTTAAAATTAGTTTTAATTTTGAAAATTGTGGTGGTCAGTCCTGTTATTTGACATTTATGTTGTTTCTAAGTCTTTAAATCTTTAAAAATTCCAGGAACATCTTCATCCCATAAGCCTTCGAGTCTAACTCCTTCCTCAGAAAATGTCATAACAGTGAAGCTTCCTGGATTCCTGCATATGCCTGCGCTCTTAACATGTGTTGCCTAGTCCATTCCAAAGTTTCTGCACAGATTCATCCTCCCATTACCTGTGAACAAATATCTTCATTTCTCCCACCTTTGGCAGCCAGTGCTATAATCACTGTTGTGCATTTCTGTGGGTGGAGCGTCGTCTCATCATGGTTTAGTTAAAGATTTCGTGATTACCAGGTCGCCAAGTTCACGCGTGACTTGCCTACTTGAAGCCTTCTGCTCCCTTAGCTATGCCTGTTTTTTTCTGACCTTGAGGTAGTGTCAAAGATGGGGAACATATTTTTCCATCTTTTCCATTTGTCTCTGATTTTCTCTATTACTTTTATTCTAACAAGAACTTTAAACTCCGAGGTTAAGGTCAGTCATGTATTCAGAGGAAAGATACTATTGGGATAAAGGAGACAACGGTCACGGATACGTTCTGACACAGGTGAAACCAATTTTTGAGTTTTGCTCTGAGCCACTTCTGTCCTCTGACATCACCGACTTTTTAGAATTTCATATAGAGTCCTGTCCACAAAATCTGTGTGTGTGACCGTCTTCCGGGTATGATGGCCTTGCTATTTTATATAGCTGCTGATATGGTCTTGTATTTGTTTCTCCATTCTCAACCATATTGGAAGCAATTTAAGGACAGGAAAACATTTTTATATGTCTCCTCTCTTCCTCCTAGTTGTAGCACCATGCACAGCAGGTAATAAGCCTTGAATGAGTCCCTGTTCATTGATTGCAGATGTCTCTCTTCCCCTGTGTTCCAGGGCCAAAACACTCAGCTTTTCCTTTCTCACAGATTTTATTGAGTCTCCTTCTATGTGTGAAAATCACGGAGCCATTTCACATGAGATGTTCTCTGCTCTGACCAAAGACAAGTCAATGCATTCAAAGTGAGTGACTTCCTCGAGTTATAGATAACACTCCATCAAAATGACTGACTTAACCCTTTACTTGGGGGATTGCTTATGATCAGTCAGATGAGAGGAAGTAGTGTATCCAGAAGGGCTTTTTCATATGATGCCAACCACTGCTACCCTCCCTGAGCTGCGGAGGAAGGGGGCTGTTGACTTTTCACAGAATATTATTAAAATAAAGAATCGGTGTAAAAATGGGTCTAAAATATGAGAAATAAGAGTGAGAAAATTTTTGAGAACTTTATATGTGTACACATATTTTATATGAAATACTCCAAAATTTAAGAGAATAAAAGAAAATATCAGAATTCTTTAAAAATACATGATACAGTTTTTAAGAGTATTTATATCCTAATATCTGTATAATTATATATGCCTTAACATAATTTTATAATTTGAAAATAATATTCTTTAATCAATGTTGTAAACTCTCAATATTTTGAAGATTATGAGTGTGTGTGTGTAACGTTTTTGAGAAGATTGTTCCAAGCTTGTCAGTCAAAATTTGTATAATAGATGATAAAGTGTGTGTGTGTGTATGTGTGTGTGTGTGTGTGTGTGTACTTAAATGAACACGTAGTATTTCACACTTTCCACATAAAACTCTCAAAGTAGTTGCTTCTTAAAGACAGTTACAGCTACTGCCTTCACAGTGTGATAGATAGGACCCCAATAGTGAATGTTTTTTACACAATGTATACCATAATGTATACGTGTATTGAAATGTAGCATGTTTCCAGTAAACATGTACAATTTTTATATATTAAAATAGTAGACAAATGAATGTAAAATAAACATTAATTTGTTCAGAATACAGTTAGTTGAATAAAGGTCTGTTTCTGCTTGTGGTTTTAGTAAAGCAACTAACATATTTTAGAGGTAAAGGTATATTTGACATAAAGCATTTTTAGGTAGTTAGTGGAGGAGCGGAATGGATATTCCTAAAACATTAACAACTGGAATTTGAAAGTGGCTGGATGTGCAGACAGCAAAACACCTTTGAAACCTAAGTATTGACCCTTTATAGATCAATAAGAACTTGAGTATGTTCATGTCTGTTCCTCATAAACGCATATTACAAACGCTGTCATCATCCCATGAAGTGTGGGATGGTTGCTGGGTTTAGTGATCAATAACCACTGGGTAAAAAGTCATTCTTTAAGTAATGGAATTCGCTGATGGTGAGGATACTGGAAATATCTGCTCCATAGAGTTTGTGACAGGTGTTAACCAAGGACTGCACTTTGTGATGTCACATATCACTAATTATTTGGAGACTTTTTTTTTAAGGTAGTTTCTACTACTGCCCAGTTTTGTTTTGTTTGTTTTTTTTTTTTTTTTTTTTTTTTTTTTTTTTTTTTTTTTTTTTTTTTAGAAAAAGGTATTCTACATTTTTTCTTGTTTTGCATATGATTGGTAGCATACCTTTTAACTGCTGTAAGTAATAAAAATATATATGTGCAAGTTGGCTATAAGAAATGCTAAAGTTTCACCTAATAAAATTTTGGTATGCCTCAGTTTTCAAAGTAAATTTGATTTATTTGAGCCACCAGCCATCCGATGACAGCCCTGTGTTTTTTATATGAGTCACGTCCCAGGGGGTCTGGAATATGCCAATGGTGTACCTTGGACTGGATCCAGTGTCCGCAAACAGGTTTTCATTAGACTTTGATGCCAGTTGCATTTGGGAGCAGGGAGGCTGCTGAAAACCGGCTTTACTTTGGGATCACTTCTTTCTTTTAGAAAAAGCAACAAAGATCTTTTTAAGCAAAGCTTTGCACCTCCAAGTCGTAGGTGCACGGCAATGTTTTAGAGAGCAGTAATCTGTTATTGCAGGTGGTTGGACTTGAAGCACTTCCGTATTTTGAGAATAGATCAGACGAAGTGCAACAACTTTTATTGAAGAATTGCCGAATTTGAAAATCAGAAACACATTTTCTGTGGCTGAGATTAAGTTAGCATGTATTACAGTCACCCGGACTTTTCTGTAACAGTCTTGGGACTATAATTACATAGATTATTCCACATGTCACAAGATTGGAAACTTAGTCACATGTAGGGACCTTTATCACTCTCACATAGACCCTTAAATGGTAATCTTATTAGAAATGGAGGGAATTTTCTATTTTTAGAAGATTGTAGAGTAGCAAAGTCATTGAGAAATAATGAGTAAATCTACCTTTTATCTTTATATGGTAAAGTGAATTTTATTCCTTATTTTTTTTTACTTGCATCTCTTTAGGCTGTGATAAGACTAAATGTGAGGGCATGACCCAAATCATTTTTTAAAAGTTGTCTTTAAGCTTGTATATCTTAAGGAAAGAGTGTGAGTGTGTTTTATAATTCACCTGTTAGTTAAGAGTGGACAGTATATCTATTTATTCTTTAAATTCAGAAAAAAAAGTCAATGCATATTGTCTACCCGGTAACAAGAACATCTCAGCATTTTGCCCACAGAAAATAAGGGAATTAAAAAAGATGGTCTAGTTTTTATCTAAGGCCAAGAGAATTCCGGGAGAACTAAGATGGCTGACACATAACTAAACAGCAGGAGTATGCTCACATGGTGTGAGCTGTCATCAAGTAACTTAATGGCGGTTATCTGAGTTGGAAAAGTTCATCTCATCATTTAAAAGAGAGTTTTATTTTGTTCTTCCTCTATATGATCCTGACCTGGGTGTTGCATAGGGTTTTATTATTTTTTATTTATGTCATTATAATATAATTATACCACTTCCTCTTCTCCCTCCAAACCCTCTCATATACCTTTTCTTGCTCTGTCAAATTCATGGCTTTTTTTCAGTAATTGTTGTTATATACCTATATGTATATATGTATATATTCCTAAATATAATTTGCTCAGTCTGTAGAATGTTACTTGTATGTATGGACTGACCATTTGGTACTGGAAAACAAATCAGTGTGTTCTTCCCTAGGCAAGACTATTTCTTTTGCTCCCAGCATTCCCAAGTTGCATGGTGTGTGTGTGTGTGTGTGTGTGTGTGTGTGTGTGTGTGTGTGTGTGTCTATATTTGATTAAAGCTGCATAGTCTTTTTTCCATCTGCTTTAACACGTCTATTGTTCTTATAATCTTATAATCTCATATTAAGGCAGTGACATTGGCGAGACTTTATGGTCTAGCCTCTGACATTACTAGGAGACACAGCCTCACAGAAAATACCCTGTTTCTCTGGACCTTACAATATGTCCAGGAGTGTTTTGTAGATGCATCCATTGGGACTGGGCTTCACGACTTTACATTTTGATTGGTTGTAGTTTTCTGTAATGGTCTCTGTCTGTTGTAAAAGAAGTTTCCTTGATGAGGGACAAGAACGACTTATCTGTGGGTACAAGAACAGATATTTAGAAGTATTTAGGGGTTATGCTGGTTTAATAAAGTGATGGTTGTAGATTCTTCTCAAAGATCCATGACTTCACTGCCTCTGGGTAGTAGGCTAGGTGGAACTTCCTTCTTGTTTGTTGAGCTGGTCTTAAGTCCAATTAGAGAGCTGTTGGTTACTGCCAAGGCGTATATGCCACTACTCCACCCTTAAGGCTATTGTGCTATGCTGGTAATTGTTTGATTTATAGGCATTATAGCTGGGTAGGACTGTTGGTTGCTTCTCTCCTTTCGAAGTTTACACATTGCTTCCTGGCACCATGAAAGCTGAAAGCTAGTTTTCAGGGGGAGGTATTCAGGTAAGTGCAAGCTTAGGACCCTTGGACCCTGTGTTCAAAGTCTGTGGTGTCTTCAGCAATAGGGATTTACTTTCCACCTCTGAGAGGCAACCAAGGGCAGTAGCAGTAACCTTTATTGTTTGGGGCAGTTTCTTGGACGAACCTAACTAGCAACCCAAAGAAGGGTTTTCATGCTTAGTGTTGGGGTCTTTTTAGATGGTCTTTGGATCCTGAAGGGAGCATTGTCAGTCTATATGAGAACAATTTATTTATTGAAAGTTTATTATAGGGGTTTTTTTTTGTATGTAAGTAGTTAATTCCATATGATTTTTTCAAACATTCTTATGTTGCTTTACTCTCTTCCTTTCTTATTCTGTATCTCCATCTCCGTAATCAAACCATCTTTTGCCATTTCTCCAGTCAGATCACTTGTGTCTTGCTATGGCCATCTCTATTGCTTTCCCAATACCTTACCCTGGCAAAGACTCCTTTTTCACTTTCTTGGTTTCTGCAGTTACTCCGAGATACATACTCACATCTGAAGATGTAGAGCTCTAGGAGCATCTAGTGAGAGAGATCATGTGATGTTTGTCTTTGGGGGTCTAGATTACCTCGGTCAATATGAGCTTTTCTAGCTCTACCCATTCATCTGTAAAGTTTGTGTTCTTTAGAGCTGAACAATAGTCCATGGTATTCATGTGCCACATGTTCATTGCCTATTCTCCAGTTGAAGGACCGTTAGCGGTTTCCATCTCCTAGCTGCTGTGAGTAAAAAGCAACGGGCACAGCAGAGCAAGTATCTGTGGAGTAGGATGTCAAGTGCTTTGGACGAGTGCCAAGGCGCTGGGTGCTCTGCTAGATTTATTTTTATCTTTTTGGGAATTCCACACACCTGTTTCCATAATGACTGCAGCAATTTTCAATCCCACCAACAGTAGATGAGGGATCCCTTTTCTCCAAGGACTGCTAGCGTTTTCTGTCAGTTGTTTTGTTGATCTTTTGCCATTCTGGTTGGTTAAGATGCAATCTCAAAGTTGTTCTGATTGACGTTTCCAGAAGTGCCAGGAATGATGAACATTTTTATTCATATTTATTAACATTTCTTAGCATTTTTCCCTTTTATTGAGAACTTTCTGATCATGTCCCAGGCCCATGTTTTGATGGACTATTTGGCTTACTGTTTTGGTTGTTTGATTGATTTGTTGTTTTTCTTTATATAATCTGGATATTAATCTTCTGTCAGATGTATAACTCGAAAGGTTCTCCCTGATTCTGTATGCTTCCTTTCAGTTGGCAAATAGTTTTTTTTTAAAATAAACTTGGAGATTCCCTGCTCAAGACCAAAGTCAGATATTCAGTCAATACTTCAACTGATCAAGCAAGCAAATAAATGTTTTTTTCAGTATTCTCATTTTCTACAAATAAGATAAAACGAAAATAGCACAGAGTAAACTATTATACAACCAATTTGTTAATGAAATGGTGAAATCTCCAAGTGTTCAATATTTTTTCCTGTTTTCAATGAACTATAAACCTGCTGCCCATATTTGCAGCTTGATGTCTAAAATTCTCAATATGGTTTTATATGGTCAGACAGACATGATCCCTAACACAGTATGTCAACATCTTCACACTTTCCAATGTGTTCAGTGAAATCCCAGTAGCGTAGTTACTTGGTGTCTGTCATTATCTATTTAAAAGCTATCTGCAAAGCTATCTGCACTCAAGAGTAATTCTGAGATGGGCAAAATGGTCCATGCCTGGACTGTGGGAATTCTAAATACTGTATAACTTTATTTAAAATACACAATTTTGAAGTTAGAGTAGGTGGATTTCACAGTATTTAAATGTGGCCAAATTAAGCTGCTAAAATGTGCAAGCCAAGGCCTGGGGAGATGGCACAGAGAGTAAAGTGCTTACTGCACAAGCAGAGAATCCTCAACAGTCACATTAAGGTGGTTGTGGGAACACACACTGGTAGGTAGAAGCAAGAGGGTCTGTAGGGCTTGCTACCCAGTCTGTTCACTAGCCACTGGGCGGCTCCAGGTGCAGTAAGAGATTCCATTTCAAAGAATAAGGTTAGACAGCAGCTAAAACTGTAGCTGATATTAATAGTGTAATTTTTAAAAAAATCACAAACATGTACACACAGAAACACCACACCCAGGATGTTCATATCCAAGTTTATTTACTCTCTTGATGACATAAGCCACATCTAGAATAGTTTTTTTCCCCAAAATTCTCTTTCAAGTATATTTCTTACAAAATAGTCTTCAAATTGTTTGTGGTTGCTGATTCTGTTTTTAGAGTAATTCATATTTAGATCATCCCTACGGCTTTCAGCCTCTTTAGAACAATATTGAGGATGGGCCAGAAAGCTTGACCTTAAATGTTGCTTTGAGTGTTAGAACTCACTGTGTGTTGCCTAGCGTCTTTGCCATGGCCTCCCTGCATTAGATGCCTCTCCAGGTTTGTCTTTCTGAAGCTCCTCTCTGGGATGCAGATCTAGGACCACGAAAGTTTCCAGTTTCCCCAAGGCCAGGCAACAACCCTCCCCATACTGTGTCCACTCTGTGTGGTGTACTGAAAAAGTCCACAAAAGTGTTGTTTCCCAAATTACATTATTTTGTGCTTGGCTTTATGCATCTTTGAATCCCCAGAACTTACCAGGGTTTGGTGTTTGTATTTTTTAATACAACGTTAACAAAGGAAAGAGCACACAACCACAGATTACAGTTTAATGCAAGCACATTCTTTAGGATTCTAGAATCACAATGTATATACAGTGTTTCATATTTTTGTCTGTTAGCAAATGCTTGCATATATGTACAAATACTTGGATGCAGTCCACATGACAAGATGAATTTCATTAATACCTATAATAATTTTGATCTTATTTTTCTGTCACTGAACTACCTTGTCTTAGTTTGGGTTTTATTGCTGTCAAGAGGAACCATGACCAAGACAACTCTTATAAAGACAAACAATTAATTGAGGTTAGTGAACAGTTTCAGAGGTTCAATCCATTATCACCATGGTGGGAAGTATAACATCATACAGGCAGAATTGGTTCTGGAGGAGGCAAGATACCTACATCTTGATCTGAAGGAAGCCAGGAGGTGACTGTCTTCCACAGGCTGCCAGGAGGAGAGTCTCTTCCACACTGGTCAGAGCTTGAGCACTAGGAGACCTCAAAGTCCACCCATATAATGACATACCTCCTCCAACAAGGCCACACCTATTTCAACAAGGCCACACCTCCCAACAAGGCTACACCTCCTACTCCCCATGGGCCAAGCATTCAAATACATGAGTTTATGGAGAGCAAACCTATTCAAACCACCACATGCCCCTAACATTTTTATGGTGCTTGTACCATACTCTACATAGACACACACGCACATGCACACGCGCATGTAAACACACACACACACACACACACACACACACACACACACACACACACGGATACACAAAGACACACAAAAACAGATATGCAGACTCATACACATTCATACAGAAAAACACACAGACATATAAACAGAGGCACACACAGGGAAACACACATGGACACACATACATATACATACAGAAAGACAGAGAGACAGATACAGAGACACAGATATAGAGATGAGTACACAGATTCATATACATATAGAAAGACACATAGACATATTCACAGAGACACACAGGGAGACACACAGGCACATTCACGCACGCACACACACACATCAGGAGATACAGACTATCTCATTTCCACATGGGATGAGAAAAAGCAAGAAAGAGAGAAGAAGCACAATGGCATGGCGATCAAGGTCTCCATGCTTCCACACACTCATCCAGCCATCTCAAAGTGAGGTTTGCAATTTTAATTGCCTCATCAATAAGGCTTCTTTGGCTTCCTTGGATCTTTGGGGAACAGTTGTGTGGGTTTAGGGTATTGGCATAAAAGCTGCAATGTTGGAGGTAGACCCTAAGCTGGATAAACATGAAGGACCCTCAGGGTTCTGGGGCATGTGGAGACCCTCTGGTTGGAAACGAACTGGCATGTCTAAGATTCCTGCTGGTGTGGAGTAGGGACCAAGTAATGACCCAGCTTGTGAAATCAGCCCTCTGGGGCTGGCATGGGGTCATAAACCAAGCCAATTAAATTCTTAGAGGAAAACATAATTGTGCAAACTTCAAATGTTGAGTTGAACGGTTCAACAGTAAGTTGTTTTTTTAACTGCCGGCCCAGGCTGAACCCACTAGCTCTTCCTGTTCTGCTGGCGACTAGCAACCCACCAAGCTGGGGTTTGGGGGAATAAAGTCCTTTCCCCCACAGCTTTTAATGTCCTAATGGGCAGAACTGAAACATGAGCGATAAATACAAATAGTATTTGGGATTTAGAGTAGATTCTGGAGTAGGTAATAATTTTTTGGCTATGGAAATGGGGTGACTATATTTTCATTTGAATGACTAAATGACTTTTGGTTGGGCCAGAGAGTAAAGTGTTATGGGACAGACCATGTACTCCCAAGTCTCATGTGTTGAAGACTTAATCCCTAATCTCTAGAGCTATGGGATGTGACTATATGTGGAGACTGGTCAATTAAAGACATAATTGGTGGAATATGAGGTCATGTGGTGGGCTTTAATCAGACATAAATGGTGTCTTTATAAAGAGAGGAGACCAAGGCAGTCCTTGAACACATATATACACAACAAAAACCATGTGAGGTCAGAGCAAGGAGGTGGCCATCTGCAAGCCAAGGAAAAAGGCCTCAGAGGAAGACAGAGCT
This sequence comes from Rhabdomys pumilio, assembly GCA_030674055.1. Classification (NCBI taxonomy): domain Eukaryota; kingdom Metazoa; phylum Chordata; class Mammalia; order Rodentia; family Muridae; genus Rhabdomys; species Rhabdomys pumilio. The sequence goes on from JANHMN010000020.1 coordinate 20,445,497, forward strand.
GTTCTGTAAAACTTTGAGAAATAAGTTTCTGTGTGTAAGGCACTGAATCTATGAGTATTTGCTATCTCTGCCTTAAAACACTAACATTGTCACCTAGTCCAGGAAGCTTGGGTATCTCCTAGCTTTAATTAATAGGTATCATGGAAGAAAAGACTCAAGTTTTCAGAGACCTGGACCACAGTTTTGACATATTTCTTATGAAAATCAAAAATCTGAGTAAGAAAGTGAATTATATAGATGAAAAGTCACAGTAAAATTGAACACTATAACGAATTATTAATAATACATAAGGTTCCATGCAAAGATTGTGAGTGTTCCTTCACTAGGCCATAAGACAGGCTTTGAGGCTCAGGCAGGATTAGTGATGTGGAAAAGGGCTGGGGACCAATTTCAGTGCACAGCACCTACCCAGTGTACTTAAGGTTGGGTTCCATCCTTTGCAAAAGATGAAGGAGCTAAGGAGAGAGGTGAGCAGACTTTTCTGTGATCAGATGTTTCTCTATCTTCCCATCCTCTCATTAGCTCCCCTGGAGCAGATTTGTAGCCAGGGTATTGAATCCTCACCAGACTCTAAATTCCTGTTTTTACTTTAGCTAAATAATCTCTTCACACAAATGCAGTGGCTTCTGGAAGAATTCTTGCAAATTCCCTGCTCTGCGCAGTGGTTACTCTGCAGTTATCAGTCAGAAGCATTTTGTGTAGTCTCCTGTAATTGGTCTTTCTCAGCCTCGTCAGATACAGGTAACAGAGCCAACTGTGGTACCTCAAGTTCAAACAAAAGTTCCTGGGTGCCTGTATAGAAGACTCAAGAGCTTGGGTTGAGGGGAAATGGCTCAGTTTCAGAATTCACTGAGTGTCAGGTTGGGTTACCAGGGCTGAGGTCCCATGTGTGACCCCTTTTCCATTTTCACAGACACAGCCTCTCCTCTCATTCAAGACAAAAACTCATAAAAGTACACCAGGGAAATATGATTTTTTTTTTCACACTTCACAAAGCTGTCAAAAAGCCTAGGCTCGCCAGTTTGGCTTTTAACTTGCAAAACTTTTCACACAGCTCCAGCCCAGCTTGGAATTTGATGGCCAACCAGTTGTGCTTCCTTCCACAGGAAACAGTAGATTTGTGGTTGGAGAAGATGGCATGGACTTCAGATAGAGCCTGCAGGGTGTTGCTCACATTTGGAAGAACAGAGGCTCCGCCTTTTGCAGAGATGACCTTCGTGTCAGCATGGGGTTATAAGAACAGAAGCATGTTGTGCATATCCACGTGGGGGTGTCTCTGTGTGTTGACTGACACAATCATCCTGCCTCTTGGATCTGAGTCACATTTTCACCTGCATGTTATATATGCTACAGCTGTCCAACAATTTTGTGTCAGCTTTGGGACCTAGGGTGTTAGGTTTGATCTCATTATCTTTGAGATTTTTACACATAATCCTCAGTCCAAACTGCTTGTCCTAGGTCTTCAAGAACTTTCCTTTTCCTAGCCTTTCAACCATGCCCATTCTAAGAACACTTAGTTAATGGCATCTCCTGTGGTGTTCTTTTCCCCTTCTTTGTTGAATACCTACATCAGTGATTTACAAAATGTGGTTCCTGGGCCAGCAGCAGTGGCAGTGAGTGGGAACTTACTAGAAAGACAGATATTCCAGCTTAACCCTGTGCTGTCTGCATCTGTGAGGCAGCATGCTAATTACGGCCTGTTTGCTGTGGTAGGACTTGCTCTGTAGGAAGCTTGAGTGTTATTGTTCAACTTTTACAAGTGACAGAATGGAACTCAGAGAAAAGACATTGAAAATAGTAGCATTGACTGCATGACAAGTGTTGAATTTGCTGTGCAACTCAGTGAGACAAATTCTCACACTTCTTTATTCTCCATTTACAAATGCTGATAATGCGTAGGAGTCATTGCAGAAGATGGAGAGAAAGAACGCAAGAGCCACGAGATCTTATGTACACATCAGGGCAGTCACACATATGAGCTCACGGTGGTTGTGACACTGTGTACAAGGCCTGTGCATGCTCAACCTAGACAAAATCCAAGCCTGGAAAGAAGAGGCAGCAAGCCAGACAGTGTTTGGAGAAAACGAAGACCTTAAAGTTTTGGACCTGAATCATGGTTCTACTTACCTAGAAGTCATGACCTTGGGACAATTATTTAACTTCTCTGAACTGCAGCATCGTCAAATACATAACGGAGGTAATAATGCCAACCTTATTGTGAAGATTGAAACTATAAAAAGGCACAGTGCAAGGTTCAATGGAGAAGTGGTAAATTATTACTTTATTACTAAATTAGTATGGGTTTGTTGAGAAAGGAAGAGATACCAAAGATAAAACTTCCCGCATGCCACATGCTCTTAAGAAATGGCAGCATATTTTTTGTTAGGAAGTGCATTGAATTCAGTAGGGATGACTGTGATGTCCACCTTCTGAGCAAATCAATTGGATGCTGACTGGGAGAGCTAGAAGTTAGAAGGAGGAGAGGTGAGCAGAAAGGATTAGAGACAGCTCAGCTTCCCATACTTGAGTACACTAGGAACAGCTCATTGAGTATGGAGACACTAAATGTTCAGTTGTTTCTTCCTCCTCCTTTGTGATCTCTCTCTTTCCTCCTCTCTGTCTGTCTCTGTCTCTTTCTCTCTGTCTCTCTGTCTCTCTGTCTCTCTCTCTGTCTCTCTGTCTCTCTCTGTCTCTCTCTCTGTCTCTCTCTCTCTCTCTCTCTGTGTGTGTGTGTGTGTGTGTGTGTGTGTGTCTTTGTGTCCCTGTCTCCCCTCCCCACTTCTCTCAAATTTGATCTCCAGATCTTCCTGCCACCACCTCCACAGTGTTGGGATCACAGACAAAATCCACCAGAGCTGGCTTTTAACTCTTTTTGAAAGGATGAATTTTGGAGAAGAGTATAGCAACTGAAGAATGTGGCATGCAGGAGACATTTCAGAGTATCTACTTATTTTAACTGGAAAGGACACAACCAAAACACAATGGAGCCTCAACTGAATTCATCTCCTCCACTGTGTTGTAATTAAACTTTGTGTTTGTTGAATAATGCACTCAGTTTTCTAACCATGGACTCTGGTCCTAGACTTTCCCCAGCATCCTTGGCAATCCTACACCATCCATAGCTTGGGTCCAAGTACTCTCAGCCTAACATTGGTTCAGTTACTTTTTTGGTTTTGATGAAACTTTACCAAGGCTTAATCCAAGTCAAATACATAGAACTAAGAAATAGCTTTGGATCAAAGATCTTCACTGAAAAATGAATGTATTTGTTACAGAGCCAAGTTAGTTCCTAGTTCTTTGAGAAAAAATACAGTTAATTAAGCTGAGGTGTTTAGGCTTGTGGGTTTCCTTTTTAAAGGAAGAGGAAGAATGTGTATGGCACCCTTCAATCACCAGAGAGACAAGGCAGAAAGTGCCAGCTAGGTATTTACAAAATTGGTAATTACCAGATTTCCTAAGAAAGCAACCTTAGCACATGCCCTGCTCATGTAACTGATGTTACGCGTTACTGAGTAAACTGATGAGGTGAGGTGAGCTTTGAGCAGGTCTGCAGTCCTGTGCTCTCTGCAGACATCAGATGCCCTCGCTCTCCACAGACCAGCAGTCAATGTTTACAGTGTGCAGAAGTGTTGGCCACATCTGTCCCTGTTATCCTGGAAAGAATCATGTGCCACTGAGAGCTAACAGGTGACAATAGTGTTTGTATCAGCTTCCTGCCAGGCCATACTATCCCCTTCAGATTGGCATGAGAAAATCTTTTCAACAGCCCACTGACTTCAAAGAATCTGAGTCGATCAGAATAGATCTGCTCTGTCCTGGATGTTCTGACGAGTCCCTAATTTCTTCTCTCTGCCAGTCATTTAGGTCTGAGTTTCAGCACAGCTGTTATATACTCTTTGCTCAGATTTGGCTCTGCATATGCTTATACATGCTTCTTGGCTATGCCTCTCTTCTTCCTTTATTGAATGTCAGAGCTATCTATCACGGCCAGTTCCTCCTCACCACCCTGTTCTCCTCTCTTCTACAGTCAAGCATATTCCAAGTCGCACTGAATTGTATTTGCCTGGCCCCACCCTACCTGAAGAGTCAACGATTTGTGATTCAGGAGTCTTGCCTTTGCCAGTAAACAGACATCTAATTAGCAATTGTGTTTCACAGTCTTTCCTGTTTCAGGATGCTTTTTTTTATTGGATATTTTATTTACATTACATGTGCCATCCCCTTTCCCCATTTCCCCTCCCTAGAAAACCCCTATCCCGTGCCCCCTTTTCCATTTTGCTTATATACAATTTTTTTAAATGTTAATCAAAGGCTTTATAAGTATGATAATGCTCAATCAGAAGTGTAACCCAATACCCAACCTAGATATATAAACTATCTTTGACTGGTGGAGACATGTGAACTTCTTCCTCCATGCCCCCTCTCTCTTTTTCTCTCTCATAACCTAGCTTCTCCTCTACTTCATCTTCTCCTCTCCTTACTTCATCTCTTCCTCTCAATACTCCTTCCCCCTTAGCTTCTCCTACCTATCACTCTCTTGTTAAAGTAAAATTTTTCTCTCAAAATACAATTAGAGCATAATTATTCCTATTTGTACCAGTGAAGTACAAGATAGTCTTAATACCCAGTCCATTCTTTTGTTGACTAGCCAGAACCTCTGTTGTCTCTCTTGACTAAAACACTTATTTCTGAATCTGGCTTTTTTCTTGGCTTTAGAATGAATGTCAGCTGAAAACCATCCACTCAGATCTTTTCTCTCAAAGTAAATAGCCAGGATTGGCTATGAGACTATAGGTCTTCAACCCCGTCAGAAATCCAGAATGACTGAGTTAACTGAAATTATGGGAAGCACTAAGCATAGTTTCTAAAACTTAGCCAGTGTATAGAGACCGCTGAACACCTGGACAGCCCCTATACTACCGAACATTGGAGCATCAAATCTTCAGCCTTCTGGCCCAGAATCATCTGACAGACCTTAGTGATGCAGAATTATTAAGGGCTGATTACTCTGTCTAGGCAGATATAATCAGTCGACTATTCTGCAAGTGTGTCCTTTTCTGGACAGTAATTTGTCTGTAGATGGAGAGAGGCAATTCTTCCCTAGTGGCTGTCTCACCACAACTGGAGTAGCTCCAAGGATGCTCAATTTCTTCTTAGAATCTAAGACAGGAAGCTGTCAGGAGCATACAGGTCTCTAATCGAAATGAACAATAATATAGAAATATTTGTGACGTCAATTCTATGGATTTCTGACATTTTGAAATCCAACTATCCATGTATGGCAATTTGGACTATTGTTTGTTAACTCCTCTCAGCTAACTAAAATAAAGAAAACACCCTAACAATAAACTCAGAGCCATGAATTTGCTATAGACATTTAACTTATAGGCTAACCATCTCAAATCAGTTTAAAAAGTTAAAGAAGGACTGGGTCTAAGCCTTGTATTCCTAAATGTGTTATATAGGCACAATGCCTATGAGAGTAACAATATTAATCTCACTTTATATCAATAAGAAGCTCATACCAATGAAAACCTTAAATTAGAAATCAAAGTAAATTTTGTAGCATTTAAGAAATTATAACTTCATCTTAATAACAACTATATATATTTCTACCAATAGGTTGCCTTTGCCAGTAAACAGACATCTAATTAGCAATTGTGTTGCACAGTCTTTCCTGTTTCAGGATGCTTTTTTTAAAAAGTCATTTACTTTGAAGAACATTGTGTGTGTGTGTGTGTGTGTGTGTGTGTGTGTGTGTGTATACACGCTCTCTGATCGTGCTATGGAATATAACCAATAGCTACCATGTAAGAATACAGTTTCTACTTCGCTGTTTTGTATCTCTATATTGTACTTTATATGATCAAGGGTGGAAAAAAATCAGAGAATTTCTCTGTATTGACTGCTATGAAATCTTTACAACTGTACCTGCTTTAAAGATGAAAATCTCACATAATTATGCAAAAGCATAAAAAGATACTGTAGTATTATGTTTTCTTAAAGCTAGTGTACCATTTTGAAGGTTTTATTTTATATACACACACAAGTGAGCATGCACGCACACACATGCACATACACAGACACATACACATGTGTGTGCTGAAATTAAAGGAGTCAGTTCTGTCCCTCTACCATGTGGTTTCAGAGCTCAGACTCACATCAGGCCTATGGGCCAGTACTTTTATCCAAAGCCATCTTGCTGCCCCCCACTTTTGAAATATTTTTACTCTGAGCTACTAGCTAAATATAGCTAAATATTTATGTGTAAACATCATAGATATCAACTTGAATTTGGATCAAACAAGTACAAACTGGGTTAATGGCACCATTTCTGAAATGCTGTGCGGATCTACACATTGACCTGTGAGCACCTTGTAAGCCTGTACAATTTCTTTGGGGCTATATTCACTAATGCCACTATGTGCCTTCTGAAGAAACTCCATTTCTCACACTACAGGTTCCAGTGATAGCAATGAAGGCACAAAGGTAAGCATCTTTGAAGGCTTTATTTCCTTCCAGACACATTAGATATACACTAGATACTCCTTATAACTTCACCCAGTCCATCTGAAGAAACCAGAGACACCAGATGCAATGTAACTTCTTTAACTGACACCCCTTGTTAGTGGTCAGGGAAGGGAGGAGCCAGCCTTGTCCTGGAGCTCGCATTCCCAGCCTCTGTCTCTATGGCCTACCTAACCACAGCTCAGGCTTTCTGCAGGAACATGGGCTTCCAAGAGGCTGCAGTAAACAGGGAGAAGGAGCTGTGCAGCTATATCTAGTTTCACCACTCGTCCCCACACACCCTGAAAACCCAATAATAACAACAGTAAAGGGATTTCTTTTAAACATACATTCAGAAAGAAGGGGAAATGGGGTGTGGATGGTAACAATCAAATGAAGGAAGCTGGACACAGGACATGGGAGTTAAGATTAGCTGAATATGAATGCAAGTGGGAAACCAACCCTTGACCAATGAGAGCCCCAGCCTTGCCTTTGTCTTCACAGCTGCTGATGCTAGATTCTCTGGGCTGGCAGCAAGGGGAGAATGTTGGGAACCTGTTGAGAAACCGATTCTAGATCTTCCTGGAAGTGTTCTCTCAGCTTCAACTTGTCTCATCAAAGAATTATGTCCGTGATTGAAAGAATCATTAAAATCATTCAAACTCAAGTTTTAAATGACAGCTTTAATCCCTTTAATAAATACCATCTCACACTCATGAGAGCGGTTACAATATAAGACTGACAGAGCCAAGCGTTAGTGGGGATACTAAAAAGACCAGAGCTCTTGTATTATGCTTGCAGACCTATAAAAGAGCAACACTGCTTAGGAGAACTGTTGGAGAGTTTTCTGAAAATTTAGACTTATGTTCACCCTACCATCAACCAATTCAACTCCCAGGTATTTATACAAGAAAAAAATGAAGGTGCGTGCCCATGAACAGATTTACAGAATCTGTTTTTGTCAACTGTGTTTAGACTTGCCAGAAGTTGGAAAATCACCGGAATTTCCATCAACAGGAGGATAACAGAGACATACTGAGACCCCAGTAGAACACTCAGTGATAAGAAGGAACGAATCACCAGTGTTCATGAACATCTGATGGTTCCCACGAATGGTGTTGAGCTTCAAGTACCAGTCAGAGTAATGTTTTCTGTGTGGTTGTTTAATCTGAATCCCAAGAGCTTCAAATAAAGTTATCTGGGGATAGAATCAGACAATGGCCCTCCCTAGGACAGAAATAGAGCATGGCCAGCAAGGAGTGTGCAGGAATCTACACAGAGAGTGGAAATGCTGAATATCTTAGAATGGGCGATTTTTTTCATAAGTATGCAAAACTGTCAAAGCTCATCAGATGAAATGACAGTAATTGGTGTTTTGTGTTGTATACAATTACATGTTATTGATTTTTAAACGCTATATGTAATATTAACAACTTGATAGGTTGAAGGATCACCTAGGAGACAAGTTTTTCAGCATGTCTCTGAGGGAGCATCATTGGTGGCATGACCCACCTTAACTGGGAGCAGTTAGCCTTGACTGACTCCATGCCTTGGTGCCTCAGGTTTAATGAATAAATGAAAGTGAGGTCATAATAGCATTTGCCATTTTCTGCCTCCTGCCTCTGGATGTAATGTGACTAACTGCCCTGTATTCTTACTACGATACTTCTGAGCCACGATGAACCACATCTTTAAACTGTGAGCCAGAATAAACCCTCCTATCATTCTTTCTTTGACTTCTGTCAGACATTCTCTTACAGCAAAAAAAGGGAGCTAATTCATGCTAGTACCAAAATCATAGTGCACCCACCGATCTTTATCTAAAATAAATTGTTAAATATTATGCTTTAGAAACTTCCCGTGAGCTTTGTATGAACCAGTTAACTCCATTCTTGTGTTTCCTCAAGTTGACATTTGTAATACGTCAAATTTATAGCCAAGGAAATTAGGCCTATAAAGAAAAAAAAAAAAAAAAAAACCCTCACCCAAAGTTACACTGCGAGTCAGAGACAGAGCTGGGATTTGAACCCAGGAACACACTTTCAGATTTTGTAAACTATGCTTTTGTACTGTGTGACTCCTTGATGCCTGAGAAGTTGGGGAGGTAGAAAAGAAAGTAATGTTGAAGATACAGGCCTTCAAACAATGAACGAAGCTGACACGTTTTGCTAGAGTGGCGTTTGATGAACTCTTAGGGACTGGGCTCTTGGCCAGTGTGACTGAGACAATGGGGCAAGCAAGGCATTTCTCCCCTTCTTCCTCGATAATGGATGCCGTTGTTTGCCTAATATCTCCTTAGGTGCTCTCACAATGACAGGTTACAGACACACTCCATCTTAAAAGAGAATATCAGCGTAAGCTTGCCATAGTTTTAGTAGAGTTGGGTCCTATGGACACAATCTTCCTGTCTCGGACAAGAGACTGAATGCAAAATAACCACATTTCAGGCAAGAGGATGAGAATTATATGCTAAGTAGATGAGAATGAAGACAAGAAACTGAGGACCTTGTTGCCCTGGGACCCCCTACCTCAGTCCGGGATGGCTTCTCACTAGACTTCTTGTAACATGAGAAGCAGAGAGTTCTTTGGTCCAATTATTATACTGTTTTAAAATATATGAATTTTATGCTTGAATTCTCTTACATCTAGATAGTAATAAAGCTTGTGAATAGGCAGCAGATAACAGACCACCTCTGCAAATCAGCTGAACACGTGTTTGTGATACTTCTCTCTCTGCCATAGTTTGTAATAAAGAGGCATTTATTGCACTAGTTTTTTTGCTAATAGTTACATTTTTCTGTTAACATTTTATTTCTGAAATGATAAAGTACATTATCAATTGACAATGATAATTATCAAAAATGTTTGACTTTTTTTTTGTTTGGAAGACATTAAATGTTTGACGTTGACTTTGCCATGTCTTTTTGGTTTTTAAGCCAGTTTATTTAATATGAAATATTGCAAATATTTAGTACTTGTTGCACATTTGCACCACTGATCAATGTTCTGAACGCCGTATTTCATTCAACTTCATGCTCATAACAGTTATTTGCAGGGACATCACTGTTAGAAACATTTAACAAAAATCCAGGCGTAGTCAAGCATGCCTCTCATCCCAGCAATCAGGAAGCAGAAGTAGGTGCATCTCGATGAGTTTCAAGCCAACCTGGTCTACACAGTGAGTTCCACAAAAGCCAGAACCACACAGTGAGAGCCTGCTTCACAAAAACAAAATAAATAATTATTATAAATATTTTTAAATGATCAGAGTGATTGAGCAATAATATATGGCAGCAGGCCACAGTTCGCAGTTTACAGCCAGATACAAAATCTTCCTAACATAACTCATGAGCCAGACTTCCAACTCTTGCCTAGGACCTGGCCTAAGGCTGACAGGAACTTAGAGTTGATGACAACCACAAATTTTGTCTTCAAAACTGAAAAGAAATCTGAAAAAATATTATCATTTTATGTATTAAATCTCTTACTGGTCTGGAAATTTTTTTGCCCTTGTTTAGAGATGAAATTTAGAGATTCTTGGCAGATATAATAGTAAGCTTTGTGTCAAAAGGATTTTGCAAGGAAAATGGTTTCTTGTAAATGAAACTCAATCAATCATTAATCAAAGAATTGTGGCTTCCTAATTATGGTGGTTTGAATAAAAATGGTCTCCACAGACTCATATATTTGAATGCTTAGTCACCAGGGAGGGGCACTGTTTGAAAGGAATAAAGTGATTAGGAGGTGTGGCCTTGTTAAAGTAAGTGTGGACTTGTTAGAAGAAGTGTGTTGCTGAGGGATTGGGCTTTGAGATTTCAAAAGCCCAAGCCAGGCCCACTGTCTTTCTCTTCCTTTCTGTGCCTGTAGATCAGGATAGAGCTTTTAGCTGCTGCTTAAGTACCATGTATGCCACTATGCTACCTGTCATGATAATAATGGACTATACGTCTGAAACTGTAAGCAAGCCTCCAATTAAATGCTTTCTCTTATATGAATTGCCTTGGTCATGATGTTTCTTCACAACAATAGAAGTGACTAGGCCACTAATGTACCTGAGACGACATAAGTATCTTTTTTCCGTGATTTAGTTTAGGGTAGATAGAATATTTCCACCCAGAATGAAACATGAGAAAGATGTTGTGTAAAGAGTTTACACAACAATCTAAAGGCTGTGTCACAGAGCACAATGAACAATGTCATATGTTTATTTTCAAAAGGTAGAAGTGAAAGCTGATCCTCTGAGCTATAAATATGGAGAACTTGGGATTGATATAATGGTATAGAAATAAAGTTTAAATGTCAGCTTTTGATTTCTGAGTCACTTTAGAATATTGTGTCCTGTGATTTCTGGATGAGGCCGTTTGAGACCATGGGCTTGCACTTGCTGGGCAAGCAGGAGGAAGAGAACGTTGGCACTGGCTAGCTAAGCCAGTGTTGGAAAGTCATGGAGCAGGTTAGCAGCTGAGCCAGAGGAGCAGAGCCAGCAAGGCAGAGCCATCAGACATCGCAGGGAGTTTCCAAGCAGTTGAAGTGTCTTTCGATGGGCTGAAAGCAGACATCTGCTTTTGTTACTTTGTACCTCCACTCTTCTGCCTTGCTGGATGCTTTGTAGAGTTGTCAAAACACTTACCACTCTGAGTGTTAACAGCCCCACTCACGTTGGGAAAGTAGTTGGCAATGTTCTTGTTAGAAAAGTAGGCGTGGATTCAAAGGTGTCTGCATTGAACCCGTAGCCAACACGGCACATCCAAAGTGCAGCCTGCGCAGCCACACTGCTCAAGAACTTGCTTAGTGCTACTGTGGTTACAAGCGGCTTTGAGGCTCTGGCTAAGATTATACCAGCAAGTAAGAGAGACTCAAGACAGGCGAGAGATCATATGTTCCTGAAAATATAGACTAGAACTAAAGAAATGAGGCTAGAAGTTCTCAAAATGAGAACGATTCAGCAAAATAGAGAGCAAAACAAGAATCCCAAATAACGTTTTTTTGTGTGATCAGTAACCAGCTAGAAAGCGCTACTACCCGCAATGAATTAAAGCTTGAAACAGCCAGGACAATCGAACAATAATGTGACTTTTATGAAAGAAACCATAAAAAAATAATTTGAAAGATAGGAGATGTTTCTGAATAAAAAAAGACTCAACATTAAAAATGAATTCGTATTTGCCAATCAAAATTTAAAACCTTTTTAGCTTAACAAAATGATTCTAACATTGAGCTAGGTAATAAAAATCGAGATGAGAATGGCTTATAAAATCTCGAACAAAGGGAATATTGAAGTCAGACTCACACTACCATATAGTAAAATATAATATAGGACCTCAGTGATTAAAGCCACATGCTATTGGCAAAGAATTGACAGATCAATGAAACACAGTGGATAACTTTGAAACAGACTCCAGTATGTAGAAAAACATATAATAAAGGAAATGTCATAAACCAATGGGGAAGGCTTTTTCTTCCAACAAATAAGATGGAGAGTTCTAATAAACTTCAGAGAAATGCAAAATCCTCAGAGAAGAAGAAACATAACTGCTGAGTGAGCTCTCGTGGAAATGCCAAGCCTTCTAGTGACTGAGAAAACACAGCTCAAGGCCATGCTGATCTGCCTCTTAGTGCCACTGAAATGGCCGCCATCAACAAACACCACAAGGAACATGGCTGAAGGCAAAAATCTTACATCTTGCCAGTGTCTGTGTCAATTCCTGCCGTCACTGTGAAATTTTCACCATCCTTTAAACTTGAGGGCTTATAGTCTACACAACCTAACATCTTCAGGCCTCAAAACAGATGCTCAGAAATTCTTTGTGGGCATCAGATTTGTGTGAAAATGTTCTTAGTGACATGGCTGACACTGGTGAAACAATAAGCAATCAACATATTCACTGACACTAAACTACAAAAGCAATGTGGGTCATATTTACAAAACAAATGTGTACATATTGGTGAAACTAAATGGGCAGAATCACAAATGACGAGTGAAAAGAAAGCCATTGAGGAAAAAAAAATAAAACCCACAAACCACCAGATTTTGGATGATACTACTCTTATAAGGCTCTAAGATTAGTGAAAAAGTAAATGATATGTTTATTTGAGATCATCTACGTGACAGAACTAGTGTGTGTGTGTGTGTGTGTGTGTGTGTGTGTAATCAATAATAAATAATGAAAGACAGGCCATGAATTTGAAGAAGACCAGGGAGACATATTTAGGAGAATTTGGAGGGAAGAAAAGGAAGTGTGAAAAATTGTAATTATATTATAATCTCAAAGGTAAAAGGAAAATATTTTTAAAATAAAACAAAAAGAAAAACAAATATGCATGCTAATACATACCAAAGACATTATAGTTAAATATCTTCAGGCTGGAGAGATGGCTCAGTGGTTAAGAGCACTGGCTGCTCTTACAAAGATTCTGAGTTCAATTCCGAGCAACTACATGGTGACTCACAACCATCTGTAATGGGATCTGATGCCTCCTCCTGGTGTGCCTGAAGAAAGTAACGGTATTCTCATATACAATAAATAAATAAATAAATAAATAAATAAATAAATAAATAAATAATATCTTCAAGTTAACACTACCTTTCCTAAGAAGTGAAAAGTACTCACTGTTGCTAGTTTCTTCCAAGAAAGCATGTGTCACTCATACAGACATATTATATTATAAAATCTGTACAAATAGGGTTAAATCCTTAAATCCTACCTGATTCTATGGTAATGTATAAAACAAGCTGGAATCACTTCAGAGCCCAAAAAGAAGCTCATTTATTATTTATTCATTTATACATATTCATTACTTTTAATAAGTGGAATTCAATATCGGATGATAACTCCTTTTTTTGGTGGTCTTATGCCTCTGAAAGAGTTTATTAATCTATGATGAATCCAGTTTCACTTTATAATGGACAGTACAAACAAACAAGCAAAAAGACTTGAAATTATTTGAAGATCTGTTAACTTTGCAACTGCTGGCTTGGTTGCGCCAGGCCTGTGATAAACCCTTACATTGTTTAATCTGTTGTCTCCCAGCAGCTGACGCACAGCATGCTCAGCTCTTTGTATTTCTAGTTTTTGTGAATGCTTTGATCAAAATCTGATGATGTCAAAAACCAAACAATAGGATCCAATAGGATCTGGGGCAGCGAAGGCTAAATGAATTCAAGAAGTTGTTCATGGCACTGTCACAGTGAGGGAAACGACTCCTTTCCTGCCAACCAGATCCAAATCTGGATGCTTAAAGGAGAGAGAATGAAGCATAATTCTCACCATACTTGTTGAGAACATGTCACCACAGCAGGGCTGAGGAGTGTCCACTGAGAGTCATGGAGTCCCCACAGAGGATTGGGTCAGTCAACACACTCAATCCCCAAAAGAAGATAATGATTTCTTTCTGTTCAAAGGAAAAATTGCTAGCTATTTAATGACATAAACGTATCTCATAGGTCATTCTTTGACTCTCTTTAGTAGACAGAGCAACAGGGCAGGCCCAGATTTGATCTGGAAGAAGTCACCTAATGTCTCCGTTTTTCATTTCCTCATCTATGAAATGAGTCATGAATGTGTGGTCAATTTATCATATAGGGTGTCCAACTCTGTGACCAGAAAAACACTCTGGGGCAGTTTCTATTGTCTACCTACAGTAGTGTCTGTTTATATAAAGATTCAAAGAGATGCAGGGTTCAATAACTAGACTGGTGGGCTCAGATCATCTCCAGAATGTTTCTACTCTGGGCGAAACATGTATTTTCATTGTGGTCACAAAGTGTCTGTGTGTTGTTTACTTGGTATTTGTTTTGAGAATGGCCAACAGTACATAGTCTACAGTCTTCCTTTCCTCTTCCAACAATCAAGCACTCTAACCACCCCTCCCACAGTTTGGAAAATGATTGATTTGGTAAAAGACCAGAACCCATCCATCAGATTACAAAAAGACAGACTCTGCTTTGGAGCTATAGTCACTTTTGTAACCTATCTCCCAGGAACAGATGACAATGCCTGCAAGTATTTTTGTTATCCACTTGAATGAAGGCCAGAGGTGCTGTTAAGTCTTCAGTGTAGCCAGCCCTTCTACCCCAGTAGCCTCTATCCAATTCTCAATGGCAGTGGTGCAGACACTGAGGAAGCTGGCTATAAGTATCTCTCTGGCAACGACTGTGTGTCCTAAAACTTGCTAGGCAGCCCATTTGTGAATGTGGAGAATTTGTTTGACTTTGGAATTCCAATCATCCTTTGACTTATTTGTGTCATGGGTTTAATAGGCCCAGTGGCGTTGGTCTCTTTATTTACACTAAGCTAGCCCGTAGTGAATACGACAGCAGATCATTTTAATATCACATTGAATTGTAGTCAAGTAAATTTCCCCTTGACCTAAGAAATACCTCTTTGAATTTCTTTATAATGAGTCTCTTCAGTTTTGATCTGAATCTGGGGTGGACAAGTCTCTATTTAGAAGCTGACACAGCTTGAAGATATCATACCAGGAAGCTTCCCCAACTCTAGTTAAAGAATTCTGATCAACAAGAAGGCAGAGGAACAGAAACAGAAGGGTTTTTTAGGTAAATGAGGAGACTGCTATTGAACTGGATGGTCCAGAAGAAATTCAAAGGAGGCTGAGAATTCCTGTGTCATTTTAACCTTATAAACAATAACCCCAGTGCAATATGTTTAGAAGGAGATGCTTTTCTGTAATCATCAAAATATAATACAGAATAAGAATAATAAGCAGACAGCTCAAATTATGTAGTAAATAAAGTACTGCTCACAGTATTCTTCATTTTATCCTTATTTACCATTGGATTGTAATATCTTTACCATTTTTGAGATAACGGTACCATGAGCAGACCTGCTGGGAATTCCACTATGTTAAGAGAGCTTTCTTAAATTTCTCTGGAATTTAGAAAACAATGTTGAAGAAATGCCTCCAATGAGAAACTAGTATTTATTCCCATACAGTGATAATGTATCTTTAAGGATTTTTTTTTCTTTTCTATCTCTGTAACATTGACAACATGACTGATGAACTTGGTAGTTTGAGAAATCTCCAAGGCAATGACATCATGTGTAATTTGTCCCCTGTGTACTCAGGGAAGTCAAAGTCCTCATGCACACTTAAGCATTGTGAGGCCTAACTTGAAATGGGAATATTCTCCAAAATAAACAAGTTGAAACATTCTTGTCCCTCGATCCAGATTCTTCCCTTGCAGTTTTAAAGTTTGGAATTAGGTTGCTATAATACTCTCATTAACATTTACAACTACTCAATGATGAAGGAAGGAAGGAAGGAGGGAAGGGAGGGAGGGAGGGAGGGAGGGAGGAAGGAAGGAAGGAAGGAAGGAAGGAAGGAAGGAAGGAAGGAAGGCTCTTGTTGTGCGTTGGGTATCCCCATGTGTTTCCCGAGTACCTGATAGAGTGAGTTCCTTACACTGATTTTCTATTGCCAGCAACTGAAGTATCTACTAATACTGCCTGGCTCTGAAAGACTTGAGCAGTATTGGCTACATATGTTTACCATTATCCTCAGAACTGTCAGAGCCTTTCCTCCAGTGGAGGCATGCATGGAAATAGGCCAGAACGCAAGGGAACACAGTTCCGGCACTGAAATTAGCAACCGGACAACATTCCCAGGGAAGTGGCTGAGTTCATTTCTGGCAGAAATCCCATGGCTGCTGGTACAAAATGAAATAAAGGAGACACAAAGGATAAAACATATCTGGGGAAACCAAGAGGAGGCAATATATGTGATTTGCTTTAGGATTTCAGGACTTGGGTGACTTCTAATTCCGAAATGACAAAATGTTTTTCTGAACCTGGATTTACATGAAGGTTTAACAGATAAGACTGGCAACCTTTTGACCTTTGAAGAGAATTTTGAGAGTTTAATCTCGTTATCTTGTTGTGGTAACAGGATTTGAAAGCCATCACTAAGGCTGAACTAAACTGTAGTCATTACATGCCCCAAATGCATTGATTCACCAAAACTGGAAATCAGGAAGAAGAAAGTTTCCCCAAGTACTGTGAAGAATCTCTTAGAACCTCAAGAATCATAGAGACATATTAACAATTTATAATATTTCTCTCCCTATTCAGCTTCATTACAGCATAGTATATATGTTCAAATGAAATTGTATTTGCGATCTGAAATGTGATATTTGATATAGCTATATTTTTGGAACTGTTCATATTAACATACAGAACTGAATCAACACTCAAGTAACTTGCTTTTGTTTTGTATTTAATTTTATTTTATATATTTGAGTGTCTGGATTGCTTGTATATCTGTGCATGACATGCATGTCTAGTGACCATGGAGGCCGAAAGAGGGAGTTTAATCCTTGGAACTGGAGTTACAGATGGTTGTGAGGCACAGTACAGGAGCTGGGAATCAAACCCAGGCCCTCTGGAAGAGCAGTCAGCGCTCTTAATCATGGAGCCATCTCTCTAGTCCCTCAAATATTTTCTTTGATGGTTAAAATGCTTAAAATCTGGCTCATAGTTTTAAAAGTGCTTGCTGGGTGTTTTTGGTTTTATGTTTTGTTTTTGTCTTCTGTTTTGTTTTGTTTTGAATGCATAGATGCTTGAGTTCAGATCCCAGAACCTATAAAACGGTAGACATGGGAGTCTGCCTTTAACCCCAGTTCAGAGAGAATAGAGGAAAGGTTTGCTGGGGCTGGCTGACTATCAACCTCCTTGCTCGCTCCGGCCCAAAGGTTTTTATTTATTTATTATATGTTAGTACACTGTAGCTGTCTTCAGACACCCCATAAGGGATTATGGATGTTTGTGAGCTACCATGTGGTTCCTGGGATTTGAACTCATGACCTCCAGAAGAGCAGTGTGTGCTCTTAACCGCTGAGCCATCTCACCAGCTAGAGTGAGAGAGATCTTCTTATGGAAGTAAGTTGGAGAGAGATACAAAAGTACCACTATTTGCCTTTGATCTGAACAGATGGTCACAGGTACAAACACTTGTTTACACACACACACACACACACACACACACACACACACACACACACACACATCAAACATTTAAACATGTATTCTGTAAAATATTTTCAAGTAAACATTACTAACTATGGGCATCTGCTGTACAACAGATCTCCTGAATTACCTTCTTCTCTCTAACTGAAATTTCGTATCTTTGTACCAAAACCTCTCCAATTCTCCTAACCTTCCTCTGAGCTTCTGTTGGTCTCACAGCCAAGATCACTGTTTAGAGCAGCAGTTCTCAACTTGTGGGTTCCAACCCCTTTGACAAACTTCTGTCTCCCAAAATATTTACATTGTGATTCATAACAGTAGCAAAATTACACCTATGAAGTAGTAATGACAGTAATTTTATGCCTGGGTGTCACCACACCATGAGGAACTGTGTTAAAGGGTTGCAGCATCAGGAAGGCTGAGAGCCGCTGGTTTCAAGGAATGGTGAAAAATTGTTTCCCTGCATTTTCTTGTAGTAGCCTTTTAGCTTCAGGTCTCCGGTAGCATCCATTTTGAGTTGATGTTTATGTGGTGTATAAAAGTCCACACTGATTCTTCCATATGTAGGCTTTAACTTCCTCAACTCTTGTGTGGTAGTAAGATCTAATTTCTTATGTTCTCTTCAGGCTCAAGCATGTTGTTAGGGAAGTGTAAAATGTGACCTCCATTTGCATTTGTGAGATAATATTAACCCATTGAAATATCAAGGAGGAAATTCAAGGAGGTTTCTGGGAACGAGGAAAATGATACAATTCCACAAATAGTTAACTATGAAACTAAATGTATCTTTAGGCTTTCAGATTAAACTAGCTATACTGTGTATTAATCATTTTCTATTTCGTTATTCCATTTAAGTTGAACAACAATCATTAAAATAAGTTTTATTATCCCTTAAGATACAAGGAAATTAAAACACAAATCATGGCAAAAGAATCCAGTGCAGAGCCAGGACCTGAGCCCAAGTTGTGAGACTTTGAGGGATCATTAAGACCAAAGCCTTTTCTCTTCTTCCTGAACCTACCAATCGGATTTTATCTTTTAGCCTCATTTTTATCATGTGACTGAATTCCAAGAATCAGAATGTAAATAGATATTTTCTATTTTTTAGACTTGCCTATGAATTTCCAATAAGATTTAAAAGAAAAAATTTATGTAGCATGCCTTAAATTTTTAAGAGACTAGATTTAAAACCAGGAAGTACTAATGGCCTGTTTCTTCCAAGCAATCTAAATATCAGCTGAGCTTTAATCCCAGAACTCAGGCAGGTTCATCTATTGAGTGAGACCCAGTTTTTATTTTCTTATTTATTGGAAATGTTTCTGGTGGCACACAGTACTCAGGAAGCAAAAGGACCTCTGAGTTCAAGGGTAGCCTGGTCTATAAAGCTAGTTCAGGAAAGACACAGAAACATCTGTCTTGAAAAAGCAAATGATAACAAACCATTGGGGCTGGCTCAGTGGTTAGACTGCTCTTCCAAGGGCCCTTGATTTAATTTCCAGCACCAGCATGCCATGAAGAATCTTATGACAGTCTGTTCTCGTAGTGGATCAAGGCAAGTATGCATGGTTTTCCCTAGATGTGTTAAATGGGACAAAACATTGAGTAACAGAGTCTGAGTCCCTGTATCAGTATTTTTAAAAAATACTTATAAGCCAATCGCATACATTTTTTCTGGAACTTATGCAAATAGGAAACTTCTCCTTCTGTCTGAACTACTATTCCTCTAGGTGGTTTCCTGAGATAGCAGCTTAGCATTTTATTACATAGGTTACTCATAAATCAACACAGGCTTTTCTCCATCCTGAGGAGAAATAAAAACATTAGGAAAAGTTATGTATGCTGGAAAACCTGCAAATAACATTTTAGTGAACAGCATTTATTTAAGCAATTCGAGAGACCTCTCATTAACTCATCTTGTAAGCCCACTGCACCTGATTTATCTGAATTACCAATAAATCCCTCACGATAAAAGTTCACTGACGGATATTTGAAAACCTGGATGTATTATGCTAACGTCAGTCAAATAGTACTGTTATTTGATAGGATTTTTTTTTTTTAAATCTTCGAGAGCAAGGAGAAAGTAAGCCAGAAGAATCAGAATTCCTTAGTGGAAACTTCAATTTAGGGTAAACAATAGTTGTAATCATGTAAAAATCTCAAATTCTTAGGGGTATTAGACTTCACTTCTGCAAAGTATAGTGATAAATTCAAATGAAATTGGACTCCTTAAAAAAAAAAACACTGATGTTATGAGGTTTAATGGTAGCTATATCTGCAAGAAAAAAAAATATTTCCTTAAAGCTACGTTTTAGTACATCTGTCTTTTTGCATATCAAGAAATAAATAAAAACTTTTGGATAATGCTGGAAGGTTTTGTGATGGCTGTAGAAATATTATATCTTCTAAAAGTAAGGTTTAATATCTGTGCGGAGAGTTCTGGGTGGAGCAGCAATAGGGGAGTCAATATAACTTCTTCCACACTTGTCAAAGTCAGGCCCAGTCAGCAGACGTTGTCCCACGTCTTAGAACTCCATCATCTCTAGTAGAGGGTCCTTAAGAATAGTGGGTGAATAGTACCAGAGATCCAGTTAGGAGTCATTGAAATGGGGTGGAAACTAGAGGCTTTGTAATCAGGCACTTGCTTTGATTTCTAGCTCTTCTGGTTAGGACTTGAAATATCTCCAGTTCTGGGTCATGGTACGTCTGCCAAAGGGAATGGGATGTGTGTAACTGAACTGTACTATTTATTCTGAGTGGGTTTTGTTGTTGTTGTTGTTGTTGTTTTGAGGACTATCGATAGTATAAAAAGAGTCTCCAGTAGCATAAAAGAAATAATTCATAAGCAAACCTGGTTGCTGATATCACGGAAACACAAAGGCACTGGGGGGGGGGGTTGGCAAGGACTAGCTGAAAGGCTCACAAAGACTATGGTTAAAGTGGAGGGAAATGGTATTCAAACACATAAAAAACGGGTGCCCAGTCATCAGAGGAATATCTCAGGGACTCTGAGGACCTGCCCTAGCATGTTTAGATACAAAGTTAAGAATAGAAAACCCGCATCTAAATCCTATCACTGGGAGCATGGGATCCCAGTGCATTAAGTCTTGATCTGCATAATCTCACCATCTGGGAGGACTCGGGCCTATCAGCCATGGGGATACCATACCTGTGTCTGTGTGTATGTGAAGTGGGCAAGTATTGTTATGGAAACATTTTTTACATTTTCTTTTTAAACTTTCAATTTTTAAGAATTTATTTATTTATTTACTTATTCATTCATTCATTCATTCATTCATTCATTCATTCATTCACTTTACATCCCAATTATAGCCTTCCCTCTCTTCCCAGTCGCTCCTCACACAGTCCTTCCCCTCATCCCCTTGGGTACCAACCCACCTTGGCACATCAAGCCACTGCAAGACTAGGCACATCCTCTCCCACTGCAGCCAGCTCAGTTGGGAGAACAGGCTCCACAGACTGACAACAAAGTCAGGGACAGCCCCTCCTCCCGTTGTTGAAGACCCGTATGAAGACCAAGCTGCAACTCTGCTGCATATATGTGGGAAAAGTTGTCCCACGTCTTAGAACCCCATCATCTCTAGTAGAGGGTCCTTAAGAATAGTGGGTGAATAGTACCAGAGATCCAGACAGGAGTCATTGAAATGGGGTGGAAACTAGAGGCTCTGTAATCAGGCACTTGCTTTGATTTCTAGCTCTTCTGGCTAGGTCCAGCCTTTTTATGCTCGTTGATTGGTTGCTTAGTCTCTGGGAGCCCCCAAGGGTACAGTTTAGTTAACTCTGTTGTTCTTCTTGTGGAGTTCCGAAGGAGCCCAAGTTCCCCAACCCTTCCTTCTCCCAACTCTTCCACAAGACTCCCTGAGCTGTCTAACATCTAATGTTTGGCTGTGGGTATCTGCTTCAGTCAGCTGCTGGGTGGAGCCTCTCAGGGGATAGTTAACCTAGGTTCCTGTCTGCAACTATGACACAGTATCATTAATAGTGTCAGGGAAGTGTTCTTGCCCAAGGGGTGGGTCTCAAGTTGGGTAAGTCATTGGTTGGTTATTCTCTCAGTCTCTTTTGTTCCTGCATTTCTTGTAGACAGGACAAATTTTGAGTTGAAGGTTTGTGGGTGGGTTGTTTTTATCCTTCCACTGAGAGTTCTGCCTGGCTACAGAAGGTGGTCACTTCAGTCTCTATATCCCCCACTGCTAGGAGTTTCAGCTAGAGTCACCCTCACAGGGTCCCTGGAACCTCCTCCATCCCAGGTCTTTGAAATATCCAAGAGATGCCACCCCATCACCTCTGATTTTCACTAACTCTCCAAGCCCTCTCTCCCCAGCTCTCCCTATACTTGATGCCATCAGAACGCAAATAGACCCACATTTATCAAGTGCACAAAACTCAAGTCCAAGTGGATCAAAGACCTCGACTTAAAATTTCAATTTTCTGTTATTCTAATTTGATTGAAGTCTACTTGCCAAACAAAATTGTATATGATTGAAAGGTACAAAATGGTGATTCATAAATGAGATAAAGCATACTTTCTGTAAGAATTTCTAAAGACTTCTCAACTCTTGACGTCTGCAGAACAGGAGAACTTCAATGCAGAAATGCTACTAAGAGTATTTATTTACTTAGAGACAGGATTTCTGTAGCCTGGCTGTCCTGAACTGGCTGCAAACCTTCAACTGTCTGATATTGCTACAACTCTTGAGGTTTTGTTTAGTTTTTGAGAAGGGGCTGAGGATGTAGCTCAATTGGTCCAGTGCTTTCCCAACATACATGAAACCCTGGGTCTGATCCCAACACTAAGCAAAACCGTGTGTGCAAGCATGTGTCTGTGAATCCAGCTTTGGGGAATTGGAGGTAGTAAGATTATGAGATCAAGGCCAGTCTCAGCTTCATAAGAAGTTTGAGGCCATCCTAGAATACATGAAACTGTATCTCAAGAAGAAGCAAAAGATAAATTATATATATATATTTATATATCTAAATTATATATAAATATTATATATAATATTTATATATTATATAATACATATATAATAATAATATATATTTTTTCTGCCATATATACATATATATGCCATAATTATATATATAAATAAATATATATATATAAATTATATATATATATGCCATATATATATATATATATATATATATATATACATGCAGAAAAAGGTTTAGCCCTTCCTGCCATGCCTGTTTTCTTTCCATTGTACCAAATAAATTTTTCTTTCTTTAAGAAAAACAACAAACAAGCAAACAAACAAAAACCCAATAAGGTCCCTAATACTCAGACCATGTTAACTAACACCCCCATCCCCTTACACATTGCACACTAAGAACGCCCAAGTACTACCCCCCTCCTCTCTCCCAGGTCTCACAAACACCTGCTCACACTTTAGGATTAAAGGAATGTGCCACCACCATGTCCAACAAAATGTTTTTAACACTTTTTAAATATTTAATATAATATAGATTTGTTCTTTATAGTTACCCTGGGATACAGAGAAGCTTCAGCACTTACTCATCTAGTAACTGAAGTTTCGACCATTTAATATCGTCCCATTTCATCTCCCCTTCCAGGCATAGGCAGCCATAACTCTATGCTCCCCTTGTATGAGGCTGACATTCTGAGAGTCTGCGAACATTAAGCAGTGCTTCTCATCCTAGGTCTGGATGGTTTCCTTTACCTCTGTGCTCCCAAAGTTCATTCAAAATGTGGCAAATACTTGATTTTTGATATGTAGATGATACTCTGTGTGTGTTACCTTTTATTTACCCATTACAAAAAAAAAAAAAAGCTCAAAAATTTTATTGATTGTTTTCATGTTTTGCATCCTCTTTTTCCTTTCTTCTTCCTTTTTCTGTCTCTTTCCTTCTTTTCTTGCTTCCATCCCTCTGTTTCCATCCCTCCTCTAAATCCCAAGAAACACTGTCTCTTGAGAGTGAAAGGCATGAACAAATGATGCTTAATACAACGAGGGCTACAGAAGAAGGTACAGAAATGTACTCAAAAGCTGTGACATCAGAGAGAAAACATGCGTCATACATGAGCATTCGGGAGCTTGGTACAGACACTTGCCTCTTGGGCCGGGCTGTTAGAGTGAGAAGCAGATGCCATAATGTGGGCCAATCATGAGGAATCCCCAAGGCTTCCATATCCCAATGCTCAGTCAAGAGTAAAACAGGATGGTGGGACAGCCACTAGAGCCAGTCCCTCTGGAGGCCTTCCTCCAGGGATAGGCGTCTCTGCTGAAGGAATCCCTACCCCAGAAGTCTGCTTTTGCTGTGAGCTCCTAAGGTTGGGTATGGATATGATTAGGGTCTGCAATAAGTGACATCTGTTTGCTCTGACCTCTGGGTAATGTGGCGTTTCTTTCTCTGGGGCAGATGCTAGAAAGGTGTTTATTGTGAGTTGACAGGGGTCTTGGTGGGTGGTGAGGTGTGAGTCAAAACTCGACTATGCATTTTGGCATTTTGTCTACAGATGTTTCTCAGATGTTTGTGGGCGGGCATGTCTTTTAATAAAGAAATAACCGAATGTATGTTTCTTTTGTGGAGAAAAGGGAGAAACGTGCACTGACAACTTGCCCTTTTTCTAGTGTCAGAGGAGCTCTTGTTTGATGGCCAGATTGAAATTAGTTGATGTATATATTTTCTAAAGAGAAAATTTGCTCATGTAAGCAAAATTTATCTGTTAGTTTTAAATTAGCTTGCTGATGAAGATGTTAAATAGGGCAATGGGGTGGGGGTGGGGTATGTAAAGAAAGTTTCAAGGGGTTCAAGGAGTTTTTATGGTCGTTCTTCTAAAGCACACCTCCTCCTTACCTGGACCATGACAGTGGCACTGGTGAGGATCATCCCTAAACCCAGATTTTCACAGAGCTAGGGTCAAGGAGACCTTTTTAACTCATAGCCCACACTTATTTAACGAACAGCGTATTATACCACAGAAATCAGACATCTTAAGAGAGTGGTACCTCATAGGATAAACATCTAATCTCTTGAATTAAATGAATATTAAAAAATTGATTTGCAAAGGAACGAAAAAAATGAAGCAATTATAAAAATTATCTTTTTGGACCAGCAAGGTGGCTCGGTAGGTAAGGGTGCTTGCTATAATGCCTACAACCTGTGTTCAGTTCTCAGAGCCCACATAGTGGAAAGAGAAAACCGACTTCCACAGGTTGTCCTCTGTCTTCCATGCACACTTGCATATGGGTGCATGCACACACACATAAACAAGCAAGTGAACACATAATGAATGCAAAGTACTTAAGATGACTTTCTTTGTGTTTTTTTTAAAAGTCCTTTTAGTTTTGATTTCCATAAATGTGAAAATTCTGAAGAAGTATCTCAGTTCAATGTTTAGAAAATCTCCTTAGCCATTCTGACTGGTGTGAGGTGGAGTCTCAGAGTTGTTTTGATTTGCATTTCCCGGATGACTAAAGATGTTGAACATTTCTTTAGGTGCTTCTCTGCCATTCGAGTTTCCTCAGTTGAGAATTCTGATCATGGGGTTCCCAATAGAGAAGTTAGAGAGAAGATTGAAGGAGCTGAAAGGGTTTGCAGACCCATGTGGGAGAGCAACAATACCAACCAACCAGAGCTCCCAGGTCTAAATCACCAGCCTGGGAGCACATAGGGAAGGACCCATGGCTCCGGCTGTATATGTAGGGGAGGATGGCCTTGTCAAGCATAGGTGGGAGAGGAGATCCTTGGTCCTGTGAAGGCTGGATGCCCCAATGTAGGGGAATTTGAGGGCTGGGAGATGGGAGTGGGTGGGTGGGTGGGAGCATACCCTCATAGAAGCAGGAGAAGAGGGGATGGGATAGGGGGTTTCTGGGTGGAGGGGGCATGGGAAAAGAGAATAACATCAGAAATGTAAATAAAATAACCAATAATAATAAAAAAGAAAAAAGAAAATCTCCTTAAGATATGCTGTAAACATATGAAAGAAATTTCTCCTAGAGATGCTCATCTGATTATGGGATAGAGGAGCCATGGTAACAGAAGGGTCCTGAGGATAGAGGAGCCATGGTAACAGAAGGGTCCTGAGCATAAAGGGGCCACGGTAACAGAAGGGTCCTGAGGATAGAGGAGCCATGGTGACGGAAGGATCCTGAGGATAGAAGAGCCATGGTAACAGAAGGGTCCTGAGAATAGAGGGGCCAGGGTGACAGAAGGGTCCTGAGGATAGAGGGGCCATGATAACAGAAGGGTCTTAAGGAAAGAGGGGCCATGGTGACAGAAGGGTCCTGAAGATAGAGAGGCCATGGTGACAGAAGGGTTCTGAGGATAGAGGGGCCATGGTAACAGAAGGGTTCTGAGGATAGAGGGGCCATTGGTAACAGAAGGGTCCTGATAACCTCGAGCTTGGGTGCTATGTAGTTTCTCTGATTTGTATTAAAACTTCAAGAAGTAATGTTTTTCAATAGATGTTCACTTCATAGCAATTATATTGTTAATAATCCATCTAAATTTATTTTGAAAATCATTTTATTATATATAATTAAAGATATTAACTTAGTTTGGCTCAATTAAAATTCTTAATGCTTACTATTTTAAGAGGAAATATTTTGTTTACTGCTGCAATGAGTAATGATAACTGATTAATAATTATAATAATAGTTTCAAAAATAGGACTTTTGTTACCATCATTATTGTCTCTATTCTGATATAAAACCAAAAAAAGTCTATTAACTTTTAAAGAGCCGTAATAAGTAGTGATAACTGATTAATGATTAAAATGAAATTTTCAAAAAATAAGACTTTTGTCACCATGTTATTGACTTTATTTTGATATAAATTCAAAAACCCATCTCTTTAACTTAGATGGGATATTGTACCCATTTTCTAGTATTTCTATGGAAATTGAACATGAATACAGGAACGGAAAACTTGCGTAATAGTTGGCTCATTGGCTCTCAGCTCACAAGAGTGTGTCCTAGGAAGTCTAAAGAACAGGATAGCTTGAAAATATCTAATGCAGAGATTGGAGAGGTGGTTTAGCAATTAAGAGCACAGGCTGCTCTTACAGAAGACCTGGGCTCAGTTCCTAGCACTGACATAACAGCTCCCAAGTGCCTGTAACTCTAGTTCTAGGGGACCACAGACACCAGGCATGCATGTGGTGCACATACGTATGTGCTGGCAAAATACTCATACACATTAAAAATAAATAAAATATTTAGTGTACATGATTTCTTCATTTAAACATTTTGGCACTCTGCTGACAAGCCTTAATAGTTTTATTTCAGAATGTCTGATAAACGGTTGGTCTGTCCTCTCATGGAAGTCCCACAGACTCTAAATAGCAGCCACTCAGTTGTCACAGCCCAGTCACAGAACTCTCTTCTTCTTTCTCTGTTTCTTTTTCTCTCTTCTCTCTCTTCTTTTTCTTTGTATGGCTGGCTCAGACTTACTTGGAACTCACAATGCTGTCTTGAACTCCTAATCTTCCTGTTTCCATCTTCTGGAATCTTAATTCTGCATTACCAGACCTGGGCTATATTCTTCTCTTTCTTGTTTTCCATATCTTGTTAATACTAGCCCATTCCCTCTATGACTTTCCCTACTTCTAACCAACTTAAGAAAATCTCCAAGTTGGAATTTCTCCTTCCTTCCTCTACCAGTACTCAGCAAAATGTCCTGGTGATGTGGCCTTCATTACTAGTGTGTGATGTGAGCAGCAGCCAATGTTGGCAAAGCTCAGCATGACATATGGCCCAGTACCTTTAGTGTAAATGTGTCAGTCAAGGTAGACATACCCAAAGCATACTGGCAGGAAGTTCTACCCATGCACTCAGGGCCAGATGCTCCCCACATGCTCCCTTCCTCAGCTGGAGCATTAGGGTTTTCTGCACAGGAAAAGAGAATGTGGAGATACAAGCCATTGTCCTGGAAGACATTGTTATTCCCCCTTTCACTATCCTATTGCTCAGAATAAAGGACACAGGTCTGTCTCAGTAGCTCAGAATGGCAGTCCTCCATTTTCTTACAAGTGAAGAGAAATGGTAACATTGCTGAGTAAAATAACCAAGGCTGCTATTAAAAATTAATTCTCCTAATCTCTCAGACAGTGATATAAAGTGATCAGAAATAAAAACTATTGTCTTACATGCAATATTCATCCCATAAATATTTATCAGGGACAGTCACATTATTTTACTGTGGTTGAAGATGAGCTATCACAAACTCTACAGCTAAAAAATGTCTTTTTATTAGGTCATAAGTTCAACAATGATATGACTGAGATTTATTCTCATAATTTCACAAGGTGAAAATTACAGTGTTGGGCATTGTGTGGTCATTTGAAGGCTCAGAACAAGAATCCATTCCAGGGCCAATCAGACTATCTCTTCAAGTCAGTTTTTCACACAGTGTTTGTAAGACCGATGATTCTTATCTTGTGTATGGTGTCTGAGGTCCTCCTGGACTTCTAGACAATGTGTGTATTCTCTCTTCAAAGCCAACAGCTTTGAATCAGCCTCACTTGCAACCCCCTTTGCTTTTTATGTTTCCTCTTTCTTTGAGTTCTTGTGTCTGATCCCTAGATTCCGATTTTAAGAATTATTATGATCAGGTGAAACCTATGCAGGAAATCTCTAATCTTAAGTCCGTCTGATTTGGGACCTTAATTATATCTACAAAATTATGGTTGTAAGTATGCTGTCTCATTTGAGTTATAAACTACAGGGACATTCTATGAGAAACAGGGCAGAGGTGAGGATACCCAAGGATCACTTTAGAGTTCTACCTACGGTAGCATCTGGGGCATCTTGGAAAGAGTATGACTGTCTTGAGCCCTACTACTTGGGTTTTAAGATTAGGCTCTCTTACTTTGGAGTAAGTTAGGAAGCCTTTCTTCTAATAACTTTGAATTGGGAGTGGTATTCCCCATTGTAGTAACCTCATAGAAAGCATGTAAGTATCAAATAAGAGTATGTTAGAACTCTACATTTTAAGGATCATCACAGATGCAAGGGAACATGAGTGAGTCTGAATATAATTTTTCTTCTGAGGGTTTGTGAGACAAAATTCTTAAAATGGTATTAGAAGATGTTACAGGGCCTAGAGAAAGGTCTTGAGAGACCAAAGCTTGGCTTCTGTCCCTACAGAACATGAGTCTGTTGAGCTAATCACAAAGTAAGTGAAAGCATATGATACTCATTTCTCCTTTAATGCATGAAATAGGTGTAAAAATTTTGAAGGTCGCTCTGGCAAAAGATTTTGGCTTCTGCTGTATGTAATGAACGTTATGCATTACCATACCCATTCATTTTCAGAAGAAATTGAAATGGTGTAAAGACAGGACTGTTCTTCTAAATATGCCTGTGGGACAGGAATATAGATAGATGGGTGAACTGGCAACACTGTAACAGAACCCAAGGTTCCAGGCCCAAGAAGAATGTTCAAATGAGCTCTCACTCCTAGTAAAGACGTATGCTTGTATCACTTCGAGTTTCAAGTACTTTCTCCTCACCTCTTGGGGCTTGGAATCTTACTGATTTTACTTATTACTAGCCTAAGGGGAGAAAAAACAGTTTGAGTAAGACAAACAGGAAACTTTCTAATAATGATAGACCGTCTGTGTTCCCACTGGAAAAAAAATGATGCCGATGTCATGGCAGAGATCAGACTGGGATCCATTTCTTACAGCTCCTTTGTATAATTTTGTTTCCATTCCTGTTTGTTTATTACAACTTTGTTTTTGTGTCTTGCTATTGTTATCCTTAGAATGTTCCTTTGAGGCAAGATCTCAGACTATTGTCCAGGCTGGCCTAGAACTCAACAGGATTTTTCCACTCATGCTAAAACTAGAGTTGTCTCACATTTACATTACGTTTTAGCCCTCCCCTCCAAATTTTCACTCTATTCAAACATTTTGAATTCTATAAAACCAGGGAGAAACAGGACAGCAGTCGCCTTTTAGCAAATTAACGAAGACAGAAGACCCATCTCAGGAACCTGCCCCGATGATGTATCTTTTCTCCACTGTCATTTGGATCAGCATTCACATGCACTGCAAACAGAAATATGCATTATTATATGTAGGCACAATAAGTAAATCAACCCCTTAGTTCTAACAGCAAGATACCTTCAGATATAAATACTATCATTTCTTTTCTTAATACAACAGTAAGAATATCTTTTAAAATGTTAGCTCACTCAATATCTGAGAGTGTGATAAATTGTCTAGAATTTGTTCTAGGTACTGGAGACATCTAAAAATCTTACTCAAAGCTTTGATCCTTGGTCATAAGACAAGGATGTTTTAGAGAATATATTTCTGATGTTACACACTCTTAGACTGCTGTCGGTTACAGAACGTACGGCTTCAGGAGACAGGGCAGTGTGGTTACTGATGAATGTGCTGCTTCCTCTGTTTCCACATCACACAGGCATGCCTGACACTGATGTGTTTCTGCTTCATTGTGCATCCCTTAGCCAAAGTACTCGAAAGAAGAGAGTGGAAGAATTAATTATGAACCTACACCAGTTCCGGGGTAAGACTGCTATGGCAAACCTGTAGTCGGTTCTCATCAGTGAAGGGTTCACATGAATAACTTAGAGAATAAGCTCTGACTATAGGAATGGCACCAGCCACTGCAGGAAAACTGATGTTTAGACATCCGGCTCTGCAGAATGTGCTTTTGTATTTCATGCTGTTAAGGGTTATGTGGGCTGTATTATTATCCCCAGTGACAGAAATGAAAACAGACTGAGGAACTAAGAATAATGCTTGGAGCAAGTTGTGAGTTTCCATGTTAGTTGGAAAGACTAAAACAAACGTTTCTACCTCTCATACTTTCTTCTTCAAGCTACTTGAAGAAGCAGTTATTAAAGTCTTTGATATCTAGCTGTGCTGGCTAGTTTTGTGTCAACTTGACATGAGCTAGAGTCATTTAGGTAGAGGAACCTCAACTGAGAAAATGATCTACCGGATTGGTCTATGGGCAAGTCTGTGGGGCAATTTCTTAATTGATGATTGATGAGATAGGGCCCAGCTCACTGTGGGTGGTGTCACCTGTGGATTGGAGGCCCTGAGTACTGTAAGAAAACAGGCTGATCAAGTCATGAGGAGCAAGTCAATAAGCAACACTCTTCCATGGCCTGTGCATCAGTTCCTGCCTCCAGGTTCCTACCTTGAGTTGTTGCCCTGACTTTCCTGGATGACAGACTGACTCCAAGCCGTAAGATGAAATAACCCCTTTTCTCTCTAAGTTGTTTTTGACTATAGTGGTTTTTGTTTTAATTACACTAACACCAATGTTATTCAAAGCCTGGTTATACATTCAACAGGGCTTCTATATACAACAAGGATATCTTATGACAGAAACTAGGAAACACTGGCATGAGAGATGGTTAAGGGTTAAACAAACTATCTGCAGCTTATAGTCCTTTATCAAACTTGCATTTAAGCCTTGATACCCTGGGAAAGGATGACTCCCTGAGCTCAGGGGCTCTCAATGATGGAAGGAGAGCTTCAGTGTCTGCTGGGGAGGGGCAGATCTTTTTAGTGCAGACTGCTCAAAGAACGTGAGTTCTAATAAACAGCTCCTTCTGAACAATCTGGAAGCAATGCCTTTCCCTGGGACTTCAGAGCCAAGGAGAGGTTATGGTCCTAATGTGTTGATAACATCCAGAGTGACATCAGAATGTGAGGTCCTCAGGACAGAGACCTTGCGGTGGTTTTGGCACAGAATTTCCCACTGAGTCTTGTGTGTTTATGGGAAATATTAAATAATCATTTACTTGGAGGTTGGGGAATAACATAGTGCGAATGAGGGAATGCAAAGGGTGGGGTCAGGGAGATGTCTTGATGACAGAAGATAAGGAGTTAGAGGCTGTGGGAGACTTTTATGAGGCAGAGAAGTCTCTAGGATGAGATGTTAAGCTGGGTGTGTGGGCATGTTGGTAATTACGTCTGCAGATGAGGTGAATAATAAAACATTTCCAAGAAATTTTAAAGGTGTGAAGAATTAGAGAAAACAGATGGAAGAGGAGAGAGGGCAAGCCTGCCTGTGGGGCTTGCTGGCAGGCCCATCAGAATTTCTGGACCAAGAGAAGTGCTAAGGCAATAGGGTCATGTATTTTTTTTCCTCCAACAAAGAAAGCACTGAAGAAAGGCCACAGCATTCCAGAAACACTAAAATAGCCACTTGTTTTATGTGGAAAGGCAAGAGGCTATGAGGGGGAAAATAGCCAGATGGCTTCACAAAAATTCTAGCCCTGACTGTTGAGCAGGAATAGATATGTTCAGATTATTTCACACCCTGCGTACAATACCAGGCCAAGTCTATATTGTGGCATGGAGTGGCAAAGTAAATAAAGATGCCAGTATTCACTGTGGAACTCAGTGAACTATGGAATGAACTATGGAATGCCAACATGTGAAAGTTTGTTGGGACTCTGCTTGAAAATAGATTCAGAAGCCCTACAGAGAGGGGAAAGCCCTCTTGTGTTTATCAGTTCTGCTGGAAAGGTAGCTCCTTGCATCTTAACTCTGTGCATCACGGAGGCAACTTTAGCTATACTCCTCAGTGCTAATCAACAATGAAACAGCTTTGCTCTTAATGTAAAATTTTCATGGAAGAGCCCTGGCTGGGCTGGCTGGAGGTCTTTGAGGTCATAGGAGTCTAAAGGGCCAACCATTCAGGAAAAACTGAGGCTGCACCTCCTCAGTCATCTAGATGAGAATCGCCAAATGGGATTTAGAGCAGGGTGTCTACTGATCTGTTACAAGAAGAAACTGAAGATGATACCAGTTGTAAGGGAGGGCTGAGACCATGACAGTGTCCAGGCATCCATGCATGGGCAGTCACTGCCAAGAGTAACTCTGAATGTGGACAAGTTCTGATTCAGTCACATTAAGAAGAGGACAGATTAACAATCATACTTAGCATGGAGTCTCAGAGGTCCACACTGCCCTCTGCCTCTTATGAACACCGATATCCTGTGTGGCTTTGGGAGCAATGCTAGCCAGGAGGAATGCAGCAGTGCAGGCCATCTCTCAGACAAGATGCTCTGGAGAGTACTGGTGGGCACTAGTGCACATGCAAGGGTACTTTGGGAGGGATGATGAGAAACTAAAGACAGGATAAAGAATAAAGCTAAATGATGCCCAGTAAAGCTTATTAAGGTCACAGGCTTATTGTGTATTACTTAGGTATGTCTAGAGAAAGCCATTATTGGGACTAAAGGAAAGAAGAGATTATATATTCTAATTCTTCAATCTAATTCTTGTATTTCTTCCTGGAGCATCATATATTGTGACCCGCGCAATCGTCTCGCTGGCAAGAACGCACGCAGGCACCAGGATCCTTCTGCAGCACGCGTTTATTACCATGTGCGGAGGAAGAGAGAGAGACCTAAGATGGCGCTGCTTTATATACACCCTAGGGTGGGGTGGACATATCTGATTGGCTGCTTGCTCAAAACCCACGTATGATACCCCGGGTTGGGCGGTGATTGGCGGGCCTTCGCCACTGCACATGCGCAATTTTACTTGTTTACCCATGAGTGTCAGGTGTGAGCGCCATGTTCCAATGGCGGATGTTGTCACCGGTCATCACGGCTCTCCACAATATATATGTATATATGCCCATCATACATACATACACATACACATACACATACACATACACACACACATATATATGCCCATCACCTCTCTGTTTCATTATATATCTCTATCTCTGTATCTATCTATCTATCTATCTATCTATCTATCTATCTATCTATCTATAGAAAGAGATCAGCAAGCATTAGGACTGTTTCCATGTTCTCCTACCTGCCTCACTCACATCTTTGTAGATTCTCTTCCTCTTCAGAGTAAGTGGACTCTGCCTGTCTCGTCATGTATTATAGATGATTTTAAAGAGTTATCTTTTCCTCTCAACTTTTCTTTCTCCATGTCTCTCCCCAGCTGGCTTTCCAAAAGGAGGCTACAATGAATCTCCTGATTAAATCAACAAGACTATGAGCTTTAGCAGCAACTTCATAGGTTTGGAAGGCAACCTTCCCTAGCTGAGCCCACAGTGAGACCTCCTCCGGGGATAACACTTTGTCCAAGGCTTAAGTAAACTCAGCTAAGCCAAACCTAGACTCTTGGCCCCTAGAGATATGATGGTGGGTGTTGATTTTAATCTAGTCAGTTTCTAGCAATTTCTTACATAGCATAGGGAAAAAATGTACTTATAGTATCTATAATCCTTAACATCTATTTTTCGACCAAGCAGATAAAGGATTCTGTTTAAGCATAGTCCTTCTGTTTAAAATTCTTTAGGGTATTGCCCAAGAAAGTGAAGAAGCCAGAGCTTATGGCACAGCTTCAAGGCCAGAAGCACCCATCACCTCTCGGCTCTGGCAATGTATTGCTTTCCCATTGCCCACTCAATCTTCGCCAACTCCCCAATGTGGCTAAAATTCTTTTTCCTCTAATTCTCATAAAGCTTGCTCTCTCACCTCTTGCATGCCTTCCCTGACCACTTCTGTTTGTTTTTTTTTTTTTCCTCCATAGTACTTCTGGATCTGGCACAGGTTGCAAACTCTGGCCTTGGGCAGGGAGCTTTGGTTTCCTTGTGCACTGAGCTACTACAGAGCCTTGAACCAGAATGACATAGTCAGTGCTCAAGAAATCTTCTTGAGATAAACTTTAAAAGTGTATAAAAAATCAGTTTGCTGCTTCACCAAGATTGTCATAAAGTCTTTCAGGTAAGCATAATCTATATCACACAGAATTCTCGAAACCAATATTTAGACTACTTGCTCTGAGAACAAAAGGAGGGCCATTTGGTGAAAAGCCAACCAGTGCAGTAGAGGACCTAGGTCAGCCCAGCTCAGTGTGACCAAACTTTTGTGTCCCCAAATTGACCTTTGGGTTCATAGATTTAGAGGGCCAGTTCTTCTAACTTGAAAGTGGCCTGCCAAAGAGCCAATTAAGGTGCTTTTCATGGAACCAAAGTTCTCAAATTAAAATACTTCCAATTCACTACCTATGCTTTCAAAAAATGAGAAAATCTGTTGCCTTAAACAAATTTATGAATAACTTTTGGCAGCACCTGCTTGTTGCTGGCATGAAGAATCAAATCTCCAGAGTTCCGGAATCCCCACAAATGTCTAGCAGGCAACAAGTCTCCAGACTCATTGACTCAGCCCTGAATGAAACTTGTGGATTGGATAAATGCCAAAATCCAACCGTGAAATGGCAAGCAGAAGTCTGATAGGTTTGCCTACTTAGAGAATAACTCCTTGACAGGGAGAAACTTGGTGTAGGGGGAAGAGAGTTGACTATGGAACTAAAGTCCTGCTTTGTTTAAACCCCATCTCAGCTCCTGAGCTCTGATTGCTGCTTCATTTCTGTGTCTATAAAATAGGAATATAGTTCCTGTCTCCCAGAGTTGTTATGACAAATCAATGTGATGAGATGTGTGTATTCCTTGTGATGGTGGCTGGCGCATGGGAGCCTAGTCAATGGTAGGTGTGATTAATAAAGGCACATCAAAGAATTGTCTCAGGTGGTGCCTTTTTGCTATGGGATGAAAGCAAACACTGATGAGCAACCCTACTCAGCGTGCTAGTGGTGTATCGATAAGCGCAGTGTGGCTAGATCTGAGTAAAGACATTAATCCTCAGAGGAGAGCACAAAGTCCCAAACCAAAGAACTATCTTCATCTGTGGAGATACTTGCTCACACAGATAGGACAAGTGACTGGAAAGCAGACTTTTGTTTAGTTTGACAAATCATCTTTCTATGAGACCTTCGGAATCAATATGATACATGGTTTTGAGTTCATTATGCTAGAATTTTTCTGTACTAGCAGGATGAGGAAGTTTCTAAAGTTCATTCAAGCCAACTCTGGTATAGAATTTAACCCCATATATTTCCACTGTATTAGGATAAGCTAGCTCACCCACAGCTTAATTCTAAGATCTCAGTCATTCATGGTAACACCACTAAGCTGGACAAGACTTACAATGTCATTATATTAGGTGAAGCTTGAGAGACCAAACTGCCACTGCTTGGTTGCTACCACAATGGTAGACCAGCCTACTTCCTCCCCAAGGACCTTCCAGCTAATCCAAACAATAACCAGATTTTCCATTCAGAGTGAGAATGCTCAACTAGGTGTGGCTTCTATAAACTGCTTCCTGGACTGCAGCCATACTTTCTCACCACATGCTACCTGGAACATTTGTTTTCTTATAGTTGTGGGATTTTTTTTATGGTGGGGGTACTATTTGGGGGTGGTATTTAAGATGATTACCCCTATATTAGGAGCTGCAAATGCCTCCTTCGTCGATTTGTCCTTCTGTCAGTGTTAATGGAAGCATCTATAGTCAAACTAGACTCTTGCCTCCCTCCCCAGCGCATCACTGGCTGACTCCACAGAAAATACAACAGTCTGGACAGGGCTTTCCATGCCTAGCCACTCAGTCTCATTAGGTTTATGTGTACGTGTTAATAGATACAGCAAACACACAGAAAAAATCTAAATCTTCTCAAATATTGAGATTCTTAGACCAGTAAAATTTACCCAGCGAGGAACATTAACAGAAAGCAATTTCAAGTTACATAAGAAAACTTGCTGCACCTCTTAGAAGATAAAGTGCTTGGCGAATGTGTCTCTCATTCATTCTCTTCAGCTTGTAATTGTTATCTTTCTCCTTACAAGTTCATAATGTAAAGGTTGTTTTAATGTCAGAAATGTAGGGTGTGTTTTAGAGTAAAAATGAATCCTTTTCTAGAAATCACAGCAGACGACCGCATGCTCAGAATACGTATGTAAAGGAGAATTTATACTAAACAATGAGTTAGAACGAAGGCTTCATGATAGCCAGCCGTTTTGCAGATGTATTTAACAATGCTGTTTGAAGTGACAGTTAAATTCAGTAAAAGATTAGCTATCTTTTTTTTTTATTTAAATAGATGTTGTTGAAAGTACAATTTCTTTAAAACTCATTTTCAAATATTGAGGTAATACAGCGCTTAAAGACCGACTTCAAAATATTTGAAGCTAATTAAGAGAAAAGACAAATATTAGTAGCCTCCAAGAATTGGCTAGTTTTAGCTTCAGATGGCAGGGATGGGCCTGTTGGGCCATGCTACTTCAGAGCTTCTGTAACAGGACACACTCCCACACGAAGCTTGCCTTGTCAGTCTGCCATTGACCTGGGACAAGTTCCCTAAAGACCTGGTCAGGGACAGACGGCCAGATTAAACCTTACCTCACAGTTCTTTAATACCTTAGCCTTGTCCATCTGCCTAGAGCTGTCCATGCCTTCTGAGAACAATCATGTAAGGATGGGTGTACCAGTCTATATGCTAGGAGAGTTTTGCACTGTTGTAAATTTTATCACTGGCCTACATCATGATGTCTGAATTCTCCCCATGTGAAAGCAGTAAAAGGTACAGCAGGGCACTTTCCTGTCTATTTTTGAAATCTGTTTTACACCTGGAAGCAAGAGAATAAATTTGTTGGATTTTCTTCTGTTTCATGTAATCTAATACCAAGCTTCATGGGGTTAATTGACAGAAATTATACTGAAAGATACAGAAATGATACAATGGATAATGAAATTCGAAGTTCAAAGGCCAAGATTTAGAAAGAACTTTAAAATTACTGATTATTATAATAATGAAAACATTTATCACCACAGTAGAGTTACTTCATTGTGCCTACTATAAAATAACAGCAGAATTCACTGTCAGGTTTAAATGAAAACACTGAAATCACAACACTTTATGTGGTTATCAGCAGAACTAGGGAATGGTAAAGGCTATGGCTGTGTCCATAGACTGGCAAGAGTTTCAGTCTAAAAGTTTAATGAAAGGCAATAGTGTCATCAGAAGTCACTAAGATGATGCCAGAGTTATTATCAGCAGAGTATAACCCCATGAGGGCTGGAGTGGGAGATAGCCACTGTGGGCAGAAAATGGTGCTGAAATAACAAGATTGGGAATAAACACCTCCAGCTCTGCCTTGGCGCTGCCCTACAGTCCTGGCCAGTTACCAGGGGTGAGGGCAGAGAAGTGTAGACAATGGATCAGGGATAGATAGGCAGTGGGATCTTCACTGCATGTCAGGCCCTGGTCTGTGTGCTTTATCTACGTATTTTATCTAGTCGTCTGAAGAATTCTGTGATGTACGGACTGATGTTATCCTACCCAGGCCCATTTCACAGGCATGAAAACTGAACCTTACAGAGGTCAGGTGGTATAGATGCTCAGGATGTTTGAGAACTCACGGTCTGTAATAAGGAAGCTGGGTATCACACTGAGATGATGTGGTTACTTGCAAAAGTTTAACACATAGACTTTCAGATATGATAATACAGCTGGGTATCAATAAAACATAAGCCTCGGGCCAAGGTCACCTTTCCCTCTACCTTGGTAAAGTCATACAGAAGCACATTTGTGTTTGTTCAATCATGGTCTGTACATGGGTGTTTTTACACTAAGGCTGAAGAGAGTCGATGCAGCAGTGACTGAATTTCCCAGAAACCTCAAAGTACTGACTATGAAGCCTTTTACAGGAAACATTTAGTGACTCCTTCACTAGACAGAAGAAAAGATCTGGCCT
This sequence comes from Rhabdomys pumilio, assembly GCA_030674055.1. Taxonomy (NCBI): domain Eukaryota; kingdom Metazoa; phylum Chordata; class Mammalia; order Rodentia; family Muridae; genus Rhabdomys; species Rhabdomys pumilio. The sequence goes on from JANHMN010000020.1 coordinate 20,483,583, forward strand.
AGAGCTTCTCCTGACCACCCATGAAGAACACCAGGATGGCCCTATTTTCATCCAGTTACAGTATATGTCTGTCCAGTGGACACAAGCATATTACAGATGAAGGCAGTTGATAAGAAGTAATTAAACCAAATCATGTAAGTTATAGTCACTTTCCCATTGGGAGATGCAGAAGACTAGCAATGTAGAAGATAATAACCAGACTTCCTAACAATATTTTAATTACACATAAACGTTTTCCATTTTTACTTTCTACAAAGTATGTTTGTGATTGTGATTATCCTTTTTAAACAAGGATAATTATCCTGACAAAAACTCATATGTCGTGAGCCTTTCCTTTCCCTGATGTTACCTGTTGGCCAACTAAGTCAGATTGTGACATTGAGCTGGGATGAGATGCAGTCATCACCTCTGTCAGAAACAAAAGACAGGGCCCATTTGAGCCCTGGTGTGTTCCTAGCCCAGTTTTGGTTCTGGCACATCCTTTTGAAAATAACCATTGTCCTGTCCAAACACTTTCCCTCTGTGTATTGCACTGTATAACACCAGGACGTTCCCTGCTTGTTTCTAAGATAACCATCACGTACTGTCATTTTGACCTACCTGTTGAACTGTGAACTTACTTAAGTCTTCTATCATGTATTTTTCCCTCAAGGCAATTTTCATAATTATTCCAGTAACAACTCAATTAAAATACTTAATAAATACTCAATTAAAATTACTTAAATAAACTGAGCTTTATACGAAATTTGTTGAACAGCTTCATTTTTCCAGGTTCTCCAGTGGGAGCGAGAGACGTGATGGCAAATGCGACATTCTATCTGTCTCCAGAGATATTATATTTCAAAAAGGAAAACATACACAGGAAAGTAAGACAACTGCAAATTGTTGACCTTAGAAAGTAATGACAAAGAAAAGTTAAGCAAAGTTTGCTTTTCCTAGTGGCTTAGTTAGCTTCAGTTGTGAACTTGATGAACCCGAGAGGAGGGTCTCTCAACTGAGGAATTGCCTTCCTCATATTGGCCTGTGGCCATGTGTAAGGGAGGGGAATATTTTCTTGACCCATGTCTGTTGGGAGCCAACTTGTAGCAGAAAACAGCTATCAGCTTTGCAGCCATCTCGAGCCATATACCCTGACAAGAGACTTGTTTTTCAACAGCTTACAACAGCTGAGCACACTCTGATAAATATCTTGTTTATCTCACACATCTTGTTTTGCTGTTTAGTGCCCCCAGCTGCAAGGCGCACGTGGTATCCATGCCTGCAAGGCACATGACAAAGTGTATCATTACCCCGGACTTCCCTTCAATGAGACGAGATAATAAACGAGACTCGAGACTTGATCAGAACCTCTGTCTTGTCTCCATTCTTCAAGTCTCTTCCCCTTCATTCCCACTCTCTCTCTCTTGCTAGACCCTGACCTGAGGACCGGAGCAGCAGAGTGATCTGGGACATTTTGGCCCCCAAGCGTGGGGCAGAGCGGTCTGGGACAGATGTCCACTGTAGGTAAATTCGTTTTTCTCTCACTGCTACTTGATGTAACACCTGAGTGGTCACTAGTAACCTCGTGTGAAATTCCAAAGAAAAATCTTTGTTGTGCTCTCTATGTTTCAAGAACAGCTAGAGCGATGCTGTCTATTTTAATGTCTGGGTCCTTAGCACAGACCACTGAGGGATGTTCCTCAACGTTTACTTCTCTACTGTTGATGTCCCAAAGACTTGAGGACTTAACTGAATCCAGTTTTTCTCTTGTGCCCCCAATTGTTTTTTTTCTCCAATTCCTTTTCTTTTCAGTTCTTACATGTTTCATTTGGCAAAGTTGCCAATGTAGGCTGAATATCCAGTTCTACCTGTGTGCTGAGGACATGCTGATTTCTAAGCACATTAATTGTGGTGAGACTATTGTGGGCATTTCCTGGACTCCCTCACAACAGTTCCTTCTCTGTCTCATTCTTATATTCCTATTAATACATATTCATGGTCTTGAGTCACCACCATTTTTAGTAGAGAATTTAAATTCCTGTAGACTGATATTTCTATTTGAATACTTGTGACTTTTCTTCTCTCAATACTTTTGGTTTTTTTTCAAAGTAATATCAAAATTTCCCCCAAATCATTTGCCTTTATTAAATTAGTTATTTAAAGTTCCAGATACACATGTACAGGCAGCTATGCAGCATTAACTGATAACTACTGTTTTACTAGTCTGCGACTTTAGAGATTCCAAGTTCTCCAAGGACTAAGATTATTTATTCTATCTTTAGAACTCTTCTGCTCATAAATTTTTTCCCAAGTGCAAGCCTTACCATATGTAGTGGTTTGAATATACTTGGCCCATATAGGGAGTGGCACTGTTAGGAGATGTGGCCTTGTTGGAGAAAATGTGATGCTGTGGAGGTGGGCTTGGGAGGTCTCTTCCTATGCTCAGTCTTCACCCAGTACAGAAGAGAGCTTCCTCATAGCTGCCTGTGGATGCCAGTCTTCTCCTGTTTGCCTTCAGAACAAGGTGTAGAACTCTCAGCTCCTCCAGTTCCATATGTCCTGGACACTACCATGCCTGCCTAGATGCTGCCATACTTCTGCCATGATGACAATGGACTGAACCTCAGAACTAGTAAGCCAGCCCCAATTATATGTTGTCTTTTGTAAGAGCTGCCTTGGTCATGGTGTCTCTTCACATCAAAGGACACTTATAATGGCTGTGCAATCCAAGTTGGATGATGTCCCAGTGAAAGAATCAGTGCTGGAGACGAAGGCCAATGGAAGAGAATATCATTGGTTCAATAAACAGTCCAGCAAAAATAATAATAAACAAATGAACAAGGGTAGTGGCCAGTATGGTAAAGATTCCAAAAATTTACTGTCTGTATTCCTGAAACAGTCTGGGAGGGATTCTATGTACTTCTGCTCCTTAACATGGTGTTATAATCTGTCACTTTCTCAGGACACTGTGAAGCTTAAATGCCTAGAATACATTCCCCACAAGATGCCATCAAATGCCTTAAAATACACTGGCTTGTTTATATAAAGATTTTTATTAGAAGTCTGAAATCTGGGATGCTTTTTTCCTTTATGACAAGTTTGACATTTTTTGAAGAATGTAAGCATGCCAAGTCTGCACTATCTATTTATAAAACACCCTTAACTGGTAGTTATCATCTATAGGAAATCTGAATATGGACTATAGGACCATCAGAATGAATACTAACACCTATACCTGCAGTTCATAACCAGTGATTTATTTCCTTAATTAATATAAGTTTGACTATGAAGACTTTAATTCAGTCAACATGGATGTACAGAAACTGGATTTTAACTTAAACATTTATACAACTAGCTAGGGAAATTTTGTTTGCTGCAACCTGAAACTCAATGAATACTGAGAATGAACTGGCAGGAATAGCAGGAATAATGACAAACTTCATCACTTCTTTCTTGGCAATAAAGCTTGGTTTCTTGTGAAAGCTGTCAAACTCCCAATTTTACGTGTAGTTCTAAGAACTGAATGAAGCCTATAGATCCTCCAAATGACTCAAGCTAGCTTTCTGTGAAACCATGGATGTCTGGACAAGACAGCCAATTAGAAGCCCTCATGCTGTGACCCATGGAGTGCTTAAGCCAGCTGAAGTCTGTGTATAGTGGTGCACAAGTAAAATCATGACATGGTGCTCAGTCATCCTGTGTAGCTGAGGCTAATGTCAGCCAGAACTCCCAGGGAGGTGTTCCACATACCATAGGAATAGCAAGCTAAAGGGACATAATAAAAACTATGGAGAGCCTTCTGGGAGCCGGATACAACGTGAGCAGAGAGAGATGGGATCACCACAGTCTGTGGTGATAGAGGTTGTCCTGTAATGCATGAGCCTAAAGTCAAGATTTCCTATGTGCAGCCTGAAAGATCTCAAGAAGGAAGTGTCCTACCCATGTGACCAGCAGTAAGAGAGCTGAGAAGCGCCATGGTGAACCAAGGCAGTCTTTTTAGAACCACAAAATCAATACTCCAAAATTGGCTGATGGGGATCTATGCTGAGACCACGGAGGTCAACAGAGACAAGCAGAGCTCTGCTAATGTTAGCAGAGGACCTAGTTCCTTATTCTAGTTCCTAGTCTCATTGATAAAAGCTATTTAACAATAGAGGAGGTTTGGGAATCATTTTATTTGGAGTTTGAGAGGAAAAGTAACAAAAGAGCAAGCTAGTTGTAAGTCTCAGCAGCTGCTAGAAGGAGGGAGATAGATAAAAGATGAAAGTCATGATATTTTGAGTCAGGATCCAACAAATGGAGGTTTGTTCAGCCATGGAACGAGCCACTGTTTAGTGTCTGGAGGCTTCAGAAAAACAGGAGGCTCATCAGAGTGTCAGAGCAAGCATGTTTGGGAGTGGGCTGGTACCCACAGAAGGAAGAGAAAGAGAAAGCAGGAAAGGTTCCATTTTTTGAGTTGGAATTCAGAAAAGGTAGATTTAGCAGTGAAGACCTATAAGTAACTACAAAGGGAGGGACTTCAGATTTATAAGTACATTATTTCATTGAGGAGGTAATTTTTCTTTCATCTCCATAGCATGTCTTCAGGTATATTGATGTCTTAGTTTCTGTTCCCATTGCTACGATAAAATACCGGGGAAGCATTGCCTAGGTGGGTTAAAACAAAGGAGAGAAATTTCTGTAATTGGCCTCAAGTGCTGTCTAATAGCACTTGTAGCCTTCTGATTGGTGAGAGCTAGTTGTCTATTTGTACATTTGAAAGAATTTTATCTAATAATTACAAAGTTGTTAGCTCACAAACAGGAGGATTTTTTAAAATGACTGTTAAGGGGACTATAGAAGGCTTATGACAATTTGCCTTTGTAATTGAAACATCCCAAACTCTCCACAGACCTTACTGGAGGTCTCATCACTTAATCAGCCTCACAGAAGGGTCAGTGGCAAGTTATTCTTTTCAGGAACTTTCATTCATACTGCTTACTCCTTTTTAAGATTATGGACCTGTTGCTTTAAGACACAACCACCCAAAAAGACATCATAGGAGAAATCAGGACACACCTCAGAAAGAGAAGCACCAACAATGGAGGAGTGTTCCTCTTTCTCCACATCATCCTTGCCAGCATCTACTATCACCTGAGTTTTTGATCTTAGCCATTCTGACTGGTGTGAGGTGGAATCTCAGGGTTGTTTTGATTTGCATTTCCCTGATGACTAAGGATGTTGAACATTTCTTTAAGTGCTTCTCCGCCATTTGAGTTTCCTCAGTTGAGAACTCTTTTTTTAGCTCTGTACCCCATTTTTAAATAGGGTTATTTGGTTGTCTGGAGTCTAACTTCTTGAGTTCTTTGTATATATTAGATATTAGCCCTCTATCAGATGGATCTTTTTCCAATCTGTTAGTTACCATTTTGTCCTATTGACAGTGTCCTTTGACTTACAGAAGCTTTGCAATTTTATGATGTCCCACTTGTCAATTCTTGATCTTAGAGCATAAGCCATTGGTGTTGTGTTCAGGAACTTTTCCCCTGTGCCAAAGTATTCGAGGCTCTTCCCCACCTTCTCTTCTACTAGTTTCAGTGTATCTGGTTTTATGTGAAGGTCCTTTATCCACTTGGACTTGAGCTTTGTAGAAGGAGATAAGAATGGATTGATTTGCATTCTACATGTTGACCTCCAGTTGAACAAGCACCATTTGTTGAAAATGCTGTCCTTTTCCCACTGGATGGTTTTAGGTCCTTTGTCAAAGATCAAGTGACCATAGGTGTGTAGATTAATTTCTAGATCTTCAATTGTATTCCATTGATCTTCCTGCCTGTCTCTGTACCAATACCATGCAGTTTTTATCACTACTGCTCTGTAGTACAGTTTGAAGTCAGGGATGGTGATTCCCACAGAAGTTCTTTTATTGTTGAGAATAGTTCTCGATATCCTGGGTTTTTTGTTATTCCAAATGAATTTGCAAATTGCTCTTTCTATCCCTATGAAGAATTGATTTGGAATTTTGATGGGGATTGCATTGAATCTGTAGATTGCTTTTGGCAAGATGGTCACTTTTACTATATTAATCCTGCCAATCCAGGAGCATGGGAGATCTTTCCATTTTCTAAGATCTTCTTCGATTTCTTTCTTCAGAGACTTGAAGTTCTTGTCATAAAGATCTTTCATTTGCTTGGTTAGATTCACACCAAGGTATTTTATGTTATTTGTGACTATTGTGAAGGGTGTAATTTCCCTAATTACTTTCTCAGCCTATTTATGCTTTGAGTAGAGGAAAGCTACTGATTTATTTGAGTTGATTTTATATCCAGCCACTTTGCTGAAGTTGTTTATCAGGTTTAGAAGCTCTCTGGTGGAAGATTTAGGGTCACTTAAGTATACTATCATATCATCTGCAAATAGTGAAATTTTGACTTCTTCCTTTCCTATTTGTATCCCTTTGACTTCCTTTTGTTGTCTAATCGCTTTAGCTAGGATTTCCAGTACTATATTGAAAAGGTAGGGTGAGAGTGGGCAGCATTGTCTAGTCCCTGATCTTAGTGGGATTGATTCAAGTTTCTCTCCATTTAGTTCGATGTTGACTACTGACTTGCTGTATATTGCTTTTACTATGTTTAGGTATGGACCTTGAATTCCTGATCTTTCCAAGACTTTTACCATGAAGGGGTATTGAAATTTGTCAAATGCTTTCTCAGCATCTAATGAGATGATCATGTGTGTTTTTTCTTTGAGTTTGTTTATATAGTATATTATATTGATGGATTTATGAATATTGAACCATCCCTGCATTTTTGGAGATAAAGCCTACTTGATGATGATGGATGATTGTTTTCATGTGTTCTTGGATTTGGTTTGTAAGAATTTTATTGAGTATTTTTGCATCGATATTTATAAGGGAGATTGGTCTGAAGTTTTCTTTCTTTATTCTGTCTTTGTGTGGTTTAGGTAGGAGTGTAATTGTAGCTTCATAGAACGAATTGGGTAGTGTTCCTTCTGTTTTTATTCTGTGGAATAGTTTGAAGAGAATTGGTATTACGTCTTCCTTGAAGGTCTGATAGAATTCTGCACTAAAACCATCTGGTCCTGGACTTTTTTTGGTGGGCAGACTGTTAATAACTGCTGCTATTTCTTTAGGGGTTATGAGACTGTTTAGATGGTTTATTTGCTTCTGATTTAACTTTGGTACCTGGTATCTGTCTAGAAAATTGTCCATTTCATCCAGATTTTTCAGTTTTGTTGAGTATAGGCCTTTGTAGTAAGATCTGATGATTTTTCTGAATTTTCTCAGTTTCTGTTGTTATGTCTCCCTTTTCAGTTCTGATTTTATTAATTTGGAGACTGTCTCTGTGCCCTCTGGTTAGTTTGGCTAAGGGTTTATCTATCTTGTTGATCTTCTTGAAGAACCAGCTCCTGGTTTTGTTGATATTTTGTATAGTTTTTTTCTGTTTCAACTTGGTTGATTTCAGCCCTGAGTTTGATTATTTCCTGCTGTCACATAATAATCAAAATATCAAATGTACAAAACAAAGAAAAAGTACTAAAAGCAGTAAGGGAAAAAAGGAAAGTAACATATAAAGGCAGATGTATAAGAATTACACCAGACTTCTCACCAGAGACTATAAAAGCCAGAAGATCCTGGACTGATATTATACAGACTCTAAGAGAACAAATACCAGCCCAGACTACTATACCCAGCAAAAATCTCAATCACTATAGATGGAGAAACCAAGATATTCCATGACAAAACCAAATTTACACAATATCTTCCCACAAATACAGCACTTCAGAGGATAATTGATGAAAAACTCCAACACAAGGAGGAAAACTACAACCTAAAAAAAGCAAGAAAGTGATCTTCCAACAACCTCAAAAGAAGATAGTTACACAAACATAATTCCACCTCTAATAACAAAATAACAGAAAGCAACAATCATTTTCCTTAATATCTCTTAATATCAATGGACTCAATTCTCCAATAAAAAGACGTAGACTATCAGGCTGGATACCTAAACAAGACCCAGCATTTTGCTGCATACAGGAAACGCACCTCAGTGACAAAGACAGACACTACCTCAGAGTAAAAGGATGGAAAATAATCTTCCAATGGTCCCAAGAAACAAACTGGAGTAGCCATTCTAATATTAAATAAAATCAACTTTTAACCAAAAGTAATCAACAAAAAAGATAAGGAAGGACACTTCATACTCATCAAAGGAAAAATCTACCAAGATGAATTCTCAATTCTGAACATCTATGCTCCAAATGCAAGGGCACCCACAGGAGTTTTCTAGGGAGGGGAAATGGGGAAAGGGATTGAAATCTGAAATGTAAATAAAATATCCAATAAAAAAAAAGAAAAAGAAACTTTACTAAAACTCAAAGCACACATTGCACCTCACACAATAATAGTGGGGGATTTCAACATCCCACTCTCAGTAATAGACAGATCATGGAAACAGAAACTAAACAGAGACATAATGAAATTAACAGAAGTTATGAACCAAATGGATTTAACAGATATTTATAGAACATTTCATCCTAAAACAAAAGAATATACCTTTTTCTCAGCACCTAATGGTACCTTCTCCAAAATAGGCCATATAATTGGTCACAAAACAGGCCTCAACAGATACAAAAAGATTGAAATAATCCCTTGCATCCTACCAGATCACCACATCCTCAGGCTGGTCTTTAATAATGATAAAAACAATGGAAAGCCCACATACACGTGGAAACTGAACAATGCTCTACTCAATGATAATTTGGTCAAGGAAGAAATAAAGAAAGAAATTAAAGACTTTTTAGATTTAAATGAAAATGAGGACACGTCATATCAAAATTTGTGGGACTCCATGAAAGCAGTGGTAAGAGGAAAACTCATAGCTCTAAGTGACTACAAAAAGAAACTGGAGAGAGCATACACTAGTAACTTGACAGCACACCTGAAAGCTCTAGAACAAAAAGAAGCTAATATACCCAAGAGGAGTAGACAGCAGGAAATAATCAAACTCAGGTCCGAAATCAACCAAGTTGAAACAAAAAGAACTATACAAAATATCAACAAAACCAGGAGCTGGTTCTTTGAGAAAATCAACAAGATAGACAAACCCTTAGCCAGACTAACCAAAGGGCACAGAGATAGCACTCAAATCAATAAAATCAGAACTGAAAAGGGAGACATAAGAACAGAAACAGAGGAAATTAAAAAAAAATAGTTAGATCCTACTACTGAATGAAATGGACAGTTTTCTAGATAGATACCAGGTACCAAAGTTAAACGAGAAGCAGATAAACCATCTAAACAGCCCTAAAACCCCTAAAGAAATAGAAGCAGTCATCAAAAATCTCCCCACCAAAAAAAGTCCGGGGTCAGATGGTTTTAGTGCAGAATTCTACCAGACCTTCCAGGAAGACGTAATACCAATTCTCTTCAAACTATTCCACAGAATAGAAACAGAAGGAACACTACCCAATTCATTCTACCAAGCTACAATTATGCTCATACCAAAGCCTCACAAAGACCCAACAAAGAAAGAGAACTACAGACCAATCTCTCTTATGAATATTAATGCAAACATACTCAATAAAATTCTCGCAAACCAAATCCAAGAACACATCAAAGCAATCGTCCATCATGATCAAGTAGGCTTTATCCCAGGAATGCAGGGTTGGTTCAATATTCGAAAATCCATCAATGTAATCAACTACACAAATAAACTCAAAGAAAAAAACCACATGATCATCTCACTAGATGCTGAGAAAGCATTTGACAAAATTCAACATCCCTTCATGTTAAAAGTCCTGGAAAGAGGAGGAATTCAAGTTTCATACCTAAACATAGTAAAAGCAATATACAGCAAGCCAGTAGTCAACATCAAACCAAATGGAGAGAAACTTGAAGCAATCCCACTAAAATCAGGCACTAGACAAGGCTTTCCACTCTCACCCTACCTATTCAATATAGTACTGGAAGTCCTAGCTAAAGTGATTAGACAACAAAAGGAAGTCAAAGGGATACAAATAGGAAAGGAAGAAATCAAAATTTCTCTATTTGCAGATGATATGATAGTATACTTAAGTGACCCTAAAATTTCCATCAGAGAACTCCTAAACCTGATAAACAACTTCAGTAAAGTGGCTGGATATAAAATCAACTCAAACAAATCAGTAGCCTTCCTATACTCAAATGATAAACAGGCTGAGAAAGAAATTAGGGTAATGACACACTTCACAATAGTCACAAACAATATAAAATATCTTGGAGTGAACCTAACCAAGCAAGTGAAAGATCTATATGACAAGAACTTCAAGTCTCTGAAGAAAGAAATCAAAGAAGACCTCAGAAGATGGAAAGATCTCCTATGCTCCTGGATTGGCAGGATTAATTTAGTAAAAATGGCCATCTTGCCAAAAGCAATTTATAGATTCAATGCAATCCCCATCAAAATTCCAAATCAATTCTTCATAGAGATAGAAAGAGCAATTTGCAAATTTATTTGGAACAACAAAAAACCCAGGATAGCAAGAACTATTCTCAACAACAAAAGAACTTCATAAGGAATCACCATCCCTGACCTCAAACTGTACTACAGGGCAATAGTAATAAAAACTGCATAATATTGGTACAGATACAGGCAGGAAGATCAATGGAAAAGAATTGAAGACCCAGAAATGAGCCCACATACCTATGATCACTTGATCTTTGACAAAGGAGCTAAAACCATCCAGTGGAAAAAGGACAGCATTTTCAGCAAATGGTGCTGGTTCAACTGGAGGTCAACATGTAGAAAAATACAAATCGATCCACTCATATCCCCTTGTACAAAGCTCAAATCCAAGTGGATAAAAGACCTTCACATAAAACCAGATACACTGAAACTAATAGAAGAGTAGGTGGAGAAGACCCTCGAATACCTAGGCACAGGAGAAAAGTTCCTGAACAGAACATTAACTTATGCTCTAAGATCAAGAATTGACAAATGGGACCTCATAAAATTGCAAAGCTTCTGTAAGGCAAAGAACATTGTCAATAAGACAAAACGGGAACCAACAGATTGGTAAAAGATCTTAACCAATCTCACATCCGATAGAGGGCTAATATCCATGATATACAAAGAACTCAAGAAATTATACTTCAGAAAACCATATAACCCTATTAAAAATGGGGAACAGAGCTAAACAAAGAATTCTCAACAGAGGAAATTCGAATGGCTGAGAAGCACCTTAAGAAATGCTCAACAGCCTTACTCATCAGGGAAATGCAAATCAAAACAACCCTCAGATACCATCTCACACCAGTCAGAATGGCTAAGATCAAAAACTCAGGTGATAGTAGATGCTGGCGAGGATGTGGAGAAAGAGGAACACTCCTCCATTGTTGGTGGGATTGCAAGCTGGTACAACCACTCTGGAAATCAGTCTGGCGGTTCCTCAGAAAAGTGGACATAGCATTACCTGAGGATCCAACTATACCACTCCTGGGCATATACCCAGAAGACGCTCCAACATATAATAAGGACATATGCTCCATTATGTTCATAGCAACCTTATTTATAATAGCCAGAAGCTGGAAAGAACCAAGATGTTCCTCAACAGAGGAATGGATACAAAAAATGTGGTACATTTACACAATGGAGTATTACTCAGCTATTAAAAATAATGAATTCGAGAAATTTATAGTTAAATGGATGGATCTAGAAATTATCATCCTGAGTGAGTTAACCCAATCACAAAAGAACACACATGGTATTTACTCACTGTTAAGCGGATGTTAGCCCAAAAACTTAGAATAGCAAAGACTCAACCCACAGACCACATGAAGCTCATGAAGTAGAAAGACCAAGAGGGGACACCTCAGTTCTTCTTAGAACCAGTAACAAAAATACTCAAGGGAGCAATTATGGAAACAAAACATGAGACAGAAATTGAAGGAGGAGCCATCAGGAGACCATTCCACCTAGGCATCCATCACATGTACTGTCACCTAAGCTAGACATTGATGTGGATGACTGGAAATGCATGCTGTCAAGAACGTGTCATAGCTGTCTCCTTAGAGATCTGCCAGAGACTGACACATTCAGAGGATGATGCTCAGAGCTAACCACTGATAAGATCAAGGGTTTCCCAATGGAGAACTCAGAAGACTGAAGGAGCAGGAAGGGTTTGTGACCCCAAGAGGAAAGCAACAGTACCAAACAACCAGAGTCCCCCAGGGTCTAAACCACCAGCCTGGGAGCACAGAGGGAGGGACCTATGACTCTAGCGGTATAAGTAGGGGAGGACGGCCTTGTTGGGCATAGGTGGGAGAGGAGATTCTTGGTCCCATGAAAAACGAACACAGAATGGTGTGGGGGGGAATGTGAGGGTGAGGAGGGGGTAGTGGGAGTGGGGGGTAGGTGCGGGCACAGCCTCATAGAAGGGATATAAGGAGGGGATGGGATAAGGGGTTCCTGGGTGGTGGGGGAAATGGGATAAGAGGATAAAACTTGAAATGCAAATATTATAACCAACTACATAAAAGAAAAAAAAAGTTGTTAGAACCAACATCTTTAAAAAAAAAGTCAGCCCTCTAGGTAAAAAAAAAATTTTTTTTCTAGATACTAAAACTTGTCCAGAGAATTGTATATTTCAGAATACACAGCCTTGGTATATCTACTTATCAAGCAAAACAAGCAGACCTATTCAAACCTCCGGTGTCTGGGAATTCCATCTGGATGCAGTGAAGACACAGCATCAGAGGCTAATCAATTTACTCTTCCCCCCACCCTTCTTCTAATATCTCAACACCCGTAATCAGCTTGAAGAAATTAAAGAAGAGTCAGCGCCCCTATTCCCCGGACTTGGGGACTAAGGTGATTAATTATGGGGCTGTCTCTCTGGGGAAAAGTAGTGATTTTGTTGGAACAGGGAGGATTAGCTAGGATTTATGGCATAGCCATAACCTATTGGTAGAAATCTGTATAATTTAGTATCAAGATGAAGTTATAATTTCTTAAATGGTACAAAATTCACTTGGATTTCAAATTTAAGGTTTTCATTGGTATAAGCTTCTTATATGAAAGTGAAATGAATACTGATACTCTCATGGGCATTGTGCCTGTACAACACATTTAGAAATACGAGGCTTAGACCCAGTCCTTCTTTAACTTTTTAAACTGGCTTGAGATGATTAGCCTGTGAGTTAAGGGACTACAGCAAATTCATGACTTTGACTTTATTGTTAGGGTGTTTTCTATATTTTATTTAGAAATAGCTGAGAGGAGTTAACAGACAACAGTCCAGGTTACCTTACATGGATAGTTGGATTTCAAAACATCAGAAATCCATAGAATTGACGTCACAAATATTTCTATATTAAATGTTCATTTTGATTAGAGACCTGTCTGCTCCTGACAGCTTCCTGTCTTGGATTCTAAGAAGAAATTGAGCATCCTTGGAGTTACTCCAGTAATTGCCTCTCTCCATCTACAGACAAATTACTGTCCAGAAAAGGACACACTTGCAGAATAGTCAACTGATTATATCTGCCTAGACAGAGTAACCAGCCCTTAATAATTCTGCAGCACTAAAGTCTGTCAGATGAGTTTGGGCCAGAAGGCTGAAGATTTGATGCTCCAACGCTCGGTAGTATAGGGGCTGTCCAGGTGTTCAGCAGTCTCTATAAATTGGCTAAGTTTTAGAAGCTATGCTTAGTGCTTCCCATAACTTCAGTTAATTTAGTCATTCTGTGCGAACCGTTGTTTGCCATTGATAATGGGTTAGAGACTTCTTTCAAAATATACTACTGAGCTATAGTAACAAAAACATCTTGCTAATAACACCAAAATGTGGACCAATGGAACAGGATAGAGAACTCAGATATAAACCCGAAAATCTAGAGACTCAAGCAGAACTTCAGAGGCTCTTTAAAAATGATATTAAAACATGAAAAGATCAGTATGCTAACATGTAATACCAAGTGTTAAATTGTGGAAGTGTTATAGAAATTGTACATTTGTATTTGACCAGTATTAAATATACTACTTTATGAGGAGCTAAGGTGGGAGGAGTAAAGAGAGGAAGAGGAGAAGGAAGAGGAGGAGCTAGGGGAGAGATGAGATGAGAGAGAGACAGACAGAGAGAGAGGGGGGGAGAAAGGAGAACATGAAAGCTGATGTTTGCTTGTCTGTAGCAGTCAAATGTAGTTGGAATATCTAGGTTGAGTATTGGGTTACACCTCTGATTGTAAGGGCATCTTGTTATTGGTCATTACCAAATATATAAGTCTTTGATTAATCTTTAAGCATTAGTCTCATTTTTCTACTGGGCCCGAGTGGATGGCAGGATGGTCTGGGCAGTGCCCAGCCTTGCAGAGACAGCGTTGAAGATTGGCAGAGCTATCTCCCATGCTGGTGTCTCGTGGGTGGCAGGGCTGGTGTTTCTGGAGGTCAGTCCATTTCTAGCTGTGGTGCGCAAGTGGCCTCTAGCTATGTAACATGGTGGCTGAGCTAGGTAAAGATGCTGCAGCCTAGACAGTCAGCTTGACCTGCGGCCGTTTTTTTAGTAATTACTACAACATACTACTACCGGCTTTGTTTGATTTAGTTGTGGATTGTGGCTCCCAAAGTTTGAAAGCCTCTGAATTGAAAGTTTAGGAGAAATTTGTCTTACAAGCTGAAAAGTGAAAATATACACTACATCTTTACACTACGGCTTTGCTGCAAGTGCAAAACCTGTGATCTACTGACCAAGTTCTATCAGCTAAGAGGATGAATGCCATCTATATTGAGATCTGCGGAGTTTGGTCTTCAAGCTGCAAGTGGCCTTGTTTGGAATTCTCCCTCTCTATTTCAGGTTGAACAGCCAAGGCCCACAGGCTCCCAAGAGCAAACAACAGAGCTGAGAGCACAGCATGTTAAAGCCTTAGCAGACACTGGACACAGTGGAGCCAATCCCTCATTTAATGTTCTTGCCAAAAAAAGGGTGTGAAAACCTCCTGGGGTGCTGGGATGGCCCAAGAGCCACCCCCCACCACTACCTCTACTCCTCCACTGGCTAATCCTTCTTGACCTGTAGAATTTGATGGGACAGAAGTGTGTTGGCATCCTCAGAATTGTGACCTCTCAACTCTACATAAAGCCAATCAGTATGAGGTCCTTCCCAAGACGAAACATGCCAGTGATTACCAAATGATGTACAGTTGTTTGCAATATAGATAACGTTCCAATAGGGACCTCACTAAATATCCTCTAAAAACTCCCATTATCCGAGACCTCTGGCTGAACTTCAACCCTCTGTTAAGGAGTAAGAAGAGCAGTTCTGGATTTGTTCACCATCACCATCCCAGCTCCACGGCAGATTCTAGAATTGCTACACAAATTATCCTCTTCACCTTCTACTAAACTTAGACAAAGTAAAGCAGCAAACCCAGTAGGAGTATAATTAGCTTAGGGAAAGCAGATTGATTCACTGTAATCTTCAACTCTGTGGTGTTTATAGAAAGGAGGGGTTAACCATTTATTATTAAGTCCTTAGTAGCGGTTGCCTGTCTATAGAACAGATGCTTTGTTATTTTGGTCAGTAGTATCCTACAGTTTATGAAACAAAAGACATATGAACAATTGATTGGCAATTTTCCCAATCTTAGGTCAGCCTCAAGTATATGGGAAATGGTGCTACATATAGGATAATGCACACACACACACACACACACACACACAGAGACAGACACACACACACAGATACACACACAGGGAGAGTCACACACACAGAGACAGACACAGACACACAGATACACACACACAGAGAGTCTCACACACACACACACACACACAGAGAGAGACAGACACACACACAGAGAGACAGACAGACAGACACAAACACACACACACAGAGACAGACAGACAGACAGACACAAACACACACACACAGAGACAGACACACATACACAAAGACAGACAGACATACACAAACACACACACACACACACACACACGTTTGTACTCATTTTGTTTTATAAAATGATTTATAGTCTGGCTGGATGCTGACTCAAGTGCTACAGCAAAAAAACAAAACAAAACAAAACATATAGTTAGTACAAAAAAAGACAAATAGTGTGTCATTTAACAGTTGGCACCAAAGATGACTTCATGACAGTGCCACACAGTACTAGGCGGATGCCAGCAACTTGAGTTTCCCATGCTTTTCACTGGGTGTATTTTTCTCTCATTTCAGGGCCATATGAATAGACTCTAACTACAAAATTAATCTCTAAAAATTAACACTGAACAATCACTGTGTCGATGTTTAGTAAGTATTGTGTGACTTAAAAAAAAACAGTAGACTTTCTCTTTATTTTGAATTCCATTGTTCTATTCTGGAGAGTATGCATGTGTGTTAAAGCATATGTGTGGAGCTCAGAAGACAATTGGTGACAGTCAGTTCTCTTCTTCTACCATGTGGATGCTGGTGACCAAACACAAGCCCTCGGCCTTGGTGGCAGTGCCTTACCTGCTGAGACATCTTGCCATCCTGATAAGATTTTCTCAAAAGCCAGAAACACTAGAACTCGTGCATCATGAAGTTATTTGGAAGGCTGCAGAGGCCTACCTCTGATTAACATAGTCGGGACTCATTTCTGTCTGAAGTTTCATTTATGTTTCATTTTGAGGATTAAAAAGAGAAATGTGTAGAATTCCAGACGTTGCAGGAACTTCTGGTTGCCTCTTAATACATGAAACACTCATATTTTATGTACCTTTGACTCTTTGCACAAAATATTAACCTTTGTTGTTCTGAAATATCCTCACAATGACATAATGAAGGCACAGGTGTCGTCATTCTGGCTGTCTTTTGGCTCTGCCCTTCTGTTCATTCTCTGTACTGCAGCTAGGTTTGTTTCTGCACCAAAATCCACTTACTTTCTCTGCTTAAGGGTCTCTTAAGCATGGTACACATTTAGAATTATTAAAATATTTACTATGTTATTTTATTTTTATATTACACGTATCTATGTGGGCTTGAAATATATAAATATATATATATATATATATATATATATATATATATATATATACATTTATATTCACCACATGCATGTGGAGGACAAAGAGGGTGTCAGATCCCCTAGAACTGGGGATACATGTGGTTTTGAGCTGCCAATTATGAGTGCTGAGAACTGAACCCAGGTCTTCTGCAAGAACAGCAAGTAGTCTTAACTGATTAACTATCTCTCTTGCCCACATTCAGAATTCTTAACCATCCGGCTACTTAACAACTTCTCAGCCTAACTCTCACAATGAGAATCTCATCACTGGTGTAACATTTCATGTTTAGAGCATCTTGAACACAGTTACCCATTGCTTTCAATGTCTGGCCTTGATTCTCAATCTGATAACGTCTGTATGGTAGCATTTCTTTTGACTACTGACTGTGATCACTCAACTCCCTTGCAAGTAACCTCTCACCCATGCTCTGTAGGTAAGCCAGTGAATTCATTGGTTCACCAAGTTGTACTTCAATGGTAGCGCTGTTGTTGGTGTCCTATCTGAAGTGAGTGGACATTTGTCCATGTCTCCCAAGAAAAAGTTGCTGTGATTCCTTCACCTGCATGCATGGTAGTATCATGCCAGAGTTGAGACCACTGAGGGATTTATGGTGTGGAGACAAGATCTCTTTACTCTACAGTAGAGAACATTAGAGACTTGTGTGGAGACCAAGATCCTTTACTCTGGAAAAGCCTCTCCCCTTTCTTATCCCAAGTGATGTATAACAGTTTCCTCTAACATTGAAACATTCCATCCTGCAGGTAAGCTTCTTAAACAGGAACATAAACAACTCAAAACATCTTCAGGAAGTTACTGAAATTGACCAAATTCAGTAGGCCTTTCTCTGCAAGAGTAAGGCAATAAAAGCTGAGAGTCCCTCCTCAGACCTAATGAAGCTGATCTGCAAAGA
Source organism: Rhabdomys pumilio (assembly GCA_030674055.1). NCBI lineage: Eukaryota > Metazoa > Chordata > Mammalia > Rodentia > Muridae > Rhabdomys > Rhabdomys pumilio. The sequence continues at coordinate 20,501,493 of JANHMN010000020.1, forward strand.
CTTTCAGACAAGGCAAGAAGCAAAGCGGAGACCAGACCAGTTTTCCGGAAGAAACAGAGACCAGTAGAACTGCCTAGAAGAGGCTTACACCAGAATCACTGAAAAAGGACACTCTCCAACCTGTTGAGCTATGTGGTGTGCTCCAGGTTCCCAGCATTGATGGTCTGTCACTCATGCTGGGGTGAACTTTAGTGATTGATGCAGCTGTCTGTGACTCATTTCTGTTCCTTCAAGTAATTCCTGAGCCATATTCCTGTAAGAACCCCCAGCCCCCCCCCCCATCATTTGGTTCACTAAACTGGAATTTATGCATACTTTGGTCTGTCATGGGATCCCTATCTGGGGTGAGTAGACATGTGTTTAGAGTCTTCCTAGAAAGAGTTTTGTCATACAACAGGTGGATGAATCAACTGTTACAAACCTTATCTGGAAGACAGTCGTCCAAATAATATCGATTTTGTAAGGTATTGTGGAGCTTAAATGAAATTATCAATCTTCCTTTTCAACATTTCATGTTTAATAACTTTCAGCCACTTTGTTTTGTTACATTTTTTTTCAGCTTCCCAGTACCCAGAGCCTGGACTACAGATGGCAGCTGGTGAATTTTGAATGACCTGGCCACTCAAAGAACATCTCAGAAATCTGTTTACGCTTAAAAAGACTTTTAAAAAGAATATCCTATGATTCACTCTCATCGTATACTCTAACAGCTTTCAGGTTATACAGCAAATTGCAGTGAACTGGGAGGAAAAGGCCTTTGTCGTTAGAATTTGTATATTGCAGTGCTTTAGTTGTAACAAGAAAAAGGTGCTTTTTTTAGAAAAAAAAAGTTGATTGTCTACAAAATATGAAGTGAACAAATCTTTCACGATGAATTACAAAAGAAAGGCATTTTCATGGAAGAATACAAAGGCACAAGTCTATTGAAAGGGGTGAGGAATGTGTCTAAAGTACTTAGAAGTATAAGAAAGCCACAGGGTAAGTCACTGGACCTCAAGACACCACATAGATCTCTACTACTTTAAAGGTAGGGAATATTGAGGGGTGCATTGATGGGGAGGTAGTTACCTAGCATGGTATGTTCCTGTGCCCATGAGAGTACTTGGTGACCCTGCTCAAACTTCTCCATTATCACAGGAGTGACAGGAAGTCAGAGAGAAAGATGGCTCCCTGAGCTTCTGTGGCCTCTATTATCTTAAGAGTTTTGCTGGAACCAATAGGTGAGGTCACCTATACTTAATGTTTTACCACTTTATAGTGGGATTTACTTTAATGAAGTCTACCTGCTTTTTTAGTAGTAGTATTTAGATTTTTTAAATTTTTATTTAATTTTCATTGCATGTGTAGAAGTGTTTTGCATAGTATTGTACTTGTAGTAGCTTGGATTGCATCACATTTCTGCCTGGTACTCATGGAGGCCAAAAGAGAGTGGGAGATCCCCTGAACTACAGTTACAGACATTTGGGAGCCACTCTGTAGATACTAGGAACCAAGCAACAGTCCTCTGAAGATGAGCAAGAGCTCTTAGCTGCCGAGCCATCTCTGCAGCCCTATAACCGTGTAATTTTTATAAACCCTCGGCATTTCACTATACCTTGGTTTAAACCACTGCACATCTGACGTCCTTTTTTGGTTTCAATCTGTTCCTACAACACCCGCCTGCCAGCTCATCAGTGTATGTACCTGTTTCTGCACTGAAAGCAAGTAGATGGTGTAACCTCTGTTTTATATGTGCAGGAGGCAAAGGTTTCATTATGTTCAAGATTTGTGTTCTGTGCCTTTCCCTAGTAATATATATCAGGGGTTGGGGGGGGGAGTGGAATCTGCATTCTTTATGAGTCTGGCCCTAACATTCTGTAGATTTCAATTATTCTGAGAGTCTGTTTCTGCCTCCAAAAGGTCTCTTTCCTCCCTCCCCTCCAAAATATGGAGCCCAAAATGAAAAGCTGCTAGGTTGTTCATACACTGTGCTTTGAGGAACAGCTTTTCACAGATGGAAGGACATAAAAATGATGGGCTGTTATCTTGTAAGCTGAAATTCTACTCTTTGAATACATGAAATATTGATATTAAATCAAGCTGTACCTGGTTTTTCCCCCATATGAAGCCTTCCAAGTTCTTGACCTCTGTTCTGTTGCTGTTTCATTTTAGGCAGAATTCCAGTGGCAGGGTGAGGACTATAGTGTGTGTGGAGGGGGAAAGGGAGTATACAGATGCCGATGAAAGACATATCGAAGCTGTATTAGTGTGTTTGTATAATTTAGTAACTTAGAGTTGATCGGGAATGCTGAAGGTGCCAGAACAACATGGTCGGACAGAAAACACTAACCAATGTGAAATTTTCATTCACTTTTCAGTGACCTTTGTGGAGACTGGCAAACAGTGTCTATAATAAGCATAAGTAATAAAATCTATACAATATCCAAACTGGACAGCCAATGAGCTTTGCTCCCTATGGTGCCAAGCCAAGGCAAAGTTTTTCATAGCCACAACATTTATGCCTCACTGATGTATAGATGAACTCTTCATTCCCAATCATCTGGGGACTCCCTGGACCCCTTTGATCCTGTGGCTGCTTCCCAGGCTGACATGTGCCTCTGTATCAATCTGTGTGAAGAAAAGAGCAACAGGTGTCTGGGGTATGTCTCTGAGGCTTTTGACTGGCATGTATGTCCCCATGGTTTTGGTCTCCATCATGAAGTAGAAGGAAAGAGAAATAGAAAGAAGATGAGGTGGGAAAGCAAAAATAGAAGAAAAAAAGTGTATGCATCTGGCCTAGAAATGATTTTTGTCTTTTCTGCAATGTTCCATCACTAGAACTGAAGACCTCCAGACAGACCTAAATACATAGCATTTCGGTCTTGGAAATGTCTGAGTTTTACAGCCAAAGCAAAATTTTCTTTGACTGTTTAGCAGTCCTTCCCAAAGCTAACAGGCTTTCAGTAAGTCTCTTCTCTATTGTCCTACAGAGATATTCATACAAGTTCACAGAACAGGTTAGTTATTGTTAGGTCATCTTTTCCATAAAGTAACAGACAAAACAAAAACACCACAAAGCAAAACCAAAACAAAGACAGCCCTGATTTTTTTATTGGATATTTTATTTTACTTATTTACATTTCAGATGTCCTCCCCTTTCTCCATTTGCACCCACCCCCCATTAATCTCCGTCCCATCTCCTCCTTTTTTGCTTTTATACTGTTTAAAGTACATGCAAGTATTAAGGTCAGTTCTGGGTTGAGGAACTAGCAATACAATAGGTGCAAATAGTCAAGGAACAAGCAAGACAATAAACACAAATAGTCAAAGAACAAGCAGGACAATAGACAGAGTCCCATGATCACACACACCCCCTCCCGTGATCAGGATGACCAAAATATCTGAGCCTACTTCCCTGTCCCAGCCCAAAGTCATTTTCATGCCTGAAGCCTACTTCTTTGTTCTAGCTTAAGATTTAGATTCCTGCCTGAAATTACTTTGTTCTAGCCTAATGTCAGATTCCTTCCAAGCAGCCCGTTTCCTTGTCCATGGACAATCCTGATTTTTAAAAATCACATATAAAAATGCTATTTGTTTATGGGAAAGATATATAATAGGTACCTGTGAGAGGTAAGTCAGGGCTGGGATCTCTCCTTTTACCATATGGGTTCTGGGGATGGAACTTGGGTCACCAGTCTTAGAGGCAGGTGCCTTATCTGCTGAGCCATCTTGCCTTTCCCCCTGGCAACTCTCATTTGTGTTATATTCTGAAGAGGTAGTGTGACTTTTCATTTTATGTAATTATCTTCTCACTTTTCTTAATTGTAGTTTAGTAGAGGCAAGACATGTACACTTGGGAAAATGTTGGGCAAATTTTTGAAATATTTGAATTTTATTCTCCTACTTATCAAATGAAATGAAAGTTATTTCTTTATCACTAACTGTAGCGTTCACATATGATTTTCTGTAAAGTGACCCTGTACAGTCCTAAATCTGCTGTGAATACTCAGTAAACACTAGCCCAGCCTTCCCTGTACGATATCATTAACCTGAATTTCTCTTTTATTGCTCCTACCAGAGATGTATCCATTAAGATTCTAATTCTACCTCAGGGTTTTGGTTCCCATAGCTTTCCTCTCATTCAGCAGCCCCACATTTTTAAGGTGTGCACATATAATAGAATGAAGATTGTACATGGATTCCAGCTTTTCTTCTCCACCCTTGGAACAGGGCCTCGGGTCTTCTCTCTAATCACCAAAAGGGAACAGAGCACAAGACATATGGGTCAGTGCAAACCCAGTAACATTACTCAGCAATCGAGCAAGCTAATGTGCATGTATTATGAAGCTGTTGTATGTGAATTCTGTGCCAGGGACTTGTCAAATACTGTTCACTAAGCCTAACAATATCTTCTGAGGCTCATATTTTATCCCCATTGTATCCACAAGGAAACCGAACTTTTAAATGTGATTTTCTAACTTTGCATACACAGGAAAGAAAAGACAGCCACCAAACCAAGATCCATCAGTCTTCAAAGCCCAGACCTATAAACACTACAAGATCTGCTTTCATTGGATATGGTGGGTCGTTGGCTCTTCATGTCTGGCAAAAGAGCTGGAGGAACTAGGATTTAAAGAGAATCAAGAGGAGAGAGAAAAGATTCTGGAATGCTACTCACGTTTAAAAAAATTGCTTGGTAGTAGATAACTACTGTGATTTCCAGGGTTGCCTGAAAAGGTAACAATCACTGTATCTCCATTTTAATGATTATCATTGCGATGCAGAGTCCCCATTCTGGGGATAAAGTCTGTGAGTTTTAGGAGTTAGTGCTGTCAACACCTAACACATAATTTATATGAAAATTTTCTAATGGCTCTTATAGCCTCAACCACCAACAGGAGACCATTTTATTTCATATTTTTCACATTCAATTAATTAATTAATTAATTTTAGTTTGAGGTGACATGTGTGCCACGTGGAGGTCAGAGGACATCTTTCAGGAGTTGCTTTTCTTCTTTGAAGATGGGGATTCCAGTGATCAAGTGTAGGTTGGCAGGGTTGGCAGCAACTGCTTGCTGAGCTTTCTCATCAGCTCCAACTTTGTGTTCTAAGGTCATTTTTGCCACCACATTATATTCCTATAAGCTTTAGAACGTCTATATAAGGTTTATATATCTATCTTCAAAACTGAACATTAAAACCAGTCTTTCACATACTCCTTGAAGTGTGTCAGCAAAATGAAAAACTGGTATGTTCAGGATGAACTCACTCCACGTTTACACTCAAGCCCTGAAGTGGTTCTTAGATGCCTTTTTTACTTCCTTTTTCTGTTGCATTGGTTATCAGCCATATCGATCAAGTAGAAAATCAGAAAAATGTTTGAGAAGTCATTTACATGAACCAGTAGCTAAAGTTGTTTTTCTAAATATAGGGCTTTTCTGACTGAAGAATTGGGATTAACAACCTTGAAAGGACAACAGTAGATGGTACGATTTAGCTATCTGTTCAGTTTCCCCCAGTGTATGAGCACTTTTTGACCATCTACTAGATGAAAGCGTGTGTAACTCACGGAGCATGAAGAGATAAAATGATGTGTTCTCTGTGATTGCCCACATGTAAGTTGAATGAAGAGAATGCCAATAACATGGATAGGGCAAAGCCCAATAGGCCTCAATGCTACACAAAGAACTATAGTAAACTGAAGAAAGGCAGATGCAGGAGAGGTGGTTCCTCCTGAGGAAGAACACAACCAATTGATTGTCCAGTGCCAAAAGGTCAACCCTGAAAACATACATACAAGTAACATTATATGGAGTCAACATGTTATGTTTAGGAATATAAATGTATATAGAAATGCATACCTCTCTGTGTGTGTGTGTGTGTGTGTGTGTGTGTGTGTGTGTGTGTGTATTCAATAACAGTGAAAAAGAGTCCATGAATCTGAAAGAGAATAGGCAGGAGTATATGGGAGGGGCTGGATGGAAGAAAGGGGGAGGAGAAATGTAATTAAAATGCAATCTCAAAAGTAACAACAACAAAAGATACAGTTTGCTTCTTCCCAGCCAGAAAAATGAAGAAGCCACGTAGACATCTGAAGCAAGAATATCTACTGAGGAACAAGTTCAAATGATATGTCCTCTTAAGACTGGCAGCTTAAAGAAGTATTGCTGGGGAGGTAGATGTTTAATCTCTACAAAGGAATTTAGCTGAAATTTATATATCCCTGATGTTTGTTAACTGACTACTAAAGAGCAATCCTAATTATAGTATAAATTTTCAGATTCAGAAAAAAATGAGTACATGAGTGTAAAGGAATATTATCAGCTTAGGACCCTCAAGACCAAGTTCTCATCTCAACAGAGATAGTTTTCCCCCAGAGGGACAAAGGTTAGAAAAAAAGAGAGAAAAAGAGGAGATGGAGGAGGTGTAGGAGGAAGAAGAGGAAGAGGAAGAAGAAGAGGAGGACGAGGAAGAGGAGGGAGAAGGGGAAGAAAATAAGAGAGAGAGGGCATGAATACTTGTCTCAGATGGACAAAAGAATGCTTCTGGATAGAGAGGAGGCAGACAGGGCCCGTAGGAAAATGGTGGTTTATCAAAGTAAAGTGGAAAACCCCATGTAAGGGTAAGGTATTTAATTTTAATTGTGCACGTGAATCAGGTGAGCTGAAGGGGGCTTTTGATTGATAGACTTTTGATAGCTGGATGTTGGTAATCATTGTCAGGAGGAGAAACTGGCCAGATAAAAGAATAGCCTTTGCTAGCTAACTTTAAGAATGTAATTTAATTGTTTTTAGCAAGGCAGATTGAATGGAGGAGAAGAGCAAGGTCCATCAGAGCCATGTTTGCCAGGCCCAGGCTGGCTAGAGTCCCTTCAGTGGGTAAGAAATCTAGTGCAGTGGAAACTCCGTGGAATCTACCAGAATGACCCTAGTGAAGTCTCCTAGTAATAGGAGATGTGGAGCCCCAACTGGCCATCTTCTATAACCAAACAAGGCTCCCAGCCCGCAAACCTTCAATCTACAATGTACCGTGCCTGCAAGATTTGCTGGGGTCATGGTGGCATAGAACTTGTGCGAGTGGCCAACCAATGGCTGTTCTTACTTGAGGTCCACACTGTAAGCAGAAGCTCGTGCCTGACACTGCACGGGTGGCCAGGAACCGGAAGCTGGTCAGGTCAAAGATCCAGAATAGATCCAGAAACATACCTGGCAATAAAAGTCAATAAAATGATTCCTGATGGCTTTCTGCTGTACTCACAGACTGATACTTAGCCCAGTTGTCATCGGAGAGGCAACTGACAGGAACAGATGCAGAGACACACAGCCAAGCACGAGGCAAAGCCAGAAGAACCTCTTAGAAGAGGGAGGGGTGTGGATTTTAGGGGCCAAAGAGATTAAAGACGCCATAAGAACATGCCTACAGAATCAACTAAGGGATCCACTATAGGGACTCACAAAGACTGAAACAACAATCACAGACCCCAGGCCCTTTGCATATATATTATGGTTGTTTTGCTTGGTCTTGTTAGACCCTTAACAAGCATGAGTGAAGGGTATCTCTCTCTGACTCTTTTGCCCGTGCTTGGCACCTTGTACTCCTTCTGGGTTGCCTCATCCAGCCTTGAAATGAAGGGTTGCACCTGGTCTTACTGTAATATGTTATGACCATGTTCAGTTGATATCCCTGAGAGATAAAATGGCTTTTTTAAGAGAAATGGAGGAAGAGTGGATCTAGGGGAGAGGGGAAGTGGGGGCAGGAGGAGTGGAAGTAAGAGAAACTGCCATTGGGATGCAATGTACATAAAGAATAAAAATTCTAAAAAAACAATTCAATAAATATTCACGTACCTGTTAGTTTTTGTCAACTTAGAGTCACCTGGGAAAAGGAAAACTCAAGAAAATATCTCCATCAGATTGACCTCTAGGCAACTCTGTGACACATTTTCTTTATTAATGATGGATGTGGGAGGGCACCGTGTCCTGTGGGCTGTGCCACCCCTGGGCATATGGTTCTGGTTTTATAAGAAAGCGGGCTGAGCCAGCTGTGAGGTGAGAGCCAGTAAGCAGCACTGCTCCATGGCCTCTGTTCAGTTGCAGCCTTGAGCTCCTGCCCTGACGTCCCCTCATGACGGACTCCAATTGTAAGCCGCAAGAAGCCCTTTCCTTCCCATGTTGCTCTTAGTCATGACGACAGAAAGCAAACAAGGATGACATATGGTAAAGCGAGGGAAGTTTGTTGTTGAAAATTATCCTTTTTCTGAATATTGGTCCTTAAAAGTTTTTTTTCTTAAATGTCACATTGATTTAAGAGAAGTGGGTGAAACACTACAGAATTTTCAGCTTCTGTTCTTGGGTGAGGCGGGATGAGTTAGTCCCTGGTCTATTGCACCCAGATGACCCTTCAGCAGAAACGATATTTTTTACAGGTGTATCCCCCAGGGATAGACCCAGGGAAGTGTGCCGTGAGGATCTAAGAAAAGCAAGTGTAAGGAAAATTCTTCATCAAGAAACCACATGCGTTCCACACGGGGATGACTTCATTCAATATAGATATGCATCCCAATTATAGATTTAAACAAAAAGTAAAACATTGATTATTCTTCAGTTAAAAAAATTGTTTAACCAACGGGTAAGAAAACATACTGTAAATTATATAGCAGTCAGTTCATGACAAACAAACAAACAAACAAACAAACAACCCCCATTACGATAAAGTAAAGCCACAAAGTATCCAAGCTCTTGGCCTAAAATCTCTGAGTACAGTGGTAACAAACTATTTTCAGAAGGTAGGGTCTTCCTAGGTTCATTGTGATTCTATAGTTATCAGTTTTTATTCTGCATGCAAAGCGAACGAAGCACTGTGCTGACGATACCCCAGAGTACAGCTTTCTGAGTTTGAACACCGTCGTCAGTCTCCTACATCTTCCCACACACTGCCTTTCCACCTCGCCTGCTGCCTGCAGCTGTCAATCATTCTGCTCCCAGGGTTCTGACAGGCCAACAACCCAGAACTGCTTGCTTGCTGACTGTGGTGGGTGAGTTTGGAAGCCGGGTGGCCACACAAAGAGACTTGCAGACGGAGAACCCCGTGCTGGATGAGATCTTTGAAAGCCTTAAGAAAAGACAGATCGTGCATGACCGGACATAAATTGTCACACTACATCAGTGATCTCATTTTAGTGATATTTGTTATTGAAAGGAATATGGATAACAACTTGTCCTGAAAATCACTTCACGATGTTCTAGTAAACAATATCAAGCCATCCTAGCCCTTGAGTATTTTACGCTGCTTTTAAAATGTTAACAAACATACACAGATTCCCTTAAATGCTTTCTGAACAAACATGCACTACACATGAAAAAAAAATTGTTATATCTCCTCAAAAAATATCCCCCCTTTTGTCGTGAAGTACAGTGTTTGCAAAGCTATTTTTATTTTGCATGTACACTGTAGTGTTCAACATTTTAATTGCCACTTCCTCAATAAAATTATTGGAAATCTTCCATCTCGCCATTAGCACTCACAAAATAACTGTTAACAATATGTTATCCAGACACAGAAACTTTATAATTAATGTTGGAATGGTCTTCAAAGTCTGGTGACTAAAATATATCCTATAAAAATTACTGGACTTCATTCAATGCTGTTCTGCTGTTTTAAAGTTCAGTAAATGTGTTGAGGGGGAGATATTTGGCACACTCGGTTAGGCAGTCTGGCAGTGAGACGTGGGACGCCGGACAACTTGATGTCTGTTGCGTGGTAAATGTACAAAAGGCATCCGTACAGACAGCGCAGCCCCTGAAAGACTGAAGGAGAACTGACCAAGTGCAACTCCCAGTGGGGTTCTGAATAGTCATTCGGGTCTATATTCCCACCTTGTCAGTTGATGAGGTGCTGGGGCAGGTTCCATTTAGGCAATAAAACACAACAGACTGTGTGTATATCTGGGTGATTATAGCATAACTCAGATTATGTTATAAGTCACGAGGCTGAAGGCCAAGTGTCTTAACTCCATGAGAAGTGCAATATTGGCCCTGAAACACACTGCCTGAAGTGTCTTATTGCTGTCAAGAAATGGAATTTCTACAGTACATTAAGAAAAGGAAAACACTTAGCACAGTGGATTTAAAATAACCATGGCTATGACATCACTGACAGCTAATCAAAACTCTAATTGCAACCAGAGTTCTGAGGCTATTGTATAAAAGGTCTTAACAGACATAGGCATGGATACAGGGAAGAACAATGCCTATGTCACAAGAAGTGCTTCCATAGCACAGGACCCCAAAGCAGGTTGAGAGTGGGCAGAAGACTTCAGTCTCAATGCCGAGTTAGTATCTTTGCAGCTAGCTCACCTTGAACAGTTAAACCACGAAAAAAAAAATGAGTGAACAATCCTCAAATATTCCTCCTGCCTCTGTCGCCACTTTTGCTTTCATGCCATTCAATACTCCTTTAAATTACTAAAATATGAAATAGCATACATAAAAACCTGAATATCCAATTCAAATGTCCTGGAAGAGATGAAAGCTAATAACGAACTGAAAAAATAATTTGGGGGTCACATGTTGTACATGATCCATGCAAAGAATTTCCAGTGACATTAAGCTGAAGTCGTCCAAAATGATTGAAGTCAGGATGCCGTCATAAGAACACAGCGGAGAGTTTACATCTGAATCTACCTAACACCACAAGGCGGAACATGCATTTCAAGGTCCAGTTAATAGCCTCAATAAATTTAGCCAGCACAAAGCACACGCGGAGGAAGTATGTTCAGAGGGTGGCATGGGAAAGCACATAACATCACCATGAATGAAAGCAGAATGAGGGCTTGTCTCAGGAGTCAGAGGATTTGGAGCTAATATTTTCTGGGTCAGCATGGATAAGTGTTTAATTTGTGAGGACTTTAATTTCCCTCAGGCAAGCTTGTCTGGATGAACTCTGGCTTACAGGCACTGCTTCCTTGGACCAAAATGAAGCTCCTCTATTGTTTTCTGACAGTTCACTGGCCAATGCCAAAGGAGGGGAGCTAGAACCGGGTAATGCTGACTAGGACAGAGTATGGAATATATGTGTTGTGTTTGAAAAGAAAACCACGGGCAGCAGCCTCACATGTGAGGGGTTTCCAATGCACTCTTCCTGACAGCAGCTGAGCAACAAGGTCTCCACACACTTTTGACAACTGAACACAGTTTTGTACCATAGAAGACCAAAACCATTCAAGTCCAGAACAACCACCCCACAAAACATCTTCCACCATACACTCAGGGGTAGTAATTATACGTTATCTGTGAATAAATATTTCTAGTCACTGTATTTATACATATTTCTTATAATCTTTATATACATGTGAACAATGGCCTTTATATGTACTTTAATATCTTTATTCACTTTATTCCTAATTATTTTAGATCTATTAACTGGGTTTTTTGGGACAATAAAAATGTTAAGTGAGCAAATTACTGAAATTAAATATAAATAAAATATTAATTCTTTAAGAAACTTAATACTCCTATTCTTATGAACTAGAGAAAGCCATGTTGAAATGTCAAGAATTACATACCAGAAATTTAAGTTTGAGTTTTGCATAGTCCAGATCTTCAAGATGGCTACTTGTCATTTTGGTTGAATGGAATCTGAAGTTTAATGTAATTAAACTTACTTACTTAATGTAACCCAAAGAAACCACGTTTCCAAATTTATGTTACTCTATAATCCTGTAATAGACTTATAATAAATGATTCCTTGTAATTATGATAAGGTTTCCATAGATAATAAGGAAAAAAACAGATTAAAATGTATTGAGTTAATGACTTCAGAATTAAAATATGCTCATACTCTCTTAAGTTAGCAACTGAACAGTTCAAGAGTCCACTGGTACTACTATTGAGACAGTGTGGTGCCTCCTACAAATGAAGCATCACACAAGAAAACAGGTGCTGGGGAGGGTTCAGCAGATGGCAAACACTTTGTCAAGACCATAAGTAAAGGCCTTCTTACTCCTTAGGATTACAAGTACTCTGTCAAAGTACATGCTTCAGAGCAAAAGGAGAGGGCAGACAAACAGAGGCTGTGGGAAGGAAAATGTGCTCAGACTACATTATATGTGTGAGAATACCAAAGGAAAAATGTATAGCCAAGACTGTAAAATATTTAACTTGTTAAACATGAAATGTTAGTATGATTTCATCCATTTCCTATAGTTTGCATAATGTAAGACCAAATAAGCGCCTGTACATGTTGCTCTTCTGAAAGAGTTAAACAAAACTTTAAAAAAGAAAAGGAGAAAGGCTGGAAGGACTGGCATCAAGTTTTGAAGAAAGAGAAAAAAAAACTCAAAGAACCCACTCGTGAAGATATCATTGGCTTGAAGAGTTAGGGTGATAGAATCTGTCGTAAGCCCACTGGGTCTTCCCAAATATGTGTCTTCTCAAAACCTGTGATGGTGACCATTTGGAGAAATTGATCTTTGAAGGTGCAAGTGAGTAAGATAAGTCATATTAGGTGAAAGCAGGTCCTGCATCAAGTATGAACATCTTAAGAAGAAGGAAGTTTGCCCTGGCATTGTAGAATACCCTTTGCCCCACCCCCAAATTTTAAAAATCTTTATTTTGAAAGAATGAGTGAAAGAAAAAAAGATACCAATTACCAAGAAAAATGGCATTGAAGAAAATTCAGTAAGTATTCTCCCCACACACAACCCTATCCCCCTTTCCCATCCCTGGCACAACAATATTAAAACTGTCAAAGCACAGTTAACAAAGAGAAAGAGCAGTATGTAACTAGAAAAGCCAATTTTCATACTGCTCAATCCAACTAACCCATGTCAAATGTCTTTTCCCCAGCTAAACTTCCACCCATTGGAATGCAGAAGAGATATAACATAAACATTCATTCTAGGGGATATTTTGGACTTTGTTAACATTTTGCAAAGTTTGGTGAGAAATCAACAGAGAAGTCTCCCAACAGATAACACTGTCCATAGCTTCTCCATCCAATTGCAGGTTTCAGAAAACTACTTGGGCTGATTGAAACTTGTAACAGGACCAATCCCTGGTCCCTCGGTGAAAACAGTGGGAAACCTGCCAGATCCTGATTGGCTACTTAGAATGGTGAAAGTGGAGAAACTTTGTGCTTAAAACAAAGCTTGAAGGTGTCTGGCAGAAGGTTACTAAAGGAGTTTCAAACCACTAAAGAGCTCAGAAGCTTGGTATCCACAAAGGCAAGGAAACCCCTCCCCCTGCATCACTGGAAGGATCAGACTACTGGTTGCTTATATCCCTTGTTTTAATTAAACTCAATGTTGAGTGTTTAAAATTTCAAAGTTGAACAAGAGTCTAATTAAATTGAAGAAACATCTCCTAAAATTATGAGTTTAAGTTTACAACTTAACCCAGAGAAAGATTCCCTCCCCACACTTACCAATTTACAAAGGGAAGGATGCCTCTGCAGGATTAGGTCAAGATCAGAGCCTCCTCTATACACACTGCAGTTAAATACATCCTCCCACACATAATCAGATGTTTATTGGAGTCCATCTCACAAATATACCTCAATAGTATCATGCATCATATACATGCAGCAAGATATTGCTCCAGAAAGATTAAAGGTGGTACACGAATGTCAATGTGGGCAGGCCATTTTAGATGTACATACACACACACACTCACACACACTCACACTCAAACACACACACACTCACACACACACACCCATTCACACACACATACACACTCACACATACACACTCACACACACATACACACTCACACACTCATACACACTCACACACACATACACACACACACACACATTCACACACACACACACACACACACACACACACACACACACACACCTCTGCCTCCATCTGTAGGTGCCTTTCTTCTTTTTGTGCTCAAATTTTCTTGTTTCTTTTCTTATCAACAAGGTCCCATTCTTTGGCTGGTAGGGAAATAGCTCTGTAGAAGCTGGCCTTAAACTCACTGTGATGCACCTGCCTCTGTAGGTGTACACAGCCAATTAACATGCAGACTGTATTCTTTCTCTTTACCCCAAAGATAAATAAATCAAACAAACACACACACTGATCTCATCTTGGGTGTCAAGGAGTCAACTGCCTAGAGGGTCTGTTTTTTTGCACTTCCAATTTTCTATGACACCTTCACTTTGCTCTGTGGGGCCTTCTCATGTAATTAGGGTTACTCCTCGCCATTCTGAGGCAAGGCCTTCTTCTCAAAAGACTGGTCTTCAGGCTTGTGGACAACCAACAGGTGGCAGGTAAGTAGGATTTCGAACACCCAAGCGTGGGCATAACATTTGAAAGGATCACTGGCCAGCTGGTGGAAGAAAAGCACAGCCAACACTAGCAAGAGCAGGAAGAAGTTAGCAACATCTTTGGAATGCCCAGGTACCAGGGTCATGACAGTGCCACAGGTCACTTCAAGAGCACCAGTGCTTTTCCAAAGGAGAATGAACTTGACGGCCATTTTCTTCAGCAGAGGATCAGCTAGGACTGTCTCTTGTAAGCACGTTTTATTGCACTGTAGTTACCCTTGCTGAGCATGGGGGGGTCAACTTGACAGACCCCATGAAAACAATGAAGAATTCTATTGCCATCGAGAGGGCCATGATAGTTACAGACCCTGGGGTGGGGGGTGGGGTCTTCTGCTTTGCTCAGCAGTTAGCACAGGGAAAACTAGAGAGGCACAAGTGGAGGCAGCAGCAGAGAGAATGACAGAGGTGCAAAGCACACATTTAACACCAGCACTCAGGAGGTAGGTACAGAGGCAGAGGCAGGTGCATCACAGTGAGTTTAATGTCAGCTTCTACAGAGCTATTTCCCTGCCAGCCAAAGAATGAGATAAGATAATTTCTTATCTTGTTGATAAGAAAAGAAACAAGAAAATTTGAACACAATAAAAAGAAAGGCACCTATGGATGGAAGCAGAAGTGTGTGTGTGTGTGTGTGTGTGTGTGTGTGTGTGTGTGTGACTGTGCATGTATGTGTGAGTGTGTATGTGTATGTGTGTGAGTGTGTATGTGAGTGTGTGTATGAATGTTTGTGTGTGTATTGTGTGTATTGTGTGTTTGTGTGTGTGTGAGTGTGTGTGTGTTTTGACTCCTAACCTTAGAACCAACAATACATTTCTGTGACTCAAAACCATCTAGCTTGTGGTGCTTAGCTACAGAAAAGTGACCGACAGATGCTACTGGTACATAGAAGAACTGATGCTTTACATGAGGAGACGGCTTAGTCTGTTCACACAAAAATTATTTTCCCCATTTACACAGCAAACTAATACTGCTTATCCCCTCATAGCAACACGTGCACTTTGAGAGCTTTTGGAAATGGAGAGAAAAGTGAGGGTCTTGCGAGCATGAGCACTGAAATTTGGATCCCTAGAACCCATCCATAAAGCTGGGCACAGCTGCACATGCCTGTAATCCCAACCATGTGGCGGTGGGTGCCAGAGACAGGCAGACACCTGGCCGTTAGCCTGGCCCCACATGGTGAAGATCCAGATGAGTAGGAGAATCTGTCCCAAACAAAAGATGCAAAGTATCTGCGTACCAAAACCCAGGATGTTCTCTGACTTCCACGCGTAGGCCATGTCTGAACACTCTTAGGCTCATGTGCTCCCCTACACACGTGAACATTCACACATGCATACATGTGTGTGCATGCACACACATGTCAAAATAAAGCATGTATTTGGGATTCACGGGAATCGGTTGGTACATACTCTACCTCTGCTTTCTCTCTATTTTTCTCATGATCATAATCATGTGAAAAAAGGAGTATCTGGTTATGGACAGGCTTAAGATAATGGAGCAGGCGATTTCTCTGTGCTATGGGCTTCTATGGAGATAAAATCTGCAATCCAGCCTCATTAGAACTATTATCTCCAGAATGACCGCATAAACTAAAGCCTCCAAGCCACATGAACGTGATTACACAGATAATGTGGTCCAATTGCTGCGTCGTTTATCTTGATGTATTGCTCTCTGTTTGCTGCCATATATTATACATTCAAGAATTACAAACCACTTAGGATGAAGTAGCTTTGCCTCTCCAGGTTTTAGTAATGCCTTTTTATATGCTTAGAGAATATCTCCTCTTCCTCATCCTGCTGATTATGCTTTCCTTCTCCAAATTAATTTAATTTGTATCAAGGGATGCATAAATAGGAAGAGCCCTAATCTTTGGTTTACAAATATTCGCAATAGTAATGACTGTACTTTGCTTTTAACAACCACAGGAATATTGGCAAAGGTGGCTTTTACCATACATTAATAAATAAATCTTGAGGGATTCAGTCTTTGGTTGTACTTAAATGTTGCCCTGGATCTTGATTCTAGGGAAAAGTTTCTTGGCATTCTTTTTGTCTGTCCCAGTGGCTGGGTCCTCAGTATATACTAATCACAATAACAAGAATGAGAATGATAGCTGCCAGTCATTGAATAACCACTGTGTGCCAGTCACTGTGCTAAGAATTTTCCCTATTTTGCCACCTGCCCATCACAAGAATTCTGGTGCAGGTGCTGTTAATGTCTCTGTTTTTATAAATGAGAGAGAGAGAGAGCAGATTTAAAGTTGAAAGATGATTGTATCGAGTGGGAAAGAGATAAGAACTATAAACGAATAGAAGTTAATGAAGAGGCAGCTTACAGTTATGAGTAAGGTTAAGAGAATCTAGCTTAGCAATGAAGGGTTAACAGTGTCAGGAGGCTTTTATTGTTTTAGGCAGGACTAATCTCAACTGAAACCTTGCGCACAAAGACACAGCTATGGCCAAACCGGCATGGCAGACAGGTACTTGGGAGGTTAAATTGGCTGGCTACTTAAGAGGAGGAGTCCTGCTCTTAAATCTCCTGAAGCATCTTCCCTTGGGTGAACCCAGCTTAAAAATAAGCAGGGAGTAAGGGAACTTGGTGGTGCAGTCCCTCAAAGTCAAGTTTCATGCGCAGGGTGGAAAAGAGTGTGTGTGAACGTGTACTGTGTGCGTAGATCTGGAAGAGTAAATGACGGTCATCCCAGGACATGCATTACTTCTTAATAGTGTAACCAAAATATCCATCTGGCCAGAGCTTGTGCTTCTAATCACTCTTCTATTTACTATAAAGAATGAAGGTTCAGTAAAAGCAGCCAATGAGGAACTTTTTTTTTACTTCCCCACCTTTCTAGAAACCCACCCACAGTCTCTTTGCCCCAGATGGATTGATCTTTGCAGCTGCTCCTCTGATGGATGCAGAAAAGTTTTCTGCAGAGATGAAGACATGAACATCCTTATCATGTTAGAATGTAAACTCCACTGGGATGGAGATTTTAATCCAGCTACGCACTGGGATAGCCCTAGAAATTGCCTTTTAGACCAAAAGCAGGTGGCTACCTTCTAAAACAAACCTATGAGCAACAAAAGTGAACAATGAATTATTCAGACTTTGTGCTCAACTTTCTTATTTCTCCTCCCTCATTTCTTTGTTTTAGTGTAGTTGTGAAGTGGTTCTGATTTGTTTGTTTATGTTTAGAACAGGCTCTCCTGTCATCCATGATGCCCCTGAATTCCCCTCGTAGCTGAGGATAACCTTGAACCTGCCTGTGCTCCCTGAGTGTGGGAATTATAGGCATGTATCACCATGCTCCCTCCCTTTTACGAAGCTCTGGGGGATAAACCCAGGGCTTGGTGTCCGCTGTGTGATTATTCTACTAACTGGGCTCTATCCACAGCTGAATTATTCTACTAACTGGGCTCTATCCACAGCTGAACAATTGTTTATAAAGACAGGAAATCTGTTTGAGGACAATGTACTGTGTTTTGTACAGAGAGCTTTATAGACATTGTCAGACTTGATTCTTATCAGACTTTTCTCTGACTTCATCCCTAGTCTCATCTCAGTTTTACTGATAAGAAACTAAGATGAGGAGCTGAGTATATTTTACTTCAAACTAACATTTAAACCACTTTCTCTATACCTCGCTGCTAGTTTTGATTTTTACTGTAACATTTAAGAGTCACAACTCTGTTGGCAGTGTCTGCCACTGATACACTGCTAGGCCTTCATGCCCACCTTCTCTGATTCAGCAACCATCTTCAGTGTCAGCATAGACCCCTGAGGCAGCTCCAACTCTGTTGAAGTTAGGGCACTGTCATTCCTGTGACAGCACCAAGCTTAAGGTTCTTTCCTACCATGCCCTCCCCTTTCAACTGAGTTCCGCCAAACAGCAAACACCCATCCCTTCAGACTCTCAGCACTCTCATGCGCCTATTACCTGTGTCTGACAGAAATATTCACCCGAGGAAAATCTTTTATGATGCTAGCTGTTAAAAAAAATGAGATTGTGAAATGAAATAGGGCACCTGGATGGATGGTATTAAAGATATTTGTTCTACAGTTTTCTCAGACAATTAGAACTGCTTCATCTTGAAGAAAGGTGCAAAAGAACTTTTCCCCTGTAGGTATAGCTCCATCTTACTAGAAAGAGCTAAGAGGTTGTTGGGGGTTACATGGACACCCTCTTCTATGTAGAGGAGAATATGAGTAAAGCCTCTCTGATAAGACTGATTCTGTCACTATCTCACTGAAGTCTTCCTCTTGTCAACTTAGGTCCGTATCCAGATTTGTACTGTCTGTAGTATTCAAATTCTTTGACAACCCCTTGCCCCCAGCCTTAGCTCACCTGCATCCAAAAGCACTGTTTCCTAACACCTGAGTATTGTGGAACAATATCTTATCTCCAACCACACTGACTCCAGTGAGGGTTGGACTCTTGCTATGGGCAGAAAACCTCTCTTCCAAGCTGTTTCTTCTTTGGAATTTTCTCAGCCCCAAAGTTCCACTTTTGAATCTATTTTACATTTTTATAGTTAATTCTCCATCAGAGTTTAATAATCCTTTATATTAAAACCTTCTCCTTTATTACACTGTCGTTTCTGTTTCCTGACTGAACCCAAACTGATAAAAGATATTTGATCAAAGAAACTAGAATATGAGATTCAATAAGCAAGTATGTAATTTTTTTGGCTTGTGGATTCTCTCTCGTTGTACTATATTGAACACCCTGGCAAGGATCCCCAAGGGATACAGAAACTACTAGAGCTGTCTTGGAACCTTGAGTAAAGCTTTAGAGAACGCCAAGAAGAGCACAAATTCCATGGGTTGTCCTGGCTACTGGTCAAGGGAAGTGAGACTGTGAGATACTCAGATGGATACATTGTGACGCCAAGAGAGTGTTCTCTGTAGCTATCCTGGAGA
The DNA here is from genome assembly GCA_030674055.1 of Rhabdomys pumilio. NCBI lineage: Eukaryota > Metazoa > Chordata > Mammalia > Rodentia > Muridae > Rhabdomys > Rhabdomys pumilio. Next base: position 20,520,729 of record JANHMN010000020.1, read on the forward strand.
ACAGAACAGCATATGAGGTCATTAAGAACATATTTATGAAAGGGACATGAGCCACACTAAGAATTTCATAGTGGTTCTTCTCTGAATGCTAAAGCTGGCTGTAGAGCCACAATCGCAGAGTCACTCATTCATACTCATAGAAGACTGAGCCTCAGAGTAACAGTGATTAGATGGCTACACTTAACTCTCAGATATCAAAATTCTGCAATAATATTAACGACTAGCAATGATGCAAGGGTACCAAAGGGCCTTCACTCACATGATGTTGTAAAGACAGACAAGAGAACACAGCTAAGGGGTCCCATAGACCGCCCCACCTCAGAATCACAGGCAATTGTCAAGGTGATTAGTTACGCTCCACAATCTGATGGTGATAAAACCCTGTGGATGAAGACATTACTTATTTATGTCATCAATTGAGATGTCAACCTGGTACCCAACTGTAAGCTTCATCTCTGTTGATGAGTTAGTGTTCATGAAGCTGGAAGGCACTCTGAATGCTCCTATGAAAGAAAAGTATTTAAATATCACACAGCTACAAACTCTGTGATATACAATAGTGATCTGTCTGCCAAATACACAGGCACAAATATTATGGAAACAGCGAACCACATTTTGCTTGTACTTAAGGCTCATTCCATGAGGTAGAATCTATGCCTGACACTGATAAAATTGACAAGAACCTGAGAATAGGTACATCACAGGCCCTAGGGATAAACCCAGCACTATTATACTGCTAAATAAACACAGTGATAAAATGACTCCTAATGACATATTGCTGTATCCTTAGATCGATGTACCACCCAATCTTCATCAGAGAAGCTTCTTTTCTTTCAGTGGATGGTAAATAACACCGAGATCTACAGTAGACAATGTGCAGAGAGTTAAATACTTTGAATCATCCAGTTCCAAATGAGATGTCTTTACCAAACCCTTTGCTGGGGAATCATGTGAAAGAGGTGGTAGAAAGATTACCAGAGCTAAAAGTAATGGGTGACTCCAAGGGCACCATGTTTTCAGGCACAGCAGTAGTGACGCACACATGAACTGACAGAGACTGTGACAGTAGGCACAGAACGGGTTCGGAGTAGACAACATCCTGACACTGAGAAGGGGAAGTGGACACAAAGTCCCATCCCAACCGAGAAACTATTAGCTGTCAATGCCTGTTGGGAAAGGGAAGGCCAGTTTTCTGCAGTGAAGTTTCACTCCTGGTATCTACCACACTGCAGGGTAAGACGTGTGCCAAAAGAGTAATTGACCAACACAAAACAGATACATAGATTTTTTTTTGTGGGCTTTTTGTTTCATCTTGTTCTGTTTTGGTGGGTATTTTTTTTTTGACTTATTAGTGTATTCTTTGATTTTGTTTTGCTGTTGTTTAAGAGAGAGAGGAAGGGTATGTAGATGGTTGGGAGAGTAACTGGGAGGAGGTTGGGAGGTAGAATATGATCAAAAGATAGTGTATGAAAAATTAAATAAAATGATTTTAAAGGGAAGAGAACATGGCTTCCTGAACGGGAAAAAAATAGACCTAGCAGTAGCCAATGGAATGCTGCTGAACTTGACAGAGAAAAGACAATGCTGAAAGAACAAGAGGATGAGATTGGTCTCACCAGCTAATATTAATTACCTCTTTGTTTTGGGAGGCCATATACTTGGGTCACAGGATATACTAGGGAAGAGAATATTCAGATACATTGATGACTATAGGACTTGGGTTGTGAGCTGACACTGTTTGCCAGAAGACAAAAGCATCATCACTAACACCCCAACCCCCCATGAAAATGGGGAGGCTTCTATGCTGACTAATAAAGCTCTCGATAAAGACTAGTCAAAAGGCCCACAGACTAAGTTGTCACTTCCTTCATTCACTAATTTATAACTGGAATTTTGTTGGCATTGTGTGCATATTAGGGCCTGGGGCTGTGGAGTGAGAATTAGCATAGCAGAAACTCTAAATAGAAACCTGTAGGGATGACTTTTTCTCACAGTGTTAGACAGGAAGTCAAAAACAGCATCACAAACCAGGAGGGAAGGATGAGATTATGGTCATAATTGAGAAGATGAGAGGTAGTAATGTCAGATACATTTCATTTAATTCTTCTGTGTTCTCCTTGTAGGACCCAAGTGTTTCCAAGCCATAAGCTCCTTTATCTGGAATCAGAGTACTTACATTCTTGTCATGATTATTGAAATCTCAAGTTTCATTATTTGTGTCATGATTTACATTAAATTATAGATACTTGCAAATCATACTAAATACAATTATTTTTAAATAGCTCTTGAGTAAGAACACTTTCTAGATGTGATATAGTTCTCAGGACTATGGCCTTTCAATGATAAGATTTCATAATATCCTCAAAAATGATATATCACAACTTGATACTCCTCGAGTTATTCCTCATGCCTGCTTTCCTCTGTGTGTCTCCAGATGCATAACAGTTTCTATTTAAGGATTCAAGGCTCACTTTTCCATGAAGCCTCTTTGATGCTCTATGTCCAAACCAGGCTGATTCAGTGATACTTGTTTAGTGTTCCTTGAACATGCTCAGCAGGCTAGTAGTTTACACGAGGAGGTCACCTTCTTGTACTGCTGCCAACTAACATAATTCCTGTTGGACTGCAAGGTTTTTGAAGACTATGTGTTTGAGTCTCAGTGATTTAGGATAGCACCTTATGAATGGTCAGCTGTCTATAAATGATGAAATGATAAATTTAAATATTCTGTCTTGCTGTTGTGTACCAGATCTTTATGGATGATACCTTCCAGAGCATATTAGATTGTTTAAAGAATGTGTGTAGGCAATTCTCCAAATTGTCCTCTTGAACTAGAACAATGTCTGCTCCAGACCACCCAGCAAGGACCAGTCCCCATTTCACTATCCTGCATCCAGACAAAAACACTAGCCTTCAGTCCCTTCCGGGTGGAATCCCCAGCATACACCATTCCCACAGATGTGTAATCATAGAGGCAGAAGAGTTTTCCACAGTGCTGAGTTACTGGCTGCCTTACAGAACAGGAGGTGGTAATGGCCGAGAACTTGAGTTCCGCTGGAGCCTACTCCTGCCTCTCTTACTATAGAGGTGCTTAGTCTGCCAAGAATCCACCGAGATGACACAACTCTTCAGCACAGATTAGTGTCGCTCTATCAGACTTTCTAGAACTGTGTGTGCCATATGTCCAGACAGAAGGCTCTACCATGATATTAGGGTCAGTCTCAGTCTAATCTGACCAGAAGCTATCTTCAGTCACCCCTCATCTGATTTGTCAAGCCATGCAAACCTGATTTCATCATCTATAAGATGCTGCTACCATCCGAGCTACAATTGAGATATTAGTACACGGGTAAAGGCAGCCAAGTGCAACAGCACAGCTGACCCAAGAGACTGAACCTCCAGACATCTGTGCACAGCAGCTGATAGTTAGCTTACCCTCTTATACTTACCCTCTTATACTTGTTTCCACAACCTGGTTTATTTTTCTCAATGCTTGATGCATAAAATTATAAATAAATCCAGATATCTTCACCAGTAGAGAAAGGAGTCAAGCACACATTAGTACCAAATAACATCAGCATCCTTTAAACAGATTGGATTTTACTTCTTAGGGGTGTGAGCAAAGGACTTGGAAATATCACCAACTTTTGAAATGTCCTTACCTAGATTCTCATTCTTTCTGTTTAACAAAATTGCTAGTCTTGAGCAAGCTGCTTCTTGTTATCAAGTCTCTGTTTCATTGTAGGCAAAACTGGATAATCTCCTTAATTATGTTTTTGTCTCTTCCAACATCTCATGTTCTTCTCACTTTGAGATGTCATCTAATACATCAAACCAAAGGGGGGGGAAGGCAAGAAAAAATAACTAAAACATAACTTAAATTTTGCAGTTACTAAGAAATTTTAAGTCAGGTGTCTAGGAAGTCAATACATAGAGAAGACTTAAAAAAAAGAGTTCAAACCGTTGTCTGTCCCAGAGCCGATGGAGCCTAGACAGTGTGGAAAAGCAATAACATTTGTATTCAGTTGGGTCAAGGGCATATGCTGAGTTACCTTCTGACCTTAGATTGGTGCTTGTGCCTGATAAAATCTTCCATATAACATGCCTTTTGATATACAAATAAGTCCACCCAGCCTACCTGTGACCTACAGAGCACTCTGCCTGCTCATGGAAGTGGATCTCAAATCGAATCTTAACTGTTGCTACTTAGATCTGTTTCCTTCAGCTTCTTATCCATAGACTGTGCTAATTATATACATCTCTCAAGATCTCCGTAAAACCAAACTTGACAGCTTGCTCACTACGGACACCCCAAAAACAATCATCAGTTTGTTGCTTGTGTCCTCAGCACTGTGGATGCGGCAATGAATGAGAAGCTTTACACACTCTTCAGGACTCAGAATAGAGAACCTGTCATAGCCTTTTCTCTGTATAAACAACAATTGGTAGAATTAGAATTCCTGTAGCCAGAAGAATGGCCAACTGCCTGTATTCACAAGAAGACATACTTCCCTTGCACCCAGAACATCATGTCTGTTCTAAAGCCTTCCGTAACTGTTTTTTATTCTATTTTCTGAGCCTGGGCACCTACAAAGATTATTGCAATGTGTTTTAGTTCCACGTCTCTCCAAGAATAACTTGTACCAAGCCACATTAAAAAGCCAACTCTGATGTCTGTTTTGGTTGCTTCTGTATATATAACATTTCGTAAAACTTAATAATAGGAGTAGTATTTGTTTCCAAAAATACCCACCCCCAACGTGGGATGGGACCGCTCATTACCTGTGCGTAGTTTCATATGTATAACCCATACTGCACTTTACAGTATTTCTTCTGGCTTTGCTTCTGTTTTTCTCATTCCTCTCCAGAGTAAGTTATCAGACCTAATTTTGAAATATGAAAGCTATTATCCAAAACGCACCAATATTTCCAGGTGCAGTTTTATGGAACTGCACAACTATTTCTCAGAAACATAAAACAGTTGTTGAAAAATGTTTTAAAGTGCCAACAAGTTAGAAGTCTTCCGAGTTGAGCAGGGTCAAGCTCGGGCGAGCAGAGCCTCAAAGTCCATTTACTTTAGATTTTACTCATGATGGGCCTCATATTCGGACTCTGGATAGCTTATGGTAAAAGGAGAATTGTGATAAACTTTATTTTTGTGAGTTAAAAGCCTTCCTTTACTCCATGTAAGCAACTGAAATCTACCCCAATTACTTTGATTGCATTTGGCCTTCAATTATTACCACAAACCTTAGAAACAGCCCAGGCTCCTTCAAACTTATAGAAAACTTGATGGAGAACAAAAAGCTTCAGACAGACTTGATTTTATAAAACACCTCATCTGTCAGAACTTTATACTAGACTATCGTGTTCATGCAACTCTCCGTAGTTAGAATAAAAGCCATGAGATGGATCTGAGCAAAGCCACGAACCAACGACTCTATTAGAAGCCCACAAACAGCTTCCACACCAGGGCTCCGTTTGTTATCACTGGAGTCAGGAGAGACCTCATGGAGGTTTGCTTAGGGAATTTCATCATCATTAAAACAGTTTGCTGGTTTCCTTTTAGCTCTTAAGCAAGACGTTATTGAATACCTAGAGTGTTCTGGGTTGTCAGGTACCAGGCCAAAAAAAGAGAATACAATCAAATTGCTTCAACGCACAGAGTGTTTACACACGCCCAAACATTTTGCAAAGGCCATTTTGTTTTCCTTTTACTTAGCTCTTATGAAAATTTAAAAACCTACAAGGCCCATTTTAATAAATACAGACTCAAAAAGATAAAAGTAACTCGTAGAGTTCCATATTAGTGTATAACAGAAGTAGGAATCAAGCCCAGGTTAATATTCTGCAAGATTTTAATACTTTGCATCATACTGGCTTTTTGTTTGTTTGTTTGTTTGTTTGGGGGTTGTTTGCTTATCTGTTTTTTAACACAGATTGGCTGTGTGTTTTCTGGTTGACCTTGAACTAAGGATCTTCCTGCCTCAGCCTCTCACGTGCTGAGATAACAGATAGGTGTTTGCCTCAAACCTGGCCAATCTACTTTTAATTTAATACAGGAGTCAGAAAATTGTCCCCAGTGTTCAAAATCTAGCCTGTAGTCAGCTTCCAGAAATAAAGTTTTATCAGAATACATCCACGTCCCTTTGTCTATATACTGTGGTCTCTCTTACTGTAACGGCATTCTTGCAAAGTTGCATCAGTCAACCATGTGGCTTAAAAAACCAAAAGTATTTATTATCCAGCCTCCGCATAGACCAAGCTTATTGAGTCCTGACAAAAGACACAGTGTTTCCCCTTGAAAATATTAATCTAAAGTGGAAGAGACAAGAAAAAATTAAAGCCTTCCTTTTTACACATTAGACAAAACTCAACGCAAAACTTATTAAGACTATACTATCAAGTACAATCCTCAAAAAGCATGAACAGAAGACAGATGAAGGAGGAAGGTGAATTTTAGGTAGTGAGTTACAGTGCATTACAGAAACACAGATGTCTTTCTGAAGGAAATACATCTGACGGGCAGGATCTCTACAAAGGTAAAGGAGATGGCTTGATCTGCAGCAACTAAAAGACAGAATGATTTTCACACTCTGGGAGAAGCAGAGCAGTCAGTGAAGAAGACACATCAAAAGCCGTGGTGATAGTGGCAGCCACAGAGACTTTGGAACTGCAGAAACAGTCCACCACTGTGAGTGGTGCTGACTGGGAAGCCAGGCAAGAGCTGAGATCCAAGGGACAGAAAATGCTAAGCAACCCAGGCATGAGGAAAACACTGGTCCTTACGCCTGTGACACCCAAGCTCATCTTTCACTATAACTGATTTCACATGTGAACAAAAATTCTTCACTTGAATTGCCAACTTGGCCCACCCCACCCGACCCTGCAACTCTCCCCAAACTCCAGGATAAGTGCAAGTCTCATAAGTTTCATCGTTGAAAACAACAAACAGTTGCAATCTTCTAAAGGTTTTCAGTTGGACTCTTGAATAGGACTGTAGTACTTGGTGGAGTTAGTAGATCCCAGATTCTTAACATTCCTCATTCCAGAATCCCCTCTTCCTTGCACAGTATTATGTTAATTTAGTGGAACTGGACAGATTGTCATTCCTAAGGGCACTAAGTCTCCAGCTTTGTAGTGTTAACCCAACAACAACATAGACTCCTCATTGTAATTAAGGTTAATTATCTCAGCTTTTGTTACTTCACTGAGTTCAGGCAGACTATCATATCAGTTGAAACATAACTTGACAGGACCTGGAATCACCTAGGAGATAACTTTTGTGGTACGTATGAGGGTTATCTAGGTTAATTTAGCCTCTAAGTATACTTATAGGGAATTATTTTGATTATATTAACATAGGTGAAAAGACTCACCCACTCTAGGCCTCACCATTCCCTGAAAGGAGAAAATAACCAAATGTGGTGGTACTTGCCTTTAGTCCTAGCATCAGGGGGCAGGCAGATCTCTGTAAGCTCAAGGCAAGACTGGTCTGTATAGTGTGTTTCTAGGAACATCCAGGAAAAAAAAAGAAAGGAAGGAAGGAAAAGTAGAAAAGAAAAGGAGAAAATGAGGCCAATGGAAACATTCATCTCTCTCTGCTTTTTGACTGTAGATATGATATGACCAGTTCCCTGATGCTGTGATTTTCCTACCATGACAGACTGCAAACCTTAACTGTGAGACAAAATAAGCCCTTTCTCCCTTAAGTTGTTTTTGTCAGGATATTTTATTACAGCGACAGGGAAAGACAAAAAGGTTGCTTACCTCCTGGCATCCAGGAAGCAAAACAATAAGGAGATGAAGGTGCCTGGGACACGGACAGTTCCCACCATCACACAGACTCACACAGACAAGCATTCACTCCCTTCAACTAAGGTATCCCTCACTGACCTCCCAATATCTAATTTTATAATGATCCCATATGTGAATTAATTCACAGATAAGGTAGAACCTTTATGATTCCATGAATTACCAAAAGTCCATAGCTGGCAACAATATCTTACCCACACAACCTTTAGGATTTTAGATGCAGACTATAGTAGTTAATATGGAATTTCACCATTCTTCTTGATACTGGGGATATGAACTTCATGGTAACATTTCTCCTTCCCAGCAATTTCCTTCAGAGAACATTGCACCATGCTTTCCAAAGATAAAAGGGGAAACTTTCACTAGGGTATTTCATACCAAGGTATTTCTTAGTAGGATATTTCTTATTGCTGTTAGAAATGGAGGGGTGGAGAGGTTTGTTACCTCTCAGGATACACAACACAGTCAGCTGTTTCACATTCTAATTCAGTCCTAAGATTTTCACCATGCTGAGCTTTCTACACCTTTCCTTGGTATTCTCTCAAAGTTTTGCCCTCAGAACTTTGGACATGGGCAAGTTTCCATGTTCTGTCTCATTACATTATTAAGATCAGCTATACACGTACTTCCAGAACGCTGAATTATTTGCATGACTCTACAAACTGTCTTACCCCGCTCATACGCTGTACCTCACTTCCGAAAAGCCCTACCCCACCCATTCCCTGCTTGTATGTGTTGTGTAACAAGACTTTCCCTGAAATGTACATATCTACTAATCTTAGATAGGGAACACAGGACAGACCAAAGTACAGTCTAACTTGGTGAGCCAATGAGTTTTACTTAAAGGCTATATACAGAAATATAAGTGAAGGGTTACTTATAGGAGCAAAAATTAATAAAAGACAGCTGTGTCACCAAAGTCCATTTCACATGGGTGACAGCTCAAAACCTGGAGCAGACTGCACAGCCTTCAGGCAGTTCAACAGATCGGAGAGTATCCTTTCTAAGTGCATCAGCTGGTCTAAACCTTTTTCAGGGAGCTTAACTAGTTTCTGCTTGTTACAACCAGCTGGTCTGTTCTCAGAGTCTTATTTGCAGTTTTACTTTGCCCGATAGTCTTTTTTGCAGCTTGGCTTGTCTGAAAGTGACTCTCAGTAGTCTTTATTGCTTACTCTGGGAGGGAGGGGCCTAGTGAATCTGATCAGTTTCAGGGACTTCCTGAAGCTATTTTGAATTGTTTATCTTCTGACTTAAGAAACTTCCCTGCAGGAGGGAACGTCTTAGAGGAAATTACTACATAACAATAAGTCCTGGTTTTAAAAAGGTAATGCTTCTTTTTTAAGTAGCTTTGAATTTCTCTGTCTAATCTGTGTAGAGATCTGATGCAGGCTTATTGACTGGAAACAATGAAAATGGCAAGGAAAGACCTTAATTCTCTATATAGAAGTTTCTGGTCTCAAGTAAATGATAAGAGCTTGTTCCTGATGATCAAGGGCTTATAAGCAATTAAGGATGAGTAGTTCTCAGGTGCATTCTCACAAGTAATCATATATCCTATGTCTTAGCTTTGATCAGTGACTTCTAGATATGTAACTAGATATACCCAATTTTTAGACTCCCAGCTGATCTACTACCAGAAATCCTTATTTAGACAGAATTATTGAGCCTCATAGCTGTTTTTCTTTTTAGAGTTGCCCTATTATGATCAGATTAAACATCTGCACATTGGCCCAGTTGATCCTGTAAATTCGGGAAATGTAAGTTTACTTTAAGCTGCCATAAAACAGCTTTGACTCATAGCAAGACACGGGTTAAGAGCTGCGGGAGTCTATATTGCTTTTGTGAAACTTCTTATGGTGCTAAAAGAAGGGAGTTTAAATTACAGTTCTTAATATGGCCATTGCAACCATAATGTTCATGGATAGAAGATCCAATATTCTAATGTTATGTCCCATTTGTACCCAGGGAAAATATCCATGGTGGATGTTCTCATGATTGAGATGCCATAGGACACCAGGGATTGCTACCAGAAGGCACCAACACCAGTGACCTTATCCTGTGTTTTCTGCAGCTTTGTAACAAGATGTGCTTGATGAGTCAATGATGTCAGCCCCACGTGGAAGCTTGTTGGAAACAACCCCAAGTCCCAGCCCAAAAGATCTGAATCAGAATCTGTGTTTTATAGAATTCTCCAGATGATTCTTATGAACATTGCATACCCCAAATAATTCTCATCATATGAGGATCTTAGCTCTAGTAAATATATCCTGAGGCAAACCTAATCTGTTGCCACATAGAGGGAGAGCACAATCCCAACAAGACTGGAGAAATGGGACACTGAGGCACAGACAAACATAAAGTAGAATGCACTGACAATTTATCAAGAAAATGCTGAATGCTTTCTGGAAAACTAGTCATGAAATAGGTGTCCAGAGATGAATAGGGAGTCATTGCAACCTGGAATAGACTGCCATTGGGAGATGTATGGGAAAAGAAGTGAGGCATATATTTGCTCCATCACCTACTTCCTGTCTTGCTGGGTAAAAGATAAGCCCAAAGTGGTAAGCGCTTTTGCTCAGCACTCATAGATGAATTACCTGACTCTTCCATGCAACCATAAGGGAAGTCATAGCTTCTTTGGATGTCATTGGATAATGTTCGGGTGCTGGAGCCACCAGCTATTGCCATTCACTCAAGAAAACCCTCTATTATCAAAAATGGAGAATGAAGTAAGTATATAAAATGAACAACTTAGTGGAAATAATGTAGAAAGACAAAAGTGTTTCTAAATTCTAATAATAATGGCAGAGAGGACAGAGTAAATTACAGGGCATTGCTGATTGTAGCATTAAATGTTTCACTTGAAGCTATAAGTCAATCATATAGCCTACAGCTAATTTTTCTTCAGCATCTTCTATGGTGTTACCAGATATAACTTTGATCCATGAAATATGTTACTCTTCCATGAAACAAGAGAGAGAGAGAGAGAGAGAGAGAGAGAGAGAGAGAGAGAGAGAGAGAG
>JANHMN010000020.1:20531575-20543464 GCA_030674055.1 Rhabdomys pumilio
GAGAGAGAGAGAGAGAGAGAGAGAGAGAGAGAGAGAGAGAGAGAGAGCACGAACTGGCAAAGCAAAACAGAAAGACTTTTAAGGAACATCTTGACAATGAAAATATCACAGCAGAAATGAAAGCTAAATGGGGGATGATACTGAGACTCTCCAAGAAGCATCAAAAAGAGAACACGGAGATCTGCTGACGTAAAAGATAAGAATTAAAACAAAACATTAAGAGGTCAGCCCAGGTCTAACAATAAGACAGAAGGAGTCTTAAATAAAAGAATAAAGTTAATAGAGTGAGGAAAATTGAGAAAATTTTATATGTAAAGGACTTAAGTTCATAAATTGAAAGAGCCCATCTCATGTTTAGCAAAGTAAACAACAAACAGATGTCCACCATCCACGTCACCTTAACATTTCAGAACACCTAGGACAGAGAAAGGAATTTCTGTTGGGAAAGGGCTCTATATGCCTGACTGGAAGAGTCAGACTTACCTAGAATGACGTGAAAACCAAAAGTCGATAATGAATGTAATGGCCTTTAAGAGGAATTCTATAGCAGTCAATTTTTCAATCAAATATAATGATAAAAGAAATGTTAAGGCTTTGAAAAGAGTTTTTTTGCATATGCACTTTAGCTGTGGAAAAGAACTCCAGTAAATCTAGGGGGTTGGGGGAGAGGCAGAAATGGGAAACTGAGTCCAAATGTCAAGAGATTGACACTGAGTAAGTAAAAGGAAACTTTCATGTATCCTTCAGATCCTTGGACAGGAGACATCACTAAATGACAATTAGGAAGGATGAGAAGGCTCAAAGGACATGAAGACTCTAGGAATGTTTGTGTTTAGCTGGGCTGAAGGGTTGCCATTGACTGGTAAGCTAGCTGGTGGAAGCACTGGAGTGGCTGTAATATCGTAAGCACTAGAGGCAGCTCTAAGTACATTATAATTCTGCTTTTTCCTGAGGAGGGAAGATGAAAAGTGACAGTGATGAGGACGAGAGGGTGGGAAGAGCAAGAACTAATCTCCACATTAAATGTCAATTAAAATCTAAACATACGAACCACATGTTTCATGTGGTATAAGCCTTCACTGTTGGTCTTTATAGCCTTAATTACGTTGCTATTAACTGTTTGGCATTATGTGGACCTGCCTTTTATTAATCACCAGATTGGAGCATTTGTACAATCGTTTACGATTAATTACTCAAAATAATTAATTACTCTGGCGTGCTTACCTCTCTTGTGGAGTTCAATTATTTAAACAAAGCGTCTTCACAGAAGCCTCATGTTTAATTGGCAATATTGACAGTGCTAGTCCCGTTTCCCATAAAGTTCCTTAGCATGCATTCACACTTTTTATTATGGGCAGCTTTTCGTAGTGTTTCCTCAAACATGCTGTGGTGATTTATACTCACTCATCACACTAATGAAAGACATGTTAAAAGATTAATTAAAATGTTTATTTTTAAAAATGACCAGAGGGAAATACTTTGGGAGTCAGAACTGTCTTAAATGGCACATACTAAAAGCAGAAGGGGAACATTTTGTGTAATGTGGTATTAATCTCATTGTCTCCAAAAATGGCAAACATCTTTTCTTGGCTCAATTATAGTCCGTAGACAGCATCAGAGTGACAATCATTTTTGGAGGGTTGCGGAAAGTTACAAAAGGGCAATCATTATTGCTATCACTAAATAAATCAATTTGCTAAAGCGATTTTGCCCTTGTATAAATATGGCATATACTCAGATTCAGCAATTCTTTATTTGAGCACCACGCTCTGACATGAATGCTGCTCCATCTCTGTCATATTGTTTCATTTTCTTCTAAGAACACTGTGTAGAGATGGGTTTTTAAAAGTCACTGCTAAAGGAAAAAGAAATTCAAAGAGGTAGAGACTGAAAGAAAGACCATCCAAAGACTACCCGACCTGGGGATCCATCCCATATACAGTCACCAAACCCAGACACTATTGTGGATGCCAAGAAGTGCTTGCTGACAGGAGCCTGATATGGCTGTCTCCTGAGAGGCTCTGCCAGAGGTGGATGCTCGAAGCCAACCATTGGACTGAGCACAGCGTCCTCAATGGAGGAGTTAGAGAAAAGACTGGAGGAGCTGAAGGGGTTTGCAACCCCATAGGAAGAACAACAATATCAACCAACCAGACCCCCCAGAGCTCCCAGGGACTAAACCACTAACCAAAGAATACACATGGAGGGACCCATGGCTCCAGCCACATATGTAGCAGAGGCTGGCATTGTCCAGCATCAATGGGAGGGGAGGCCCTTGGTCCTTTGAAGGCTAGATGCTCCAGTGTAGGGGAATGCTAGGGCAGGGAGTCAGGGCTGGGTGGGGGAACACCCTCATAGAAGCAGTGGGAGGTGGGAGAGGGGATGGAGTTGTGAGGGGAACCAGGAAAAGGGATAACATTTGAAATGTAAATAATGAAAATATCCAATAAAAATGATTGAACCATTAAAAAAAAAAAGAAAAAAATTCAAAAAGGTTTTATGTCTTGGCAGAAATTCTCAGCTTCAAGGTTTCTGAAATACCTACTCCTCTGTGTCTCTCACAACACTCACTTCGAAGATGAGTAAGGAAGGATTCAGTGGAGAGCAGAGGGAGGTGTCTTTTCCCTCCAGGTACCCTTCCTTTAGAGTCCCTTTTGACCCTTTCGCCCCTAAACAATCCTGTTGTCTTCCAGCCTCGGGTTCCCAAGCAGTGCGGTTTTCCAAGCCTGAAGCAGCAAGGCTAGAATGACTTGGAAGCTTGTTACTGTTGGATCGCTCACACCTTCTGGAAAGGAATGGGGAACACAGCGTGTGGTTAAAAAACCATTACAAAGTTTGAGAATCTCCACACTTATTTGGAAGCTGCTTCCTACCATTATTATTGTTAAAACCTTAATTCTGAAGTCATTGGCCTGAGTCCCCAGAGTGGAATTTGCTGCTACAGTAACGAACACTTCATGATTTCACCAGTGACTCCCTCCGGAAACTGTCTTTTGTTATTTTGTGGAACATATTTTTATCTCTGAGGGGCCTTCACTCATTCTCTTCTTTTACTGCCTACTGTCCTGGTTATGTTTCTGCTGCTGTGAGGAAGACACAGACCAAAAGCAAGTAGAAAAGGAAAGGGCTTATTTTATTGTACAGCTTGTAGTCCATCGTGAAATAAAGTCAAGGTAGGAACTTGCCTCTAGAGCTCTGATAACTCACTCAGTGTTTTGCAGATTAACAGATATTTAATAAATAGAGGTTGGATCTTTGGTTTAATCAGTTTGGTTTCTGGAGTGTGGCTAGCTGGAAGCACGGATTATTTAAAGAAGAGCAGTTTGGCATCCTAGACAGGCACATTTCAAATTTGAGGTAGTGGTGACATGGAGAACAGCTACAAGCACCATCCTCCCAAGCCCACAGCCTTGGAGAAGCCCGGCTGTGGTCTACAAGGTGCTCAGTCTTTGGGATCTGGGAATGCTTGTTTACTTACAAAGCATTAAATTTCATTTACAAATACCCACCTTTCTTGGATTGGAGAAGTACCATGTTTTCTTAAATATTTTAATTAAAATATTGAAGGAATTTAAATTGGTATTTACAACATCTGCAATTGGTAAAGAAATTAACACCAGGATAAATTGTTTTTAAAATAATGAAGGGCAAGTGAAGGTTATACAGGTTAATACGGCCGGAGTACATGAGACACTAGAATAAAGTTGTCATTATAGAACTGGTCACTTCACATAATAACACACTAATAAAAATTTAAAATACACAAGAATATTGATATATTTTAAATGAGGTTCTTGTTTGTTAGTCTGTTTTGTTGTTATTGGTTTATTTGTCTTTTGAGGCAGGGTCTCTCTATAGCTCTGCTTGTTGTCTTGGAATTCACAGTGTGGACTAGGCTGGTTTTGAACTCACAGAGATCTGCCTCCCAAGTTCTCAGAGTCAAGGCTTAGACTTCACACCCTGAAAAGCTGGAATCTTTTTATTTGTTACACAGACAATGAGCCATAAAGACAAAAGCCTGAGAATGAACATTTAAACTTCACATCCCTGTGGCAGCCCAGTCCTTCCCCTGTGTACTGACCTTCCTGGACAGAGTACAGAGCAGTGCTCCTGTGATTTTCATGGTGAGTCATATGGTGCACAAACAATGTGAAGTCACCCGTACCTGCAGGGACTGTGTGTCAGTCCAAAGCAGAAAGGGAAATTTTAAGCTCGCGCTCTCTCTCGCTCTCTCTCTCCTCTCTCTCTCTCTCTCTCTCCCTCTCTCTCTCTCTCTCTCTCTCTCTCTCTCTCTCTCTCTCTCTCCCCCTTCTGTGTGTGTTTGTGTCTGTCTGTCTGTCTGTCTGTCTGTCTGTAATGCATGTGCAGGTGCCTACAGAGACTAGAAGAGGACATCAGATCTCCCCTAGAAGTGGAACTACAGGAGGTTATGAGCTATCTATTCTCTATGGGCACTAGGAACCAAACTCAGGTCCTTTGCAAGAGCACCAAGCACTGTTAATCACTGAGCCAGATTAGAAAAAAATATAAAAGTCATTTTTTTTTCATAGAGCATTTGAGCCTCTTATGACTACATCAAGTTAGGGGAAGAGCTAATGCCAGAACCTGGAGTTTCCAACCTGTGGTTCAGCCTTAGTGGCCTGGCTTCCCTTCCGTGCTGTGGCACTGAAGACTTCATCCAGCACCTTTGACCCCTCCTGGGCTCCAGAGTCACTCCTCATCACGGCTAAGTTCACTGTGAGGACTTCTGAAATCTCATTAGCTCTGGAGTGGTGGCAGGCCTTAGAGTGGGCTCTGCAGATCACAATTCCATGGGGTCCCTCTTCCCAACATTCACCTCCACCACCAGCTCTTTGCCTCAGTACTATTCTGGATATTGTACTTTGTTTCTCAGCTTTGGAAATCTGCATTGCCTAAGAGGCCACTGGTGCATGTCCACTCTGCCTAAAACACAGGTGTGTGTGTGTGTGTGTGTGTGTTACAAGCTAGTAATTAAAAAAAAAACTGGGGGGTGGAAGCAGGAGGATCAGGAGATCAAGGCCAGACTTGGCTGTGAAGCAAGTTAGAGGTCCGCTTGGGTTACATGAAACCCTGCTTCCAATATATAGTGAGTTACTGGGTTCCAGACAAGCCTGCACTATAGAGTGAGAATATCTCCATCAATCAAGCAGTCAATCAATCAATCAATCAATCAACCAGTGTATGCTGGGTATGGTGTGGTGAGTGATAGTTTGTGACTATCATTCCAGAACTCAAATCAAACAAACAAAGTCACCTTATGTTTGACAGAATTGTTGAATAGACAATTCACTGAATTGTCTTTTTCAGACATTTAGATTTGATGGTTGCCCATGTCAGGCCTGCCGGATGATTTGATAAGCAGCCCAGTCAGTTCCCTCTCAGTTTTCTGTGTAGTTCACGTCGCAGATGCTGCAGCTCTTTTCTAGGACTCCACATTCAAGACAAGAGTGGAAAGCTGTCCCTTGATCATGCCTTCCTGTGGCTCTGCAATTCTGCAGGCTGATCTCTTCATGGCTCCACCCTGCAGGAGAGGAGGCTCTTGAAACTCTTCTCCACCTTATAAACAAAGGGCATGTGCCCACAGGCATCCTGCAATTTATGCTTTGGCAAATGGCTTCTCAGGGAGATGCAGAGCCATCACCAAGTACCACCTCTCCCTCCTGTAATTAAATCATGTTTCTCATCACAAAGAAAATGCTTTCAGCAAAGTTTGCAGGAGAAAGCTGGTCTCTGGCAAAATGACTATTTTTACATATGCTTATGGTGCCAAAGAACATACACCAAAGACCAAAGGACCTTTCCCTCCATCCAATGAGTTGTTTCCTGTTGGAGTCTTTCCTTGTGTTGCAGTGAAGGACCACAGCAGCTTGTGCCTGGATGTGAGTGTAAGGAAGGGAGGAAAGAGGAAGAGAGAAGCCAGTGAGAGTCAGCAAGAGGACTGGGTGCAAGGTGTCTGCCTTCACCTTTATTTCACACTTTTCCATCTCAAAGCACTTTCAAGTGTGCAATTTCTTGCTGTGTTCACCATTAGTGGGTGTGCTTTCAGAGCCCATTTTACCACCACCCGGCAACTTTTTTCAATGAAAGAAATTGAGGCTTATAAAAGTTAAAGCACTTCCTGTAACTCATAGACTAGAAGCAATGAGCAAAAGAAACCACTTCTCAGCTTGGACTCCACTCGGCCCCGACTCCTGCATGGTTGCTTTTTGACATTCTTGCCTGAAACAGTACTGGTCGAACAGTCTCACCCACATTTCCTTTAGGTAATGAGTTTGCTTCTAGCCACGACTTCTCTGCTCTACTTGTATAGTTAAATAGCCTTTTAAATTTTTTCCATACAGCTCATTCGACTATAAAGTCTTAAAGGCAGAGGCCAGGTCTTCTTCATGTTCCATACAGTTTATAATATGTGTCTTCTGGCACTCACGAGATCCCCCCTCCCCCATTTAATTCTTCCTTTGGCTAGAGGGGCTTCCTTTGAGTGCTCTGAATACAGCCAGTGAACACCAGCCAATCACACCAAATTGCCACACAGTTCTGAGGTTCTGGCTGGACTTCTTAGACCCGCGCATAGGTTCAAGAATGAAAACAATTTAAGTAATTAATGAATGTAATTTTTCTAAGGAGAGGTAGCACAGAGCTCCTTCTAGTTTGTGTCTCATCACAAGCAGCTTGCAATGCCCATTGTCTGCCTTAGAAGTAGGAGACATCTTGTGTTTTCCTCCGTACTCATCATCTGGAAAATTTGATGGTACCCCGCTGAACCTGTGCTCAATGATATCACAATACACTCTATGTAAAAGGGTAAAACTCAAGACTGTGTTGGAAAAACCTTAACAAGAAGACTGCAACCACTTTACAAGTGTAAAACACCTTCCAGTGGGGAGTGGGGACCCTGAAATTTCTACCAAAACACATGAAAATGACATCAGTGGTCTGTTCTCCTCCTCATAAATGAACCAGACCTAGGCAGAGACATTCAAGCAATGTCCGTTCTTCTCAGGCCAATGTAAGGTTTGACATCTGTTAAATCATTAAAGATACACATAAAATGTTAACCAAGATGGAGGAGGAAAGGAAAGTGCTGATGACATGTATGGAGACAAAGCGTGACAGAGTGACAGGCCAGGGATGATTAATTCCTGGATTTGGAAGAAATGCCACTAAGCACATTGCTAAACCCTCCCAAGTTCTACATCACTGGTAACACACTCAGTAAAAATTCTACGGGAATCTGTAATAGGAAGCTTTGGGGCTCTGACATAATGAGGCTGTTTGTAGCACCAGTGGATATCACTTGGTCCTTCACACCCTCATCTTTCAGGCAGCTTGTTTCAGCTCCATGGAGTATAATTTGTGCTGACCTCCAAGAGACCTTTGTCCTTGGATTTTCCCTATAGGGGCAAACCTGAACACTAGACTACAGTTACTCCATTCCTCCTCCCCCCAGTCAAACAGGAGATTCATCTTTCTCTGTCCTGTAGACATACTGGCTTTAGAATTTCCTAAGCTTATGGCAAGGACAAAGCTAAGTAGTCATCAATTTTTTTTTATTTTCCTTTACTGAAGAAAATACATAGATTTCTCCTGGTTCCTCTGCAGGCATATGGATGTTGAAGTTCACTTCTCATCAGTAGAAACTGAACAGGAGTCACAGGGATCTGTTTAGGATAGAGGTGATGGAGAAACAATGTTTTCTCCAAATACAGGTCTCCTTTCACAGAGAACTTAGAGCTCTAGTTCTAGATGGCATATGGACAAGAAGTTAACCTCTAAATCATGAAGTCAAGAAAGATGCCCCCAAAGCCACTTGATTCAATGGTATTGGGTTATGCTGCTGCTATTCAGAAACTGTTGGCTCCACCTCAGCAGTCAGTTTCATGACTCATGAAAAAACCTTTGTTGGCTTCTCACGAATCAGCAAGACTAAAGTTTACATGGGAAGTGTATCATGCAAACAAAGAGATGAATATGCATCCAGTCGAGTTCAGAAAACCTCAGGGACCTGAGCAAGAACAGAGCCCAATCTCCATACATGGAATCTGGACTTTCTGTAGCTAAAGGGAAGTATCCAGACAGTGAGTTAGGGACTTAAACTGAAGGATGACCACAGTGCCTTAACCCATGTGTTAGTTAGTTTTCTGTTGTGATAAAATACCATTATGAAAAACAACTTGAGAGAGAGAGAGAGAGAGAGAGAGAGAGATGCTTATAGGTCTAGGAGCCTCCATAATGCTGGGGAAAGCACAGCAATAAGTTGCCTAGACTGGGGCTGGGGAGATGGCTTAGCAGTTAAGAGCACTGACTGCTCTTTCAGAAGTCCTGGGTTCAATTCCCAGCAAGCACCTGGTGGCTCACAACCATCTGTAATGGGATCTGGTGCCCTCTTCTGATGTATCTGAAGACGGCTATGGTGTACTCATAAAGTAAATAAGTTTGTTTTTTTTTTAAAGTTGCCCAGGCTGGAGGCTGGCTGATTGCAGATTGTATTTGGTATCTACATAGTAATCCTCGTGGACGTGATGAACAGGTAGTGAGGCAAGGCCATAAACTCCCAAAGCCCGCCTCCAGAGACATACTTCCTCCAACACGTCTGCAGCTCCTAGAAGTTCTGTGGCCTCCTAATCAGCACCAACAACTGGGGACCACGTCTTCAGATACATGTGCTAATTGGGGATGTTTCTCAGTCAAACCACCACACCCACTGGAAGGAACTTTCATTGCTCTTTTGAGACTGGAGCTGAAAAAAACAAAAACAAAACACAAAAACTGGATATCTACAGCAAGAGAAAAAGGAAGAAAGCTGGACCTTGTGAGTAGACCTCCATCCAACATGTAAGACCTAACCTTGTGCTGGGTCCTAAAATGGATAGTTTTGCAAAGACAGTCTCAGTAGCAGAAGCAACTTTGTAGCAAACACTTTAGTTTGTGTCAATCTTCCATGCGAGATGCAAGTGAACATCTAATCAGCTAGCCCGGGCTGATGACCTGGGCTGACCATGACATGAAAAGCTCCATTAAGGTGAGTGCTGGGCACTGAGGCAGGGGCACAGCTGTATCCCTAGCGGAATCAATATAGAGATTTTTGTAAAAATTTACCATGTTCTTCTTCCTCCGGAATTTTTCTAGAGATTCTGTCTAGAAAGTTTGTCTGGATATAGACTTTTTTTTTTCTATTAGAAAAGAGGGATCCAGAGATACATAGTGTCAGGGGCCTTTTTTACTTCCCTTTCCTTGGCAGAGCTGGAGCTTAGGAAAAAAAATCACAAGAACAAGCAGACTTTTTGAAAGCTCCTTTCCAGGACCTGATAGACTCACTACTGCCTACACAGCACACCTGAGACCAGAAAGGCACAGATCAAGAGTTGTTACCTACCCTCAGAACTGGAAACTCTTATGGTGTCTCTACTCTCTGTCACCATCAAGCCTGTTCCTTTTCAGCTGCACCTGTGTCTGAGCTAAGAAATGTACCAGATATCTGTCCTGGATGATTCAACCCCTACCTGACAGCAAGACTTAACCAAGAGAGACTTGCATCCTTGCTGTCTACCCAGACAGCAGACTTGCCAGATAATGGTTCACTGCTATTGTGACCCTCTTTTATGTCACAGTGGCTGACATTGTTTTAAAAGACCACAGTTTATTTGAAGGATCAGTTTTCTTTAAGGGTATGGCCCCCTGGAAGGTCAACCATACTTGAGGGAATAGCCGCACATTCCAAGAGTATATGGGCAGCACAGACTAGACTCAGTATATTATGAAAATGACAAGAAAAGAGAAGAAGAAATTAGGAGAAGGTGGAGAATGGGGGGGGTTGATCTTGGAAGAGTTAGTGGAGGATTGATGGATGAATATAATCAAAATACATTGTGCGAATGTATGAAATTCTCAAAGAATTAATAAAATATTATACAAAGTACTGAATAAATACATATAAGAGTATTAGTACAATGGTGAGAACTTGGGTCAGCATTTTGGAGAGAATTGATATAAATATTGTCTCAGGCTTCACAGGCTTCTCTCTAATCATACACCCAAAAGTTAATGTAGGGTGTGAGTATTACACACCTGAAAAGGAAGAACAAGCTGGGCATGGTGTCACATGTCAGTAATTTCAGCACTCGGAAGGTGATGACTGAAAGATCAGGAGTTCAAAGCCAGCTTAAGCTACACAGGAGGTCATCCTGAGCTACACGAATCCCTGTCTCAAGAAAAGGCAGATGTAAGATATCAAGAGAACATAGGAGATTTTTAAATGTCAAATTATAAAACATGCCATGAAGGTTAATTCAGAAGAAAACCTGACTACTCTCATCTGGGGAGTGAATTTAATACCACAATATGTTGGTGCTGCCTCCTCCTACCACAGAGACCACCTCATCTAAAGATGTCTGATTTTTTTTGGGATCTTGGAGCCAGGGATAAAGCCAGCATTCCTTTGTGCTCCATTTGCTCATTCCAAACCCTTCCCACTTGCCTTTCCTATCACACCCCCTCTGCTTGGAGCTGCGTGGAGTGGAAACAAATTATCTGCTGTTTTATATTCAGAAGATCAAGGCCTACACAGCAGCAGGCTTCTGACCTCAGGGCGTTTACAATCTAGCTGAAGAGGAGGTTGCACATACATACATTCCTTTAAGATGAAGGCTCAGTTAGCCTTGGGAAATAGGCTGAAATGCACTGGGTGGATACTGTAACCCATTCTTAACATGCAAGCTTCAGCAGGAGAATGAGCATTCAGTATGTTAGTCTGTGCTGAACAGACTGGAGGGAGGAGAGAAGTGGGAGGGAGAGAGAGAGGGAAGGAGGGTGGGAGGGAGAGAAGGAAGAAGGTGAGGAAACAGGGAGGAAGAGAAAGAAAGAAGGAAAAGCACTTGAGGAATGGACCTTCCCAGTCAGTCTTAGTGGGTGGATCCAGTACTGAGAACTTGTCTTCATAAAACTCAACCTGCTTCTTGATTCAGCTCTTCAAGGTGGGGAGACAGGTGAGCAAGAACAAGGGAAAGGAAACTTTACCTTCTTCCCAGGCTCCAAGTCTTCCATCATCAAGGGAATACTGATGTTTCTACAAAACTAGCGTGACACTCTGACCTTCCAAAATTCTCAGATGTATCTAGCCACTGTTGGAACTCATACTACACAGGGGGACCCAGATCACCCTACAGACTGCCACACAGAGGCCAGGTGGGCCTTCAGACTCTGTACTGACAAGCCTTGGAGGCCAAATCTTGTTCTTATTTGTTCTGGGTCGCAGATATAGAAATGCCCTTAGAATCTGAAGCTGCCGGAAAGAAAACTGGAAAGTAACAGTTAAGGGACACCAAGGACAGTCAAAAAGGCAGGGACAAGCCCATGCTTTGGAAGCTTCTTAGGCAAGGTGTGACTGTCCAGGCCTATAATCCCAGCATGGGAGGAAGCTAGACTGAGTTTAAGGGCAGCCTGGGCTACAGGAAAGACCCTATTGGTAGAGAGTCTTAAGGTATCAGTCTCTGGAATGTCCTTTCTATAAACAAAATGCCTCCATATTGTAAAGAGAATTTGGAGGGAGGGAGGGAGGCAGGCAGGGAAGGAGGGAGAGTAAGCACTTGGCCAGGATTTGCAGCCTGTATTCTGCAAATCCCTAAGAAGCCAGCACTGAATTCAAAACTGATTCCTAAGGTCTTCAGATAAACTGCATTCCTATAGAGCGGCACCTTTGATTTATGTAAAGCAAAGTTAAACCACAGCCCAGGAAATGTTGGGTGAGACAAGGGCAGGTGATTCCCTAAAGGAGCAGCATGTAAGGCACACCTCTCCCAGTTGCTGCTGCTGCTGCTGCTGCTGCTGCTGCTGCTGCTGCTGCTGCTGCTGCTGCTGCTGCTGCTGCTG
>JANHMN010000020.1:20552020-20596609 GCA_030674055.1 Rhabdomys pumilio
ACACACACACACACACACACACACACACACACACACACACACACACACGTACACACCTTGGCTATTCCGTGGGACCTGATTCCAGCAAACACCATCCCTAAATCTGGACACTCCGATATTTTCTGCCTCTCCTTTAGTTCGATCAGGCTGAATCCAACCCCAGAATGACTTTCAGTTAAAATAGTGTTTGGCAAGTGCGTGCCTGACTGACAACTCTTTCAGTTCTAATCCTTCTTTAATGTAGGTAATACAATAGAAAAAGATTTTCTCTCCACGAGTTATAGGTACGCACTCTTACGTTTACATGTGCTCGGGTAGACAGGAACATAGGCGCAGACAGACCGAGCCTTACAAATGAGACCCCAGGATTTGGAGGTTCCGGGGTAGGGCTCGCAGAGTGGCTGTGCATTTTCGTCCCTCTCTTGATTTGAACAGTGGAATTTGGCCTTTTCTTAAGCACACACTTGTGACCGGGTGGAGAAAGGCCTTGGGAAACTAAGGCTTCCTTGAAACCCTTTTCTTTGACTTCTCAGCCGACTGGGGTCTGGTTTCGCTATACAGCCCGGGATGAAGTAGAGAACAGAGGTCGTGCTCTCTATACAGTTTGCAACTCAAGGGAGAACCAGCTTATCTTAGGTCCTGGGGCTGGAGCCGGATTCAAGCAGTCTGACCAGTACTAAGGGAGCTAGCGCCCTCATTCTGCCTCGAGAGCTCTGCGCATACTTGTACACATAGGGACTACTTTTATTTTTTGTTGCTAGTTTGTAATATCGCTTTCCAGTTTGTTTGTTACATGAACCCAAGACAAATTTTGTAGCCTGAGGCTCCAGCTTCCAGGGGTAAAGTTGGAAGAAGATGCAGAGGGACAGCGGAGGACTTGGGACCCTGTGAACCTCAGGGTACTCTAGAAGGCCTGTTTAAACATCCCAAACCATTTTGAACTGTGCGCCATTTAAAGGGACAAGATCATAACTACAAAGTAGGCTTCCGGTCTGGAAATCCTGGCGGTTTCTTGGAAGCAGCCGCTCAGCCTCCTCCTGCGAGCTGGTCGAGTATGCCAGAAATCCTTTAGTGACTCCACCCCCGGGTCACAGAATTTATGAATCTCCTAGGCTGCAAGCCGGGCTTGCTTGGAGAACCAACCACTCCACTGGACGTTCTATGAGGGCCTAGGGCTGGAGCCGGGCACTGTAGCTTAGCGCCCGGGGCAACTGAAGACAGCTTCACACTGGGCCTGAAGCGGCCTGTGTAAACTCCCTCGACATTTGAATCCCACTTTATCCCAGACTCTCCCTACCAACCTAAACTTTCCAGGCTGCCTCTTCACGCTTTCTGGTCGGCTCCCGCTTTAGGCCAAACTTAACTAACCGGGTTGAACATTACTTTTTAGGACACAACATCATCCTGCACACTGATGAGTTCGCGAGGTTCCCCAAGCCAGTGAGTGACACCCCAAATAAAACAATGTCTTCCAATTGAACGTATTTCTCGGACATTTAAAAATCTGCATCCGCAGCAAGGTTATTACTAAGTCCTTTATGGCCTTGCATGTGCCTTTAGACAGCCCCCTGCTTGGCTCTTTCTAGCAGTCCAGCCCTGGAGGATTTGCGGGTTTCTCTATCTATGATTTAAAAACAAAATACTGGTTCCAGGGGTGACGCTACTTTTAGAGGCCATTTTCCTGAATGTTGAATAGAAACCAGAAGAAAGTTAAAGGTTGCAGTGTTTAAATGAATATCGACTAAGGGAGGAAAAGCAAAATGAAACAAAACGAATCGTTCGTAGCGTATTTCATACTAAAGATTTGTGTACATAGTGAATTTTATTTCACAAGAGATTTTTTTATTTACATCAAGCCCATATCCTGTTAATCCTAAGAAAATGTTGAGTTTAAACAACAGAACTGCATATACATGTTTGCAGTCGTTCAATTTTCAAGTTCTGCTTTCTTTCGAATTTATTTACAGAAACACATCGATTCTTAAAAATCCAATATGAATATGAAGCTAGTTTAACATACACAGAAATTCAAAAAAAAAAAACCCCACACATACAGAAACACGGTTTACTTTGTGACGTTTTGAAGTTAAGCCTATATCATTAAAGACAAACAGAATTAAAACCCCGCGATATACATTTTAAAATAATGACTCCTAAATAAAAGGGAATCTCTAGAAAGGAGACACCTTTCCTGACTGAGAGATAATATAATGACTAATTTTAAAATCTAAAGCAATCAAATATGCTTAAACTCATCTCACCTAAGAAAAATCTACGGAGTAAGATTCAAGCTCGTGTTCATTCTCTACGCACAGTGGACATTAATAAACGCAGGAATGTTCAAATGAGAAACGACAAACATGTTGGCTGTGAGTTCCTGCCCCTCCAAATGTACTTTGTAGCCCCATGGATGTGGGACCGGAGATTTAAGGTTCCTTAAAAGATCCTCTATGCTGCTAATTGTGGATCTCTTTTTTCCGTTAAACCCTGAGGTTCAGCCTTTCCTGGTCCTGATGAGAAAAGTCTGAGAGGCAGGGTCTGGACTGGGTTGGTGGGTGTCAGCAAAAGAGGGTTCAGCTTTCTAGAGGCAGGCACAGAAGAACCAGATGGCGGCGCTTTTCTGTCTGGGATTTTCCGACCTTGTAAGGAAGTGGGCGCGGGCTGAGTGGAGTCAGATTCTTCTGATTGGTGAGCCGTCTCAGTGATGGACAGCTCCATAGGACCCGCCCCTGCCGCTTTATTGACACTAATGAGCAAGTTCTTCCCACCGCTCTCCTGCCTGGAAGTGCTGACAGATCAAGGCAACAAATTTCAATTACAATCCCTAATTTGTGTCCGCAGAGTGTTTTTTTTCCCCCGTGTTAGTCCTCTCGGGCGCATCAGTCGAGGCAGATCTTGGAGCGGCAGGAGGAGGTGGAGGGTTTGGGAGTCAAGAAGTGCATCATTGAGCTCGAGGGAGAGACTTAGGGAAGGAAACTTGGCGGCCGCGTTCCTGCTTCCTCGGATCCCAACGCCAGAGTGAAAGAAGAAACGGCAAATTTGTTTTTGCCCGCAGCTGGGAAAGGGACAGATCTCGGGAGGCATCGGGAACCGCGGAGCGTTTGGTGGGTGCAGGAGGGCGAGCGCGTGCGTGCGCCCCAGCCGCGGGTATATGAGAGAGGGGCGGGCGGGCTCGGGGCGGCGGGGATGGCGGAGAAGCGGAGGGGCTCACCGTGCAGCATGCTAAGCCTCAAGGCGCACGCCTTCTCGGTGGAGGCACTGATCGGCGCTGAGAAGCAGCAACAGCTTCAAAAGAAGCGGAGAAAGCTGGCCACGGAAGAGGCGGCGGGGGCGGTGGACGACTCAGGCTGCAGCCGTGGCGGAGGCGCGGGCGAGCACGGCTGTTCCGAGGCCGACGAAGACGCGGCTCCCCCGCCGCCCGCAGCCGGGGCGGCGTCCGGGCCGGCGAGGAGCTGCGCGGACGCGGAGCGGAGCTGTGGCTCCCGCGGAGCGGCGGGTGAGTCGATCCCTTCCCGCCCCAGCGGCTTCCCGGTGCGCCCCGGCCCGTCTCCCGCGAACCTGAGCTTCGGCGAGGTTGCGCTAGCGCCGGGTCCTCCCCGGCCTCCGCCGCCGAGCCCCGGGGTCAGGCGCTGACCCGTCGGCCGCGCACACCGTCTATCCGCGGCTCAGGCAGCCCGGCCGGGCGGGCTGCCGCCATCCTCGCTTCTGCTCCGGGAGGGTTCGAGCCCGGGGTGCTGCAGCTTTTGGCTCCTCTAAGTTTTCGGAGCCCCCGGGGCGCGTGTGGGAGGGCGCGGGCTAAAGCGCGGAAACCGGATCGGACGCCCCGAAGCTGGGTGCGCCAACCGGAGAGGCGGCGGCGAGCTCGCCCACACTTTTTGCCCCGTGAATGCGGAGCGCTACTCTGCCAGAGCCCAGGGCGCCCCGGGGCTGGCTTTCCCCCCTCTTCTACCCACTATGCCGCGGGGCCTGGAGAGCCAGCAACCCGGAGGATTGGCTAGAGCGGATTTGGGGACGTTTCCAGAAGATGCCTCGCGCGAGGCCCAGAGGCCCTGCGGCCGCCTGGGGCGGAGGGAGGAAGGGGTGATCGGAGCAGATCGGGGCGGCGGCGGTATCTGCGTCCCGGGACAGTGAGCTCGGGACCGGTCTTAGACCCCGTAGCGTGTGTCGCGCACAGGCGGGGCGCTTGTGGTGTCCGCGGACCTGGCTTTGGGACATGGGGACTCGGTGGGACCTTAGAGGCCTCAAGGCAGCTCAGATCGCAGGACTGCGGGCAGCTGTTCTTCGGCCTGGCCCTGAGAGGATCCCCGAGGCCGGCGCCCTTCTCTCACTGCTTCCCCGTCTCTACCCTCTGCTGTCCAGGCAGCGGTGAGGACGGCTTCCTGCAAGGCGCTTCCCCTCTGGCGTCCCCGGGAGGTTCCCCGAAAGGGTCTCCGGTACCTGGCCTGGCACGGCCAGGAACCCCGCTGCCCGCACCGCAGGCCCCGAGAGTTGATCTGCAAGGAGCGGAGCTCTGGAAACGCTTTCACGAAATAGGCACCGAGATGATCATCACCAAAGCCGGCAGGTAAGTTTGAGTCACCGGGTGTACTGGGACTCTGGCCTCACCCTGCGTCTGGCCGCAGCTGTGACCCACCCAACAGGGCCCCAGACAGTAGCTCCCTTTCTAAATCGTATTGCTTTCCCCTACTCCCCAAGCGCTGTCGATGAAGGGCGCATCCTGGCCCAGTCTTGTTAAAGTCAGAGAGATCTTTGTCAAGATGGGTGCCTTAGCGATGCTCTTGATTGAGGGAGTGTGAGGTAGTTACAGATAGGTCGTGTGCAGCCCAGTCTGTGCATTTATTTAGGCTCTAGTTACTAGACTCTAGTTATCCGTCCCGAACTAGGAAATAGATGACCCCTTCCGCTTTAGTTAGTTTTTGTTTTAATTGTAATTTTCTTTTAGCATACTCTGGTTTCTTTTTTAAAATTAATAAATTCAAAACTTCCAGATTGGACTCAGCCCATGGTGTATTGAGTTATTCTGATATTAGGCTACCGTGTAAAGTCATTATGGTCACGTTTAATCATGTATTGCTATAAGAATCATTATTCTGATTTTTAAAACTGTAGACAACACACACACACACACACACACACACACACACACACACACACGAAATCAACCTACTACCTTAAATTTACAGAATACAAAAACTTTTGGAAAGTTTTTTTTTAAGCTGTGTAATTTGTGTATGGTTCATTAATCAAATAAATGGCTTTGTTGGCCACATCATATTAATTTGAGGTCGGTGCGAGAAACTTGCACTTTCAAGTCTTCAGCTCAGTTAGTGTAATGAAATCTAAGAATAATATGATCCCTTTAAAGGTTCTTTTAAAAGCACACCCAACTCTTTCAGGGAGTACACGTGGTAAAAACCTGGGTAGCATAAAAGTATCGAAACTTATTAGAAATTACAAAAACATATTTTATTGAATCCATATGCTACCTTTTGCGTTGTTGGGGAGGTTTTATTAATGATCCAAATGCGTTCTTCAGCAACACAAAGCAACAGTTGTCTTATAAAGGATGTAGTTAAAGACCTTTACTCTTTATCTTACAGGTGCACTGAAAGAACACTAAAACAGCCAGCATATTAAACTGCTCTCATGTTTAGTTAATACTTATGGACTTTCCTTTTGCTGGCAGCAGTCTTTAATAGCACTGTTGTAGAAAATCAGTAAATAAATTTGTGTTATAAGGTTAAATTAACAAAAATGAGATTCGTTGGAGGGTCCTAGACTAGACATAAATCTTTAAAAGAAAGTTATTTTTTAAGGGCGAAACTGATGGGTTTTTTTAATGCATGGTAATGCGCTGCTGTATTTCTTGCTTCTGTGCTCTTTTTAAAGGGATTATGTGCGTTTACTTCAGCATCTCCTTTGATACACATATCTGAGAAATCAAGAGAAAATGGAATTTTCGTTTGCTTTAATTAGCAATAATTGTGGTTAGAAAAGAAAACATTTTTGGGGGGTTGTGGTGGGAGAGGAAATTCATAAATATACGTTGTGTTTAGTTTCTGCTTCCAATAAAGAAGTTTTACTATACCTTTCAAATTTAGAGCGCCTTTTGCACTTTACCTTACCAGGCTGCAGACAGGAAGTCCTGTCTCAATAAAGAACATATTGTTTGGTTATAGCATTGGCTCCTTGTGGGTTTTTTACAACCCCCTTTAAAATTTCACATTATAACATATTTTATCACTTTCAGCAATTTGAAGTTTGTATCATTTGATGCATTTCATTATTTGTAGTTAGGTAAATAAATAGGCTTGTTGGTTTTGTTTCAGAAGCAACATTTCTTTAGTGTAAAATCCTTTCATGTTTAAGTTATGCTGATGCTTCAGCAAACTCGGAATGCATTTACATGGCACAACAAACCACACAGCTTTAAAAAGCTATAGTTTTGATATATCCTATGTTCTGAAACCCAGAATTATGTTATCAAAGTGAATGTTATAAGTTTGTCTGCGTTAAGAAATGGATGTTTCTTGGGTTTATTTGGTCTCTACTCTTAATCACAAGCAAAACAAAACCCTTCCCTTGCAAACAGGCGCATGTTTCCAGCAATGCGAGTGAAGATCTCCGGATTAGACCCTCACCAGCAATATTACATTGCCATGGATATTGTGCCGGTAGACAACAAAAGATACAGGTAGGACTGAGGACTGCAAGCCGAGCAACCGGCTCTACAGGCTTGTGCCTATCTCATCCAGTCGCTGTGATCCTGGTTTCACCAAGTCTGTAGAACCCCCAGATTCACAATCTAAACACCCCTGGGTTCTCACAGCCCAGCTGGTGCCTGTCCCGTGGCATACGTGGAAACTCAGTGTTTGTTTAGCTTTCAATAGCTAAAGAGATGACTTTGGTCATTGAAACTGTGAGCAGGGGACAGTCTGGCATTGTTACATTGGATATTATCTTTAATGTTGGTTACGATTTCAGTTAGAATTTTGATAGGAAGTGTTTAATGCAAAGTTTGCAGATATACATTATAGTAAATGTTATGGCTTTTCCTATTTTGGCCTTATGTTAATTAATTTTTCTGTCATAATAAAAGTCATATATATTTTAGGCTTTCTTTTGAAAAACATGTTTACAAGTTAGAAAAATAAAATCTCATAATTCATTGAGACAAGATATCATCTTTAAACGTGTAGTGGATTGTTATCCCTGGCTGCTTTTTCAGGCTGGGAATGGACAATTCTTTAAAGTTTTCTATAATATTAAGATTTTAGAACAGAATACTGTTGTCTAGGCATCAAGTAGACAATACATGGGCTATTTTCAAACTGCCTTTGCTTTTATTTATGCAAGAAACAGAATTAGTGATTTTCAATGACAGTTCCTTTTGTTTATCAGAAGAGTTTAAAATGCTAAACTGTTTTAAAGGAAGTTTGAGAGTTTGGGAGGTTAGAAGAAGGAGCTCTGAAAGTTTTTTTTTTTTTTTTTTGTCATTTAGTGTATGTCTAAATGAAATTATTTGGTTTCTATCACTTTAAAAAAATTGAATGCTTGTTTGATGAAAACAAATTTTTGTTGTCAAAGTATCCAGCTTTAAATTTACATATGGGCATATGAAATACTAAAAGTGTTAAATATAATAGTTTTATTTGTGTTTTTTATTTAAGTTGTATCATTTATTCTAATTACAGTAACCTTCAGGAGTTTTGCTAGCATTACCTACTAATTAGCAGAAAACAGAAGGCAACAAACTTACTCACTAAATACACATGATTTAAAGTCCATATTCTAGTTTGAGTTTTGTGTTGAGGAAGATAACATAAATTCTTAATGAGTTTCTAAGTTACTCTTTTCTTTTTCAAGTTTCTATTCTGTTTCTTCCTCCAGTTTCCCCCATATACTTTAGATTTTTCATAGGATTTCCATATATTGTCACAGAAAACAATGAAATTTATATCTTAAAAGATCAAACTGTAAAACACAAATTTGCTCTCCTTCATTGCTTCCCAGAAAACATTTAGCTTTGCTATTTAGGATGCTTTACAAGGAATATTTATATGTACAATCTATTTTCTTAGAGCACATTGGATTTTGAGCTATTTAATACACATAATTCTGCAAGGTTTTGATAGAACTTTTTTTTTTAATTTATTTTGGTAGTAGCCTGAGTCTTATCTGAAGTGCAGGTCCTTTTTCCAGGTACCTCTAAGGTTCCCATGCATTTTTCCAACTTTTCCATTAGTATCAGAAATTATTTTTTGACTTATTCTCTGTCAAAGAATGGTATTTGGTCCAAGTTAAAAAGCATTATGAAAAATAATAATCACAAAAGCTCATAGGAATTTATTCATTAAGACTATGCCATGCCAACTAAAGTTTTAAAAATTAATTTAAATACTCTGCTTATATATTTTGCTTCAAGGAAAGGAATTAAAATCTACAAGGGACATTGGGCTTAAAATTGAGCTCACTGAAATGTGTAACCATAGCTGAGACAAAGAGCTTCACCAAATACAGACGTAAGAAAATGTTTCATGCTGGTTTTAAAAGATGTCCATTTACCACAGGTGTCTCTGACTTACCCGAACCCTATCACCTCACAGTTTGTGCAGTATCTTAACTCGAACAGGAGGCAACATATCTAAATGGCTAATCTTGTGTCACCATTTCAATATCCTACTTTGTATTTTTTTTTTTTTTAGATTTACACTGACAGGATAATAATCTGAATTATACAGTTGAATTTTAAGATTTTATTTATTCCTGGAAATTTTATTTGAATGTTTTTCTTGCTGAATCAATTTATTTGTGAAATATTAAAAAAAAAACACAGTAGGCTATTGTGCTTTTTAAATGTGAAAATAATCTTAATTGGCAGGACTATTCAAGCGTGCTTTGCATGTTGAGTATCGATAGCTGGATATTAATATTTACTAACCGATGTTAGTAAGGTCTTGTAAGGTCAAGAGAGAGAAGCATAAAAGATTAATGCAAGTCTATATTTCATGATTCCTCAAAAATCTAAATTATCCTGAATTATTTTATTCTCTGCTTATAATGTTAACAAATTGGGAAAAACAACCCTACATGTTAAAATAATAAACTCCCACCCCCCCCCCCAAAAAAAAAACCCAATATAACAGTTTTCTCTCACCGATCCATGTTTATTTCACCAGGCTGTACAGAGCCTAAGAGGGGAAGTTATCTTTTAGGAAGCAGAAACCTTTAAAATAAGACACTGAAGTATTTTAGATTCACTGAGAGGCGAGAGTGACAGCTTCACAGTGTCTTTGTGTCCGTTAAATATTCAAATGAAAAATACCAGAATGTGAATCATGTCTATTGTAAGTGTAATGCATTAGAATCACGATACACAGCGTTTATCGTGGAGGATTCAGCCTGTATATTTTCACTAAGCCATAAAAAAGATGTTTACTCCGAGTTATACAAGGCCCCAATGGCACAAACTCAAATGTAGGCTGAAAGGTTTCTATTGGGTGTGTAGAGAAATAAGTTTGTTTTAGACTTTTAGTAAAGGATGCGCACTTGCTCTGAGTTGTTAATTCCAAGAAATGCATAGTCCACATTCAGACAGTCTTGTCTTTGCCCTGAAGGTATGTCTACCACAGCTCTAAATGGATGGTGGCAGGAAATGCTGATTCCCCTGTGCCACCCAGGGTATATATTCATCCAGACTCACCGGCCTCTGGGGAGACTTGGATGCGACAAGTGATCAGCTTCGACAAGCTGAAACTTACCAACAACGAGCTGGATGACCAAGGCCACGTAAGTAGGCAGCCTCTGTGGCGTGACCACCAGGGGCATCTCAGTACCTAGCTAGAAACTGCTGACACTTCTCTCTGTTTGGTCAGTATGTCAACAGTATATGCAAAATCAAAATATGTATTTGTATATGTATTTGTATAGAGACCATGTCTATAGCTGAAGTGCCCCATAGAGCATTTATTAAGTTTAAACCAGATACTTGCTTTGTATTGGAATGAAAGGAACCAAGGCAGAGACCAAAATAAAATTTATGTGCAATCCCATGAGGTGCTAATTATTATGCTTGAATTGTGTTTGGAAGTTTGGTAACAGGGATGATTTATTATGTCGTCTTTGCATCCAGCTCTTTTCCCAGATGAGGCTCACTGCAGTAATGACCTGGGCTTACTCTGTTTGTGTGTTCCATCTGCAAGTTCCCAATTGTTTTGCAATGACATCTAATGTGTCGAAGTATGTTATAATTCCCTTTACTCTAAAAATTGCTGAAACTTGATACGTGGGTCAAGTCCAGCCACTCTGAAAAGAAGTCATTGTTAACAGCTTGCTGACTTTAGGCAGGGTGCTGCATCATTATTTTAATACTCACTAACTCTGGATAATGCCGATTTCTGTTCAAAGGTAGCATTTCTGTTAGGTGTGCTGTTGTTACAGTTTTGATTAAAAACTGAAGTACTTTTTGAATAATGCCCAAGAGAGAAATACCAACTTCATTATTTCTCAACCAAGGAAGACACACAGGTCACTTATAAATAAGTCACTTAAAACTGTCATGAACATTAATGTAGTGCTTGTGCTGTGGTCTGCAGGTGTCTAGATGGGCTCTTGAGCAGTCAGCTTGATAAGAACCTTGGGTTGGTAACATTTCTGTGACAAATGCAGTGTCTACAGTTTAAAGCATGGCCAATGACATGACAATCTGTGACCACCTTTATGAGTTCAGACTGAATCAGAGAAAGTAGATACATTATTTCTTCATATATTTTACTAGATAACTTTGTTTTCTTTCTCTTCATTTTTATAAATCCACAATCAAATTGTTATAACTATTGCTCATTTGATTACAGTGCTGAAAAATACCAGTTTCCTCTGTATCACCAAGCTATTGTTGGTGCGTCCATCTGAGGGCGTGTTTTCTGCCTTTTAGTAGGGAATTTAAACTAAATACTATTGATGCTGCTTACTTTCAAAACCAAGAGCAATTGTTCTTCTGAATTTGACAGAATATATTTTTTAAAAGGTAATCTAAACCGTATGCTGATAAAGAATTTATATCAATATAAATGGATCATTTATATCAATATCAATATCAATATCAATATCAATATCAATATCAATAGAATCTTACAGTTCTAATACTTTTAGTTCAGAATACTGGCTTTATAGACAGTATGTAACATAACAGATTTTATATATAGATACAGTAATCTGTGATTTTAGATTTCTAATTTTAGTAGTTTTTATCTAAAAGAACATTCTGCAGAAAATATAATATGTATGTATGTATGTATGCATGTATAATATATATATGTATTATATTTATAATGTATAATACATATATACATACAGGGAAAATAATTATATATTTGTATATGAGAAAGGAGTCAGAAGAAAGAGACAGAGGTAAGAGAGGAGAGAGGAGTGTGGGGAGGAGACAGAGATAAACAAGAATATTGCTTCATGTGGTTGTGGGAGCGTGGTCCAGTTCCATCTTTTGAGACCTAGGAAGAATTGAATTTATGACTTGAATCTGAAGCTAGTCTGTTATCAGAGTTTTCTCTTCTTCCCGGGGACTTTACTCTGTTTTCCTTCAACTGATTGGATGATGGCCACTTACAGCTACAGACGCTAATCCGCTTTTCACATTTCTACTGATTAAGTATTTGTCTCTAAGCCATATTTTCACAGCAATATCTTTGTCTCTATTTGGCTAAAAATATGGATCTTGTGTCCTGGCCAAGTTAACAGATTAAAATTAACCATCACACAATATTTGTTTGAAACATAAAAGAATAGTTCCAACTCGAAGCAGCAAAGAACAAAAAAAAAATTAATAAAGTGTTCTGGCTACTAGTGAAGTTTTCTTTTAAAGTTGTGACAAGATGTACCGTTTCATCTAGAGATATAAAGAATGTCCGTGGGGAGCAGGAGGGAGCTGTGAACTCCAGAAGCAAGGGTATTGCATTGCAAATGTTGGTGCTTGTGCCCAGCTGACTGTTAGGGGAAGTGCCTTTTCTCATTATTCATTGAAAAAAAAAATGTATTCTTGAAGACTGTTAAAAGTGATCAAGGACACTGAAGGTAGAAACTGGCTTTGTGAGTTTCTTGCCTCCATGGGGTGAGAAGGGAGCCTGTAGATTGCTGCCCTGTCTGCTGCTCCTAGAGGTACAGACATCCCAGCTCAGAAAAACAAGGAAGAATACCAGAAGTCCTCTGCTGCGTGGATTCTATTAGATGGGCCCAAGTGAAAGCCTATTAGAGACAGGGAAAGTGCTTGTAGTTTGTGCTATTTGTGACTTGGTTCTATGAAGGCAGTGCTGTCGTGGAGCTTCAGCAGACACCCTCTTCAGCAGACACCCTTGGGGACTTTTGCTTTTGTAGCATTTTCCTTTCTGTCATTCCACCAATTCTAAAAGAAGTCACTGTCACCTCTAACAAATAAATCTGTATAGGACAGAGTTTAATTTCCTAAATTCTTTTCTTATGTTTTAATCTCTCAGCCACCCTGTCTTCAATTTGCTGTGTTAAATGTGTACACCACCACAGCTTTGTGACTGGAGAACTCCGTGGCCCTGGGAGTGTAACTAAGTTAGCATAAAACACTCTCACAGGAATCCAAGTTTGTAGGCGTTGACTAGATTTGCTACCACAGGAGATGATGTGATTTTTTCCCAAAGTAACTTTTCAGCTTCTCAAATTCTAGACTTGGTTCAGAAAAGAAAATTAAGGAAGTTTCAGAGCGGCAATGCCCCTCAGAGCCACAGCTACTCCTTGAATGTTGGGATAACTTGGTAGATCCTTTTGATCCTTGGTATTCTGGGTAGATTTATGCTAGCTTTGGTACAAACCAAGGGTAGCTTTTGGACTTCCTTTGGGTAAGAAGTTCCTATGTTTGGGTGATGGTTTCTCACCACATGCTTGTTTCCTTGTTTTCCTGGAATCTGTCTTCTGAGAAAAGTATTTCCTTGAGCATCTTTCTAGAAAGGAGAAGACATTTGACGGTATACATTAAACTGCAGCAGCTCCGTACCTATAGTGCCAGGGATGCTTGGAAATGGGTCCTGTTGTGTAGCCATAGTCATAGGTTTGTAGGAGTGTGTCTGTGCCACTGCTGACAATTTCCTGACACACATGCCTACATTTTCTTAATAGTTTCTCCTTGAAAAATCAGCTGGGGAAGCAAGACAATGCAGGAACAGTGGCTGAACTCTTTCATTGGGAAGGAAATTGAAGTGGTTGAGAAGGACTCCACATCTATGACCCCTGGAGAGTCCGTTCCTTTTCCGTGGCCTTGTTTCCTCATGGGTGGTATTGGAATTAGAGACACAAGGAAGCTGGAGAAGCTGGCAAACTTGAGAGTTTGTGTTTAAGGAGAGCTTGAAACACAGTAACACATAAGAACAAAAGAAAATCTACTTTGCCTGTGATTGACTGATAAAGTTTCAGTACTACTTAAACTGAAGCATAGCTGGTGGTTACAACACGTGTAGGAAGGGGTAGGGGTAGGGGAATGGAGAGATGGGAGGGGCATTGTTATCTGGTCCCTTGCTTGGCCTAATCCAATCTTGAGAGTTTGTCATCTAGAAAAACATTTTCTTTTAAGTTGTCTGCAAGTTCTACTATCAAGCTGAAAAATTAGAAGCCCCTCTGTCAGACTATCAAGTTGTCAGATAAAGAAGTATGCTTCTTTTGGTTCAAATATATTTTATAATTAATTAATAATTAGCAGTGTTATAGGTTAAGCCCAGAGGAAAATGCTTTACCACTGAGCCACATCCTCAACCCCTCAAATCTGCCTTTAAAGTAGAAAAGCATATATAAGCCTATAAGTGAGATCACTATGTTTATGGTTATTGGTTTGTATGCTTTTTCTAATATTATAGTTAGTCCCCTGCCCAGATCCTATCTAAACAGAACAGACAGTATAGAAAGTACACATAAGGTATGATCATTTAAGCTGTAATTATGGTCTCATTTTTTTATATCATACTAAGAAAAATATTGTCGGCTTACTATTATTATAAGTGGGACAGTTTCTTATGTTTATTTGTTATGTTTATTTATTATATTTGCATATTTATGGGAATGGGTGGTTGTAGGTTGCTGCATGCCATTGCACAAGCCTAGAGGTTAGAGTACACCTTGCAAAAGTCCGTTTTCTCCTTCCACCATGTGGAGCCCAGAGACGGAGCTCAGGTGGTCAACTTGGCAGCAAGCACTGAGCCATCTTGCCAGCTGTAGATTTGATAACTCATTAAGAAGTAAATAATGATACTATTATAAAGTAGAGCTGACCTTGCTTAGTGCTCTCTCAAAAATTCCAGGGATACACTATATTTTCTTTAGAATTTTAAAATATATTACATTATCAATTAATGTGCACACATAGGCATTTATTAATCTTTTTTTGCACCCTATTTCAGTGTACCCCCCCCCAAATTCACTTTTTGAAACATGGTAAGGATATAAACAAATGAGCTTTACATGTATAAAACTGAATGGAGAAGTGTCCTTGAGAGAACAGTCTTCATAGAACAAGGCTGTAAAAAGAAAGAAACCTTTATTACCTCTGCCCTAAATCATTTCATCCCAATGCTCTGAAGCGGCTGTGCAGTTTTTTCTTTATTATGTGAAATTTCTCGTCTTTTTCCCCCTTTTGTTCCGGAAGTCATTTTTCTCTTGGAGTTTGTAGTTTTGTGTGCTCCTGATATTTTGATTCTTTTTTTTTTAAAGAATTAATTTACTTACTTTATGTGCATTGGTGTTTTGCCTCCATGTATGAATTGTGTGAGGGTATCAGAGCCCCTGAAAATGGAGTTACAAACAGTTGTGAGTTTCCATGTGGGTGCTGGGAATTGAATCTGGGTCACCAGGAAGAGCAACCAATGCTCTTAACTGCTGAGCCGTCTTTCTAGACACCAACATTTTCATCCTTAGTTTGGAGAACAGTAAGAGTTTTCCCTCTAACTTTTCAACTCTGGAAGATACCTATTGCAAGACAACTTTTTAAAGAGAGAGTTAGCTCAGTAAAGGAGTGAAAAGTTGACTTGGCATTGAAGTTGTTACATTAAAAATGGCCATTTGCTATTTTGTGCTAACACGGAAGAGTGTGCTATTGCCATAGTAAATCATAGGAAAAGAACCAGGGCAGGTTTGCAGGTGGGGACTGAGACTCAAGCTGGGACTCAATTAACTTCATCTACAGGCTCAAAACGTGGGTTTCTTCTATTGGGCCTAACCCAGAGACTGTGCCTGCCCACGCAGTGTAAATTCATGTAGACAGGAAAGGAAAACTGGCCCAGGGCCTAGAGAGCTCTGAGGACTCAGAAGTCTGTAGGTTTTGTAGAACTTACTATTTACAAAACAATCCACTGAGGTTTAGAAACGCCATGCAGAACCCAAAATATACACCAGGCATGCTCCTACGTGGAAGTCAGAAAGCTGACCTCACATTCAGCTGCTCTCCTTCCTCTGGTATAGCTCAGAAAACAAAACAAACAAACAACAAACAAGCTCTGCAAGGGCATAAACTTTACCGAAGATTAAAGCTTAGATTTTGATATGTTTTAAAGTCGGAATTAGTGGACATAATCTAGTAATAAAGAAATGAGCAAAAGACATTTCTCATCTACTAAAAATTCGTTGACCAGCTGGGCAGTGATGGCACAGGCCTTTTATCCCAGAACTCAGGAGGCAAAATCAGGCAGATTGAGGCCAGCTTGTTCTACAGAGTAATTTCCAGAACAGCCAGGACTACACAGAGAAACCCTGTCTGGAAAAAACCAAAAGAAGATGAAAAAAAGTTTACTAGACTATGCTAACGGTTAGACTCTTTGAATATGGTTTCCTCTCTGTGTTCTTTTATCCCGATTTACAGCATGGTATACCTTTCAAATGATGGCAGTATACACACTTACTTAAAGCCAACAGAAACTATTTTGGGAAAAAAAATAGTCCATGTCTCTGGTACAGGCAGCACACTGTTTACCACTGTGTTTTGTAGTTTTTCTCCTTTAAACATTCTTTGGTCCAAGATACTAATGGTTCACTTAAATTATTTCTTCTTCTTAGTTCTAGGAAGAGGCAGCAGATTGCTGCCTGTATTCTCTCAGGTGATGATGAGGACTGCTGCCTCCTTTTGCTGTTTCTTGTATTCACACTGCCTCACACTTCCTTCCTGTATCTCTTCCATTGACACACAAATAAAAACCTTAGAGAAAAAAACAAAACAAGAACGCCCGACTGCAGTGTTGCCTATCCCAAGAGTAAAGGCCTGCTCTTCCGACAGCAGACCCATTCTCTGAGTACAAGGCTGTTTGTGTTTGAGCTGACCAGAGGCTCTCAAGTTGGCTGATTAAACTGCCTGCATCCGGAACAACACGAAGCATGTCAAACACCACGCTTCCCATGACTTTTGTTTAGATATTTTTCTTCTAGATTCATAATAACCTAGACATTGAATTTAAAGTGTAGAGTGCAGAAAACTTTCATACTTGTCAGCTAAAGTTATTTATGAATATAGAGCCCAAGAAACAAATTTAAAAATCTGCTGTTTATGAAAGTATTAAAACATAAAAAGTCAAATGTGCCTCCATGCATGCACACACACACACACACACACACACACACACACACACACGCATACACAAACCCCAACCTGTGACCCCATTATCAGAAGTGACCACTGTTCATATCTCTGTATGAGCCACTGTGCTCTGTTTTAATGAACCATAAAACATCTAAACAATTAGGTACTGTTTTTTATCATCTTAAGATTAAAAACTAGCATTTTATTGTACGATTGAAATTTGCCTAAACAGCATTAGGAGCAGTGACAGCATATCTCAAGATGTGGCTGTTTTGTGTTAACTAACTACTCATGTTGGGCATCTAAGTGGCTTATAGTTCTACTGTTATAGATTATGTGATGTCTATCTCTGTATATGAAATGCTTTTCTGAATCTGGAGCAATTCCTTAGGATAAATCTTAGTGGGATCTTGGTGCCCACATGAGAGACTCTGGGCAGGTTTTCCAGGCACCATTCTGAGATTTGAATAAGGTCTTGGGCACTATACTATTCCGACATACTACAGAACTACATACTATAGAACAAACACGGGGGACGTCGGAATGCCCTCAGTGGGAGAGCACAGTCACCTACAAAAAAGAACAATTCCCTTGGAGTGTGAAAATCCAGCATGTATCTTTTAGAAGATGGGTTTGGAGAAAATAAATGATCATTTTGATCTCCTTTTTAGTTTCATTGGTATTGACTTTGGTTTTATTCAATTCATTATAAATAAAATCTTTATGAATATATTATTGTATTTTAAACAATAGAAATTTGATGTTTATTTCATGTGGCTGTCCTGAGGATTTTATGATTTGCATTTTTTTTTTTTTTTTTTGGTTTTTCGAGACAGGGTTTCTCTATGTAGCCCTGGCTGTCCTGGAACTCACTTGGTAGACCAGGCTGGCCTCAAACTCAGAAATCCACCTGCCTCTGCCTCCCCAGTGCTGGGACTAAAGGCGTGCGCCACCACCGCCCGTCTTAGTGATTTGCATTTTTATGTACATGTTACAGATGTCTTCCTAGCCCCTCCCATGTGGCTTTGCTGCACTTTGTTAAATTAACTTCAGAAATTATCTGCAGTAATGTGACTCTCCTGCCAAAAGTTATTTTCCATGTGACATATTTGTCCATACCATCAAATTGCAATAGAGTGGTTCCTATTTAATGTGCCTTTCCTCCCTTGATCTAGATCATTCTTCATTCTATGCACAAATACCAACCGCGCGTGCACGTCATCCGTAAAGACTGCGGGGACGATCTGTCTCCCATCAAGCCTGTTCCATCGAGAGAGGGAGTGAAGGCGTTCTCCTTTCCAGAAACCGTTTTCACAACTGTCACTGCCTATCAGAATCAACAGGTATTGTTTCCAGTGGCCCTC
This sequence comes from Rhabdomys pumilio, assembly GCA_030674055.1. Taxonomy (NCBI): domain Eukaryota; kingdom Metazoa; phylum Chordata; class Mammalia; order Rodentia; family Muridae; genus Rhabdomys; species Rhabdomys pumilio. Next base: position 20,569,979 of record JANHMN010000020.1, read on the forward strand.
TTGTTAGACCCCTTAGGTGTAAAGAGAAAGCCAACACTCTTTTGTTTGTATATCTAAATGCTAGGAATTGCCATACAGCATTTGCTGTACATGACACTTAGAGTATGCATGTGTGTACACAGAGGCATCTCCAAGACCACGAATTCCCAAGCGGGGCTACTGTAGTGATGACCTCAGCTGAGCACCTGCCTTGCGATTGGCAGTGTATTTTTACTTTCCTTCTTGAGATAGTGAATCATGATGTCATAATTAAAATTAGAAGGCACGCTGGTTACCTAGAAAAACAGACATCTAAAGTGTGAAAAGGTAGCTGCATCCTAGAACATGAGATTTGGCTTTAAAACTACAGCCCATGAGTTATAAGACATATTTCAGAAGGATTTATCCTATATTTTTGGGTACTTTTAAAAGGGCCTTTTCTTTTAACTATGATTTAAACTATTTTGCAGGGCACTGATGTGCATTACAGTCTGAAGGGTCAGTACTTTTATGTGATGCTTTCATAATGGTTTAAACAGTTTGAGAAATAAAATGCTTCAAAATGATTGTGTTTCCTTAAGGTTGTTTTTACATTGAGTCAAGAGACTGAGAGTCAAGCCCTCTTATTTGTATATGTATGTATGTGTGTATGTGTATGTGTATGTGTATGTGTATGTGTATGTGTATGTGTATATATATATATATATATGCTTGTACATATATGTTTGTATAAACCATGCACGTGTGTGCATGCACACACATAACAGTATTAAAAAAAGAAGATTATCAACTTGAGAATGACATGGGAGGAGCTGGAAGGAAAAAAATGGAGGGAGGAAATGGCATGATTCTATTTCAATTTAAAACACAAAGATGCCAGAAAAAAAAATCAAGAGAAAAGGAGAATTAGTTGGAGGCAAAATGTTGAATCCATTCCATTTCAGCCAGTTTTGTAAGAACTGGCTCTGTAGTGGTTGCTGATATGGTCTGTGTTAGATTCTTTTCCTTTTAGTTCATTCATTCATTCATTCATTCATTCATTCATTCAACAGCTGGCCAGACTGTTTTAGGTTACTTCTTAGCCCCTGCACACATCTCAGTGGCAACACTGCTCTTCTGTCAGTTGTGTTGTTGCTGTTTCATAGGAAATGTGGGTCCCTGCCATGTGCTCCCCTTTAAGACAGACTCAACCCTCTTGCTCAACACTTTTGACTTCCAGCTGAATGAGCCCAGCCTTTGCTGTTCCCATTGTTACTCTGGTACATTAGGCTTTTAGGAAGAAATATGCAAGTAACCTTTTGAAGGTCTAGAGACATTTAGAATTATTAAAATATATTAGGGACAGACAATGTTCCTTCTCCTTGGGAAAAAATTAGTGCATGAAGAGAAAACAGCTTATGTTATAATAAACCCCAATTCGTCCTTTTCACTGTCTCTCCGTTACACATACTGAGGTTATCTGTGCCTCTGGCTTCCTCCCGGGCTCTGTGCTACTTGGAGAGTGAGGCAATGATCCTCAGCCCCTAGAACTGTTACAAGATAATCAATGTTAAACCACATCCCAGTGTGGAAGGGAATAATGTCAGCTTGAGAGGGTAGTCAAACAGGGCAAATCAGCAGGGGGCTAGTCAGTTTCCTTCTTCAGGAATAGTCAAACCACACCTTTATTCTCATTCTTAGAAGGAAAATGAGCGACCAACTTTGCCTTCCGCAGTAGATGTCCTAGGTGACTTCTGAAATCTTTCAGCCTTCACTAACAGCGTATTAAAACACACAGGAGCACAACAGGACCCTCTGTTAATTTTTGGATTGTTTGTGGTTCTACAGTTACCTTAACTTTTAAATAATGTTCTCATTTAAGATTAAAATGCTTATATAAGATTTGATGTGATTTCTTTTCTACACTGCAGATTACTCGCCTTAAGATAGACAGGAATCCGTTTGCTAAAGGTTTCCGAGACTCCGGGAGGAACAGGTAATTCCTAATAAAATCTTCTGGTTGTTCTAGTAAATATATCTGAAGTTTAAATGTGATTTTTAAATTGGAAGCTTAAAGGTTAACTTAACAAAGAGCTTAGAGTCAATTCTGATGACAGTTTAAATTGGTAAGCATTACTGTGTCTTGGAAGTAACTTAGGTATAGAGTGTAATCCTGTGGCCTGCCCCAAGGTGGACTTCATGCATGTGGTGGAGTGGAGATATAAGCTCTTGGCATGTAGATTGCATGTTATTTCTGGAGGAACCGTGGAGAATTCTGCTCTTATGGCCCATGGACTTCCATATTCCAAGAAATTGCCCCTTCTGCCTCCGCTTTTGGTTTAGAATGTTCTTAGTGATAACACACTGTCTATTGATTCTCTCTGGAGAGTTTGGTAGAGTCTCTTGTTAACTCAGATTTCCAACCGGAATATGAAACCGTTTCACATTGCCAAGAAACCCAGCTCGTCAGTTTCCAAATTTGTCTTGGCTCTACCGACAGTCACACACTTGTTTATTTTTTCTGTGTTGTATTTTACAGTGTTTACCCTAAATGAAATAGCTACAGCAATTACTTCCCCTATTACGTTTATCAAGGAATAGATCATCCAGTCTGTTTTCTGCAAATTTCTAAATCTACTGATATTGATTCTATCCTAGTACAGTTCAGTGTTACATTTAAAAAAATAACTTTGTAATAGAGGGCAAGAATTGAGAAACGTTCTCCTGGTGCCTTTCCGGGTAAGGCTTTGCTGTGCACGCGTCTAAAACCATCTCATAACAAGAGGCATCTGAACCTCTTTATTACTTCACTCCTCAAAATTATTCTGATATGTTATGAAACTAGTTATTAACTAGGTCTGTCTAAAGGAAGTGAGAATACTTAATTATCAAGAAATGATTTCACTTGAATTTTAGAAAGAAAGGCAATCAGGTAATGGTGTAAATTTCTAGTGTTTTCAGCTGACTGAATGGTCAAGATAGGTGACAGACAGCTCTCAAAATGTGCTCAGTTGCTAAAGAGAGTTGGTGCCATTCTCCTTTACAGTGGCATCACATAAACAACACACAACTTAAGTAATAAAAACAGTGACACTCCAATGATATTAGAGTGACTTTCGGTTAGTGTCGGGGGATCAACAAGACTGGCCAATAGGAGAGCTTCCTTTGAAGTGATTTCAGCCACTAACAAATTTGTCTCCTGCATTGAAACTGCTTTATATTTTGAGTTGAAAAGCTGTGCCTGGTGATTGTTTTGTTATGCTCCTGGTTATCTTGCTTTGCAGGGACATCTTTGAAAACTGAATGAGAAAATCATAGTTTAGTAGCATTCAGATGATGGGTGCAGAGGGTGAAGGGAACCTGAGAGGTGATTTTTTTTTCTGCCTGGGTGAATGCTTGGCTGAAGCCTTCTTGTGACTTAGGTTATATCAGAACAACGTTTTAGATATAAAATATATCTATATGATATAACAACTTACAGTGGCTTCAGTTTTTTCTTAAGTAGGACAACAATGTATTAAAACTCTCGGACCTATAGGACGGCCACACTGAGACTTTGTGAGAGTAAACACTAGAAACCATGTCCAAACTGGTTAGTTTGAGAAAGACTTCACTGCTACTGACGCTGGAGAGAAGTTCATTTATGAGGCAATGACTTATGAATACTCTTAAAATAGTTTGGATAGAAATTAATAACGAAGGGGCCTTTTATATGAAGCCAGTTGATGGGCTCATAGGATAAGTTCTGAGGAAGAAGTCTAGATATGCCAGCACAATGAAAAGATTTGTTATTTAAATCGTGTCATTGAAAATAATCAGCATCACAGGTGAAAAATAAACCTCCAACCCTGTTTGTTGAGTTTCGAGGACACACGCTAGGTTTGACATGGGTTCCCTTCCCTTTGGCTGATTGGAAATATGTAGGCTTGGCTGTCAGATGGTCCTTTGTGTTGTTTCTTTTGATTCTAATAAAAACCTGTAATGTTTTAAATCAATAAACAGAAATGATGAATTATATTTTAACACTCTGAATCTTGTTCAAATTCAATATTCTTGTTTTGCTTCAAGTGACTGCCTTGTCAAAGAGGAAATGTGTCTACATTGAGAAGTAGGACTCAACCTGTGAGTCGCGATCCCTCTGGGGTCAAATGACCCTTTCCCAGGCGTTGCATATCAGAAATTTACACTATGGTCTATACAGTAGCAAAATCACAGTTATGAAGTAACTGTAAATATGTAAAAAAGTAACAATGAAAATAACTTTATAGTTGGGGGTCACCACAACTTGAAGAACTGTATTAAAGGGGAACAGTGTTAGGAAGGTTGAGAATCACCGATGTAGAACTTTTTGGTTAATAAAATAAAGTTTCCATCTTTTCTCATAATATATTCCTCTATATTAAAAAATCTGACTTTAACATTGTGAAAAAAAATCTGTCAATTTTAAACATTTCAAATTTATGTATTATTTTCCTGAAAACTAAAAAAAGAACCCACATAATATGTGAGGATTTGTTGAAGTTATAGAGCTTTGAGGGCAGAGAGAGACATAATAATTTTTCATATATTAATAGAGAGGAAAGTCCATGAAAAAGTTCACAATATTCCTTTATTATCCCTGGTTCTGCTGTGCAGTTTTACTGCTTTTGAAAACAAAATTTTATTTTTATTTTCCTCATACATGAAATAAACAAGATGGTCAAGATACAAGAGAAACACAGACATGTGATTGGTTCAGTTTTATAAAAACGATTCTGTTTAATTAAACCATGTCCTTCCCTGGCTACTTATGGCTCTGTGGCCTGTTTTACAGGAGTCAGTAGCTTCAACCCTTGGAAGCCCTCCTGCAGGCATTTGCTATGTGACAGTGAATTTATGTGCTGAGAATAGCCCCATTCCGCAGTTAGGCCTTAGGTTTGACCCTATAAAAGATTTTACTCAGGAAGGTACAAAAATTTCTTCTCTTAAATACTTCAGGAAAAACATAACCATCTTACTAAATAAACTCGGCCATTTGATAGCATAAATGAGGGCGCTGGTAAATGTGGAGGTTGTTCAAAGGCACCTTGTATAAATTATCGCCCTGGCTACCCTCCTGCAGGAGGAGCCTTTCATCTTTCGTTTAACTAGATGGGAAAAGTCTCCATTACTGGAGAAAATGAAGGCTTTTTAACAAAAGTCCAGATTCAACTAATAAATATTTTATAACTGTTTCCTGCAAAATATCTGAAATCCTTTGTGGAACTGGCAGTGTGAACTGAGCCTGGGGCAGCATCCTCATGGCTCCCAGTGAGAACACTCCAGTGGACGCGGTCTCTACAAGTTTTCAGCACAGGGCTGTGCATGTGCTATGCTCAGTGACTTCTCCCTACATTTGTGCATTTGAAACATGATTCAGGCTACAAAGCAGCAAACCATATCTACGTACTTCTACAAACTTCTGATCTTAATAAAACTTCCATAGTTACATTGGTATCTTTACAACCAAATCTACCTGTATCAAAGTTCACCAGTGTAAGAATAAAAAAGTAGGTGGTTTGCTGTTGTTTTAATAAAGGTATGTACTCATATCTTTAACATAAGAGAAATCGTTTCTCTTGAAAGTAGTAAATATTTAGGATTGGTTTAAATTAAATAGAGAGAGACTGTCAAAGCATTATTCAACCTTCATTAGTCCAGTATTAAATACGAGTCACAGGTAACTCAGTATTGAGACAGTTCAGGCCTCACAAACTACATAATAAATAAGCCAGTAAATAATTAATAAAAAACTAATAAAGAAATAACTAATAAAAATATTTTACCATATAGAAAAGATCACTGGTTGGTATGATCTTGGGAAATTGGCTTGCCGTTCGGTCACAGGTATGATGTCTGGTTTACAAAAAAAATTAAGTAAAATAAAAACCAGATAGAATGAAATGAATTATAGCTACATATAACAGGACTTCAAGCTTCACATTCCAGTCTTCACTTCTCAGGAAAGTCAATTCAGGGAGGTCAAGTCTCACAGTTAGCTTTATGTGCCTTATGGTCACAGTCTGGCTATTCTGATCCATACTGGTGACTTTACCGATAACAGCCCTTTGTGACAACAGTGATTATGTCAGAAGTCAGACAACAGTGATTATGTCAGAAGTCAGGCTCCATTCTTCCCACCCACATAGCTCAGGAAAAACAGGTGGAGGTGTTCTCCCTGTGATAGCCTGAGGTAGCATTGGTATGGTGATGCCCCTCAAAAGTCATCCCTGATCTGTTCTCTTCTGAGACTGAAGAAATGAGTGAGGACTCTCCTCCCCGCCCCCATGCAAGCTCACCACAACAGGAGATGTGAAACTTAACCAGAAGGACAGCAATGGGAGATGGGTTTTCCACATCAATTGCTCCTGCTTTTTAAGTAGCTTTCACTTTGTTGGAAAGGTCATATGAATGGCTGGTGGTTTTCTCTAGCCTTAACTCTTAGTTCATGGTTTGTAGGTACCAGGAGGCCATCAGCTGAGTTGAAAATAATAAGGAATATAACAGTCACAAGAAATGTCCAGGTTGTATTTGACCCTGAAGAAGTTTTTTTCTCTTTCTGTAATGTCATGGATGAACCTAGTGCTTTGTGTATTCTAGATAAGTGGTAAACTCCCGAGATACACTCTGACCCCTACCACGTTATCTTTATGCACATTGCTCAGAGTAGAAGTAGATGAAGATGGGTAGTGAGATCTCAGGCTGCCTTGAGAAGGGCTAGTTGAGGGAATGTCTCAAGCCCAGATCCCGGATTGTATTCTTTAGCCACTGGATATAAGAGGGAGGAAGACTGACCCACTTATGGTAGAAGTTATTTATGTTTGCATTTACAGTTGTTGCTTTTGTTTTAAAATAAAATAATGTACAACCAGTTTGTCACTTTACATAGCAATTTATTAAGTATGTATGGTGAGGCTCTATAATAACTTAAAATATCTCTACTAACTGTATAGAAAATAGATAGCTCTATCTAGAGTGTTGTATTGAGAATAGATGACCTCCTACCCTCTTGCACACTGTGCAAAGCTGAGCAAGAAGTCAGTGCTGCCCCCTCCTGGCCTATCTTGGTTGGTACAATGGAGATTGTACCCCAAAACAGAAGTTGGTTTTCTTGGAGTGGTTCTTCCTCTGAGCTAGCTCCTGAGGTACTGAATGAAGAACAGAAATGTCTCTTTGAAAAGTTTGCCACCATCTCCTTGATCACCAGAAGGCAAATTCCTAAGATAAGGAGAGAGGACCAAAGCCCCGCAGAGCCTTGGACTCAAAATAGCCAGGATGGGCTCAGCTTCTCAGGTCCATGTGTTAGCTTTAGGGTCCTAAGAATGTTGGCAGGCAGGCATTGTGGTAGGTTTTTGTTCTCTTCCTACACCCTGTACAAAGCATTTCTCCTTGCCTGTGGCAATCTCCTAACACACCACTAAGTGTAGAAGGGATAGGGCATGGCCAATACCATGTCATTTATGCAAATGCTTATTACTGGTGAAAACTCCAACTGTTCCTAACTAGCTCCATTTGTCCCCACTCTTCCACTTAGAATGGGTTTGGAAGCCCTAGTGGAGTCATATGCATTCTGGAGGCCATCACTACGGACTCTCACCTTTGAAGATATTCCTGGAATTCCAAAGCAAGGTAATTCAGTCTCCTGGGTCATGCATGTAGCCAGTTGCTGAGAAAAGGCAGACGTGTAAGAAATGCATACTTTGTTATTTACACCCCGATGCTGAATTTATCACCATCAGTGTCCTACTCAAGAACCCATTTTTTTCTGTCTGGTGGGTGACAGGTCAGGAACGATGGCCATCCTGTGGTGTTAGGGGGTTAAATCTTGCATGTTTTAGCTGTTTTTTTTTTTTTTTCATAATTCTGACCTCCTTCTGACATCTCACAATCTCACATTGACACAGGGGATGCTGAGCTCCAAAGCAAGGTATATTCCATAAGAAGTTGCCCATGCCTGTTTCTCTCACTCACTATTGCCTCTTCATACGAAGAGGCACTATTCCCTCTTCTCATTGGGTCCGTGATAAGTTCAGGCACACTGGATCACACCATTTGTGAGCCAGTTTCTCACAAGCCCAGGGCTTGTGTCTCCTCCTCAGGAAGCAGACTCTCAGGTCATCCATCCTGGCAGATTTTACCAGGATCCTGCCAGCTCCAGATGGGAATCTCACACACTTGGGTTGAGGTTACTATCGTTGCTTGTGTTGGGCTTTTAGATTATTTAAAGAAGCAGAATGAAATACTGTTGTTAGAATAATGAACGCTTTACAGCCTGCCCAGCACTTAGGCATTCTCCATTCTTCTTAAGTTATGTGAAGTTTGCAAACATCAATCTGCCAGCGGATCCAGAGAAGGGAGTAGGCCACCATCATTGCTATCTCCTGGTTGCAGGGTTAAACAGACCTCTCTGAGTTGCACAGCATTGTTTATTTGTTAGACGCTTGCTCTTGTGTTGCCTGTGATTTGCCAACCTGTTTTGTAACGGGAGTTGATATTTTTGAGGCACAGGGATAGCAGAGCGGAGACTTGAGTGGTACAATCACTGATGCACTCAAGACTCAGTGAGACACTGCAGATGTGTGAGAGGCGGGGCATCCTGGGCCAGCTTGCTGCTTTCCTCCAATACTTTTATTCCTCTGTAAGAAAGTGTGCTATAAGAAGGAGAAGACTGTTGAGAGAAAGGAAATAGCGTGGGTAGAAAAGGACAGTTATTATGCTTTGTGGGCAAGAGGAAAAATTAGATGTAACTTAGTTTTGTAAAATTTCTGGTAAGTTTGGCATCTGTAGTGTTTTGTTTTTGCAAATAAGAAAATTCTGAGAAAGCAAATTAAGATAGAACATAACATTTTCATGTTAGAGTGTTTTACTGTTTTCTGCATTACAAAACTTCTTCATTACCAGGAGAGATAATTTGGCTTAAAATATTCCTCTAAAATTCCATCACATTTATTTATTTATTATTATTATTATTATTTATTGTTATTATTATTATTATTACTATTATTATTTACTTGTGTGTGTCTGCATGTTTTAAACCAGTTCTTGGTTTAAAAATATTAAGAAAATGTATGTTTGCTTAAGTTACCCAATCTGAGTTCCATGAGATCAATTCAGTGAAAGCTAAGCCACCTTGCACCTTTGTAATTCTCCTCTTAGTAACTAGACTTATATACCATACACTTAGGAAATTTAAAGGAAGGTATGGTGGGTGGAGTCATTCTTTACATTGCAACTTCTTTTATAGGCAACACAAGTTCTTCAGCTCTACTCCAAGGAACTGGGAATGGTGTTCCTGCTACACACCCTCACCTATTGTCTGGCTCCTCCTGTTCCTCTCCTGCCTTCCATCTGGGGCCAAACACCAGCCAGCTGTGCAGTCTGGCTCCAGCTGACTATTCTGCCTGTGCCCGTTCGGGCCTTGCCCTCAACCGATACAGCACATCGTTGGCAGAGACCTACAACAGGCTTACCAACCAGAGCAGTGAGACCTTTGCCCCACCCAGGACTCCTTCCTATGTGAGTGTGAGCAGCAGCCCCTCTGTGAACATGTCCATGGGCGGCACCGATGGGGACACCTTCAGCTGCCCACAGACCAGCCTATCCATGCAGATTTCAGGAATGTCCCCTCAACTACAGTACATCATGCCATCGCCGTCCAGCAATGCCTTTTCCGCTAACCAGACCCACCAGGGTTCCTATAACACTTTCCGATTGCACAGCCCCTGTGCCTTGTATGGATATAACTTCTCCACATCCCCCAAACTGGCTGCCAGTCCTGAGAAAATTGTTTCCTCCCAAGGAAGTTTCTTGGGGTCCTCACCGAGTGGGACCATGACTGATCGGCAGATGTTACCCCCTGTGGAAGGAGTGCACCTGCTCAGTAGTGGGGGCCAGCAGAGTTTCTTTGACTCCAGGACCCTAGGAAGCTTAACCCTGTCATCTTCTCAAGTGTCTGCACATATGGTCTGATGAAGCCTTTAAGTTAAACGACGTTTGAATCTAATGCATCGTCCTTATTTTTTTAAAGCAATATGGGGAAAATGTACATATAGTAGCAAAGGAAGGCTCACTGAGTGTTTTTACTTTCTCATGGCAAGATTGTAATTATGATATAGGTGTATGCTGTATATAGATAGCACGTAGTATACTGAAGCCTTCTCTCTGCCTTTTTTATTTAGTTCCACAGAGTATCGGCAATATGTACTATGTTTATCCAGAGCAATCAGACTCTAAAAGTAAAATGGTACACTTGGCAGTTGATAAGGATACTACCAAAGACCTATCTAATGCCCACATGCCAAGTGATGGCGTTTATTACAGAAGTTTCATACATACCTGGCCAAGGATTTGTAACTTCATTTATCAGAAGAGTGCTCTGAGCAGTCCGCATTCAAGTGTTGATAGATAGCATTTCGATCTCTATTATCCTTGGACTTGATGTGAGAGTGTTAAGTGCGAAAGTCAGTTAAATCTTAGTGTATTTCTGAGGTATCTGTAACAATAAAGGCTTAGCTTTACAGTCCTTCTTTTTTTGTTGTTTTTGGTTTTTTCTTTTCTTTTTGTTTGTTTGTTTGTTTGTTTGAGACAGGGTTCTCTGTGTAACAGCTTTGACTGTCCTGGAACTCACTCTGTGCACCAGGTTGGCCTCTAACACACAGTTATTAGCCTGCCCCTGCCTCCCAAGTGCTGAAATTAAAGGTGTGAGCCAGCACCACCTGGCCATTCCTGTTTATTCTGATTTACTGGGACCTTGGGTCTTTAAAAAACCATAGCTTGTGCTGACATTTATTTTGTGAAGGAAGGTGGAAGACAGCCTTGTGATTTTTTACTTTCCAATGAACAGAAAATCTTATTTCCTGCAAAAAAAAAAAACAAAAAACAAAAAAACATCTTTGTTATTTTGAAATTATTGCCCATTTTATTTACTTTATTAAGAAGGTCATTAAAACTGTCCTGTAAACATTTTAAAATTTTAATTTTCACTAGGGGAGGGTTTGGATTGTATGGCATGAGACGTTGTGAAAAAGAAAATATACATGCCTCTCAGATTCTTTTGTCCCAATGAGTAAATGTTTAATTATTTATTTTCAATTAGAGGAATAGTGTCAAGCACTCCTTGGGCCTTTGTGTGGCTTGGTTTCTTAGATGATACATTTTCATCTTTGAGCTTCTTGACCCCTGGTCTCTGAGTTAGGAAAAGGTATGTACACCAATTGTTTATGTCTCATAACTCCTACAAATTGAAATGTTCCCCCTCCCTTGCCTTATCTCCCTGTCTGACTCTTTCCCAAAACAGACAGGTCTTGCCTTTACGGTGCTAGCTCTGCAAGGAATTTCAGAGGGTTATCTCCAGCAATCTGTCTTGTGGTTGTAGTCAAAGGCCAAGGTCCATTACTAGAAAGGCCTCCTAGAAGGACCAAGGAGGAAGATACTCATTATGATAAGTGAGCTATAAAACTTTTAACCTCAACAGCATTTTAACTTTGGAGGTGAAGAAATGAAAGCAGGATTGACTTCTAAAAGTGCCTGAAATGAGTGTCCGGCTCAGGGGCTCAGAAGAAAGAACTTTGATAGTAGATCCTGAGATAAACAGGAAGGGCCGGCTCCTTTCGCTGAGAAGCTAAAGGGACGTGTCTGCCCAGCTGTCCTGTACATTCCACTCACTCTAACATGTCCCCAGTTTGGATTGGAAGGGGTCTTCATCCCACTTTCTTTCTTTACTGAACAGGATCATTGCTGGATATTTAGGGGACTGTTCTGTTTAGACAGAACACATTCTGGATTTGCCTCTATTTATTTATAGATGCTGACAAATTTCCCCATGGATTCTGTAAGAAGATCATCAAATGAATAAGAATTTTAAAAATCTAAGATTAGTGTAAAGGGACATGAAGTATTTGCAATAGGTTTTATGCATGGTATTATTAACTTGACAGAGATTTGGAAACAAGGCTTTGAGAATGAATCTAGCCCTGCGCTATTCTAGTTCGAGGAAGATAGCTTTCCATCTTGAGAGAGCATCGAGTGGAGCGGTTTCTTTTTTGCTGTTGGTGATTTGAAATGACACCATGATGGGAGGAGACTTTTTTATTAATCATTTTGGTAAAATCTAGCAATATTGTACAGAGGCTCTTTCTTTTAGGTTTTGCTGTAAATAATAACCACCATGTCAGTCCAAAGACTATTAACCTTTTATTGTTGTACTAAATGATATTCTTGCATTGATAATTATAATTATCTATCTGTATTTTATTAAGAACTGCTTAAGAAATTATATTAAAGAACATTATGAAAACCTTTTATGGTCTTGGAGGGTAATCATTTTAATTGCTTATATATTTTTTTAAATAAAGACACTCATACATACCCCAGACACAAATTCCGTACCTCTCAACTACAAAGCAGGGAGAAATGGGCCTGATATTTAATTTTCTTGGTATTAATATAATTTCTTGTTGTGGTGATCAAGTCATTGAAGATGAAGGCCCCATGTGACAGTTTGAATGTGAGAGGAGAGGGTGTAATAGAATATTTTGTTCTGGACCAGAGAGAACGGCAAGGGTGTCAGAGTGATCTGCTTGAGCCACAAAGCAGTGATCACAGATCCCTTCCGGGCCTCTTGACTGGAAAACATTCCAGGACACATGGAGATGGGATGAGGGGGTTGTTCTCAAGACCAGTCACATTCTGAAAATTAATACTTGCTTCCATACAAGCCTCCTCCCAGAGGTCAACAGCTTTTCACAAGTGGGGCACACAGTTGCTGACCTCTGATTTCTGGAATGTAGGGGGTCAGGAGACCTTCAGGCCTCCCAGAGGAGGCACAGTGTAGCCTGTATAAGGAAGGACTCACTCTTCATGTCAATTCACGAAAAAGTGAGAGATAAAGAAACAATTTAAAATGCAAGTAGGTCTTCAATGTGCCCTCCCCCAAGTTTAAACTTACAGAACTTTTATTGCATGATAAACAGCAATGTGGTGAGATGACTAGATGTTTGATTCGGAGAAAAAAAAGGACAAATTTTTGCAGCAAGTTCCTTCTGGGAAGTTTTGTAGGAAGGAGAAGATACAAAAGAGATGCCTAGTGAAATCACAGATTCCCCTGAAGTCTAGTGGAGGACGATCAAAGAAGCCATCCCATGAACCTGGGGCATCATGGCAGAATTGCTGAATGAGCTAGATGTTTGTAAAGAATGCTTTATTTCAGTGTGAGTTTCCTTATAAGAACTTGCTGGCTCATCGACATGAGGGATATGCCAAACTTTGCATTGGCAACTAGATTTTCATTAAATGATTACCATACTGTATTTTAATCTCATCATCTGTTCTGAAAAGAAATTAGAAGTTGAGAATGGAGATAAGCACATGGGCAGTTGCGTTGGTGTCCATAATTTTGACAGGTTAAAATCAACACAGTCAGTGACAGAAGTAGATAACAGAAGCAATCATAGGGTCGAAATCTTTGTCAGATGCGAAGCTTGGTGATTTTTTGCAGCCATATTATTTGCAGGTAAGTTTTTGAGATTTTGTCAGAGTGAAAACTTGAGTGTCTTGGTGAATAGAGAAGTTGGTTGCATACCATAAATTTCTCAACCAAGATTTTGTACAAAAAAAAAAATCACTTTGAGACTCAGTTTGTTAGTGTTTTAAGTACAGTTAGAATATGAATCTTGAAAATTTATTTCAAGTTTGAATTCATGTAATACATATTTATTAATACTCAATATTAGTAAGCTTATTCTTTTGAAATTATATATATAACATATATGTGTGTATATCTACCTATCTCTATATATCTTACAAAGAACATAGCAGTATCAGAATTATTTTCAATGTACAGGCTTAATTAAAGATGACTTTTAAAAATAGAATGGAGTTTTACTTAGTTACAACATATATGACAAATTTTAGTGCTTTCATTTTTGAATGAAACTATATTTAGTAATTTATTTGATACTACATAGTGCACATAAAATATGTGAATAAAGTTTCCCGTTCATATTACTCTTGATTGCATGGCATGATCATCACATGGGACAAACATAAAAATCTTGTAAAGTCTTTAGACATCCTCCTAAGTCCTCTCAGATCCTTGAGAAGACACTTAAACTTGTCTTTTAAAGTTTCATTCATGCTGAGACTCAGATTCAATATTATCAAGTAATTAATTAACTGTGCTGTTGACTGAGTTTGTACAAGACTAGATATAGATCCACACAGACATTTCATGTCCATGTTTGAATCTTATTATTATGGTCACTAGAAGGACTTACTATTAATACCAAGACATTTTTATTTGTGTGTGTGTGTGTGTGTGTGTGTGTGTGTGTGTGTAGACCCACACACCTATGTACAGAGTGCAATATTATTCAGCCTTTCAAAGGAAGGAAATTACTTCAAATATTTTAAAGTGTCTGGAAGTTGAGGGCATTTTGTGCAGTGAAAAAAGCTTTCCATTGAAAAGATGCTATATGATTACACATCCATGAAGCAATTGGGGTCTCAAAATCAGACCAACAGAAGGTAGAATGGAAGTTACATGGAGCTAGAAGAGGAAGGAACAGATTAAACAATGTTGTCTAATCAGTGTGAAGTTACAGTTTTGTTAGATTAAAAAAAAAAAAAAAACACCCGAGGTAGTGATAGTTGCACAACATGAAACAAGATTTAATACTACTTATTTGCATAATTAAAAATATATGTGATAGTAAATTTTGAGATATGTGCATGTATTACAATAAAAAGTATGATATCATAGAAAAAGGACAACATGAGCATATATTTATATTTATCTGACACAAGAGCTGGAGAGATGGTTCAGTAGTCAGGGGCACCATCTGCTCTTCCAGAGGACGCAGGTTTGAGTCCTAGCACCAAAACGATGGCTCACAACCCTCTGTAACTCCAGTCTCAGGGGATGTTATGTTCTCCTCTGGCATCCATGGACATGAGACACGCAAATGGTGCACAGATATACGTGAAGGAAACACACCCATACATACTAAATAATAAATAAATAAACAAATAAGAATGTAAAAATAATAAATTAGCTATAAGTATGGTCACCAAGGGTTTAAAAAAATCCAATAATATTTATATTTGTGTCATTGACAATAGTTCACACTATTGTCAAGTATCATACAAGTGACCTTTCTCAAGTGAACAATTCAAGGGCTTCCATATCCACAGACCTATCGAACTATCACCATCATTAGTTCTAGAAGAAACGTAGAATAATAGCCTGTCTACCTCTGCCTCCCAAGGGCTAAAATTGCAGAAGTGAACTAACAGGCTCAACCTGTTTTTACTTTTAACTATCATGAACAATGCTGTTGTAAACACTGCCGATATTACTGTGAGAACAAGAGAAAAACACCTTTGTTTCTCTTGGGTATATACCTGGGGGTGGAGCTATGTGATACTGAAATACTCTTTTATTGTCTTCAAAAGCCCTACAGGAGCAATGAGAAGCTATTTTCTCCCCATATCATCTCTGACCTTGTTATTATCAGCCTTTCTGCAGTGCCATTGTACTGTGGTTAGATTTTCATTTGTTTCATGACAAGAATGATACCGAACATCTTTTTCTTTGCTTTATTGGCCATTTGTGTATCTTCCTTTGAGAAATACCCATACATATTACTTGCTTACTTTTTTAACCGGGTTGTCTTTTCTTTTAATTATGGTATATGTTTTCTTTATATATAAACTACGTTTATGCCCCTTCTAAGATATATGATATGAAAATATTTTCTCTCATCCTGTGTGCCATCTTTTAGCTTTCTTAGTGGTGTCCTTTGCAGCACAAAAACCTTAATTTTGGGGAGGTCTTGTTTATTTTTCTTCTTTTGATAGTGCTTTTGATGTGAAAACCAAGATATTTTGATAAACTCTTTTAATCTGATGTTTTATATTATTATTATTAGTGCTATTGTCATCCTTAATAGTAGCAGAAGTGATAACTGATATGCATTTTAAAAGTGCTTTTAGTGCATGTAAATTTAATAGTACTTGATAAATTACCTCTCCTCCCTACAGGTCTGAAATGTTCTTAAGGAAATAA
Organism: Rhabdomys pumilio; assembly: GCA_030674055.1. Taxonomy (NCBI): domain Eukaryota; kingdom Metazoa; phylum Chordata; class Mammalia; order Rodentia; family Muridae; genus Rhabdomys; species Rhabdomys pumilio. The sequence continues at coordinate 20,586,018 of JANHMN010000020.1, forward strand.
ATCATCTCTTCAGTATCTTAATAAAAGGACCTAAAGCATCATGAACTTTTTATTACCATAGAAAATGGTCAGCACTTTCGATATGTATTCAGTCAGTGATTATTTTTTAAGCCTTAACTATTTGCCTGGCATTATTTTAGACATTGGCAACAGTGAATGACACATCAATGGTGCCTTCACTGCCTTGTAAAAATGGTTTCCGAAGAAAACAAAAACTCTTCAGAGAGCAATCGATCACAGCTGGCAGGAAAACTGTATTGCCCCCTGAGTTTTCTGTGAGCTGATGCCCTCGCTCTTCTTATGACATCACAAATCCCAGATGGTCGCTGTCAACTGCTTGCCCATGTGCCAAGGTACAAGTGGGATGCATTATCGCCTTGACTCTGAGTTTGTTTTGTGGTTTTCCTTGGAAATCTTAGCATCATTTAGAATTCATTTTCCCAGTTGACTTTATTTACAGAACAGTAATAAGATATTTCTCCGTTATTAGCAGGAAAGGAAAAAAAAGTGCTTATTTAGGGTTTTGGAAAACTGCACATTTTTCTTAAAGGTATTTGATGAAATGGATTGCGGGGATTTACAGATTCCTTTTTCTTATTTGCCTAATTGAGTTTCAAGACAAAATGAGTTGAGCCACATGTCCCTGTACATACTAGAAGCTCCCATTGTGCAACAGAAAAGGAATTCTTTAAAGAGGCTGCCATAGAGGAATGCAAAGTGCCAGGAGGCCTTGATGTGAATGAATATACTTTGGAACCCTCTTAAACTCTTGCTCTCTTGTTTTCTTAAGTTTGGTAACCTTGGTGTGTGGAACTATGATGTAGTTTATGTCTGAATGGTTGCTGCCTATTCAGATTTACCTTGAGGTCACTGAAAGGGCAAGAAAAACTCAAAAGTTCTTGTTTGGAAGACTCTTGAAGATTCAATAAGAGAGAGACATAGAGATGATGCATTGTGAGTCGCTGCTACAAATACTAGAAAACTATTGAACAAATGCAGCAAGTCTCCTTGATAGCTTCTGTCTTAGTTTGGGTTCCCATAGCTGTGAAGGGACACTGTAACCAAGGAAACACTTATAAGGAGATAATTTAATTGGGGATGACTTACAGATTCAGCTCAATCCATTATCATCGTAGCAGGAAGCATGACCATGTGCAGACAAACGTGGTGCTGGAGGAGGAGTTGAGAGTTCTACATCTTTTTAATAAAAGATTATCACCTAAATCTTAGGCTAGAAGAAAGAAGTAATTACAGGCAGGAATCTAAATATTAGGCTAGAACAAGGAAGTAGGCTTCAGGTATGAAAATGACTTTGGGCTAGGACAGGGAAGCAGGCTCAGATATTTTGGTCATCCTGATAAGCCCTTAGAAACAGTGATCACAGGAGTGATCACGGGACTCTGTTTATTGCCTTGCTTATTCCTTGACTATCTGGGTTTATTGTCGTGCTTGTTCCTTGACTATTTGCATCTATTGTATTGCTAGTTCCTCAACCTAGAACTGACCTTAATACTTGCATGTAATTTAAACAGCATAAAAGCAAAAAAGGAGGAGGGATGGGATAGGGGTTAGTGGGGGTGGGGTGGAGAAAGGGGATAACATCTGAAATGTAAATAAATAAAATATCAAATAAAATGATAATCACTTCAAACATTAAAAAAAGATTAGCACTTGGTTTTAGCTTTATTTATTTATTTATTTACTTAATCATTCCCGTCATTTACATCTTAAATGATATGCCCCTTCCCGGTTACCCCTCCACAACCCCCAATCCCATCTGCCCTTTCCCCTGTCTACTTTGCCTTTATGAGGGTGTTCCCCGACCCACTTACCCACTCCTGGTCCACAGCTCCAGCATCTTTCTATGCTGGGGCATCAAACCTCCACAGGACTGAGGGCCTCCCCTCCCATTGATATCAGACAAGGGCATCCTTTGCTATACATTTATCTAGAGTCATGGACCCCTCCCTGTACACTCCTTGGTTGGTGGTCTAGTCCCTGGTAGCACTGGGTAGTCTGGCCACTGTTCTTTCTATGGGGTTACAATCCTCCTCTGCTCCTCCAGTCCTTCTGCCAGCTCCCCCACTGGGGTCCCTGAGCTCAGTCTGATGGTTGGCTACAAACATCCACATTTGCATTGGTCAGTTGCTGGCGGAACCTCTCAGGGAACAACCACACCAGTATTCCTCTCAGCAAGCACCTCTAGGCAACAGCAACAGTGTCAGAGTTTCATGTCTTCAGACAGGATGGATATTCCTTTGTCTCTCCATGCCATTCTCTTTATTCTGAATGCCCTTCCACGCCTGCCTTTTCAGTTTAAAGCACTTCCTCAGGGACTTCGTTTCTCAGTAAACTCTTCCCAATTTCCATCCCTTCCAAGAGATACCACCAACTTTTTGTGTAAAGCATTGCAACAGCACTCTGCCTACTTGCCACTTTGTGTTTATTTACTTGCTCTGTGTATGAGTTCTTATGTGAAGGTTAGAAGATGACTTGAAGGAGTGGGTCCTACTTTTCTCCCTCCACAGGTAGGTTTCAGGGATTGAACTCAAGTTGCAAGGATGAGGGGCAAACGCCCTTATGTGCTTGAACTGGTTTGCTTGCCCTGCAAACTTCTCTTAAAGTGTACACATACTTGAATGTGTGCTTTCCTTGTAGGCCAACCAGCCACCTATAGTTGGAATCCACAGTGAATTGACAGGTATTTTTGCTTCAGCACCTAATACTAAGTAATAAGCAGGCAGATATAAAAAGATGTACATCTGTAGAGTTAAGTATTAGAATTCTATTATAGTTAGAATGTGAAATATCTTCCTAAATGGCACATGTTTTGGAGACCTGGTCTCAGCTTATGATACCAACCACTGAGAGGTGCTTGGGTTATGAAAGATTAATTCACTGGTAGTGTCACAATGGTGTGACTCTGGATGATGGTGGAAATTGGAGATAGTAGATCCTTCAAAGGGTAGATTGTGTTAAAGAATCTTTTGTGGTTCTGCATCTCTGGATTATGCTGCTGATGTCAGGGCCTGCCTTCTCTGCTAAGGACATGTTCTTCTTGAATTCCTTTCTCCACAGCCCATGGTCATTCACCTTAAAGAGCACCCACTAAAACACTTGTCTATTATTTTAAAATCCACTTCCTATGTCAAACCAGATCAGTCTTTACTTATAGATGTAATTGATTCTCTTGCCTTACTCTATTAAAGGTAATTCCTCACAGAAAAGATGGATGTGTGTGTGTGTGTGTGTGTGTGTGTGTGTGTGTGTGTGTGTGTGTTTGTGTGTGTGGAGTCGAATCAGTGTTGAATTCTCCCATAATAGATAGAAAAGCAGCTGGATTTGCAGAGTGACAGTGCATAGAACATTGTTTTATTTATTGTTTCTAACAACCGTGGGAGGTGTTTTTGGCCATGCTTTACTAATAGAGAAACTAAAGTTTGCAGGAGTTAAGGACTTGACTTTAACCATTTGACTGTTAATGGCAAGTTGGGATGAACCCTCAGTCGCCTAAATGATGTGGTAGCAAGAAAAGTAGATTGGAGTAGTGATAACAGTTCAGGAAGTAATCCTGACAGAGGGATACGGGAGAACAAACACGCTAGAAAAGACTGAAGAAAATACTCTTTGCTGGTATCTTTTCCTCTCTGTTAGAGAAAGGCCAGTGATGATTTAGCAGCTGGTGTCCTCTTAGCTGTTAGGGGTGAAGTTCATGTTGGGGACAGGCATTGGTTGACAGTCTTCAGTGTATGTCCTTCAATACAAGTTTTTCTGCTTGTTACCTGTCTTCAGTGGATACCTTCCTTTGAATGGACAGCTGAGGAATTCAAAATTGGGATGGGACCCCTAGAAAGTCTGCATGCGGTTAAGAGCCTATTATTAAGATTTTGGAAAGGAGAAAGGAAACTAAAGATTACAGGAGTTTAAAAAGACTCAACTTTAACCATTTGATTATTAAAAAGGAAGTTTCTTTTCTATGAAGCTAGGTACCTTGGGTTGCAAATGTGCTGTTACTTAGTGAGCCATCTCTTTAGCCTCATAAAGGAAAATTCTGACATGTGTTACTACAACATGAGTGGACCTTGAAAACGTGTTAAGGAGAAATATGTATATACAAATAACAAGCATTTGTGATCCCATTTATAGAATGTACCTAGGGAAATCAAATGCATACAAATAAAAAGTAGAGTAGCTATGACTACAGCTCCAAGAAGGGAACGGAGAATTCTAAGTTTCAGGTCGAGAAGGGGTAATGGGTTTGAGAAGGGGTAATGGCTAGTTTTATGTCAACTTGACACAATCTGAGTCATCAGAGAAGGGGAAACCTCAATTCAGAAGATACCCCACCAGATTGCCCTGGTATATAATTTTGCCCTGGTACCAAGGTTAGTCTATGGTATATACTTTTGGTTGGTGATAGATGTGGAGGGACCAGTTCACTGTCGATGGTATTATTCTTGGGCTTGTGTTCCTCCATGCTATTAGAAAGCAGGGTGAGGAAGCCATGGAGAACAAGTCAGTCAGTAGCACTCCTCCATGGCTTTTGTATCAGTTCTGGCTCCAGGTTCCTGTCTTCAGTTCCTTCCCTAACTTTCTTCAGTGATGAACTATGATGCAGAACTGTCAGTTTAAAAAAAAAAAAAAAACAACCTCTTTCCTTCTCAAGGTACTTTTGGTCATGTTGTTTAAACCTTGACTAAGACAGAAAGTGAAAATTTCTAGAGATCGAGGGGGTAGGGTGGTGATTGCACATTAGATAAATCTACAGAACTGTAACACTTAAAAATCACTTAAGGGGCTTGAGACATGCTTTAGCAGTTAAGAGTGCTTGCTACTTACAGAGGACCAGAATTTGGTTCTTCGACCCCATCGTGGGCTCATAACAATCTCCTAATTCCAGTCTGAGAGATCTGATTCTCTCTTTGTGATTCTGAAAGCACACACACACACACACACACACACACACACACACACACACACAGGTGGGAGAGACATATGCAAAATAAATCTTAATGAATCACCTACAAGGTAAATTACATATATATATATATATATATATATATATTATATATATATATATCCTATAAAAATGAAGAAAAGACCATTGGGCTAGAATACTCACAGTGTTATAACAATCATAGGAAGAAACCCAATCCTCATGGCCTTCAGTAACTAAATCAAGCCATTAGCTGTCCATTCATTTCATCTTTAACATATGTGTTGAGCTCTAAATCAGGTATAATTCTAAATGTTGAGAAGTTCTGGCAAGGGAGACAAAGAATTTCCCTCTACACACAGCATGTGCCATCTATTAGAGAAACAGAATAATCATACATTGATTCAAATAAATATGAAACTTACTGCATAGTGTTTTCTGTAGAAAAGTGAGCTGTGATGGCATGTTCTGAAAAGGTATCACTGAATGGGTGGTTTTAATGTCTGATACTGTGCAGAGTCTCCCAATACACATCTGAGAGTACTGGACACAATGAGTTGCTCCTACCACAGTTAGAGACACAGTGGGCTCCCAAGCCCTTTTTCTGGAATCAAAGGCCACTAGCAATAATGTTCTATCTATCAGGCATGGTGACGCATTCCTATAATCCCAGCACTCACAGACTGAGGTTCAGGAGCTCGCAATCAAACTGGCATATGTAGCCACACCTCGTCTCAAGAAGAAAGCAAGCAGTAACTAAAAAGAAAGGGCGAGAAACATTTCTTATGTGAACATAAGAAGCCTGTCCCAAATACAATAGACATTTCCTTCTTTTTCTGTTTGGTCCCATCTGGCTCTGAACTGCTGTTTTATAAGAAAATGTGCAGTGTATACCATTTCTTCCATGACAACTATCTGTTTCACTGGTGTCAACATCATGCCCTACCATTCCCTCCTGATGTTCTGATGTTTCTTTTCTTCACATGCACATGCCTTTGTTTCAGTGTTATGTTCTCATGAAAACATTTTTATTTGTTAGATAAATTCAGTTTTTGTAACAACTGCGCAAAGAAGTCAATAGAAATTTGAGCTGCGTGCTGCCAATCCTATGGTGTTTGTGAGCTGCTGTCTCTAAGATGCATTTCTGTTTGGGAGACTTTTTTTTCCTTTTTGACTGTGAAAAAAAGAAAAACCTCACATAGCTGCAGACCTTTGAACTTTGGCACATTATAAGTTACTTAAAATGTTTTATGGAATACTTGTGGAAAGTTGTATCATGATTGAAAGCTAAGTGTCAATGAAATTAATGTGCTGTCCGATCCCACGCTGGTCCACCTCCACACTCCTCTCAGTTTCGCAGGCTTTTCTTTCCTGAGGGAGCAGAGGTCTGGAAGGCACCTCTGAGGCGTTGTCATGAACTTAAACCTGGTGTCCAGATTCTTGGCTAGGCTCAGCTAGAGACACCTCAATAAATACCGAACAGCTTTTCTTCCGCCCGCTCTGCGGACACTTGGCAGAAGCGTTGATGACAGTTGCAAGAACATGATGCACAGCAGTATTCTTTACAGCCATTTAATCTGTGTCATCAGATCCCCAGAAACCATGATTAATAGCAGCACTTGAGTTCATCCTCGAGTTGTATATTTGGCAATGGTGAACTTTGATCTGCGTCTTCACTTTAAAGAATCATTTTGACACAAACTTCTCCTATGGTCCTTCTATCTCCTTAAGACCCTCACACAAATACCGGAGGGGAGGATGTTTAGTACTATTTCTGCTAGCTATGTGTTTATTGCACCATTTTAAGCCCTTTGGTAAGGGGTGGGGAGCACGTCTTGTCCAGACAGTGAGGAATCAGTCTTTTAGAGAACAATCTCATCCCGGAGGTTGCCAGTATATGCTTCTCAAGGTCAGCTTTGATGAAGGAGGAATGAAAGACTAGATCTCTGAGGAATTACGGGTCTGTGATTTAGTCTCAAGTGAGATTATTCTTCTATCATATAGTTATCTGAGCTAAATAATTGTTTTCCATTATTTTTATCCATTCTCTGTCCTTTATATTTCTGTATACAGAATGGTATTTTCTTCTTTTAATTCTCTTTCTAAAATATTATTACTCACTTATTATAGAAAATTAAACACACACATAATTTTACATTTTCTGATGGTCATATTAAAAAGGGAAGAGGTGAACTAATTTTTAGCAGTGTATTTAGCCAAGTATATTCAAATTTAATAAGTATAAAACATATGAATGAGAGATTTTTTACATAGTTTTGCTTTTTGTACTCTAAAATTTGTAGTTTGAACTCCAGGGACACTTGCAGCATATTCGGTTTGAATAATAAATTTTCAACATATCCTTTTTTAATCAGTAAAGTTGTGTTTATGAAGAAAAACAATTTATATTGTAGTCAGTTCTTTAAAATTTGAATTTAATTTAATTAAGATTGAGTAAAAGTAAGAATGAAATTCTGTAATTACACATTTTAAGTACTCAAGAGTCAAATGGTTGTCATGTTGAGCAACAAAGCAATAGAATCTACCCTTTGACTTCTGGGAGGCAGCCAAGGAAACGGCAGGAGTTCATATGATTTGGGGGGTCTCTTGGAGTCCTCTGATCAACAACTTGTAAGACATTTTCCCATATCTGGAACTGTTTTTGTTTGTTTGTTCATCTATGGCTCTTAACTTCATTTAAATGTTTACATAAATATAACATATTATATACACATACAACGTAGACTTGAATGGAGGAATCCTCACAAGACTTCATTCATAGAAGGAAAGTTACAGGCAATTAATGGTTGCAGAGAAAGAAAAAAAATCAGTCTTATCCAGGAATGAGCTTCTTAATAGGTTAACGAATCCCCCAAAATCAGCAAGTCAGCAATACTAACTAAATGATCTCAGTAGGCAAGTGTGTGGTGTGTGTGTGTGTGTGTGTGTGTGTGTGTGTGTGTGTGTATGTGTGTCTGAAAAATAACAAGTCATGAATTTGAGAGGGACGTGGCAGGAGTTGGAGGGAGGAGAAGGAAGGAAAGAATGATTTAGATACATTATTCATGTATAAAATTTTCAAAAATTAAATTAGAAAATGTAAAAAGAAAAGCCTGGAAATGGTACCACTAGATACTCTTCAAAAATATTATCTATTATTGTGAGCCGTTTACCTGTGTTAATGGTATGGATATCAGATCCTTGAAATTATAGAGTGTAACTGATGTATCTGATGTCTATTATAGTAGTGGAATAGTATATAATCTGAAATAAAACCAAATTTAAATATCTGTATTTATGGCAAATGGCTGCGACTCAGGATAAGTTTTCCCATAAAGACAACCTTGAATGATTGTTCAAGAAAAAAATTTTTTTTCATATCTCATCAGAATAATAAATTTGGTTATTATTTGGTATTATTAGTGTTGTAGCAGTATTAGGTTGGTCCCTGGAGACTAACACTTCAGTCTCAGCCTGAGTCTTCTCTTAATGGCCTCTTTTTGGGTTTTCCTTTGCCACATGGTTTTAGATGCAATCCAGGCTCTGTAAAAAAAAGCCCCATACCAAGGCTTCTAGACTAGAGGACAAGACAACGTGTGATGGAAATATGCATGGCTTGCATGATGCGATGATTTAATTAATGATGTTCAAAGTACTAAACTACCATAAGCTCTAACAGTTACAGGAACTGAGAATCCGTGAAGAGAATTGAAGTAATGGAAATCCAATAAAAAAAAAAAAACAAAGTTGTGTTGGCTTAGATAGGGGGAGAAGGGAGATATCAAAGAGAAGGCTGGGCTTGTCTGTTTGGTTGACCTACCATAAACTTCAAGAAAAATCTGCTGGGCCTCAACACCATCTTTCATCCTGAAACGAAAATAGGCTGGATAACGAAGATTATCACTATGGCTTCTAGAAACCATGATTTGTTTCTGCTGTTACTGAGTTTATAAAAAGAAAGCTGCATGCTCCCAAATGACTCATTTATGGCCTTCCATACTGGGGCTCTTCTCTAAGATTTTACAGCACGTGAACGTAAAATGTCCCATCAGGATGACTGTCACTTTTAGGGGCTGAGTAAAATGTAATATCTCATGAAGATCTTGAGCACATTGAAGTTATTTTTGATATCCTTTATTCTGTCGGTATATTTAGCTGCATTTTTGGGTACAGAGGTTATTGATGTGAAAAATAAGTAGTTTTTTTTTCCTATAAGTTATTTGTAATTTGGTGTTCACCTTAGCTCTCTTATAGAGAAGTGTCTTTCCTGAATAGACATCCTGAGGTTTCTGGCTGACCTATTAGAAATGAGGGTAGGCAGTTGGAGACAGTTGAGCACTCATGGCTTGACTGGAACGTGTCACAGAGCTGGGAGGTCTCTCACTTCCTTCTTGGTGTTATAGAAAAAGCCTCTGCCATCCCTAGATTTGAGCAGAGTCTGTGACTCAGTGAAGGGCGCATGTACAGGCTCCACTTTGTCTTATAGGGTAGGAGAAGGGCAAAAAGGAGGGATGAAAACAGTGAAGTCACAGGAACTGCTTTCTCACATCCTGGTTGTGATGTGTCAAAGCTGCTATATAAGAGGCATATAACAGTTAATAGGCAAGACAGTGAGAGTCTAAAACTGCCTGCCATCCCAAACCACAAACGTCTTCTTGTCACAGCAGTTTCTCCACACCTTTATTTCTGAGGAATAAATCTAGGGCCCATGGATGGTAGGCAAACCCTCTACCACAAAGCTACACTCCTGGCCCTTTCTCTCCCTTTCCTTAAGTCCTAGAGTCTACATCAGCACCTGCTGTTGGGCCCTGCTCCTGCTCCTTGACAGGTTTTGGAAAAATACAAACCATATATATATATACACACACATATATATACATATACATATACATATATATACATGAATAGTTTTATTCATTAAAATACAGCAAAAATTTTAGAGAAACAAAAGAATCAGGAAATCCAGGAGAGTGTTTGGCTTAGTGAAGGTGGGGCTTGGGGGGAAAGTCTATGAAATGAAAGAGGGAAATTTGTTTTCAAATTTTGATGGCTTGGGTTGTGAGACAAACATCTTTTATGTGAGACACTGGGGTAATGGCTTTAAAAAAAGAACACCCCCCCCCACACACACAGCTTTATGTTAAGTATAATTTTAAAGGCGTCATATGACAGACACTTTTGTCCCTCAACAAGCCTCTAAAATGGATTCTATTGTTTTGGTACTTGTCATATGGGTGCAGGCACTGAGTGTCACAGAGAGATTAAGGTGCCCAAGGTTATATAGCCAACAAAGAGCAAAGTCAAGGCTTGCACCCAAGGGTCTGGCGTCAGAGTCCAAGCACCTTGTCATCACCCTTCTGACCTATGACCTTCACATGTTATTAGGTTCTGGGGCTCCAGAGCCTGTCAGCAGTCAGTGAGACTCAGTAGTTGGTGGGCTGCAGTATCATATTCTTTCTCTGTCCAGGACACTTTCTTCTGTGTGTCACATACGGTAGAATCTGTGTTCATTTGTGTATTCAATTAAAGAAAACATTCAAGAGAGGAGACAAGGAGTTACTTAAGCACCGTGCTGCTAGCAACACTCAATTTTCATGTGTGGTATGTAGCAATCTCTCTCTCTCTCTCTCTCTCTCTCTCTCTCTCTCTCTCTCTC
>JANHMN010000020.1:20596709-20617998 GCA_030674055.1 Rhabdomys pumilio
CTCTCTCTCTCTCTCTCTCTCTCTCTCTCTCTCTCTCTCTCTCTCTCACACACACACACACACACAATTAGTTTCCAACTTGCATATTAGCCCAACTGATAGGCGTTTAAGTTCTTACGGGTATACATTCTTTGGGAATTTCGTGCTGGGAAAGGGCATGCGCAGTTTTCACAGCTTTATGCCGACATTTTGTACTCTTTGCAGCAATTGCCTGCTCAGATGTTGGCACGACCCCACAAAGTCAGCGCTGCGGATAGAGAAAGACTGTCCGAGACTGTCCACCCAATTTTGCAGCTGAGCGCGGCCTTCCACGGTGACTGAGGAGAAAACGTGTGAGCCAAAACACATGCGCTCTTGAGTGCAGCCCGTTTCCCCCCTGCCTCAGCTCTGTGAAATCAAAGTTTGAGGCACCACGGGAGCTCTTTTAAAATGTCCTGGCCAGCTTTGCTGCAGCCCAGATGTTGTTCCAGTCCCCGGCTGCAAGCTCCCATCATCGCATGACCCGACCGTGCGCCTGCAGACCTGCCCCCTCCACTGGCACTGCTCCGTCCATGTTGCAGATGCCACAGCTCATTTCTTTGAAGTCTGTATGTTTTTTTAAAAAACACCCCTTTCGACAGTTTTGGCCCAGCTTCTTATTATATAAGCTGATCTGTTGGAACATCTGTCACTGTGTGGCTTCAGCTCCCATCCTCCACCGGAGTGTAATAACTTGACGTTAATAAATAATGAGGCAGTGGTGAGTTTAACACATATATTATGGGCATTGAGGCTAAAATGGCAGACTTTCATCTTCCAGGAAGACCAGCTTAGATTAAATAAACAAGAGGAATACAGCTAGGGTCCAGATGAACACTTCCAGCCATTGCTCACTTATGAAATTATCACGTATCTTACATAAATGATTGTCTCTTTGTGAATAGCTTTCCACAGCGGCAATGAGAAAGGCTGAGGCCTCATGGCTGGAGATGTATTAACACAATAATTCTCATTCTAAGCCTTCTGAGATACCAGTTCTTTGAACTCTTCCTTCCAGTGAAAGTATTTTCTTAGTAGTCTCATGTTGCCTCCTTCATGAAGAATAAACTCTACTGTAATGTTATAGGCTTCCGTAACTGGCACCTGAGACTCTCCCTGGCACGGCACCTGCTGGCACATTATTCCTCTGTAGAGTTGCTGTGAGTATCTGGTATGTGGATATGCTTGGCTCGATGCTAGTGGATGCCCTTTGGGAAAATAGAAAGAGAGGTAGAATCTGGTTATTTCTGGGAATGAAACCCAATATTTTTGAAATTCAGATTTATTTCCATTTATTTGTCTCCAAAGATAATCTAAAATCAAGGCAAACACACCCAGAGAAATGGTAAATGGAATGTGTCCCCAGCTTTTGTTCTTCAGTCTTCAGACACAAACTTTGTACACTCTCACCCTTATTTAAGTGCCCTGGACTGCCTATCTTTCACATCATAAATGCTGTCTTAAGTTAGGGACAGCTCTGTCTGGTTTAGCCTGTACAATTCAGCTTTGTGTCATGCATCCTGAAGCTTAATAAATATTTAATGGAAGAGGAAACCGTGCTAGAAGCAAGGTCGGCTAGTATTTTTCCCATTCAGAAATGAGGGAGCAAAGGAAGAGAATTGTGCTTGCTTTCTTTGGCTTAGGGAATGGGACTCAGGCACTGACTTCTGGGAGCCTCCATTTTAGAGTGAAGATGGTATAAAAGTCTAAAGAAACAATTAAAAATGAGAAGGTCAGCCTGAGTCAGTAGGTACTCGTGGCAAAGTGAAAAAGAACAGTGGGGGCTCTTCTCTACAGGAAGTCACGCCCTCTGCTGGTCCCTTTAGGGAGTGTTTCTGCCATAGCTGGCTCGGGCTATGGGAGAACTCACTTTCACCCTCTTGGCAACAGTTCAACACATTCTGGCAAGTTCTGAAATATAAGGACTATAATGTATCACAGACTTGATCACAAAAACAACTTCTCCTGCCCACTCTGATTTCTACAGTTGACCTGTGTGAATGCAAGCTAGGGAACACATACACATCCTTTGTCTTCACAGAGACAGCCTCCCTGTAGCTCTATACTTTCCATGTAGGTTCTTACATAGGAATGGGTTTATTTTTGACTATAGTCCTTTCCAATAACACTATTATATTATGCAAATATTGATGTAATTTCCTTCCTGATTGATTCCATATATGTATTAATTAGCTTATCGTGCCTACATGCAGACAACTAAAATACTGAATAATGTTCATATTCATTTTTATCCTTGGAGTATGTTAAAATGCTCTCAATGAGGAAGAATCGTTGAGTTTTTTGATTTATTGGTAATTTAGCCTATTCATTTTGTCACAATTCTATTACCAATTCATGACATAATAACTCATATACCAGAGCAAAAAAGTTCACAAAAATATTAATATATTGATTTAGTTATTTATATTTTACCCCTCCTTTTTTAACTGCCAGAACTGCAGGGTTTTTGGGGGATCTGTTTGTTTTTGCAGACACCCTTATAGCTCTCAGCAATCATGGGTACACTTCTAGCTCCCAAGGGAGAGCTTTCGTGTGTTGGCATAGCTCCCAGTTGAGGGATGGTCCCATCCATCCATCCATCTCAAAAATATTAACCCAGAATTGCTCCTGTCTAAAGGAAATACAGGGACGAAGAGTGAAGCAGAGACTGAAGGAAAGGCCATCCAGAAACTACCCCACTTAGGGATCCATCCCATATGCATCCACCAAACCAGACACTATTACTGATGCCAAAAAGTGCTTGCTGACAGGAGCCTGATATAGCTGTCTCTTGAGAGGCTCTGCCAGAGACTGACCAATACAGATGTGGATGTTTGCAGTTAACAATTGGTCTGAGCTCAGGGACCCCAATGGAGAAGTTAGGGGAAGGACTAAAGGAGCTGAAGGGGTTTGCAACCACATAGGAAGAACAACAATATCAACCAACCAGACCCCCCAGAGCTCCCAAGGACTAAATCACCAACCAAAGAGTACACATGGAGGGACCCATGGCTCCAGCTGCATATGTAGCAGAGGATGACCTTATCTGGCATCTGTGGGAGAGGAGACCCCTGATCCTGTGAAGGCTTGATGACCCAGCATAGGGGAATGCTAAGGTGGTGAGGCAGGTGTGGGTGGGTGGGGGAGCACCCTCATAGAAGCAGGGGGGAGAGGGATGGGATAGGGGATTTGAGGAGGGGAAACCGGAAAGGGTGATAACATTTGAAATGTAAACAAATAACCAATAATTTAAAAAAAAGAAATCCCATAAAGTACTTAGTTTTTCTTCTTATTCCTCAATTCATCTACTTAAAGTACAGATATAATCCTAGATGTGGAAGAACTAATTTTGCGAGGACCCATATTGAGACAAAATAAAGAGAAATGTAGAATTGAAGACTTGAGTCAGTTGTCAAGGGCGGTGCATGCCAAAGTGTAGATTCTGGGCTTTTCCCAGGGGTTAGACAGAGACCGTGGTAGCGGCTACTCTGGATAGAGTGGAGTAGAGGAGCGGCTGTAGAGAAGGAATAGTCTTTTTTTTTTCTTTTTGGTTTTTCGAGACAGGGTTTCTCTGTGTAGCCCTGGCTGTCCTGGAACTCACTCTGTAGACCAGGCTGGCCTCGAACTCAGAAATCCGCCTGCCTGTGCCTCCCAAGTGCTGGGATTAAAGGCATGTGCCACCACCACCCAGCTGGAATATTCTTTTATTAAACATTAGGTATGTGTTTATTTTGCTTGTGTATGTATGTATGTATGTATGTATGTATGTATGTATGTATGCATCCATGTATGTAGGTTCATGCCTTGCTGCATATTTGGTAGCTGTTCGGTCCCTTAGTGCTAAGCATTCAGTTTAGTGCTGTTTGTGGATTGGCTTGAAAGTTGAGAATGTTGTTGTTGCCATTTCAGTAGACAGTTAGAAACAAACCAACCAAGAAAATCTATACTCGTCTAACAGATGGGTTTTAAAAAGTAGTTCATGAACTACTTTTGAGCCCACCAACTTTGTGACATCTCTCAAACAGAAACTAGATTCCTAAGTGTCAGGACAATACAAATGAGGTTGTAAAATGGTTGCTGGATCTGTTACAATTTCCAAGTACAGCTGGGAAAAAGTTGTAGAGGACGGTCTATGTGTTTGGATTGATTTAGTCCCGAGGGACTTCTGGGTGATGATGGGCGGTTGCAGGAGAAAATCGTGTGTGTGCGAGTGTGTGTGTGTGTGTGTGTGTGTGTGTGTGTGTGTGAGCATGTGTATGTTTCTTGGTCAAGGGAGGAGTCTTTTTTATAAGAAATCTCTAATATATAGAGGTTAACATGCAATTGCAAAGATTGTTCTTGCTTTGGCTTAAAACAGTCTGAAAAGCATGCAGGGCAAGTTGTACCATCTGTGAGGAAGGAATAAATCTTACCCATCTTCCACCTAGCCTAGAATCAGGGGCACTTTTTGATAACAGAATTATGTACAGATCAAGCTAATGAACCTAAAGCTCAGAGGAAGAAGGTTTTTAAGGCTGTGAGAACTTACAAGATTAAGATAAAGTGCCACTCCATCACCCTAGAGAGTGAAATAAATACCTTCTTAGATCCAAGTATCTGTGGTTTCCTAGGCTTCCTGCCTCATTGCTGAATGAGAACAATGGAAAACAGGATGTACATTTATACATCAGCACTGTTTGCCTCCAATGGAATGAGGGATAGTGACCCTCTCCAGATCACCCTTTGTTGATTGCCTAGCTGACCTAAGCATCAATCCATCAGAAGTCTGTTTCCCAAACTCAACTGCTTCCAAATGCTGGGGAGCTAGAAATACTTCTCTTCTTATTTGTTTGTTTATTTATTTATTTATTTATTTATTTATTTATTTATTTTTGGTCTTGGTTGTAGAGGGTTTGTCCTCTCTCTCTCTCAGGGCCCACCTATACCAGAGGGTAAATATTGAGGTGTTTCATCTTCAATACAACTGTCGCTAATATGGAACCTTAACCTACTTCTGTACCTACAAATACCATCTTCATGGTGTTTGAATGATATATCTGTGGGATGCAAATGCTTTGGTGTTTTTTCTAGTTACAACATCTTACCTCTTTTTCCTCATATGGAGCTTCTGCGGGGAAGAACTGAGCCAGTATGGGATGTGGAAGAGACTGTATAATAAAATGATGACTGAGTTCTTCGTCTCTGAAATCTACCACGGTATCCTTGAAATTAAGCTAATCATTCTTGTCCAGTGGACAGAAAAAAAAGTACAGTAAAGCTTTAAAGAAAAGAGGTTAGCAGTGAAATTGAAGGCCTAGAATGGAGACAATTACTGGGCAGATTCAAACAGTAGTACACATTTGTGACCTCTTCTTTTTTCTGAGGAGGATGGACTGGGGTTCTGTGGCTTAGATAGTCTCATTTATTACCTTTGGAGGGACACTAAGTAGTATTCACCTTACAATCAAGTAGGACACATTCGGAAATACCTCTGTAAGAATGTATCTATTAATATATCTAATAATTGTTTATTAGATACTTTATTTTGCTCTGGCTTTTAATAAGAGATGCATGCAATGTTTTTTAACTTCATCTCTTCTAGCTTGTCTTGTCTTACACAGATGATAAAAGGCCTCTGCAAGAGAAGGAAAATCAAGAAAAGTTGATAGTTTACAGAACTTAACTCTCCCTGAGCTTTTGTCTTTCCACTATGTCCTGAGTAACCAAATTTTGCATATGAATTTTTTAATCGTTTCTTTAGTTTCATAATCATAGAAAGAAATAAATTGCTTTCTCTACAACATTCATATACAAACTCTTAGAAATTTTATAAGTTCAAGTCCTTATATTTTGCAGTATAAAAAACAACCTTGGGTGGTTCCCTAATATCTCCAAATCTCAGGTTACTAATCTTTGCAAGATGCTGATAATGTCATATACTTCATAGAGATGCTGCAACGTTGTTAAGCCATCTTGTAAACACAAAGCTCTGTGACAGTTCCAGACACAGAACCAACCCCATGTGTTCACAGCATCTCTATATGGAGTGCAAGAATATCCCTTCAAAGATGTTTGCTGACATTAGATGTGAGGAAGTCTTGGTGAAGCTCCCTGGGCTACTTGATTTAGCCAAGAAAAAAAAAAGTTGACATTATGTCAGGTGTGCAGTAGTATTAATTATGTCTAGAACCGCTGTATTTTCATTATAAAGGAGTGTTTATTTGCATGTGAACTTTCATCTGAGCCCTTATAATATGGCATTGATTTAAAATCACCTAGGATATCTGAGATTCTAAAGACAGGCAGTTCTTACACATGGGGAGGGAAGATGCACCATTATTAACACACTTCATTACATGTCATGTATCATTATCACACTTTCTTTGATCCAGCATCTGTATTGAAAAAAATAATAAAAAAATGTAGAGATAAATCTTAGAGGGTTTATGCTCACCTTCTCTTTACTTTCTTTCATTGTGCCAGTTAGAAATCCTCTAGAAGGGTAACATATCCATTAGTTGGACCAGGCCTGTTACACGTTCTTACTATTCGATACTATGCAATATAAAAACGGAAGCCAGCAACTATGAAATCCAAAGGGATTTATATCTGAATATTATGTTGTTTTGTTAGTGTTAGTGATACAGGCTAAGCTAGATTTCTCCATCTTTTTACAATGTTTTTAAAGGACCACTGGCTGTCTTCAAACCCCAGCATAACCAGCTTGAAATCAGGGGGAGTTGGTTTTGGCTCACAGTTTCAGAGATTTCATGCCTTGTCAGCTAAGTTCACTGTTTCTGAGCATGTGGTAAGTCAGGACATCATAGTCACAGGTCAGGATGAAGGGAAGTTGCTCATCGTATGACTTCTAAAAGTAAAGAAAAAGATAGATTCAACCCTTAATGACATGTCTTTATTGACAGACTTCCTCCAATTTTTTCCGTACTTCCAAAAGTTTCTGACAACTTCCAGTATGCCATTGAAATTATAAAGTCATCAGTCAATTCACTAATTTATAGGTATAAGGTCAGGCTGCTCATGACCCAATTATTCATCAATGATTGGATCTATCTGCTGGGGACCAACCAGGCTTCAACACGAGTAACTTGGGGGGAATCACTTAATATTCAAGCTATAATGATGGAATTATTTGCTTCTAAAGCAGAATTGATAATAATAAATTTTTTCTACTCAATAATCTTCACAGTTTAGAAGAGGTAACAAGTCTTTTAAAAAGACATACCCAAACATGGTCATCCTTGACATCAACTATAGTTAGGAAATGTAAGTTCATCAATTTTGGATGTGATAAATGGATTTTTAGGGCCTTAATTGTAGATTCATCTTTTAACATAGTGTATGGATAAATAATGTTTTAAAAATGAATAAATAGGACCAATGTGAGTGAAGTCACTCAATCACGCATTTGCTGACGTGCGCCATGGAAATGACAGTCTCTTCTACCTACATACGACGACATTCATGAAAAATTCCCCAGTTAGAGCAAATAAGATGGGGAAGGTTTATTGCAAAACAAGTGAAATATGATAAAAATCTGGGTCTTGACATTCATTCTGTTCTCCTTTGGGGTCTTTAAAGTCATTCTTAGGATCAACTCACCAAGTTCTAATAGTTGAGGAGGTTTGGGTATTTTTGACATAGGTCATTAGATGGTGTAAGTAGAGACCTGAAAACAGGGGTGGTTATGATAAAAGTGTATGTGAGAGTTGGTTATGGTGACACATATCGTGTGCCTACCACTTTGAAGACAGGCAGAGGCTGGCTGATCACCAGTTGGAGGCCAGTCCAAGCTGCATAAAAAACTCTGTCTCAGTAAACAACAAGTAGCCATGTGATGTCTACTGTGGTGACAAAAAAGTACAGTGTAAATTAGGTCTGAAACAATTTGGTTAAAAACAAACAGGACATATTAGCTTGCTAGTGGGCATCACTCCACAGTCTGTAATAATGTGAAAGCATCAACTTGAATATAAACAATGTGTGTTTGTTGGTTATATGCCAGTAAGTCTGGGAAGAATCCAGTGCCATCACTAACTTTAAATAAACGAATAAAATGCATATTCATGTGAAATAGTGAATTGGTCAAAAACTAATATTCTCACTTATTATTTTAAATAGAGGAGCATTTTTATTTCATTCTGTCCTTACACTTTCCAGAACTGAACTACTTTGGGGTTATAGATGCCCACTGATCACCAGCAAAGGCAGATCAAATACTCTGTGGAGGACCACTTCCTCTGTTAATGCTACAGATAGCAGAGAGTGAAGGTAAGCCACAAACTGACATGCAAAGGCACAAACACACTGGAAGTTAGGTGCAGGGAAGAAAAAAGATCAGATGTGAACAATGCCATTTCAAACATTTAACAAAATGAGGAATGTAGCAACTGAGAGCAGCATGTAACAATTACGACAAAAAACTTGAAACATTTAAGTTTTAAAGATATTTGTTGTAATTTTTGCAAAGACCCGATGAATGATTAAAAAAATAACACACCAGAGACAAATGAAAAGAAGAGCATAAGAAATTCTGTGTCACTCAGAAGACAAAAAGAGTGGCAATGTGAAGCAGGATAGAATGGTTGAGTATTTTGAATGGACACAGCCTTACTCGTATTTATGAAGGTTCTGGGAGAGACCCAAGAAGGAACAGAAGAAACGTGTAACAAAGAAACTGTCATGAATTCCACAAAACTCCTAAGTAGTATGACTATACATTTCAATAAGTAAGGCATAACCCAATCAGGATAAAGGAAAAGAAACCCATCATTTTTTAATAAATGCATCAGAGAAAAATTTAAAAACAAGACAAGAAGCAAGTACAGAGAGCAATCAGAGGAAAAGGGACAGCCCACTGAGAGCTGGCCAGCAGAGAGAGGGTGAACTCCTAGGCAGCAATGGAAGCCTCAGGACCTGGTTGTAAAGCTGGTAGGAGACAGACACTAATGTCCTCAATGTCTCCATCTTTCAAGCACAGAGCCAGGCTTGGTAATACCTACATCCTAAAGCTGAGACGGGAGCATCATGAGTTCCAGTCTTTGGTTGATAAAAACTAGGCTCTGAATGTTCTCAACACAAAAGAACAGTATCTGTCTGAAGTGATGGGTGGACCAATTATCCTGATGTAATTGTTACATCTTATACACATACCTGAAATATTATATAGTACCACAAGCATCACATGTCAACTAAAATGAGAATATCTTCAAAGTCCCATGACACAGTATGTGGTACTGTGTGATTTTTCTACCCTGACTCTCCCCATCTTATCAAAAAGTCACCTATTGTAACCTATTAAATTGATTATATATTCTAATAGCAACAACCTGCAGTTTGGAAAATACCATTTTAGACCAATCTTTTAATGTAAGGAAAAGAAAAAAACCTAGAAGCTTAAAGGCACCTGTGATTGGCTGACGTCAGGTTATAGCTTTCGGTTTTGTTTCTCTCTTGGGTATGTGTGTCATGCTTATGACTCTGCTTTGTCTGCTTCCTTCTGCCAGGCCCTGGCTAAGCTCCCTAGAAAATAGGTCCTAGGGCAGAGGTCCCCAGAGCCAGTGGAGGTCTTAGTAGTTCTTGTTCAGGAATGCAGGGATTGACTGCATTTTTTTCCTACTAGACAATTTGGTCTCAAGGAAACCAAGCCGGTATAGAATGTGAGGTGAGTTAGGCCTTGCCCCTTCATTTATCTTCCTTTAATCAAACAGACTAAACGTTTTCATTGGAGAGAGACAGTTGTTATGCTTGGCTTTCTTGTGTCTCCAGAGGTATTTTTCTTAGGAATGTGTTAATAGCTGCAAAAATCTTAACACGTCTTCAAGTGCCTCTCATGTTAGGAGATTCCTCCCAGTTGTGGGAAAAGTGGCTGTCAGTTAGCTTCGTATTGAAGCAAAATCAAAATGTTTCTGACAGGTCAATTAAGTTCTTCAAATGACCTGTCTTTAAGCAGTGTGCAGCTGGAAGGTTCAGAAGGAGAGACACTTTTCTTGCCAACCCTGATTTCTTCAGACCTCTTTCACTTCCAAGGCCCAAAGAATGGCTAACTTCAGACCCAGTGGCAACCAGATTCAGGAGTTTCCAACTTCAATGTTCTGTCTCCTGTGCTGTACTCTCCAAGTTTCTTTTTTGTTTGAAGAGATGGGGACATTTAAATATCAATTTATGTAATAAATAGGAAGTATATTGCATGGAGAGCAGAGGAAAGTAGCAGGCTAATGTTCAAAGGAAGAGGATTTCTACAAATAGCAGTTTGTTTTTGTTACTTCTCCCAAGTATTTTTTTTAATGAAATTAAATGACAGGACAGTATCTCTACAGAGATCTAGGAGTGCAACTGGGATAATTTACTCTAGGGATTCTTATGATATGATCTGAGCATCTGATTTCCTCTAAGGTTGTAAATTACAGTGTGTTGTACTGAAAGAAAGATTTTCTGTTGGAATCAAAAGAGATCTGCTGGCAAATGGCATCTCTGTGCCTAGAGAGAGCAGCTAAGCAAAGTCTTTCTTTCCCAGAAGGCTCCTTGATATTCTGTCTGCTGCTTCCTGTTCAGATATCAGCAGGCTTGCCTCCTTACACCTACCCTGCTCCTTCTCCTCCTTTTTACATTGAGGGCGAGAGGCATGAATAGGATGTGGTGAATGACACTTTGCCCAAAGCAAGCCTCTCTTCCATTCTTAAAGGACATTAGTTTTGTGTGTCTTTGGAAGTACATCAAACGATCACTTAGAAGTATGATTCACTGAGGACAGTGTGTTCATCAGCTCAGTAAGAATAGCTTCAGGCTGTGGACCACTAGACTGCAATCTCCTTGGATACAATTTATAACTTCATTATATCCCAAGAACTGAGCACGGTACTTACTGTCTGGTATTATGCTTAGTACATATTGTAGTAAAGAATAAAACAGCAGTTAATTGATATAAATTATATTGGTCCCAAACAGTGTTCTTAATGGGTGGAACACTGTTAGACAGTCTACATGCAGAATGGATTTCAAGTGGACTCTCTTCCTTTCTAAAGTCAGGAAATGGGCAACTACAGGGATGTATATTGGTGCCTTCTATTTCAAGACTTGAGCAGGGTCCAGAGAAAGGAAGGCATTTCTGAATGAGGTGTTTGCACTCTCATCAGGAGATGAAGTTCTTTGCCTGGGTCCTCAGCTCACTCAGCATCATGAAATGGTACAGACACAGACAAAAGACATGGCTTTTAAAGGGTTTTCATGCATCCACTAGTTTCCCTGCAACCTGGCCCCACAACCTATTACTGAAACTTCTATGGCCTTGGGCAGGCCAGGAAATAGTTTTAATTTGCTCAGGTCCTAAATTATAGACTGTGCGTTTGCAATTGTTTTGAACTAGTCGGCAAAGGCATAGTTTTCAACAGGTTTTAAAGGAGAAACTCTAGTTCACAGGTTAGGGTGCTTTATACTATTGTACAGAAAAATGAAATTTGACATTTTCTTGCCCGGAGGAGTGGTGGAGTTGAGCAGTGTCCAAAGAAAGTGACTAGGACTCGCCCTGTGCTAAGCTGGTACAACATTTTTACTTTATTATTAGTGCTTTTTGTGAGGTAGAGGCACTATTTAGGCAACATGTATCAAACTAGCCCAACAAATTGTCCAGGAATTTAACATATTAAAGGTAGACAGTGATCTTTGTGACTATATGTTGGGCTTCTCTCAGGGGGTCTGTAATGTCATTGTAACATGTATGGATTTAATTTAGGGGGCTGATAAATATGAACTCAGAGCCAACACCGATTCTACTGAATTCAACGTACGCATGCTCTGTGCTCTGTGTTTTTCCGTACCATTGAACCCTTTGCCACAGCAGTCAGCAAAATTTCCAAGCTTTGTTATCACTTAAGTTTACACTTATATTCTGGCAGCTTGTGCTTTTAGGTTTTCTTCTATGTATTTCCTGATTAACTTGGTGGAGATCTGGGTTCTCAGTTACATGCAACAAACCGATCCTTCTTTAAATGATTTCTGCAATCCCAGATAGATTCTCCAGGTAGACAAAAGAGCCACCCTACTTAGACTAACTCCAGGTGAATGTTTCAAGGCAGATGGTACTCAGCAATGCACTCACACAACGTAGATATATTGATAAGAGATGAAACAAACACAGATGAAGTCTTTAGCATTTATGTATGTATGTATGTATGTATGTATGTATGTATGTATGTATGTATTTATAGACTGGGCCTCACTCTGTAGCTTGGCACCATAGCCTAAGCAGCTGTCTCTGCTTCCCTTGGCTTTACAGGCATGCACCAAGACACCAAACTGAGGGTTTGTTTTTCTCCTTTTTATAGACAGACTACATTAAGTATTATTAAATTTTCCTTGTGGTTTCCTCTTTTGCTTCTCAAGAGATTTCATGTAAGAAGTGTTGGCTTTAGCTTATCTACAGGTTACTGTTAGGTTATTCAGCTTCAGAACGAAAGCCCCTTCAGTCGCTTCCCCCAATGTGGTACAAGATCTGTTGTTTTTTGTTTGTTTATTTGTGGGTTTGTTTTTACACTGTCCTTTGGAAGGATTTCACCCGGGTGGCGCTTTCTTCACCTGGCCTCTGCATTCAGACTTTGTCCCTTTGCCTCTGCTAGTTCTCTCCTTAGGAAAGGCACACAGTTAGTTTTCATTAATACTCCAGACCTTTAGAGCATCATTAAAAATGATAACCTCAGTTTATACAGCCTGGGGACTGTGGCTTCTAAACACATTTTAGAGAGAAAGGTCTCAGAATAAACATTACTTTTTAATGTATAATGCCCAAAGTGATTTCACGAAATTATATTAATAGAGCTCCAGAATTATCTGCTTGCTATCAGACTATAGATTATCCAGACCAGTTTTGGACTGAATAAGCAACATTGTTGACTTTAAAGTTGTTTATATTAGACATTAGTCATAATATTATCCTATAATGTACTAACCAAAGGAAATTCTTTAGTTGGCTTTCATTTGGAACAAGCTACAATACTCCAAGGAATGGTTTTTTTCCACTCTAAGTATCAGAAGTGCTGGGGATGGAGTGATAAGATGGCTCCCATAAAAGTTAGACATTAGTAGAACATAATAGAAAAACAGCTTGATCCTGGTGGCACACATCTGTAATCTTAGCTACCATGAAGACTAAAGGAACAGGGTTATTAATTTAAGGCCAGTCTAGGCTACAAAATGTGAGTTCCATAACAGCTTGAGTTCTATAGCAAGACCCTGTCTCATAAGGAAAGAAAAAAAGGGGGGCGGGGGACCTGCAATGTGACTTAGCTGAACAACGAGTGTTTACTTCATGGGAGGGCCTGAGTTGAATATCTATTACAAAAGAAAAAGTGAAAAAATAAATTTAATAGCTAGAGAAATCTTGAGCTTAAGAGCAATGCTGGATGTACCACTTGAAACTACATCATAGCACCATAGTTACTAAAGCAGTATTGTACTAGCACAAAAATAGACCCAGAGCCCACTAAAGCAATAGTGCCCACAGATAAATCCTAGCCACCAGATTCTTGACAAAGGTGGTGGCCAAATTATATGTTGGAGAAATATACACCGATAACAAGTGGAAAACTGGATGTCCACATGCAGAAGAATGAAAGTTGACTACTCTCATCCCATTAAAACACTGACTCAAAAAAAAAAGGATAAAAAATCTTAATACGAGAGACAAAACTTTAAAAATACTAGAGAAAACTTATGGAAGATTCTCAAGATACAGGCATAGGCAATGGCCTCTTGCAAAATGTCCTACGTAATTCAGGGAATGGTAAGAATTGACGATCAGGATCACATTAAATTAAAAAGATTTGGCACAGCCAAAGAAAACAATCAAGTGTCTACAAAATGAGAGACAGTGGTTTTCGGTTTTTCTTCTTATAGTAAATTAACATTCAGAATATGTAAAAAAGTTAGAAATATTAAATGCCAAAAAGAAAAAAAAAATCCCCAAAGAATTCAGTCAATAAATGTGTAATTGAATTGAAAGGACAGTTCTCAGAAGAAAAAAATTGGTCAATAGTTATATGAAAAAAAATGTTCATCATCTTTAGCCATCAGGGAAATACAAATCAAAACTTTGCTGAGATTCTGGGTCACCTCAGCCAGAGCAGCTATCATTAAGAAAACAATAAAATAAACAATATTGGGAAAGATGTGGGGGTGGGAATAAATATGCTGCTTGGGGGAATACAAGCTGATCCAGACACTATGGAAATCAGTATGGAAGTTCTTCCAAAAGCTAATACTATATTCTATGACCAGATTCTCCTGGGCATATATCCAAAGGAATCGGCTTGTTGGAGAGGCACCCGCACGGCCCCTTTTAATTCAGCAGCATTCACAGTATCTAAGTTACAAAGTCGAGCTCAATGTTCATTTGCAGCTGAATGGATAAGGAGCATGTGATACACATATACAACGAAGTTTTAAAAGTTTTTATTTATTATTCTTTGTGTGCATGATGTGTGTGCACACATGTGCTATACGTGCTATAGTGCTGATGCAGACAACAGAAGACAGCTTTGTGGGGTGAGTTTTCTCACGTCACCACTATGCAAGTTCTGGGGATTAACACCAGGACATTGGCTAACAGGGAAGTGGTTACTTACTGAGTCACCTCACTGCCCCCACCCATGAAGTTTTATTTAGCCCAAAAGAACAAAATGGTTCAGTTTCCAGGAAGATAGATGAAAATAAAGATTGCCACGGTAAACAAGAAGACAGTCTCCCAAAAATAAGCATTACATGTTTCTTTCGTCTGTGAAATTTAAGACACAGGGAGAGTGGGGTTGGAGCAGGATGTTAAAGTCCAGGAGGTATTGGGAATGTGAAAGAGAAAAGCGGGTTGGGAACAGAGGGAATCAGAATGGTCAGATATAGATACTACATAATAAATCCTAAGATAAATAAAATTTCCAAGGCAGGTCTTCTAGAGGAATCCAGGCGCTGGCCACCTTCACTGCCTTTACTAAAGGTCACGTGGGTAAATACTTTGTGTGAATACTTTGTCCCCAATTGATGGAAATACTTGGGAAGCATTAGGAGGTGTGGCCTTGTTGGAGGTGTGTCAGTGGGGGCCTGAGTTTCAAAAGGCACAGGTCCTTCTCCGTGTACTTGTGAGACGTGAGATCTCAGCTGCTGCTTCAGTTGCCTGCTGCTGTGTCTTTGCTCTTAGCTCCACTGTCACGAGCCACAACCCTCTGAAACTGTAAACTCAAACACCATCTTTTCTAAGTTGCCTTGGCCAATAGTGTTTTATCACAACACTAGAAAAGAAAGCAATGCATTTTATTTCCATTTTCGAGTAAGAAACATCTATCTTTGGCCCTGACCCTGATAACAGTACTTATAAAATAGCCCCACCACTAGTGCTTCTGTTCTGCTTGTTTTGTGACAGTTTCTTACTGACTTGGAACCTGCTACATAGCCCAAGATGGTCCTGAATTCTAAATCCTCCTGCCTCAACTCCACCCCCAGCCCCTGAACGCTAGCAAGAATGTGGCAGGTTTGTACCAGCACAGCCCATTTACACCGTGTGGGGCTTTTGTTGTGTCAAGAACACTCTTGACTTTCCTGACTTTTAAAAGATTTTCTTTCCTAAATTGCAAATATATTGTCTTAGGGCTTCTATTGCTTGGAAGAGACACTATGACCACAGCAAATTTTAGAAAGAAAAACATTTGATTGGGGCTGACTTACAGGTTCGGAGGTTTAGTCTATTATTGTCACAGTGGGAAGGAAGCATGGACACAGGTAAGCAAGCAGACACAGTGCTAGCAGGTATCAGGAAGAGAAAGTGACACTGGGCCTAGCTTGAGATTCTGAAACCTCAAAGCCTAACCTCAGTGATGTACTTCCTCCAACAAAGGCACATCTCCTAATAGTATTACTCCCTATGGGCCTGTGGTCTTCTATTAGTTCTACTACCTATGGGCCTGTGGTCTCCTAATAGTTCTACTCCCTATGGGCCTATGGTCTCCTAATAGTTCTACTCCCTATAGGCCTATGGTCTCCAAATAGTTCTACTCCCTATGGATCTATGATCTCCTAATAATTCTACTCCCTATGGGCCTGTGGTCTCCGAATAGTTCTACTCCCTATGGGCCTATGGTCTCCTAATAGTTCCACTCACTATGGGCCTGTGGTCTCCTAATAGTTCTACTCCCTATGGTCTTGTGGTCTCCTAATAGTTCTACTCACTATGGGCCTGTGGTCTCCTAATAGTACTATTCCCTATGGGCCTGTGGAAGCCATTTTCATTCAAACCACCACACATATGCTGAAGTTTATTGCAACTTTCTATATCTGTTAACGTTGGTATGGTATCCTCTTGATAGTTTTTTTTCTATTGTTAAACCTTGAATTATTAACCTTCTTTTTTACATTTATTTATTTATTTTTGTTGGTTATTTTATTTATTTACATTTCAAATGTCCCTGTTTCCCCTCCACAACGCCCCCACCCCATCCACCTCCCCTTGGCCTCTATGAAGGTGCTCCCCCATCTGGCCACCCACTCCCTCCTCACTGCCCCGGCATTCCCCTACATTGGGGTATTGAGCCTCCACAGGACCAAGGGCCTCCCCTCCCATTGATGCCAGACAATGCCAGCCTCTGCTACATATGTAGCTGGAGCCATGGGTTCCTCTATGTGTACTCTTTTGTTGGTGGTTTAGTCCCTGGGAGCTCAGGCGGTGGGAGGGGGGGGGCCTCCAGTTAGTGGTTAGTTGATGTTGTTCTTCCTATGGGGTTGCAATCCCCTTCAGCTCCTTCAGTCCTTCCCCTAATTACCCAATACTTTATTTGTAAGTCTTATATTTGAATTCACAAATTAAATGTACCTTAATTTTACCTTCTTGATTTGTCCTCATTTTGAGGCATGAGGTAAGGGGAGAAAGAAATCTCAGTAGGGAAAATGGCCTCTTAGCATTTTAGTAAGACTAAGTCTGTGTAGATTATTTTTTTCCTTCAATTCCTCATTCCAATAGAAGAAAAAATATTTCATGCCCTCTGACATTAACTAGAAAGCTAATTTCCTATGTGTTTAATTTTGGCAATTCTTTCCTTTACGTAATAGTGGGAAGATGAGAAGTTCTTTTTGACATCTCTGATGTAAATTTGGTTAGAATGACATCCTTGTAGGAACATTTCTGTCTTTGGGATCAAAGATTTTTTTTTTTTTTTTGGCAGAATGAGAAAGAATTAGCAGGTTAGTTTTAGGGGAGAGTCTGTCTGCTTTTAACAGCTTGTAAGAGAAGATGTGTCTTCTTTTAATAACAGCTCCAGATAGGTGAACTTAATAGAAGACTGACTCAGCATGTTCAAAATGGGAACCAATGATCTTACTCCCCAAGCCTCTTCTTTCTTCCATTCTCCCTGACTCAGAAGCGGCATCTGTAATTGTCACCTCCTGAAAGTGACATCCCTCTTCATCTCTCTCCTCATTCCCTTCAAACCCTGGAGCTGAGCCTGTCCCCTCCTTCCTCACTCTCTTGTAAACACCAACTCCCAGGAATGAGCCTCTGCTCTTTCCTCAGTTCTTAACCACCGAGAGTAAATTTACCTCTATTCCCCTCACTCTTTTACATCTAACAATCTCTGGGCCTGAAACTACCTCCTTCCTCTTACTCTCCCATTCAGTAACTACTAAGACTTGATTTTATACATCTATCTTAGAGATATGTAGCATATACCTAGGAATCTTGTAGGCCAAGTAAAAGTGTGAGCAGTATGTATTTTGAAGAGAGAATGTGCCATCTTCCTGTCAGGCAAAATGTTGTCATAAAACCTATGACTTGGTACTGGATATATTTATAAGAAGTTGGAAACTTAGATTTTATATAAAATGCTTCAATTTATGATATCAACAAATTCAGGCAGATATGGAAGGCCAGTCGTATTAGCTCATTTCATACTCTTAGCAGCCCTGAGAATTGTAGTGGGTCAGACCTGTGAGAAGAGCTTCCTGAGCAGAGGAATAAGACTCCCAAACCTGTTTGAGAGAACAAGTCTTCTCCTTTCTACACTGACAGGATATTCTCTGCTGCCGTGATTGGAGGAAGCTGAAGTTGGAGAGGTGGGCAGGGTTAAGTCATAAGCCCTCACAAGAATTTCAAATTTTATTCTAATTGTCAACTGAAGATCTTGGCATCATTCAGGTGGGAAATACAAAGGGCTGGCTCTTGCTCTGAGAGTTCTCTCAGCTTCTTGTATGAAGGGCTGAGAGTCGGGGATGAAGATGGAGATGGCAAGCTTGGGTACCAGGATGTAGCAGGAGATGAGGATAGAATAGACAGAAGTGGGAGCAGTGATGAGAATAAGAAGTGGTCAGAATCGGGCTGCATGTTAGTTACAAGTAAACTGGGGGAGGGGGATGCTTGGTAGGTGGAAGAAGGGATGAAAGAAGAAATAGACTCAAAAATTGTCCTTGGACATCTGAGCAACTAGACGGTAGTAGTGCTGTCATCATGAAGAGGCTCAGCTCGGGGACGGGAACCACAGTAGATGGTAGTGGTGACGACATCACAACAGAGAAGCTCAGGGACAGGACCTAGGAGAAGAATTAGATGGATAGTTATATTTAGCTCACGTTAAATGCAGTGAAAATCTGACAGCTGGAATTGTTAAGTATCTGTGGATTTACGCATCTTGGACCTCAGAGATTGGTCATCTGAAACACGAGATTTTGAGAGTAAAAGCTAGAAAAAAAAGGAAGGAAGAAAGGAAGAAAGAAAGAAAGAAAGAAAGAGAGAAAGAAAGAAAGAAAGAAAGAAAGAAAGAAAGAAAGAAAGAAAGAAAACTGAAAAGGAGCAGGGAAGGAGGAGGAAAAATCCCGTAATTGCCAAAGCGGAGAAGGTTACCAGAGAAAACGCTTCCTGTGGATGCAGCTCTCTGGCAGTGAGTAGTGACTAAGGGAAGAAAGAACTGATGTCTGGTTTACCGAGCTGTAGTTCACTTATGACCTCGATTAAAGCCATTTGAGTGATAAGGCAGGCATAAAAACCTAGTGTAATGAGTTAAAGGAACAGATGCAGAGAAGCCAGGCTCGGTGAGAAAAATGAAAAGCACTGATGGTTTGAAAAATACTTTAAAATACATTCTTCGGCTAACCCAATGCTAAAACACCCATTAACATAAATCTGCTTACAGGAGCTTGCAATTACACATTCAAAACATTATTTACTGAGGATTTTACTTCTTATACAAGACTCAGATATCGGTCTTATAACTTATTTACAGAAGAACGTATAGCAAGAGCTTAAGAAAAAACTCATTTTTTGATGCATTTAAAATCATTAGCATGCAAATTTTAGAAAGTCTACTTTATTAAATATCTTACTTTAATTTCAGGAATGGACTCTGGTGGTTGTGGTACATTTTCCAGTTTATTTTTGTTCTTGTTCCTCTGCTCTTTCCTTTCCAGGATTGTTTACATCGTGAGATGTAGAAAGAGTGCGCCCTCTGCCCTTCCAACCAGATAGCTGCCATTTTGATCTGTCAGTCAAACTCCAGTGTCTGCCCTGAACGTGGAGACAATCGATCATAGTTTGGACATTTGGGCCATTTCTGCTAATTTTAGTCACCAAAGCTAGAGTCTTGTGGGGGAGTGATTGGCAAGGCACTCGTCCAAGTCTCAGTAAGGTTACCACTGTCCTTATGGCTAACAACTGCGCAAATAGAAACAGGCTGAGTTTGTGAACATAGTTTCAACAAATTATTTGAAGTGTGAGTCTACCTCCTATCTGTATTTATTATTCCAGCTCTGGGCATAACAAGAATGAAGACCTCTGCTTATGCAAAGCTTTTCCCAGTAAAGATCTGTGATGGCTTCACTTTCCCATGTGTGTGATCATAACTGACCACAAACCTAGCCTATGACACCACTTTAAGAAGAGCCTCAATACCCAACCCAGCACGATATGTATGTGAAGGGCAAATGTCCTTGATTATCTTCTCTCTTTCCTTATTTTTTTTTAAATACAGCAAGATTGAATAAAGTTTCACTTCTAATTTTATCCAAATACATTAATAAATACATGAAGTGAAAAGTTTAGAGCCTTGGTCAGTCTTTCACATATGAATCGATTGTTCCGTGTGTGTGTGTGTGTGTGTGTGTCTGTGTGTGTGTGTGTGTGTGTGTGAAAAAGCCCACCCAGGACTTTATATACTAGCGTGTATATATGTGCCCAGAACTCCACCAGCTACCCTGAATGGGAACAGGAGCCTGTGCCTGGTGCATTGCAGAGGGATACACATAGTACATCTATGTGTTCCAGTGACCTTGCTTGGCTGCCACTAGACTACTGTTGGCTTGGAAGCAGAGAAAATGTAGCCATGCCAAGGTTTTATTGGGTTGATGGCTGCCAGCTGGGTACTTTTCTACTTTGCTAGTTTCTATGCCTGGTACCTCAGCAGCTTAGCCTCAGTTCACAGTCTGCAGGGTGACTAAATGAGTCTTTGCTTTCTCTCCTAGCAATAGGTGGCCTTTGCTCTATATATTCTTAGCAAAGACTGACAATATTTTATAGTTGGTAGAAACAATGCTAAAATTACACCTGAGGTTTTAAAAACACCAAACACTGGAATTTTCACTCTTTAAAATGTCAAAATATTGTTGCTTTAAGAAATCCCAAGTCTCCAGTTTAAACATTTTTTGAAAATGTTGTGCATTGAATCTAGTTTTTAATTAAATAAATAATTTAATTAAATGACCACAGTAAAACTTTAGCGAACACAGTAGTATATTAAGACATTCTAGCTCCCCAGTCTCTTTCTTTTCTGGTAGCAGCTTGGGATCCACCCTTATAGACATCCTGAGCTACTGACAAAAATGGAACCTCTGTGAACTTTTTCACATCCTATTACTTCAATGCTGTTCTTCTGCAAATTTGCTAGGTAAAAAGCTAAATTTGTCACCAACATTATCACATGACACACACAGCACATCAGAGAGTAATGAAGTCACGTTTTAAAAATATTTTCCTTACCACATAACTATACAAATGAAAGTCCTACGAGGGGCAGACTGGAAATATTCATTTATCCATTCCCATCTATGTGGTAATCAGAGATGAATGAACTTACTTTCCATTTCAGACACCACCAAGCCAATCTGTTCACAATTCAAAGATGGGAATTTAACTCTAGTTTCTCTCAACCTCCCTTGTGTTCTCTCTCTCTCTCTCTCTCTCTCTCTCTCTCTCTCTCTCTCTCTCTCACACACACACACACACACACACACACACACACACACACACACACACACA
>JANHMN010000020.1:20618008-20628008 GCA_030674055.1 Rhabdomys pumilio
ACACACACACACACACACACACACACACACACACACACACACACACAGATTGAATTTAAATTTTTATCATTAGACATGAAAGCATTTCTCTCTTGTCTTCTGATTAGACTAAATAAGTTTAAGGAAGTCCTGACTGATAGCACACCTCTTTAAACCCAGCACTTTTAAGGCAGAGGCAGGTGGATCTCTGTGAATTCAAGGCCAGCCTGGTCTACACAGTGAGTTCGAGGACAGCCAGGGTACATAGTGAGTCCCTGTCTCAAAAAACAAAAACAAAAACAAAAACAAAAACAAAAACAAAAACAAAATCAAAATCAAAATCAAAATTTAAGGACATTGGATACTAGTCCAATTCATCTCTGTAAGAAATCTATCTTATTCCAGGTTAGTTTTACTTTATTTGAATTTAGTTTTGTTTCCTCTCCCTACAATTTAGGATCTTCTTTCAATATCCAGCCATTACAGTATTTCATGACACTATATCTGCATGGAGACCTTTTAAATCTGAAGATTATATCATTCAGTGTGGAAAAAAATGGCCTATCTTATTATTTTTGACTTTATTTGCCTGTAGCTTTTACTTGTGTTCACTTTGCAATTCTTATCAGCTATGTATTTGCTTCTTGTGATGAGCCTCTGACTTTCTCCTTCTTTAGTTTTTCCTGGTTTCTATCTTATTGGCTTCTTTAATTTGCTTTAATCTTGGAGCATTTCCTTAACTTTATTTGGCTAATCTGGTATTTAACCCTTTATTTTATATTTAAATTGTATTATTTCGTGTGTATAGGTTTCTTCCAGGCATGTATGTGCATGCACACATGTGTACAATGCCCACAGAGGCCAGAAGAGAGTGTTAAATTTCCTGGTACCCGAATTCCAGGCAGTTGTGAGATGCCGTGTGGATGCTGAGAATCAAACTGCGGTCTCTTGGAAGAGCAACCAGGGTTGAGCTTTCTCTCCAACCCTTATAAGTTGGTACATTTATTAATCTGTGAATGGTTCTTGCTTTCCTCTAAAGAGATTGTATTGCTTTATGGTACCTGCACATTATCTGCACACATCACTGTTTGACGGTCATCTCTGTTCCTGGTCTTGACGTTCTCTTTAGTTTCTGCTGACTTCTGCTGGCATCTCCAGAGAGAGCGCTTCACATCTTGGATGAGAGTGTGCACACGTCTTTCACACGCCTTTTTCCTATGGCGTTATTAAAAATATATCCAAAATTTAACATGTTTATTATTCAGTTCAGATCTAGTAATTCAAACAAACAAACAAACAAACAAACAAATGAGTGTGGAACTGATTTTCAGGTCACAGTGGACAGGCACGCCAGAAAAAAAAACATTAAAAATTATATCCTAAGTTTTTTTCTAGCAGTTGTGGAAACTGAATTAAAAAAGCAACATGAGTGTATTTATTTTCTTTACTTATTCATGTTGTAAACCTTTTTAATTAGCATACAGAGCGTGGAGTTACCTTTGGCCTCTTCACAGTGTTCTTCTGTCCTTTTCTGTCCCTTCTGCTTGATCTGCTCTTGTGAACTCCCTACTTCTCCCAGCCGGGCCGTGCACACTCTGCACACTCAGAGCTCCTGCACAGGCCTTTGTGACATCCGCTCCTCCAGGCACTCGGCTGTCTCTGTTCTCCACTCTGTAAATCAGTTTTTTCACTTTTTTCACTTCTGATTTCTCTCTTCAGTTTCTTTTCCTGCGTCTGTTTTCATTATCCCTTTGGGTAGCACTGCTTGATCGCTTGTGCTTTGGCTTCTTTAATGTCAGTTCTGGAGGGAATAAAGAAACTAAACATATGTGCTCAGAAAGGTGTGATAAACCTGGAGTTGATCTTTTCTTTTTTATCATATATATCCCTCCAAATTTCTCTCTCTCTCTCTCTCTCTCTCTCTCTCTCTCTCTCTCTCTCTCTCTGTTTACTAACCCACAGATTCCAGTTAATTTTCAAGAAATATCTTCAGGAACAAGATTGCTATGGCTGTTATAATTGTTATTGCAAACCCTTAACTAAGGAACTACTCTTTGAATTCCTGATGTTCACAAGGTCTATTCCAAATGCCTTGTGTTCTCCTTAAAAAACAAAAGAAAAACAAAAAAACCCTCAAAAGTATTTCTGCCAAGCAAGAAATGCATCAAATGGTTCTTTGTCATTTATAGAACATCCTCCTGTCATTTATAGAACATCTTTAAATGTTAAAACTTTACATACCATTCTGTTACAAGGTGCATGGGTCAGGTTATTTTCCTTCTACCTGACAGAATGCAGATCATCATTTGTCTTGGGTCTTCATGCATGTTTGCTTATGCATGACTTTTGTGACTGTATGTGTGAGCATGGACATATGTGTGTGCTCATGAGTGTTTTATGTATGTGTGTGGGAGTGTGTGTGTGTGTGCATTTGTGTATGTGTTTACGGCACGGGGAGAGAACCCTCCTGGTGACTAACACCACAGGGATCTTTATGGTCTTCCATATTTCTGTATCTTCACTTACTGAACAAAGATTCCCGTTCTTGTAGATATGAAAATGCATCTTATTGCAAAACACACGTAAATAGCCCTAATATATGTTAAAGTAACCGGTGCCTATCAACCTCGGATTAGTGAAATGTTGGAAGCAAAGGTGTTTTCACTCTTGAGGTTTGCAGTGCACTCAGGCAGGATAGCTGGGTCTGGATTCGTTCTTGCTTCCCAGCCTTATACTGCTTTCCCATCTGAGAGGCCCAGCTCCAGCTAGAGAGCTCTTGATTAGCTACCAAGGAGCTGCCTTTGTTCTTTGCCTGGAGGACTGGAGGCAAAGAGCAGAAAGGAAACTGGAAAGAGGCTCATATTTGGACTAGCAGCCCTCTAAGGAGAGAATTATAAAATTTAAATGAGGATGAATAAATTAAACTTTCCTTAATTAAAACCTTGCTATGTACCACCAGGAACGCTTGCATAACTGTATGATTTATCTACCCCTAATGATATTCGTGAAAGACTCCTTTGGACCTGATATCGCAAGTTTTAGATAACAAATATGCCATCCTTCAATCTGAAGTAAAGAAACACTTACTTCATTCAACAGTTAAGTGAGCTGCTATCTGGCCCTCATTATATCTGTGATTTACAAGGTCTCTGCAGGCCTGCATGGCTCACGTCACAGACCACCAATATAAAATGCAGCAAATGGGATTTTTATCTTTCAGCACGGCTCTGAGTTGTTGCACAAGATCTGCTCCTCCGTCTGCATATAATGAGTCTAATGTAAACCATTATCTCTGTGCAGGAGAATAAACTAAAAGCTTCCATGCTCAGGATCATACTTAACATGCCTGACACTCCCAGCTCCCAGCACTGCTGGAAATATCTGTGCCATGCAAGACGTTCCATGTGGAGATGAGGCAGGGCTGTGAGTGAGAGAGGAGGGGTGCTATCAGCCAGGAGTTTGTTGACAGGCTGGGGAGTGAACATTTCACCAGAAATCAAAGGCTGATTTGTCCCTGGGCTTCCAAAGGGTCTGGTAAAAACTGATTCTATTAGGAAAGAGAGTCGGTCTCCAGAAAGTCTCCATCAAGGTCAAGACCTTTTGCTTCTTGCAATTAAAATAAATATACATGAAGGGCTTATCTCTACTCTTTACTCGGAATTCTGAAAGACAAATGAATTTAAGTCTCTTTTTAGAATAATTGGAAAGGTTTTTTGGGGGGCAAAAAACCCCCCAGAATAGTGGGTAACTCGAATCACAATTTTAACCTTTTCTGTTTCAGGCTTGCTTGCTTGCTTTCTTTCTTTCTTTCTTTCTTTCTTTCTTTCTTTCTTTCTTTCTTTCTTCCTTTCTTCTTTCTTTCTTCCTTTCTTTCTAAAAAGTCCCTCATAAGAACACCCTCATAGAGGCAAAGGGGAGGGAGGATGGGATGGGGAGTTTGTGGAGGGGAAACCAGGAAGGGGAACAATATTTGAAATGTAAATAAATAAAATAACCAATTTTTAAAAAGAAAAAATCATTTTCAAGATAATGTTTAATGATCTTTCATCTTTAGTGATCTTGGGCCTGGAAATTACTGAGTTCATTTTGTTTTTCCTAAGGGAAGGAACATTGGTAACCACATCAGCAGTGTTAATGAGACCCAAGACTTCTCCCCTTTGCTAGCACTCAGTGTGTAATAAAGAGGTGAATGAACATCTTGATCTCAGCAGTAGCCTTCAAGTGCCCTGCAGTTCTAGGGAGGTGTTTGAGAAGTTGATCACAGATTAGATGTCCCCTCAGGCAACAAGCTGATACCTAAAGGATAGGATAGATCTCACAAATGCACTTTTATAGATGCAAGAAAACACAAGGATGAAAATTTATAAATTAAATGACCAGCATGCTTGTGCTACTTAGTATGGGCTGTGCTTTAAAAGAAATTGACAATGATTTGTTTTTTAAATCTACAATCTAATTAAAGGTTGAAATATGCAGAGATGAATTACTATCACAGATTCTCTCTTTTCATGGATAGCATCTGGGCTCATGTTTATAAGGCAAACATTGTAGGGCGTGTGTGTGTGTGTATTCCCTTATTCATCCTGTGTGTAGAGAGAGATTGCTGTCAGATATCAGATGATAGATGTGTCATGTCTCATTTAATTGTCTTTTGTCTTTTTTTAAAAGACAGAATCTCACCAGGAGGTGATGGCACATGCTTTTAATCCCAGCATTTAGGAGGCAGAGACAGGTGGATCTCTGAGTTCAAGGATAGCCTTCTCTATAGAGTAAGTTTCAGGGTAGTCAAAGCTACACAGAGAATCAGTCTCTCTCTCTCTCTCTCTCTCTCTCTCTCTCTCTCTCTCTCTCTGTATGTCTGTCTGTCTGTCTCTGTCTCTCTCTCAAACACACACACACACACACACACACACACACACATACACACACACAATTTTTCACTGAACCTGGAGTTTGCCACTTCAGCTAGACTGGCTGGTGTGCAAGGCCCCTGGATTTTCCTGTACCCATTCCCCCAGCACGGAGATTAAACGTACATGTTGTCTCCAACAGGCTTTCTATGTCTATGTGGGTGCTAGGAGAATAAGTTCAGGTCCTTATGTTTGCATATCAGGCACTTTACTAACAGAACCGTCTCTCTAGACCCAGAAAATGACTGATACTAAGAAAGAGATACAACGGATCAGATTGTAATAAAAATCTGGGGTCTTAAATATAATACGTTATCTAAACTTAGATTACCAAAGTATCTCAGTCAAACTCAACACTTGTAGAGATGTATTTCTAATTATTTCCAGTAGTCTGAACAAGACAACACCAATTTGTTTGTAGTTCTGTGACAACCTATTGTCTTAAAAGTGTAACACACTGAATCTTCTGCATAGCCTTGGCCAGAATCCCTTGGCCATTTATTTTCCACTGTGCTGGAAAGTCCTTACTGACTTTTCCAGGTGAGTAAAAGAGGAGAGATGCATATTTATTCCCAAGTAGTTAACCTGGCTCTGACCAGCCTTGATTTGGGGAAATTGCTATGTTGTCAACATAATGACTCCCTGCATCATTTGTTATAAATCCACTGTTCATTCCCGTGCGTAGAGGAGAAACTGTGTCTCCATTTCTGTCACATAAGACTTGCCATCCTGTCATGAGGAATGTGCCTGTTTTCCTTATTTTGATGTTCTCTTTCAGACAATTGGCTGGACAGAAAGCCAAACTTAGACATTTTCTGAGAGCCAGTATTCCAGCAATTCACCTGTAGCCACCAGGGTGATATCCCAGAAACCTTATTTATTGGGAATAATAAAACTCATGGATTCATCATAATTTTCTTCCTATAAACATAAAGGTATGTGGCAAGCCAAAACATACTGGGAACAGAAAACACATCTAACAGGAACATCTTCCTTTTTCAGCCTGTGCTAGCATCACCAATGCAAACAGCTACTAGAAAGACATTCTGGCTTTGATGCTTAGTGGGACCACAGCTTGACTGTGATGGTTTCAACTAAGTTTGAGGTTAGTGAGGTCCTATTGTACTGTTAAGCTGAGAATGGACATTAATTTCTGCTTTAACACACAGTGTCCAGACACTGTGAATCTATGGCTGCAACCTTCAGTTGCTGAGACATAATGGCTAGGTTGGTGAGAACCAAAAAGCAAACGTAAAACTAAGGCAAAGGGCAGGAGCCTTTCACCATAGGATCAGTGCTTGAAAACCTTTCTGTAGTTGTGAGCATTTTTCTCACATGTCAGGAATCCTGTCAAGATTACAAATGGCATATGTCTAATATTAAAAAGGTGTATATAAAGTTATAAGACAACAGCACACAAGCTCTATTCTACCATGACAAGTGTGTCTTCATGATGTTGCAGAAAGTCGGGCACCATTTGGAATATTTGGACTTTGTAGGATAAGAAGATCTCTATAGATTATTTTCTAGAAGTCTCTTTTGGGCTGTGGCTTAAATTACTCTCCCAGGTATGATTTGCTTGTGGCCAGCTCAAATTCCAAATTCCATTCTTTCCACGTCTCCTCTTACTTCCATGTGGGTACTTGACTTCAGACTAATTGTACAGCTTTTTCTGCTCAAAATGGACACAAGCTTTCCTTTAGTTCTCTTCTGTTAGAGTGTGAATGAGAAATGCCCCTAGCAGGCTCATGTATGACATAAGTGAGTCACCAGAGAGTGCCATGGTTTGGGGGAGTTTCTGGAAGCTTTAGGAAATAGAGCCCAACAAAAGGAAGTAGGTCATGACAGCATGACTTTGTAGGTCATACCTGGTGTTCCTTACTTCTGCATCCTGCCTTCCATGAAGTAAAAGAACCCCATCTTCTATATACACCCACATCCACGACTATTAGTATGAAATTATGTCTTAAAATGTTATTGTCACCAAAACCCACCAGACAATATCACAAACAAACAAATGCTATTTTTTTTAACCATGGTAAATAGCATGCAGTTTTTCAAATATAATTTTGGATTTTCCAAACCTTTCTTTTATAAATCCTCTAAGAATATGAAAGTGCTAAGGTCTTTCGTGAACACTGGGGATGTTCCACCCTAATTGGAATTCCACCCTAAAAACATTAAAGTTTTTTTGTTAGGTAATATACTTCATACAAATGGAAGCAGACGTTGGGGGTCACTAGTCCTATCTTATCCCACAGGGACAGTAACATGTACCTGTTTCACTCTTCAAGTCTGCCTTGTGGCATCATGTTCCAGGGCATCTGGTTATTTCTGTTACTATACTCCACATTTCTGAGAGATGACTAAGTGCATACCTAGTCTGAATAGCTCTAATTTGAAGAAGTGAACTCCTCTGTGAGTTAGCAGTCGCCTACCCATCATCACAGGGCAAGGCAGCTGTGCCTCACAGTATCATCCTCAGGTGCTGTCTGACATGAGAGTATGATTCAGTACTGGGAGACAGGCAGCTATCAAAGGTTACAAATAAAGTACCAGCTGATAATGCTCCTCAAAGCACTGGTTAGCTTGACGTCAAAAGAATTGAAATTTAGAGGAGGAATGTCATTCAATTGTCTTTTTAATGAACAAAAGTAATAGTGACTTAGACTTAATTTTAGAAAAGACTGCAATACTTTACAACATAAGTTTTCATGTGACTTAATGTGTGCACTTAATTTGAGATTAATACTAAGTAATGAGTAGTGGTCAAATACCTCTGTCTAGGATGTGATGGCAATAGGGATTTGAGATTAACGATGAAAGAGCTGAGATAAAAACTTCGGCGGAAAATTTTGGAAAGGAAAATTGTATGCCTTTAACTATCAATATTACTAATAAGCAATATTTGCTGTGGCAAGATACTGGTCACATGTCTTGTGGATAACATCTTATTTATTTTCACAATATTTCTTTAATCACTGTCTATCTTTTGTACTTTAGTAGGAAGGTTAAACACTTTATTCCTACTCTTATAGTTAGCAAGCAATAGAAACAGGGCTAAACCTTGATGTTTTGACTGAGTGCTGGTGGTCATCTAGTGTGGTGGTTTAAATGAGAATGGCCTCCATAGGCTAACACATTTGAGTGCTTGGTCCTCACTTGGTGAGAAACTGTTCTGGGCTTATGAAGTGTGGTCTCATTGAAGGAGTTGTCACTGGGGTGGAAGATGGTAGTCTTTGAGACTTCAAAAGGTCCACGGTGTGATTCTCCATGCATTATATCCTGCTTGTGGGTGGAGATGTGAGCTCTCAGTTTCCTGCCACCGTGTCTTCTCTCTGTCATCATGGACTCAAACTGTCTGAAACCATAAGCTCAATTAAATTAAATGTCTTCTTTATAAATTGCTTTGGTCATGGTGTCGTATCACAGTAGCAGGAAAACAAGTAATATGTCCAGTTTCCTTATAAGAAACTCCAGTGTTGCCCAAAGCTGCTTGAGTAGACTAATTCTTCCTGTACAAGACTATAAGCTTGTACCCAAGCATGGCTCCTGTAGGCTGGACTGGTGATGCTTCATATCAGGATGGACACAGGATGGTTCTGAAGAGACAGCCAATCTTGTCCCTTAAGAAGGCATGCAAAGTGTATGGCTTTCAATCCCTGGGGTTCTCAAAGGCAGTATGTATACCACTCCAAAAGTCGGATACCACTCAACACCTGAAAAGACTTGAGATCAAATATCAAATGCTGTGTATTCCCTTTTATAGAAAATAATTTAGGATTCAGGTCAACATTGGATGGAGCTTGGGGACTCTTATGGAAGAATAGGAGGAAGGATTGTGGGCTCTGAAAGCTCCACAGGAAGACCAACAGAATCAACTAACCTGGACCCTTGGGGCTCTCAGAGTCTGGATCACCTGTGTATGAAGAACATACACAGGCTGAACCTAGGCCTCCCAGCACATGTGTAGCAGATACGCACCTTGGACTTCACGTGAGACCCAAACAACTGGAGCAGGCTACCCCAAAAGGTGTTACCAGTAACTAGTCTGTGTTCTACTAACTGGGCTGCCTTTTCTGGCTTCAATGGGAGACGAAGTGCCTAGTCTCACAGAGACTTGAAGTGCCAGAGTAGGGGAAATACCCAGGGGGCCCCAACCCACTCAAAGAGAAAGGAGAGGGAGGATGGGGAAGGATTGTAGGAGGGGGTGACTGGGAGCGGGGCAGTGAGCAGATGCAGAGTAAGTAAGTAAAACAATAAAATTAAACTTAAAAAAAAATTAAACTGAAAAAAAAAATTAGCTGTCATGAAACTTTCTCACAGTAAGAAAAGCAAACAGAGTTGCTGCCTCCTTAGAATAACTCATTTGCGCTGTCTAGGTTTCAGTCACTGTGTCCTGTAGAGTCGGCCAAAAGTATTGTGATGACTTCCTCTAGATTTCCTTTTCTCTCACCCTTAGAAGTGTTTGCGATTCGTATGTGTGAGAAATATCTACACGGCCTCACACGCTACATCGTTGCTTTTTAAGACATAAAATTCTCATTCAGAGAATCATGTCAAAAAAAAAGTTAACACACCAAGCCCTGCTTTTATCTTCTTCCTCTCCATGCTGTTTGAAAGGTGAGGTAAATAAACTTTCGGGAATCCACACTCATTGTCCCCTCACATTGTCCCTGTCTTCAGATGTGATTGGAACTGAGGTAGCTATGAGTTGCTCTCTTCACTTCGCCATTTTAGCTCTGAGGTGACAGCAGAGTTTCTGAAAAAGTTTGCTTGCCTGTTCAATAAGGCTTCTGGAAGAAACATCAAACAGAACATGTGGGAAGTCTGAACATGTGCCCTACGTGGTATTTAATGAATGATTGCCCACTGCATGAAACAAGTTAAGGATCGGCTTGCATTTAGACCTCAACACCTCCATGTACGCTGGCCATGAACCTCATGGGACATGTTTTCCCAAACAAAGCAGTGTCCTGGGGAAATAGGTTAATGACAGGTCTCCTAACAGTGCCTCGGTTTTAAAATTCCTTCTTTTTTTTTCTACATCTTTTTCCATTTTGCTCTCTACAAGGGCCACCTCTCAAGTGATGAGTAAGCGACATACGATC
>JANHMN010000020.1:20638734-20653887 GCA_030674055.1 Rhabdomys pumilio
ACACCACACCACACCACACCACACCACACCACACCACACCACACCACATCACACCAGAGGACACCCAACCCCACCATGCTATACTACACTATACAACACTACACTATGCTACACCACACCTTATCACACCACATCACACCACATCACACCACATCACACCACATCACACCACACCACACCACACCACACCACACCACACCACACCACACCTCACTACGCTACCCAACAGCACAGTACACCACAATACACTACATCATACTACATGACATGACACCACACCATACCATACCACACTATACCATACAACACCATACTACATGCATGCAACTACTAAATCCCATATGATCTGAGTCAAGAATATTTCCATCTAAATAGAAATTAAAGAAGTAACAATATGGTTTCTTTATAGGCATTATCATCCCTAATTAGCAAAGAAGTTGATTTTTCACCCTGATATTTAGAAAGTTGGATGTCAGGTTTCAAACCAGACATGAAAGCAATTACTAAAAAAATTTTTTTCTTTCTTTTTTTTCTTTAAGATTTTATTTATTTTATGTATATGGAGGGTACACTGTAGCTGTCTTCAGACACACAAGAAGAAGGCATTGGATCCCATTATAGGATCTTTGGAAGAGCAGTCAGTGCTCTTAACCTCTGAGCCATCTCTCCAGCCCACTAGAAAGATTTCTTAATGGCTATAATAAAAACAGGTAAGAGTAATCGAATGGGCCTCATAGGAAAGATGTTACATACATCAGAAGACATCTTGGGTCTGGAATCTGGTTCCAGATTTGCAACTTGAATATATTGGGTATATTATTATTATTATTATTATTATTATTATTATTACTTTTAAATCAATTCTACAGTAGGATCAGACTACCTGGTGATTGATTTCTGTTCAAACTAATGCTTCTAAACTAAACTAAACCAAATTTAGTTTTTGTAGACAAATTTTGTAGACAAACTTAGTGCTCCTAATTTGGCCTCTTCATAAAGGCTGATTGATTGGTCCCAAGGTATATATTCTTCTTGCAAAGATGTTTGTACATCCCTTTGATGTCTAGTCACCAAACAACATATTATGTAATTTTACTTTTCTTTTTTTCTATTTTAATTAAGTACTTTTATGTTGCAAATGTAATAAACTGACATGCCTTTGACTTTTGCACACTCATAAACAAGATCATTACATAACACTGCAGTGTTCCAAGTGAACTTTTCATTTTAATCAGATCCACAAAGCATTTACTGAGGTGACATGTCAGACAAAGCCACAGACTTCTATCAAACACTATCAGTGTAGTATAAAAAGTATAGCCTTCTCTCAGTCTTATGAGCAGCTGCATTTCTAGGAAGGACTTACGTACATAATTCCTTGCCAAGAACTAGGACGCTACACCTCTGAAGAAAGAAAATGTGGATTAATGCATTTCTTTTTGGTTTTTAAAGAGACTGTAATAGAGATATATAAAAGATAGCCTTAAATATCCAACAATCTTCTAACTTACAACTTAAACCAAAGTTGCAGGAATCTACAGGTTTTTATAAAGAATTCTCTTCACAGCACAGTTGTAGTTCATGTTAAAACACAAAAATGTTCCCTTTGTGCTATAGCCTTACAAATAAACATAATATATGTGTATGTATGTATGTATGTATATATGTATGTATGTATGTATATGAAAGCTCAGATTCTGCATCAAGCAGTATTCAA
This sequence comes from Rhabdomys pumilio, assembly GCA_030674055.1. NCBI lineage: Eukaryota > Metazoa > Chordata > Mammalia > Rodentia > Muridae > Rhabdomys > Rhabdomys pumilio. The sequence continues at coordinate 20,640,452 of JANHMN010000020.1, forward strand.
TCTTGCCTTTTGATATAAACCTGAATGCAGCCAAATCTGCAAAGCGTTCATTTAATAGTCTAGTTGATGAAACTTAAAATGGATATGAATTTTCAGGAAAGGAGACTCTTTCAGCTTTAGCAGTGTCCTTGACACACTGAGCTCAGCTGAAGTTCAGACCTATGAGGATCAGGGGAGCCACAAGAGTCCAGAGGAAAAGGAGGAGGCACACCCAGCTGGAGCCCATTTTGACCTATACAGATAGCCACTCGCTGGATACCTTCTGGAATTTGGCATCAGGGCTGTTCCAGCTGGTTATGGTCATCATGATGTACAAGGAGGCACAACAGAGCATAAAGTGGAAAAAGGAGTAGCTATATTGCACTCCCTCCTTCTCATTGTCTACAACCAGACAAGGCTGTCCATCTTCTTCATCACTGGCTCCATTGGTGGTATCACCAAGGATAACATTGTCATTCTCAGAGAGGGTCAGCTTGTTAACTTGGCTGTTGCTTGAGTACAGATGCTAGAATATACAAGGCAGAAAACAAAGATAATCAGTCCCCAAATATCATCTAAATTCATAAAGTGTCCAGTCTGTGATGGTGGAGCATGGGCAGGAGCAAGAGTCGTTGAATTTGCTGGAGACACAGTTGGTAAAGTTAAGTGTGTGATGATGCCCATAAGGGAGGGGTTGCAGGACCGCTCAGGTTCATTGGTCATGGCTGACCACGAGAGGTAACAGGTGTACACAGTGATGATGGAGGACTGCAGGAGATCAGAGTGAGGCTGATGTTCCTGAACTTTGGAGAGAATGGATAAAATAGAAACTGCAACACAAAAAATCAGGTTCAGGCTGATGAAGACCTTGTTTTCTGTGCAGTCGTCGGGCTTGGTGTAGAAGATGTTGAGCAGCACAGCAAAAGGATGCAAAAGAGGCTTGTAAAGGACCGCAAGGCAGCAATATCAGAGCCTTGGGTTTCCTTCCTCCATTCAATTTACCCATGATTCATTCCAAGAGTGAGCCATGTCTACCAAGAGCACCAGCTAGATGAAACTGAAGAAAGTGGCCCCCAACATTCCAGCACCAAACCAGACTTTAGTGAAATGGCCCCCAGGGATGTAGAAAGACCCAACCATGATACCAATAATGGCTGCCATTTTGAAGAACCAAAACCCATTGTGTACTGCTGCTCTGGGATCTTTACTTGTTTTAACTTTTAACATGAGCAAAAAGAAGGCAAAGAAAAAGATGGCCACAGCAAAGTTGATCCGATACACGGCTTTAAAAGCGACCAGCTTCTCCGCCTTTGTATCAATCATCTTGATTTGAAATCCTCCTTCACAGAATCCAGGAATCTTCTTCAGCTGAGTTTGCACGCCTTCTGTCATCATGATGCAAGACACAAAAGTGACAAGGATGAGAGTAGAAGCGTAGATGAGCCGAGTTACGGTGGAATTCTTACTGATGGGACAGCAACTGCACCACAGGCATGATGCACCACTACAGAGGCATGGTACCCAGCTGGTGAGGATGAAGATGCCGAGAACGACTCCCATGCTGATGCTGGGGCCGAGACCCATTGCTCTGAGCAGCTCCCTGCACAGTGGCTAACTCGCAATTTTATTTTTCATATGTCATCTGCCAAAGATCAGTAGTGAGTAATTGTTGATTCCCTTTTCAATCAAATCATTTTAGACAGTATTCAAGGTAACAAACTCACCAGCCTTAAGTCTAATGATACATGAAAGGGGAATGGCAGGATGCAGGACAAAGACTGTGGCTGCACAGGGAGGCCACTCTTATTTCCTTAGTCACCATCTAAAGCCTCAGGTTTCACAGATTCCACGGGGCCACTAGAAGACTGAAGTGAGATGTGACTGTTCCAAGCATGAGCAATGTGCCTTCGTTAGAATGACAGTGCAGCATCCTAAGCCCACTCATGATTATAAACTATTATCAATTCTTTCAATCTGTGCTGCCTTGTCAGGCAAAGCCCACGTAGGTTAGACTCAAAGTTAGTCTATGTTAAAAATTGACTGTTCTTTTATGTTTCTCAGACCGAAGAACTGAAATTAGCTATGTCTGTACTAGGTTCCTTTAGAATAAATGTGGTTCTGACCCTGCTACTCTAGCATTGGTGAAGAACAAGTGGGCTTTTGATCTTTTAACTTTTTCAAATGATTCAGTTGAATATATTCAGTTGAATAGTTCTGTCATTCTGGTCTGCTTTTAGTTAGCATTTAGGACATAAATAATACATCTAATTAAAAAAGTGATTTTCAGTTAAAGTTGTCTTACACTTGAATTTCCTCTTACAACTTTTAAGTCTACATGTGACTTTTTGGAAATCATTCTGTATGTTGTTTCCTGGAGACAGGAGAAGGATAACGAAAATCTTACTAAAAAGCTGAGTCAATCTCACCATAATACAGGGGCCATCTGGTAGATTTAGGGCCGGTTACAGTCCTCCTTATCTTATAATCTTGGCTGATAGTTTTATTGAGGATGAGGATAAAGATACAGTTCATTCAAGCTACCCATTGTATAATAATTAAGGTAGAGAACAAAGACCGTTAGAAGAAACATGAATCTAAAACTCATATTTATCGTCATTTGATAAATAACTTCTGACTCCTTACCCTGCACTCTTCCAATAAAGAAGTCAATGCTTATAACATAAAGTGAGAATTACAATGTCATCTGTTGGTTGTGCTACGGGAGGATGGGTGGCAATGGGAAGCCACAGGAATGCCTGGACTCAGCTCAGAAATGAAAACCCTCTGTCTCCTGGTGAAGGTCGAAACCATTCCATGAAGTGTCAACCTGTGAGTATAACTGCTGGAAACATAAGCATAATAGTCACTAGTGAGCTATAGAGACTGGAGCTCAGGGGATCATCATAAGAGACAAAGACCCGTGGGGAGAGAGCAAATGTCCTGTGATGAGCAGCAAAGATGCAGGTTAAGGAAAGGAGAACAAATGCTTGTTCTCCATCTTTACTGTGCAGCAGGCAATGGAATGCTGGCCTGAAATGTAGATTCCTGCCAGTGCCCAAAGACGGTGATGGTCTATGATACTGTGACTGAACTAATGACATTTTGTTTCTATGTGTGTGGGTGCTTGCCCATATGTGCATGTGCAGAGATCAGAGGTTCATATCATTTTCTATCACTCTCCAAATATTTGAATGAATTTTTAAAAAATGTATGAATGTTTGTGTCTGTGAGTTTGTATGTGGGGTTTATGGACTATGAACCAAGGGAAACCATGCTGTGGAACACTGGCTTCCCAAAGCCAGGGTAAGCCCCAAAGTATAATTTACAAGAATGTCACTCCATTCTGTGGTTTACAGACCTCTTTCCCGGAGCAGTGAGTTAAGCAGACTTATTAACATTGGTGATTTTAGCATTCCTTCCGTGGGCCCTGATACTAACTTCTGTAATGTTTCTTGCTCAGGAATAAGTAGCCAATGTTGACAGACTGCAGACTTTCCCAGGGCTCCCCACTAATTACTGAGTGAACTTAGTGAAGCCCATGATTCAAACACATCTTAAAACATACTTTTCTTTAAATGCATTTTGGATAGAATCAGTTCTGTATTTCAAGGCACTTTATTTTTTAAATTATGGGCCATTATAAACACACATAGTGTATATTCAAACATTCAGCCAGAATTATGCCATAAGTTCTAGGCACATTACCCTGTTTCAAAAATTATCAAGACTTTTCATTTTATTTCTCCTGTTTCTTTTAATGGTTGTTTGTTGTGTATTTTTGTACCAAACTATAAAGACAAATTCTTACATACATTCAACACATCTGTCATAAAGTGAATGTTTTTAACCTTGCAATGCCTTTAACACCCTTACCAACAACAATTTGCAGATAGCATCTCATATTAAACTTCATGGATTATCTCAAAATGGTTCTTTCCCTGTGTAAAACAGCACCACACATTAATGACTTCATTCAGAGAATGATGCTGGAGTTGACGTTCGAGAAGTGGCCCAGCCTATTGAAGAGTCCTATTTTTCCAAACCAATGCACAATACACCACAACTTCATTCTCCAACAAGCCTCAGGAACAAGAAAGGCATACCTTTTCCTCACACCATACTAAATATTATGTGTTTGAAGCTGAGGTTTTAAAAAAGTCAACAAATTAAACTCTTCACAGGATGCTCTGACTCACTCACACAGTCTCAATGATAAAGGAGAGAATGAGTTGGGGTGTAAACTGTTGGCTCTGTATCCTGTGAAGGGGTGTGGCGGTGACTTCCTCTGTGTTACATTTCTGAAACATACAATAATGGAATGATAGGTGATTGAGTTCCCTTTATCCTTTATTAGGTTATCCTAACAGCTCCATGATTCAAAATCCCATTCACATGTTGTTCTCTCAGGCCAATATTCCAGAAGGAAGATTTTGGGGTCCATATCCCAGGTCTACAAATTGATCTCATCTTGTCTATATTAGAGGTTAATTTGTGAGGCTAAAATAGCATTGCATCTATGACCTGTATTGTGTTACTTTATTCTGCCTCTTCTTGAACTAAAGAAACAGGAAGTCTTTGACAGCTTCTTTGGATGTGTCTTGTGGTCCTTGGCTTACTGTGAGCGCTTTCTTCTTCACTGTTTCTTTTTTTATGGAGTTCCCCTAACTGGGTAACACTGACATGTAAATGGGGGTGGCTGTTTCTGGTTTGAAGAGATAATAAATGCAGGCGTGTGCATGGTTTATACACAATTTATATGCTGGTCTAGCAGGCGGGCCTCCCGAGGCCTCTTCATATCCACACTGGCCAACTGCAGCTTAATCTGACAAGGATAATGTGCAGAATGTAAATATTACCATTTGTTTCATGTCATCTCAGATCAGACACTAATTTGCAAATGTAATTTATCATGTCTAAAGAAAACCAAAATGACAGCTCTTACCAGTATTTGCTATTTTTTGTGTTAACAATAGTTCATTTATGATTGTTATTGTTTCGGTCAGAAAATCTGTCTCAGTGTGTTCCGCTGGCAGTGTGGGGCTTTACATCTTTACAGGTTTCATCTGGGCCTCTTCTGTCTCCCTCTGAAGCTTGTGGTTACCTTAGCTGCTCTTTGGATGGTTGGCTGAAGGAAGTGTTCTGACAATGTTTCAAGCTCCGGGATCTGTTTTGGAAATGGTCTAGGGGGAGTCGATGAAGACTTAGAACATTTAATATCGAGATTTTGCATTTTCAATAGGAAATATGTAAAGTGGCAAAGTTATATCAAATATGGTTAAAGCCATCATGTAGAAGAATTTGTGTGTATTCAACTTGTGAAGCTCAGCTTCAAGGACTCTCCAGTTAGTAGATTGAACAAAGAGGTGGAATAGCTTCCATTTGTGTACTCCTAATAGATCATAGAATAGTAGCCATGGCCCCCAAACAAAAATGATCCATCTATGCAAAAGAAGAGTATTCGTTAGTTTAAAATTAAGTGGGTTCCTATTCATAAGCCACTAGCCTTTTCCCTCCACTTTGTGACTCTTCTGTGGTTAACAAAGACTCTATTTTGGCAAGTTTACCAGGTCTTTTATCTTTGTAAGATCACTGCAGTCCGTTGCCCAGCCAGCTATAGAAAGATGAATAGATCCTTGCGTGACTGCTAGTGAGGTAGATGAGTGCCAGGAAAGAGGAAAAGCAGTGAATCTCTAGTCCTGGAGGTCCTCATTTCAGAGCACAGAGGAGACTTGCCAACCCCAGTAAAACATTCCTGACACTTCAGAAGAGCTGAAGGAGCTTTCTGCCTCATTTCTCTCATGGAAAAATAGGGAGAGTCAAGTATCCGCAGCTGGAAGAAATAGGTTTTTGTTTATCTTTAATTGAAAGCAATGCTCCACCACTGCACTTACAGCAGGTTTTGTGCATCTCCCCCTGGTGAATGGGGCAGGAGATAAGAATAGACAGTTTCTGGGAGGGGCTCTGGCCCACAGATACCACTTATGTCATCTTGATTGGAAAAGCTTGTACAGCTGCTTTGATTCAGCAAAGCCAAGTGTCTAAGACTTCCTTGACCTTCGCATAAACTGTTTGTGAGATGGACTGTGTCTTTGTTATTGCCCAATGAGCTAGAGGGAACTATCAAGTTAGTCATAGTGTGAATAAATCATTAACAAGCCCCAAATAACTGATGAAGAGTTTGCAGCTGAGAATTAGCACCTGCTTAGTGGCCACAATCTAAACATTGTTCGGGGTGCCACTAGTTGAGTCTTGCAGACCGGAGCTTTTTTGTCTGTGGACTGTAGCTGTCCAACAGTCATGATGTGTATGTGGCATAGTCACAGATACTAAGGCAACTGTGTGAGGGTCTTTTGGAGCTTTAATGGAAAACCTTGGGTTTGTTAGGCAGAGCTTGGGGGATCTTGTAGAAGAAGAGGAAGGAGGATCGTAGGAACCAGAGGGTTCGAGGACACCACAAGAACACAGCCTATAGAGTCAACTAACCTAGGCTTATAGGAGTTCACAAAGACGGAAACAACAATCATAGAGCCTATAGGTGTCTGACCTAGGACTTCTGAATATGTGGTATGGTTTTGTAGCTTGGTGTTCTTGAGGGACTCCTAACAGTGTCAGCAGGAGCTGTCTGTGACTCTTTTGCCTGCTCTTGGGACCCTTTTTCTCCCATTGGGTAACCTTGTTCAGCCTTGATATGAGGAGATGTGCCTACTCTTATTGTGACTTTCTATGCTGTATGGGGTTGATATCCCTGAGAGGCCTGCCCTTTTCTGCAGGGAAATGGAGATAGATTGGGGGGAGGGGTTAGAGTGACTGGGAAAAGAGAGAAGAAAGTTGTTGGGATGTAATAGATGAGAGAAGATATAAATAAATAAATAAATAAATAAATAAATAAATAAATAAATAAATAAGACTTGGCTTGGGAGTGGGGTGACTTTTATACCCAACCATCCATGTCTGTACAGTCATTCTTCCTAGCTTTAGGTTGTTTTTTGATGTGAAAAATAACCTTCCTCTCCAAGCATAGACCAGTAACAACAACAAATATATCTATAGCTATCTAAGTTGAACAAGCAGGATCTGTGGTGAAATGGGTATTATGGTAAACTATAGAGAAATTACATTGTTCAGTTTTGGCCAGATGCAACCTTATAGGCCTTGGGAGATGGTTTGTTGGAATGTAGACAGTTCCAAACCTACTCAAAAGAGTTCTTTTCAATTTGTACCATCGATTATGCATTCAGCCTCAACTGGTTAAATGGTGAACATCATCTTTCTGGTTTTCTATTTTTCATTAGATATGCATTGCTCTCCATTGTGCCAAAGACAGCCTGCATGATATTCCTATCATTTGATAGATGTAGAATTTCCCATACTTTCTTAATTTCCACAACAAATAAACATTAAGAATTGCTTCATTTTTCTCATTTGTAAAATGGAGAAATGGAGATCAAATAATATGCAATTATAGGATTGCTTCAAATTGGTCGATCATATAAAGTCTAGAACCCATATACTATAAATATGTATAAATATAATATAAATACTATAAAGTACTATAAATGCTAGAAATTTCTTTCATGTCTGTTATCAGGGTAGGAATAGAACGAAGGTATCAAAAATCAAAAATCATGAATTTTTAATACCTTTCTTTGCTATTTAGCCAGAGAAGATATCAACAGATATAAAATAAATAAAGATTAGGCCCTGGAACCAACAGATTATTATAATAGGAAGCAGGACAACACCCAAGCGTGTGAACATTTCTATGAGTTGCTACATACAGACAAGAGTCATGAGAATTGGGAAGAGCTCAGAGGGTAAAGTAATAGCTGTGAACACCTATTCATGACATGAATTCCATAAAATTCACCTATTCAGGACATGAGTTCCATAAAAGCTAAGAACAAGCACGGTGGTGAGCATGTGTAATCTTAGTGCAGGGATGTAGTTCTCTGGCCAGTCAGCTTAACCAGTGAACTTCAGGTTCAGTGAGAGACCTAGTCCCACAAACCAAGCCTCCTTTCTGTGGTCTAGCTTTTCTTAGTACCAGAAAGTACAATGTAAGCTGCCAAGGTAGAGAAGCAATCAGCACTTCTGCCCGACCGTAATGCCTATGAACCACAGCAAGGTCCAGCATGGCGAGATATCCCTAATGCAGCAGTTGTGGTGTTAATCTCTGGTGGGTGTCTAATTGGACTTAAAGCCCACTCAATAGGAGGGATATGGTACCTGGGCTAGTCAGGCTGTGGCTCTCAGAAGGAAATCTACTGTCCCCTCTTTAGTAGACCTGCACAATTCCTAACTGTATTTAAAACTTATCCTTATACTCACAGATATCTATCTATATATCTCTCTATCTCTATATCTCTCTCTATCTCTATATATCTCTCTATCTCCATCTCCATCTCCATCTCCATCTCCATCTCCATCTCCATCTCCATCTCCATCTCTATTTCCCTTTATCATAAAATCCTGTCTTTACAAAAATTAGAGACCATTTTAAAAGGTCATAGTTGGTCACAATGCAGAGATAAGATAAGCCCAACACCAACAGATATGCTTATAACAAAAGGTCCATAAGGCTTAGGGGCCATCGTGTATTTCAGTGTGTGTACAGACAGTGGGCACTTGAGAGTGTTTTTAGAAAGAGTGATTGACTCTAAGGATAAATCACAGCATAATGCTTTAGAATGATTTCTCCTGAAAAACCGTCCCTTTAGACTTTCAACAAACAAATGCATTTTATTCTTAGTTCTAAGTCTTTTAACCCACCACAAGTCAAAAGTATCTGAATGCCACTTATAGGGCATACCACTTACCACAAGTTTTGTGAATTATAGCATACGTGTACTATCTTGGAGTTTTGTGTGTCAGAAGCCCTGTGCAAATCATAGGACCAGCAACTGTTGTGATCAGGACTGTGTTTCTTTGTGACTCTCCAGTGGAGAAGCTTGTTCACTTGCATGTTCAATGGCTATCTGAATTCAGTTCATTATGAGTGAAGGACCGAGATTCTACAAGCTAGATGCTAATTCAGGGTTGAATCTGGCATAGTCCCTAGCTTATGGACAGGGACATTCCCTATCCTTTTCACTCCCTGAGTTTTTCCTGCTTCTTCTTCTACCACAATTCTCTAACCATATGGTTTTTCCACGTTTAATGTGTCACGCAATTATGTTGGGCAATCAAGGGCGATCTCTCTGTTTTAAGGCCCTATGATGAATGAGCTTAGTCACATCTGTTGGTGCTCTTTTGACTTGTAACCTAATATACTCTCAGGTTCTGAGGATTATGCAGGGTCTTCTTGGAGAGAGTTAGTTTGTATTCTACAGAGAAGAATACAGCACACAATTAACACGTTCTAGATGACATATTTTTCTTTAGGATTAATACACCCATGTTTTTCAACTTCATCTCCTTTCTTTGATACACTGTTTAACATTTAAGGTAAAAACACCCAGAAGCATATTATGCAAGAAGTGATACCATATTCATAAGTCTGTAAACACAGAGGCATCAAGGTCAGGCCAAATGTCTTTGTATATTAAAACAAAACATTTTTTCATGTTTAAGTTACATGTTTGTTCATTGCAAATGATGGATTTGCACTGGCCACTACAAAAGCTCTTATAACCAGAGCCTTGTACTCAGGCAAAACACACTGAATGTAATGAATTAGAAGTAAATTATTATAGCAAAAGAAAGCCGTTCTTACTATGTATTGTCATAACGGAAATAAAAGGTGCTATGGAAAATAAGAGGAGAGAGACTTTTTTTCCTCCAAAAATTAGGATTAAATTCGCAGCTTTAAGTTATTGATAAGCTAAGTAGACCTGGTTTAAAACTGCCTTCTAAATCTTGTGTTTCTGCTCACTGTATTAGCTACTTCATTGTTGCTTTGATAAAACACTATTACTAAATATGACTTTTAAAACTAGAGTTTATTTCCAGAGGGGGAGACATAGAAGCAGGCAGCTGGGACATGATGCTGACAAGCTGCATCTTCAGTCACAAACATTCAGTAGAGAATGTGAACTGAAGTCTACCCTAGTGATATGCTCCTTCCAGCAAGGCCGGACCACCTTCCAAACTGTGAACCAGGTGTTCAGATACCCAAGCCCATGGGGGACATTTCTCATTCAAATCACCCCAGGGAGATTCAAGAAAAGAATATTGACCATCGTGCTGAGAAGACACTGAAAAGAAAGTAGGCTTTGAGGACAAACCACTCCCTCTGTGTTGTGTTTGGTACTGCCAACTTCCTTGGCTGGGGTGTTTGGGATGGGGAGAGGTACATGATTGATTTGAAGAATGACTTCTGTCACCATTGAGAAAGGATTTTAAAAGTATAATTTGACAAAGAGGAGAAAGAATATGGCAGATTAAAAGTCCCCTGACAAGTTGTTTGGAGTCAACTGGGTGAAGCAGAAAGTTTTAGTTCTTTAAGCTTATTTACCTCTTACAATACTCTTTAAATTTCAAAAGTAGGTAAGCATATTTTTGTTTCAGCCTGCAAATTCTAGCAGTGGGAACCATTATCAGTATAAATGGCCAATGTATCATATTATTACGTTTATCCCACATACCATCTGAAAAATACCAGCCAGTATTAATATGTGAGATGCCCGCTGACTGTGAGCTGTAGCTTTTATCTACAGCGTCACAGCCAAGGCATGAACATTGTTCCAATTATCGCGGGAGGTCAGAGGCTCCAAGGCTGAGAAACTTCAGGAGATTCGCTGGTGTTCTGTTGCTCAGCACTCTCTGGAATCAGTGGGTTGGAAGGAATGCACTGGGAATCCTCCTCTGCCTTTTATCTGTGAGCCTGACAGGGAAACTCTAACCCGAAAACTGATGAGATAGATGGCAGTGCTCTCTTGCCTCGCTGGGACTGACTGGGTGTCTCCGCTTACTCCAGTGGGGAGTGACTGGTATTTAGGCACAGATAACTGTAATCTTGGTGGTGAGGCTGAGTCAGAGAGGGCATTCCAGAAATGAGTCCGCCTGCACACGGGGACAGAAGCCCCTGACCAATCCTAGTTGCTATTGTGCTGATAATCTAACAGGAGCATGGTGTGAGGAAGACTTAGTCCTGGGCTCACAGCTTAAAAGGAATGCAGAGAGGAGTTGTTTTTGGTCTCTGACCTCACATTGTGTCATGTTTGCTGAGATATTTTCATGTTGGAGATGGGCAGCTGGAGCAAAGGGGCTTGAGTTAGGAAATCCTACATGAAGAGCTATACTCTTCAAAATTGGACCTCTCTGCATTCAATAACCCAAATAAGACAGTGAAAGGGCACCGTAGTATATCACTTTAAGATTTTAGAGAGTGTTTGTATGTTATGTTGATTTTTCCAATGAAAACGTTTCTGCCTTTAGCAGTAAAAAGATAGAATAATTCATAGTCACCAGTCTTTACTGACACTAACAAAGTCCAAAATATCTTATTTATCCCCACCCCCAGGGGAAGGTTTACCTGCCAGTTCTGTATGAAAGAAGCCAAGACAGAAGACGATGTAGGATGGAGAGTGTAGACTGTCCTGCTAGCAGAACGATAAGTACTTTAGTAAGTAAATGTCCTTCCAAACTGTGGCTTTCTTACAAAAAAATTTAAAGGAAACTAAATTGTAATCCTGTTAGGTCAGTGGCAAGAAAGGGAATCACGGACTTCTGTCTGAGCAGGACATAGGATGGTACTAAATTGGCCCAGTGGGACCGTAGGGCAGCCTTTGTAAAGATCTTCTAGAGGCAGAGCAAGTTCTAAACTGCTGCCATATCAATGGTAAAAGGCATCTTTGTACACTATTGTCTCTGTGATGGTTAATATTCATTGTCACTAGACCATGGAAACATACCTCTCTGTATGGTTATGCTGGTGTTTAGAGAAAGCTTGAACTGAGGGAGGAAGAGAACACCAAACTTAAGTGGCATCATCCCATGCCATTGGTCCAGGACTGGTTAACAAGGAGAAAGTAAGCTGAGCAGGAACATTCATGTCTCTCTGCTTTCTGACTACAGATGCATCGCACCCTGCTGCCTCCTGTCTCTCCTTTGCCACAGGGACTGTATTCCCTTAAACTGTAAGACCAAACCTGCCTTGGTCACAGCAATGAGTAATTAGCCCCCATCCGTCTAAGTTGAATATTTATCTTTTTGGGTTAAGTCATATTCTCCAATGATTCCACAGTGTACTTAGAGAAAACACATTTCTGTGGATTCACAAAGGGCTGTGCAACCCTTCTGTCTCCTCCCCAAACATTCTGCAGGGTCCCATACTGGTCTCTAGAACTTGGGCATGTCCTCACATTCCCCCTCTAAAAATCATCCTCATCTTTTGCTATTAACTGATTGGTCAAAGGTATCTGAGTTTCATAGAGAGGTGAGTTTGTATCTGGGAAAGCCCACATAACTATTTCAGAATTCATGTGTTCCTGTCTCATGACTACTTCCGAGACATTCACATTTCCTATGTTACCTTGTATTATTCTGTGTTGTACTGAGATTAGAGGTAACACTGTTTACTGTTCAACCTTAAAGGTTTATAGACAGACAAGAGAGTGTCTCAGTGCTCACTTATGCGTGGTGATTACATTTTTAATACCTTTTATTTTTATTATGTGGAATATCTGAGGTTCCCATTTTGTGCTGAGTTTTCTATAATGTGTTTTCACTTCTCAGAGACTTGGTAAATACTCCCTTTTTTGGTCAGATATTCTCAATATTTCTTTGTTTGTTTATAACAGACATGCCAAGCTGATAAGCTACCAGTGTTACCAAGGAAAATAAGAATTATATTTAAATGGGAATGGAAATTAAGAGATCTTAAGTTGCTACTATTTGTTTTAAAGGTTTCTGCTGGAGTATATTCATCGTACAAAGTCATAGGTGTGGTGGTAGTTTTTGATCAGCTATGTCATGTGCTTTGACCAGATTTACTTTCTATTTATGTCCTGCCTTCAAGTCACAATGTTTCTCCTCCCAAGAAATTCCCCTCTTATTATTTTCTCGTTCATTCATACATTTATGTTCATGTCTCTAGCTTAAAGTGTTTCCTCATTTTGCTGAGATGTTTGGTAAGATTTCACTATGTATCCTAGGTTAGCCTCAGACTTTTAGATTCTCTGCTTCCACCTCCTTGTTGCTGGAGTGGCAGGTGTGTGTTTACAGATGTCTTTAAAATATTCTTATGCTTTGAGGACTGATGGTTAAATCTAACACACACACACACAAATTTGACCCAGGTTCCATATGTTTATAAGACTAGTTTACAACAGCAATGTATAAAGCCCTACCCCATCCTTACCAGAAATTTTGGTTAGTATCATTATTGATAGCTATTCTGATGAGTGTGAGATGAAATCTCATTGTCATTTTGATTTGTACTTCCCTGAGTGCTAAGGATGTTGAACTTTTTTTTTTTTTTTTTTTTTTTTTTTTTTTTTTTTTTTTTTTTTTTTTTT
>JANHMN010000020.1:20653897-20670367 GCA_030674055.1 Rhabdomys pumilio
TTTTTTTTTTTTTTTTTTTTTTTTTTTTTTTTTTTTTTTTTTTTTTTGTTTTTCAAGACAGGGTTTTTCTGTGTAGCCCTGGCTGTCCTGGAACTCACTTGGTAGACCAGGCTGGCCTCGAACTCAGAAATCCGCCTGCCTCTGCCTCCCAAGTGCTGGGATTAAAGGCATGTGCCACCACTGCCCGGCGATGTTGAACATTTTAAAAACATCTATTGACCATTTGTACTTTGTCTTTGGCAAACTTTGTTGATCTTTTATTTTGTTTGTTCATTTACTGATAGCATTGTTTCCCTTTTGGTACTTAATATTTTGAGCTCTTTCTCCTCAGGCTGCTTCTTCTCCTTCTCCTTCTCCTCCTCCTCCTCCTCCTTCTTCATGTGTGCATGCCTGCATACATGCATGCGTGTGTGCATGTGTGCATGTGTGCGTGCGTGCCTCTGTGTGTGTGTGTGTGTGTGTGTGTGTGTGTGTGTGTATGTGTGTAGCTGTCAATGATTTTCTTTTATTCTCTAAAGGATTTCTTCCCTCTGTTACCCTGCTTCCTTTGTAATAGAGAATCTTCTCTGTTTCACAAGATCTCATTTGTTAGTCTCATTTGTAAATTCTTCACTGTATTTCTGGTGACACTGGAGTCCTTGCTTAAGCCTGCATCTTGAAGTTTTTCTTATACTGCTGACTTTTTTCCAGATAGAATCTCACTGTGTAATCTCAGAATTGTAGTCCTCTTGACTCAGTCTCCTTAGTACTAGGGCTACAGGCACATGCTGATTATTCTTAATATTTTATTGATAGGTGTGATTAAACCAATAGTAATTTTAATAATCATAATAATAATTTCAATGTATATTAAATATTTCCTTCTTAACAAGATGCTTGAGGTCTCTGATTATTAACTGATGATTTTTATAAATTATCTCTCAGTTAATTCTCATAATGACCATTAATATTTGCATTCAAGAGGACACTGGGCTTGGAAAAAGACCTCACTGAGGAAGTGGCAGATCTGGCTTTGATCTAGCCTCCATTCATCTTTAGAGTGTGGCCTCTTTCTTAGCCCTGAGATTGGACATTTCAAGGCAAATCACTTAGGCAATGTGAAGAAACATGTATGAGTAGTTGTATGCTTGCACGTGTTGGTCAAATGAGTTTGGAAACATGTTGATGGGTGGAGATTCTTATTATTAAAGAACTTGTAAGGACTTTTCTCTTTGCAGCTAGAAAGGTGGGCAGGGCATTTTTTTTTTCATTGCACACTTACTGCTGTGTTTTATTTATCATTCTAAGGAATGTGACTTCATGCTTCTCTGAGCTGAGGAAGGGAATGCTGGTTGGTATACTGATCCATAGGTGGCCAATGGAATAATCAGGGGGTGCAGCAGCTGCAAGGTGACCTCTATATCAGTGTGACAGTAGCAAAGAATCCCATAGCAAACTTTCTGTACCATGGTGGGTAGCAGTATTGTTTTTCCTTCTTTATATGCAGCACTCTCCTTGGACAATTCTGGGCCAGAAAGTCCCATTCTTCTGACTTTAGTTTTCACAGGAAGGCTTTAGTTGGTGTTTCTGAAAAAGTCAAGTGTAGTCACATCTATGCTTAGTGCTTTGATTCTGAGATACAGCACGGTGATAGATTATGCCTGCTGCTTTCCTTGCATTTTTGTATAGGATTAAAAAACTGTAAATTTTAACATATATTTATTCCCTTTCTCTGTTTCTTCATTTGTGAAGAAGTAAGATAGATATGCCATAAAATGGATAGTATTCACAAAGCTCTGAATGACAGTGTAGAGCTTTGAGGTCTTTCTCTCAGTTCTCGCATCTTCTATTTTTGTCGACATCCCTACTTTATCTCTACAGTGGAAGCTAGAATTTGCTTAGCTAAAATCCAAAGGACTGGACCAAAATACTTTCAGAGGCTCGGACTTGGTCTAAAATTAAATCTGTGCCTCCCCAAAGAGAAAATGAATCTAGAAGTTGATAGAAACTTGTGGATGTGGGTTTTCCTGTTTGTGGGTCTCTTCTTCTAGTCCCTACTGCTAGGGAGAAAGGAGGTGGGTGGGACTAGTGTCTAATCATCTCCAGGGAAACCTCTTTTTCTGTCTTTTGTCAGTAGTGGTTTCCTAAGCCTTTCAGTTTTGCACATTCTTTTTTCCCCTTTCTTCCCTTCTTTCTTTCTTTCTTTCTTTCTTTCTTTCTTTCTTTCTTTCTTTCTTTCTTTCTTCCTTCCTTTCTCCCTCCTCCTCCTTCTCCTCCTCTTCCTCTTCTCCTTCTCCTCCTTCTCCTTCTCCTTCTCCTTCTCCTTCTCCTTCTCCTTCTCCTTCTCCTTCTCCTTCTCCTTCTCCTTCTCCTTCTCCTTCTCCTTCTTCTTTTTCTTCTCTCTCCTCCTCTCTCTCTTTTGTTTTTAGATTTTACTCCCTAAGATGCCTGACTTAAAGAAATGAGTCTTTCACATAATAAATTTGGAATTTTTACTCCTTTCTTAGACGCTCTGATTTCCCTCTCATCATCCCTTCCCATCCTGATAGATTTGCCCTCCTAATACTCTTTAACCCCGTGGGCTTTACCTTATCTCCTTGGCTCTTTTGCTTCTCTTATCTCTATCCTATTAGCCTTAACTGATGTAATTTGTTTTCCTTAAGTTTCCTCCTCCTCTGTCAAGACATGAACACTCACCCTGAATATTTCTCACCTCTTCATTAGTCTCTGTCAGCTGAATTCCACTCTGACACACTCTCCAGGAAAGTTCATAGGGAAGTCCAGGCTTTCTCATACTTCTGGGCTTTCATTCCTCCTCACAGTGTCATACGAGACTTGCTAAGTCCAACTCCTTAACTCGTGCACATTTGTTAAATATGCCTGCTCTCATTTTCTGGTATGGAATTAGTTCTGTTATCAAGTCTCGTCTGAATAGTTGATCTCAACTTTGAGCAAATATTCTCTTACTGAGTTTTCTTGAATTGGAATCAATTGCCCAGGTTGTTTCTGGTCTACCTTGCAGTTTAATCTTGGACAGATTACTGTGTTTTAATGGCCCCCAATATTGCATTATGATCATATATATATTACATATACATATCCCTATTTCAAATATCTAAACACATAGACTTACTAGACAATATTGAGTTTCTAAGAACAATTCCAAAATAAGATCATAATGAATAATCCCAAATTATTTTTCTTGGAATTGAAAATTATTTTCAAGTCCTTGTGGGATAAGGATTATGCTCAGACTACATGGATATATTTATATTTATATGTATTATTGATGAAAATACTACAAGTATAGTTCATTATATTTAACACATTCAATTCAGTTGAAAAAAATCCCAAATATGACTTATGGCCGAGATGCAAGGGAGGTGATAAACGAATCTTGGCTGGTGGACCATGTGGGAACCACTGGACAAGGCAGTCCCAGAGGCTTCTGCTAGTTCTCTGGTTACATCAGTGCTGAATTTGTTCAGGGCAGGCTGGAATGTATCTATAGAGGAAGCTGTCAACTCCTAGGACTCTGACTCAACGTGTCTATTGAGATAGAAAGCAGGAGAATTCTCTCTAGGAAGGTCAGTTATCATCTCTTCCTTTCACATGAGGCTTGACCTCCTGTGGGCTAGCCCAGTCCATGGGAATTCAGTATTCTGGAGTTAGTTAAATGTGAAGAAAATGTTGTATCAAGTACGTTTTGGCCTTTTGTTCTCTTTCAGGTTTAAAGCTACTATAAAATGAGGGAAAAGGTTTCTATCTGTAGGTTGTGCAGATTAGGGTGACAAGAGGTAATGAGTGACAGCGTCACTGGGGATTCTGACATGAACTACAAGCCTGAAATTTAGTGTCGTGTAGTTTCTGAGGAAATATCAGTAAGAAAAGAGACCTTTGGCTCATCTGCAGAAGAAGGAGCCAAGACTTGAGTGTGGCCCTCTGGAGTCTTCTAATCTTCGAGTAAAAAAGAAATATAGAATAAAGATGTTCAGAGTTTTCATTCTGTAATGATTAGAGAACTAGAAGAAGTGACAGGGTAATAATGAGTTGGTGACCCATTAAAACATGATGTGTAGAATCAAAACTGTAAAGGAACAACATATGATATACAATGATAACTTATTAAAATGAAAATGATGAAACATGGGGCTCTTCCATGTCCAGCTGATGAGGGGTTTAGAACTCCACAGAGGCTGATGCCAGCCACGCTGAGGTGTGAACCACCTCCTGGAATTGGCTGCCTAGGAGGTACGAAATCCCCTGGTCAGAGAAGTCTTATTGGAAGGATCATTTAACAATGTTTGAAAATTGAAGCTAATTATAACTTATTATTTGTAAAAAATATACAGCATGGCACACACACACACACACACACACACACTTGAGCATGGGATTTAAATTCTTTGGGCTAGGACAGGGAAGTAGGCTCAGATATTTTGGTCATCCTGATAAGCCCTTAGAAACAGTGATCACAGGAATGATCATGGAAATTTGTTTATTGCCTTGTTCTTTGATTATTTGTGTTTATTGTCTTGTTTGTTCCTTGACTATTTGCATCTATTGTATTGCTAGTTCCTCAACCTAGAACTGACCTTAATATTTGCATGTAATTAAAATGGTATAAAAGCAAGAAGTAGGAAGGGGAGATGGAATAGGGGGTTTATTGGGGGATTGGGAAAAGGAGATAACATCTGAAATGTAAATAAAATATCCAATAAAAAAAAGTTCTTGCTATAGCTGCCCATTTTCAAACTCTGGGAGAACTGCTCATATTTCTTCTTTCTTTCTTTCTTTCTTTCTTTCTTTCTTTCTTTCCTTCTTTAACATATTGTTATTTCAAACAAATTATTTCTTGAGTTGTGAGGGGGCAAGGCTGAAATAATTGTGGTGACCTTGTTGATTAGCATCTTTTACTCATGCATGATGCAAACACGTGTCAAGCCATCCCAAGGCATCCCATATATATGTGACTCATCCAGTCATTATTCGTCAATTAAAACAATATAAATGGCTCTGGGGATTTGGGTAAAACACTTGCTGGGTGGGAACTAGCTGTCATTGAATCCTCTGAACACATGCAGAACTGGGTGCCTTTAATCCCAGCATGCCTATGGTGAGATGGGAGGCAGAGGCAGGAAAAGAAGCTCTCAAAATTTACTTGGTCAGTTAGCCTGGATTATGCAGCAGTAAGTAACAAAGAGACCCTATCCAAACAAGGAGAAGAAAGGGAAGAGGACATCAAGGTTATTCTCTGACTTCCACACACAGGCCTTGGCATATACACACCAACATTCCCATGAATGCACGGGAATTATACTTGTATACACACGCTGTATATAAACACACAACAAGTACATAAACACACAACAATACAATACAATACAATAATTTTTTAAAAATTAAAAAGCAGCATCAACTATTTACTGATATACTGAAATGTGCTCCCTGCCTTGCCCAGTGCCAAATCTGTCAAAATCTGAAAAGTAGCTACATATCTGAATCTGCCATGTGATCTATCTGATTAAAACAGACAAACAAAACCAAAAACCCATCAAATAAACATGGTTTAAACCCTCGCAGCCAAAAGAACAGAAAAAACACTTGGAATGGATTTGGGTGTGGCTGTCTGCTGCTTACTCCTATTTTAGCATCTTCTCATAGCATCTCATTTTTTCCCCCTAAGCAGTGGGTTACTCAATCGCTCTTGCTAATTCTTGGTCTGTAGATCACCCGGCACTCTTCCTCTGTGTAACATGCCCAGTGTTCCATCACTTAAAATGTACAGAGATTTTGATAACCATGTAAAACAAACCTTGTCACATTCCTGCGTAATCAGGAATTCTCCTCTGTTGAAAACGCCTTGGTGATGCTGAGGTCTGCATGCCCTAAGTCCGCCCCTCCAGCAACTATCAGAATGAGCACAGCTCCAACTGCTCCTGCTCAGTCGCACTCAGCCGCAATCTCTCAAGCAATGCCCTTTGGTGTTGGGAGTCACAGACACCCTGGGATCAGGAGATGCTTTTTGTGCACCTCACGGGGAGCAAAGCTTTGGGGCAGCTTCTTCCCAAAGCGCATAAAAGAAACAGCGCCTTGTCTTCACTCACCTTTCCCTCACAGTATTTTTAGACTGAAAAAGAAATTGCCTGGATTATTTGGCGAAGCTTTCTCCCCTGCTGCCCCTCCCCCAGCTCCCTGGATATGGTTCTCCTCACCTCTAGGAAAGTGGTGATAAAACTGTGTATCTTACAAGCTACCAGCACTTGACTGGTACTCCAAGGAGGTCACAGAGTAAATAGGTGTTTGATTAAATGCCTGTCTGGAAAGTCTAGGAGCCTCTGAAGGACTTTCAGGAGCTGTAGCGGGGTGGGGCAGTTGGTAGGAGCGGAGTGGTAGGGGTGAGTACGAGTTTGCTTCCAGGAAAGCTGGCTACAGTAAGAGGTACACAGGTTTGCTTCCAGGGCTGTAACGGGGTACACTTTTTTCTTTCATCAGCTCATGGTAACACTCACACAGCATCTCCAGGACTTCATCCAGGGAATGAAAGGAGTAGGTTTTAAACTAAATCAAGGCCACTTCCCCTCCCCTTCTGAAGGTGATGTCTTTAGACTCTAATTAGAGAGTTGAGCAACAAAGAAATGTTTGAGTCACTGGCTCCAAAGCTTGTAAAAACAAAATTCTGAAGAAAGATACTTTTTGGATGTGCCCATAACCCAGTCACTCTGTTCAGGCATTACCGACATAGCCTCTTCCTTTCAGGCCCCAGAGGAAGCAGCAGTTAACAACTGAGTCATGCAGAGGACTCATTTTGTCGGACATAATGGATGGAGTAAGTGTCCAGACTATTATTAGACCATTTCCATCTGGTGATCGATTCTTAAGATCTCAAGATTTGGGGCTTCCTTGCACAAGCATTAGGATCAGCTGTTCATACAAAGCACCTTACCCCATTTCTTCTAACAGCGATGATTTCTTTTAGAGAAGAGAAGAGGTGATTCATTTTTTCCAATGGGACAATATATATAGCTTGACACTAAAATATTGGGATTGGAAAGCTGGCTCTATCCCTTACTGTGTGTTCATGAGCTTCTTCACCAAGTTTTACAAGTGTGTTTCCCTCCTCCTCCTCCTCCTCCTCCTCCTCCTCCTCCTCCTCCTCTTCTTTTAGAAAAATATTTATTTATTTATTTTATATGTTAATGTACACTGTGGCTGTCTTCAGACTCACCAGAAGAGGGCATTGGATCCCATTACAGATGGTTGTAAGCCACCATGTATTTGCTGGGAATTGAACTCAGGACCTCTGGAAGAGTAGTCAGTCCTCTTAACCACTGAGCCATCTCTCCAGCCCATTTCTTATTCTTCTAATTAGGGTAATCACTCCCAACTGACAGGATTGTTGTGGGGAATAAATGAGGTAATGACAGAGAAAATGTCTAGTATGGGGACTGAAAACTGGGATGTACAATAAGTATACATCCCATTATTCACTGTTTCTCAGTGTAACGTGGCACTATTTGATCACAGTGAATAACCTAAGTTACAAAACAACCAAGTTGACTATTTACAGTACTTCTGATCTTTTGTGTTTGAATAGACTTTCCACTAGTAGTTGGAGATTGTGCTTTCTTTGAACTCCTTAAGTGTCCGTCCTCTTGATGTTCCATGTCTTGCTTTGCAGTTATCCTTTTGTTCTGTTTATTTTGTTCTTAATACTGAAACTACTGATCAATATCTGTTTCTTTTATAATGCTAGTTAGAGATCTATTCTCTTTAAAAATACTTTTTATTTGCAGGGAAGTCTTAGAGTCTGTTTGGATTTTTGAGGGTCTTCTACTCCCCAGCCATCTCTGAAGAAATATGCTAACAGTCATTGCCCTTGGGAGAGTGATGGGAAATCCAGGTCTCACTCATGGAGGGCTATGAATTGAAAGGTTTTTATGGTGTTGGTACGACATTTTTCTTCAGCGAACTGTATCCCAACATTTCATTTTCTGGTGGGCAAAAGTAATTTCCTTTGTATTTTGGATGATTGCTCTAAGCTAACCGAGCTGGGGAGAGTTCAGTTTAACTGATTACAGTTTTGATCACATTGAGTTTGATATGTTGAAACACAGGATTCTTGGACTTACTTTCTATCAGGGTTTTCTGTCTCAGTTCAATTCAAATTTGTCATGTTGTGTTTCATGCTGATATATTGAAAGTCATCCATTCAAGCCCCTGCTTTCTCCTGTGATCCCAAGTTCCCATCCGGGAGAAGACAGAAAATGGTGCACACTATTACCCTTGTAAAGTGTTGACAGTTCAGGGTACACATGACTTCTGCTTGTCACCACTCTTCAGAAGCCGTTTTGCTGAGTTTAGAGATCAGTCTTCAAGGTGACAGTAGTGTGTAATCGCTTTCCAGTAACTTCTGAGTGTAAGTTTCTTGTTCTACCATCTTTTCTCAGTGAGATGCAAAGAACCCATCTGCGATAGAGTTGTAGAAGATCCTACCCTGCATTATTTGCTTTTAGAATGGCAGAAATAAGAATAGTTTTGTTTGTTTGTCTTACCTTCTCCATAAGAAACTGTCCAAACTTTGGATAACCACAGAAGCACATAGACTACTGTTGAAAACTGTTGTGAGATACTGTACTGTGGAAAAGAAAAGATAATGGGAATCTCTCTTCAAGTGATCTGCAGTCTTTTAGATAGCTGGAAAGTGTGCTCTGTATCCTACCATCCATAGCAGTAGAGAAGATGCATCACCCAGACTGTATGAAGTTAGTTATAGGAAGAATAAAACTGCTCCTGGCTGGAAAGGTTCTTATGAACTTCTAGGAATCAGATGTGAGGATGGGCAAGAGCTAAGTATGCAGAGGTAAGTAAATATCCCAGATCAATCAATAAATATACCACACACACACACACACACACAGAGAGAGAGAGAGAGAGAGAGAGAGAGAGAGAGAGAGAGAGAGAGAAGAAAGGGGAATAACTAATTTTAAAATCATCACATATTATCCATTGTATCTCCAGGCATAAGACTAGCTATAGAGTACAACAGGCTGATGCATGAACTTAATATGATAACGCCATATAAATAATATGGCAGAAGTGGAGAGGGCTCTATCTGCAAGGGGTGGGATGGGGATGCATCCTTTGCTATGGGTGGAGGAAACCCTTCAGAATCTGAGGATTCCAAGTCCTTAGCCTCATTAGGGTCCTCCCATAGATCCCTACCTGTTACTTTGACTGCTGGTAGACTCTGAGGCTGGAACGTGAATTTTCATAGTAATTCTGCCATAATGACTTGAGTTTGATTTTCTATAAATTGAGCTCTAAGATGGCTGGAGAGAAGATTCTCTTCTTGGGCACAATTAGAAATCTCTAAACAGCTTATGTGCGTCTGGAGTACAAAAGCTCTCCATTTATGGCTCTTATGCTAGCAGGAGGGCTTCAGTAACTGGAAGCCTTGGCAAGTTGAAAAGCTTTTTCTAGATTAAAAAAAATCCTTAAAATTTGGTTTCTCTAGAACCAACCCTACTTCTTCTGGAGCCACAATCTACATTAATCAGGATTCTCTAGAGAAACAGAAACTTATATGTATAAAAGGAATTTATTGGACCGGTTTACATTCAGGTTGTCATTTCGGTAGTCCAACAATGTCTATCTCCATCTTTGGGGATGTTCCAGAAATCCAAAATTGGTGTCAAAGTCCTAGAGGATTCCAGGATAGCCACTTGTCTTTAGTCTAAATTGGAATTATGAAGAAGCTGGATGTAATATGGACTGCAGCAATAGATAGATGCACTTGCCAGCAAGAGGGAGGAGAAGCAGCCAAAAAAAAAAAAACATGTTTTCTTCATCCATATTATACCAGAAGGTACAATCCAGAATTATGGTTAGTCTACATTCTTCAAATAGTCTTATTAAGAAAAGTTTTCAGCGGCATGCTCAGAAACTTGGGTTCCAGCTAATTCCAGATGTAGTCTAGATGACAATCAAAATTAGCCATCACACTCACCCACACACTAAAATAAACCAGTTAATAAATGTTCGTTGAATGTAAGTTAAGAGATAACTTGGTGTTGCTATTATTTTAAATTTTAAAACTTTAGTGAAATTCATACTTAAGCATAATGAAAAAAAGAACACACATACAAGTAAATGTACCATCATGGAATCCAGGTAATCAAGTTTGGCCTCTACTGCTGTGTTATTAACCAAATATAAATTTGAAATTCAACACACACACACACACACACACACACACACACACACACACCACACACCACACACACACACACACACACACACACACACACCACACACACACACACACCACACACACACACACACACATACAGATACACACACACACACACACACACACAGAGACATCTTTTAAATTTATAATAAATTTAAAATAATTGCTATCTTTAAATTGTTGTGTTGAAGGGATATTTGGATTTGAACATTTTATCACAAAATGATTTACCTCATGTCTGTAACTCATGGTGGCCAAATGTTCACAAAATACAATAGAGATAAGTCTGGTTAGAGGACATTATGTCATCTCTGTCAATCCCTTCTGTCAATGTTCCTAAGCACAATCGTGTGGCTGGGAACTAATGTTACAAAGGTCAAATTCTACAAGCCCATCACCACCAGTCACTGAAGGCGGCCTCTGTACCAGACACCATACATTGCAAAGGTTATCCTTATGACAGGATTGTTGCCATCATTCACGGAAGGCCGCCTTGGGAACTTTATACACCCAATAGTATGTGTATATAGTGATGCTATGTTATGAACTTACCTTCATTCCAGTTTTGTACAAAAACAAAAGAAACAATAACAAAAACAAACAAAACCAAGAATGGTTAGGAAATCTGGCCAGAATCTTGACAAATTCAAACTCAGATGCAAACCCACAAAATCTGTGAATTTTCTGTGACAGAATTCAATGGTGAATTATATATGAGTGAGTAAATTATTCACACTTGCTCACAAGAAGAATGAACTACTTAGCCAAACAACAGAAAACACAGAAATTTCATTTTCTTTCCATGGTGTTTTCTGGAATTCTCTAGTCAAAAAGTCTCCTTTCTTGAATGAGATACGAGGATTGTCTAGTAGCAAAAAGATGTGTGTGCAACACGGTCAGAAGGTAAATTCTGGAGTCACTGATCAAGGGGTTAGGGCACACTCTCTGTTCATATTTGCAGTAGCAACAGCAGAAAACTGTTTGCCCTTTCCAGGGTTTACCAATTCCTGGGATATTTGGAAGATGCAAGCTTTGGTGCAAACATTTTAAATGTCCGTTTTCTCATCTCCTTTTCTTAGCTGTCCAAGGAATCTGAAGAAGAAAGAACTAGAGGAAAAAGGATAGGAAGGGGAAGAGTAGGTAAAGAAATCAAAAGCAAAATCTCCTTGCTTAGCATTGGATGAGGTTTTGAGAAATTCCTTGGTTTTGTCAATGAATATTTCTCATTCAGCTCCTTTGTTTGTATAGTGCCTCATTTGTTAATAAGAAAATTTGCAATAAAATATTGATTTCTCTCGACACTTTTCTAAAGAATCCCTGTCTGGGGGAGGTAAAACATGTTATCTTCTTTCTGCATCCATTCTTATGTCTACTCTTCATTAAATGACATTGAGTAATTTACTAGATCCAAGCATTAGGTGTGACATGCAATACATTGAACTGATGAAGTTTAGTTCTTGGCTCAAACACTGAACATAATGCATAGCAAGTAATAAATTCTTTGGTTCTTACTTGGTCTCAAACTTGTCTGTTATTAACTTTTCTCTTCAGAATATATATATAGTCATCTATAGCAAACGTTATTCCTTCCATTATAAATATAAAAAGTATTTGTGTTTGAACACAAGAAAATACCATTTCTCAAGTCATGCACAGATGTAGAAATAAGTACTCTGTGACAATCTCCACTTGTCATGAACTCAGCCTGAAGAGTTGAAGCCCAGAAATTGCCCTGGATTTGGTTGAACAATGATCTTGTCATGATGGACACCACATTGTCATGTGAAGGCATTGGTAAGACACTTCCCACATCTCATTTTAACAGAAGAAGCAGCCTTTCTGTGGAACATGCAAAAGTAACTCTTTGATTACTAAAGGCAGAATTGGAAGAATTCTGCATTAAATATACTTTTCTAAGAAAATGACAAGGTATACTTTTTGCCAATAACAAATTGTTCCATGCTTAAGTATTACACACATCAGGCATCTTCCTTTTTTTCTCCCAGTCTTGTGGCACTATGGGTCATGAGCAAAATCTGTGTGCTTGCTAAACAAACAAAAGTCACCAAAACTCCATGGATTTGAATGCAATTGTTTTAGAGGCATATTCAGAAATATTTGGATCAGATCCTTTTGATTTCCAGTTTCCTTTTCCAAGTTACAGAATAAAATTTTTGAGTGAATATAGAAGTCTTGCACAGACTCGTGAAACAGCTACGTTCACTCCTTAAAATGTTTTAAAGGCCAAGGCTCTGGTTATACCACGCAGAGAGAACTAGAGCCTTGCAATTAGCTTTATTTGTGTGGGTTTGTGTCTGGTTTCTTTTATTCCATGCTTTAGAGGAAGATCAATCTCCATCTCTGCCTAGTGAAAATATCAGTGTGCAATGAAAACATAACCCTTTGATGTATTTTTGTAAGATTTTTTTTCTCTCAGAAACTTTTGAGGCTTTGGTCTATGTCCTTCTTTTGGGTCTTTTATCTGTCCCACAAAGTCACCCACCAGAGCAGACACTCTGAAGTCCCACTGGGCTTGCATCAGTCCAGTAGAGATGGCTGACATGACATATTAGTCTTAAATCTAAAACATATGTTTGGAAAATGCCCTGTTTCCTGGTAATAATTAAGAATGCTACTTGGCAGGTTGGCAGTCACATAAAACAATCGTTAGTAAAACCTACATTTATTATGTCCTCATTTTATGGAAATAAAACCCACATTATAAATATATGTAGGCAAAATGAACCCAAAATGATACACAGGTAGAATCATTTATAATGGAGATTAAAAAGAACAGTCCTTGATAGTTTTTTTTCTAATCCATTGTTCTTATAGCAAAAGACCTCACCCAACACCACACACACACACACACACACACACACACACACACACACACACACATCAGAGAGCCACATCAAAAACGTTTCTGAGTTTCCTTCTATTTTTTTTTAAACAATTTAAGATAAATTCACATAAATTCTCACTTGTCACTGAAGAGTTCTGCTGTACAACTAATTAAGATAAGGTCCTATAGTCAGGAAGCTTTTCCTTGATAAATGTTATATTGTAAAAAAAGAAAAGAGTCCAGATATTTAACCTGCTACTTCATTTTTTTAACACACACACACACATACACACACACACACACACACACACACACACACACACCTCCATATATTAAGGGATGACATGACTAACACTATATCAAACATTCCTATTTAAAAACTGAAATGGTTCTGGACCAAATGGAAAATACACACCACACTGAGTCTCCCAGGGGCAACTATCTCATCCTTTAAGACTCCAAGTACATCCCTACACAGCAAGGAAAGGTCTTGGGATTCTGCCTCTTGCAGTGTGTAGGGGCAAAGCAGGGGGCTGTGTTAGACATCAGTTAAAGTTCATTTAGAAAAATCACATCTGTACACAAGTATTGGCTCCCTGACAGATTGACCCAACCGGTAAACTCTATCATGCAAGAAGCATACTCTTAGTGTCCTGGAGCCACGTGATCAAGACGCTTACAAAAGCAGAAAAGCAGCACAAATCCACAAGTACAAGCAGTACAATCTTACTGATGAACCGTGTGCTACAAAATGTCTGGACACATCCTTCTAAAGTAAAGAGAAGCAGGGGCAGGGGTAGGTGCCTGTAAACCCAGCACTTAGAAGGGTGAGGCAAAGAGCTCAGGCAGGAGCTCGAGGAGAGCTGTAGCCTGGAATGTTTAAAGATCTTAAGCTTAGCCTGGGCTACATAGAGATGCCACCCCCAAGTGAATCAATCAATCAAACACACATTATATAAAAATTATTTTTATGGTGTCACAAGAGGCAGGCAGAGTCCATTTCAGAAAGTCACTGTATAAAGAGGTCTGGGTAACCAAAAGTACAGCTGTAGTAAGTAGCTGCTTCCAGTGTACTTGCCCCACCTCCCTTGCAGGAAAGTGAAGAAACAGAGTTTCTGTCTACATTTACCCAATTTCATGTGAAATAAACCAGACCAGTCAAGAAATAACATTTACTTTGTTTTCTAGATTGCTGACTCTACGAAAAAAAATTCTTTGTTGCAAAGTTCAAATTCCAAATAAAGCCAGGGATGGGAATTCAAAAAGCCCCTAGAGGAGAGGTTTTTAAATCGAAATCATCTTGAAAATATGTTAGAAAATAAGTATGACACTAATTGTTTTTATCTTGAGCATTTTGTATTCTTATCTTCTTGTCCGTCAGCATTTTGAATGCAAATTTTAGAGCATTTTTTTCCTTATAAGTAACAGGTTTGAACATCACTCAACAAAACTTTTACATATATTCACTCACTTTTCTACATATGCTTATTAGTTCAGTGTGGGAGATTTATTTGATCAGAGCAGATAGTCTTCCAAATTTAGACAACACACCGAATAAGAAACCAATATTTAATTTTAGTAACTATATATTTTGACCGTGAGTTTTTAATATATTAAGTATTCATTAATTCAGTTACATTAACTAGGGAAGGAGAGGGAAGTAGGAAAGAAGGGGAGGGAAGTGTGGAGGAAGAAGAGGGAAACGGGGGAACAGAGAGGGAAATGGAGAGAAAGGAGTGACAAAATAAGGGAAGAAGAGAGAAGGTAAGGGAAGTGGAGCTAAGGTAAGATTATGTGAGAGAAGGAGGAAGATTAGAAGAAGGAGAAGAGGAGAAGGAGGAAGAAGAGGAGGGAGGGAGGAAGGAAAGTCTAGTGAGTAGTAGTCATGATCTGAAGACTAGAGAAAAAGACACCAGAGAACAAATAAGGTTATAATACGTAGCACTCTTGTGGTTAAGTACAAAAGCATGAAAGGGGCAGAACCAACAAAAAGGTGCCTTAGGTTTAATTATGGTTTTGTCATTTACTAACTCTACAACTCTTTGCAAATTACTTTAATATTTCCCATGACTCCATTTTATTCGCTGTAAAACATCTAATACAAGGCAACATCTAATACAATGATTTGTGTGTTCAACATATAAATGGTAGCTAAGAAGATTTTATCCATGGTCATACCAACATCATTTCAAGTGAACCGGGGACCTGAGCACTGTCCAGATGCATTGGGTCAGGGTAGAGTCGCTGGTCCAGGGAATCCAGGTCCACAGATAAGCAAATGCTCTAGTATGGTTCCCATTAATTCGGATCGTATCGCCTCAGGCACTTGTGTAATGACATCACCAGTATTTCCATCATTTGTGTTTTGAGACCAACTCTGCTTCATGTGTCTGCTCAAGTAGCCGTTGCTTTGTAGCTGGAGAACAAAAAGTGAATTGCATTCTCCATCGCAGTACAGCAATGCTTTCCAACGTACCCACAGGGACCTCACTCTGCTTCAGTGAGTCAAAGGTTAGGCACCTTCGTTCTGTTATATCAGAGAGACATCCAAGTACAACCAGACTTCCCTGTGTGGTGAGCACATTGCAGTTACTCCCTTTATCAAACATTTCCATTATGAACTGCAAAAACATCATTGAGTATCCATTTTTTTCCCTGAGAGTACTTATTTTTCCTTTTGGGTGTGAGACTATGGGGATTTCTTCTCGGTCGTAGGATTATTGAAAATACAACATTTAAAATTTCACAACAGAACTATTAAATTCTTCAGCTCTCACAATTGGCCTTGAAACTTCTGTCAGTGGGTGAGTCCAGAGCACCGTGGCGGGTCTGAACATACGGCAGTTCAGCAGCTTGTGATTCAGAATGCTGGGAGGTTTCCTCTCTTCACCTCCCCATTCTCCTGCAGACCTCGCTTTGGGAAAGAGGAAGTTTGTAACCTTTAATTTCACTATTGAACAAACAGTACAAATTAAGAAGACTTGGCATAAGTGATAAAATTGGGGTGGCTCAGAGGTTAAGAATACTCATTGCTTTCATAGAAGACCTGAGTCCTACTCCTAGCTCCCATATGGCAGTTCACTAATGTCTGTAACTCCAGACTTAGGGATTCCAATACCCTTTTTTGACCTCTGTGGGCACCAGCCAGGCACACATGTGGTACACATACATCCATACAGACACAATACCCGTACAGATAAAACAATAAAAGAAAGAAATCTTTAAAAAGAGAATAAAATTGGATCCAGGCGTGGTGGTACATGCATGTTAAATCTGCTGTTGGGAAGAAAGCTGAGCCAAAAGAATCATGAATTCAAGGCCAGTGTGAGTTACATTGCAAGACTTCAGTCTCTCTCTCTCTCTCTCTCTCTCTCTCTCTCTCTCTCTCTCTCTC
>JANHMN010000020.1:20670377-20684671 GCA_030674055.1 Rhabdomys pumilio
TCTCTCTCTCTCTCTCTCTCTCTCTCTCTCTCTCTCTCTCTCTCTCCTCTCTTTCTCTCTCTCCCTCCCTCCCTTGCTCGCTCTCTCCCTTCCTTCCTCTTTTTCTTTCTGCTTTCTCTCAGAGAGAGAAAGAGAGAGAGAGAGAGAGAGAGAGAGAGAGAGAGAGAGAGAACTAGAAAGACATCAGATTGATTATTATGGAACTTGGATATATGGCTGTGTGAAATGATATATTTTATCAAGTGATTCTGACATATAAAAAAGATAGGAATGAATGTGAACAGAAATTTAGTCTTCATATTGACTTAATTCAATTGGAACTACAAAGAATCCATAAACACTATCTAGCACATGCTACACACACAGAATGGTGGTGGGGTTTGTAGTTAAACATACAGTATTGTATTTAGTATCTAAATATTGTATTTGCTATCTAAATATTTTTATTTAGATAATTAATTTCTAATTAATTTCTCTAATTCTCAATTATAATTTAAATAAAAGGCCATGGTGATCTAACCACGGTGAGTATTGTATTTAGTCATAATATTTGCTATTTAATATTTTACATCAAAATATTTGCTATCTAAATATTTTATTAATTAATTTTTAATTAATTTCTCTAAGTCTCAATTATGATCCAAATAAAAGACCATGGTGAGCTAATCAAGGTGAGTTTTTTTCCGTGCTCTCTCTGCCTCTGTCTTGCTCTCTCTCATTCTCTCTCTCTCTCTCTCTCTCTCTCTCTCTCTCTCTCTCTTCTGAGATATTCTCACTGTATAGCCCAGGCTAACCTCAAACTTGCATTATTTCTGTCTCAGCTTTTGGCATACTGACTATTACCAATATATTAGCATTTTCATCCAGTGTAATGAGATGTTTTAAAAATATAGACTATTAAGAAATAAATTAAAGTGTGTGGTGGCACAGCACTTTAGCGCTTGCCCTCTGGTGGCGGATGTGCCCGAGTTCCCGAGTCCAAGTCCAGCCCGGTCTCACTGCGCCCCTCACTCTCAGTGAGTTTCATGGAAAAAAAAAGAAGAAATAAACTAAAATTGTTTTTTTCAGCTTATAAATACAGTATGATTATATTTTTTCTGTGTATTTTTATGTTCATGTATGTGCATACCTAAACCTTGTAGAAATCACAGAGTATCCAGAAAATGAATATTGAAGAGAGATACCTAAAGGTAGAATCAATTATGTGGTGATAGCAAACCCAATAATTTAAATGGGCAATAGTAAGATAACCAATTTGGGCAGAGGCTGAGTTATAGCCATTATGGGATCCACACCAAAAGAGAATTGCATAGGTTTTTCCTTCTTCTGCTTTACAGTTTCTGACTGTTTCTTATTGGCCAAGCTAATTTATTAACCTGCTTATATAGAAGCTAAAAACATGGTCTTCAAAGACCAGTACTCTCCCTCCTCCTCCTCCTCCTCCCCCTCCCCCCTCCTCCCCCTCTTCCTCCTCCTCTCCCTCCCCTCCCCCTTCCCCTCTTCCTCCTTCTCTTTTACATTCCCTTCCTAAAGGCAATGCAGAGCTGAAGTACAACATAACCCAACTGCATAGCCTAGAACTCAGATTCTTTCCTTTCTCATTTTCAGCAACTTACAGTACTTTCCTCACAATACAAAAAATGTCTAGTTATGAACTTCTTGTCATAAAAACTGTGTAGGAATACATTTGTAAAGTCTAAGAGTAGCTAGAAAATATTTTATAAGCTACATTGTGTTGAAGGAAATATTATGACAGAGTTCTTCCATATGCCATATGCTTTAAGCAGGGCTAGACAAAACAGCAGTGTGGTATCTTGCTAACGGCTTTGAAAGAGTGAATAAATACATGTGCTATAAAGCCCCCTATAATGTGCTATAATGACACACAAGGTAAATGGTATATTATTGTGAATATGTATCAACAGCTACAAAAAAAGAGGTCATGTAAAATCTCCACTCTTTTCTAAGGACTGTAGAATCACCAATTATAAAGCATATGTTCTTTTTTTTTTTTAAACTGCCCGTTGATGTGTGTGTGTGTGTGTGTGTGTGATTGCATTTGCATAGAACATGTATAGCTACTGATTCAGAAAGCTGGCTATCATCTCAGACATCACTTTTCTTCATTTAAGGATTCAACCAATTTCTTCAAATTAAAAATTATTTAGGTATATTGTAGGTGCAGGCGTTTGTGTGTTGTGGAGATGTTTGTATGCACAAGCATACATGCATGCATTTGTGTGAGCATGTGTGTGTGAACAAGAATATGTGTGTGCTACAGACATGTGTATAGGATAGAAGATAACCTTGGGTGATGGTCCTCCTTCATCATCTTTGTTGACTGCAACAAACTTCTTTCTCCTGGGCTGGTTCCACTCCCTGTTAGAAACTTTCCTCAGCAGACAACCTATGGCTCTGGTGTTTTGAACACCTTGGGGTCTCCAAGGCAACTTCAATGTTACAGCTTCTTGTTTCAGTGTCTGGAATCTACATATGATCTTCTGGGCTCATCCTAAAGACTGGTGTCATGTCTTCATCTCTGCCTTCTGTAGCACTCTAAGCTCAGGTTGATCCATTCCACTGCCGCTGCCATTCTTGGTGATCATCCCATGGTACTGGCATCTCCAACTCACTGGGGTCTTCCACTGCAACTAGGCTTCACATCTCACATGCTCTTTTCATGGTCCCAAGCCTCAACTCCTTTGCATGACTCCTTCAGACCCAGACCATCAACTGCAACTGAAGCTGCACCTTCATCAATGGCCTTCCATGGATTCTCACAGTGCCAAACCTCAGCTGCTCTTCATGACCCCTTCATGCCTTCAAAGGGTGACTCTTACACATTACCAAGTGCAGCTGCAGCACGAGGTACAACCTTGGCTATCTCTGGAATGCAGCTTCTTTGTGCTCTCAGAAAACACTTCCCAGAAGATTTCACCTCAGTGATGCTGGTCTCTTCTTCATCATCGCTAATTTCTTAGCTCCAGCTAACCGGCATCAATTGTTCCAGTAGTCCCTTCTATTCTTGACTTTAAAGCCAGAGCCTCATGCCCAAAGCTGCTGTATTCTGGTGCTTGTTAGAGCTGAAACATGGCCCCTTTTATTCTATTGCCAGCTTTCTGTTTTCCAATTTCCTCACTGCTGAAAAGCTTGGCTGTCTTGGAACTTTCTCTGTAAATTGACCTTGAACTCAGATCTCCATGGCTCTGTCTCCTGGGATTAAAGGTGTGTACCACCACGCCTGGATTTAAACTTTTCTTCACCTAGAATTTTTTCTGTCAAAGGCTTGCATCACAAACCATAACAGCCCTCATAGACTCATGTTTAAACAAGCCTATACAGGGCAGGGAATAGAATGCTATAGTTTGTATAGGCTCAGCCCAGGGAGTAATAAGTTATAAGTTCATTATGGCTGCTACTTCTCAAATATCCCCTCTTTGCTCGCAGAGGGAATTTTCTTTCTTTCTTTTTTCTTTCTATTTTCTTTTTTTCTTTGTTTATTTTATTGCCAAAAAAGGTTAGAAGAATGAATGGCTAAGCAGTTGAAAAAATTGCAGTGGGTGGAAACAGAGGGGCCTGAGAAACAAACAAACAAACAAACAAACAAACATGGCTGAACTTTGAAAACAAAAGGGGTCATTCTACTCTCTCTTTTCTAAAAGGCTTGCAGAGTTGGCATTGCATCTGGAGAGGTTGTGGGTGGAGATGGAAGCTCTTGGGAAGTGCAGAGTACCAGAAAAGAGAGAACAAAAGGCTCCGTCCCAGCAACAGAGCAAGAGAGCAGGAGTTTCATATAAGATCAAAGAGGGAAGAAACTGTGCCTGAGGACAGTTGGGTCAGAGAAAAACTGAAAAAGTGGAAGGACGATCTGATGAAATAGCTCATTTCTAAAGAAATGGTTGACCTTGAACCAACTGTGCTACCAGAGTTGGAAGAGAGCTGGCTTAGGGTTATGAGATCACCATCACCTTTTAGTCATATAGCATATGCCTGCTAATGGTTTGGAACAAGATTATGATGAGATAGTATAGCATCCTATAGAAATGATAATCTAAGGTATTTTAAAGAGGCTATGATTTCATATGGAATACACTTACCTTATGTGAATCAAATTTTAAATAACTAGGCTACTCAAAATAGAATTATTGCCCAAGACTAGAAGGGCTTGGTAACATCTGTACTAGAGGCCATTCTGCAGTTGCAGTGGTTAACATGGTTGAGAGAAGAAGGCGTAAATATTGAACAATGAAATAAAGAGAGTGGAATGAATATGGTAAAAGACTAGTTGTGAACAAGGCATCTCTAAGGGCAATGCTTTTTCTAAATATAAGCCAGAAAGAAGGTCTAAGCTTCCAATGGGTGTGCAGATGATGTGCAAAGTGTTTCAGTGGACCAATGAGTGTAGGTCCAACAGAGATATTCAAGGTAATGTCTTGGTAATTTTTTGCCATCGTAAAATGGCCTTGAAGGACTAGCTTGAGGCCCTGCACCATATGTTATAAATTGTTTCAAATAGTGACATATAGACTGAAAAACCTCAACACTCAGCTAAAGAAAATCACCAGGTTATAGAAAAAAAAGTCTGTGGAGCTCTATCAGCCTATGTACTAGAAGAATATATCCACATCAGAATGGAAGCCGGTGAAAGTTGTGTGTCAAGGACATGGATTTGTTTTCATTTCCACAGGAAATGAAAAGCTGTGAACATCATCAAACCTAATAAAGATTACATTTGAGCAGGAGAGGTCTCGGCCAATAACCCAAAAAACGTGCTTATTTCATTGAAAATATCTCTGTTTATAATTCCCCACCACACAGCATGATTAATGGCTTAAAACAGAAAGGGGAAATATACTGCTTCCTTGGAGTTATTCATCACTACTGTCTCTTGTTCTTTCCTTTCCCCTCTTCTACAATGATCTTTAACCCTTCTGTGGGGAGGAGTGTGAGAAGAGGAGTCCTGCTTAAGACTAAGAACTCCACAGTATCTTACTGAGAAATCACATTGACCAGTTCAAGTCCCCAGTCAGGTCTGTCCCTGGAGCTTAGCTAGAGCCAACCACCCAGTCACCCATTGATGAACATCTAGGCGCTTTCCACTTCCTAGCTATTGTGAATAAAGAGGCAATAAACACGGATGAACACATATTTGGAGTGGAATGTATTCCTAGGTATATATTCCCAGAATTAAATAAGTGGGTTACCTGGTAATTCTCTTTCTAGCTTTTGGGGGAACCTTCACAGTGATTTTCAGTTTTATAAGATTTTACCTGTCAATTGATTACTTTAATTCGTGAGCAAATGGAGTTCTCTTCAGGAAGTCCTTTCCTAGACCTGTGTCTGTAGGGTACTGCCCTTTGCCTTCTTCTCTTCCCCTCTCTTCTTTCTCCTGTACACAAAATTCTAATTTTCACTGTGCCAAATCTTTAAAGATGCTTTTCTTCATTTTGTGATATTGGTGCTTTGATGTGATTGTGAATCTGGTGTGAGATTTGTTGGCAAATACTGAAGAGTCTCATTTATGTGTAAAGTCTTTAAAAAAAATTCTGATTGTCAGCAGACTTAGTTGTTCACGCCTGCAATTCCATTCCAATGGAGGCTGGAGGCTAGTCATTATCTGTATAAACAACTAAACACTATATTACATACTTGAAATTTCTCAAAAATGATAAATCTTAACTGATTTACCTCAAATTAATGATAATTTTGTGAAATAGTGAGTGTGTTAATAGTTGCCAGGAGAGAAAGGGAGAATTCACTTTATATAACAGTGTATACCATGGTAGGTAACATGTTTAACATACATAAGACTGGATAAGTCTTAGATACATACCTAAGAGTATCTAGGAAGCACTAAGGAGACTGTGCAGTGGGCTTTGTTTGATATTTTAAAAAGGATTTATTTGTTTATTTTATGTATATGAGTACACTGTAGCTGTCGTCAGAGATACCAGAAGAGGGCATTAGATTTTATCACAGATGGTTGTGAGCCACCATGTCGCTGCTGAGAATTGAACTCAAGATTTCTGGAAGAGCAGAACATGCTCTAAACCACTGAGACATCTCTCCAGCCTTGTTTGGATTTTTTAAAAACAAGTATACAAAGTTGGGTCGGTGTAAAATGGAATAGAGGTGGATCTTGGAGGGAATTGAGAGGGTCTGAAAATGATACAAATAATTTATATATAACCTATAAATGTATACTTATATAATTTATTTAACATATATATTAAATATAAAGTGAATTTTATGAGATTTATTCATCTTGAACTGCGGTGCTAATCTTAAGCACCTGCATTCTCCCTACACTGGGAGCAGAGCAGTCCACAATTGAGGCTGAGCCTCAGAATGGCCTGTGGACTCTCTGCTCCTTTCTGAAGTTTCCTTTACTCTTTTTAATATTGAAATTAGCATTTACCCATCATCACCAAACTATCTAATGCTTTCTAGTATATTCTCCATGGATCCTCACAAACACTGTGTGGACATCCTCTTCCCTTCCAGATACATACTTTACCAATAAATATATGGTGTTTCATTGTGTACCTGCAACTGCCTTCTAAATTACAGAAATTTATCTGCATCTGCCTGCCTTTACCGAGGTCTGGGTTAAAGGCATGAAGAGCAGTGGTCCTGGTTTCATACTATTTTTATTATCATAATTAATTTTACAAATCACTCTGCTTCATTGTAACTCACTCTTTCTTTCCTCCCTCCCTTTCTTCTTCCCTCCCTCTCTCAGTCCCCGGATTAAATCTGAGCCCACACTGGCTAGGCAAGCGTTCCACAACTGAACGATATCCCCAGCCCTATTTGATTTTCTGATGCTCAAGATTGAACCTAGGTCCTTACATAGTAACATTTTCATCATACATGAATATAACATACTTTGATCACAGAGTTTATAGAATTTAAGTGCCAGTTTTCAACTTATAAATGATACTATGCCAACTTTTGCAAATCTGAGATAGATTCCAAAAAATAAACGTGTGAGGTAGAGAATGTGAGCGACTTTTTAAGTTCTTGTAAAATTGTCTTTTGAAAATTTGTTTTTAAAAACCCACACAGGCTTCAATCCTTTTTAGAAGGAGTAACAAAATACTCAAGGGAGCAAATATAGAGACAAAGTGTGGGACAGAAACTGAAGGAGGGGTCATCTGGATACCATTCCACCTGGGTATCCATCCCATGTGCAGTCACCAAAGGTAGACTCTGATGTGGATGTCAGGAAGTGCATGCTGACAGGAGCCTGAGATAGCTGTCTCCTTAGAGGTGTGCCAGAGTCTGACATATTCAGAGGCAGATGCTCACAGCTAACCATTGATATGATCAAGGGCTTCCCAATGGAGGAGTTAGAGAGAAGACTGAAGGACCTGAAAGGGTTTGTGGCCCCATGAGGAGAGCAATACCAACCAACCAGAGTTCCCCAGGGTCTAAACCACCAGCCTGGGAGCACATAGGGAGGGACCCATGGCTCCATCTGAATATGTAGGGGAGGATGACAGTATCAGGCATAGGTGGGTGAGGAAGTCCTTGGTCCCATGAAGGCTGAACACTGAGTGTGGGGAAATTGGAGGGTGGGGAGGTGGGAGTGGGTGGGGAGGTGGGGGCACATCCTCATAGAAGCAGGAGGAAGGGAGATGGGATGGGGGTTCCTGGGTCGGGGGTGGGCTAAGGGGATAACATCTGAAATGTA
Organism: Rhabdomys pumilio; assembly: GCA_030674055.1. Taxonomy (NCBI): domain Eukaryota; kingdom Metazoa; phylum Chordata; class Mammalia; order Rodentia; family Muridae; genus Rhabdomys; species Rhabdomys pumilio. Next base: position 20,678,074 of record JANHMN010000020.1, read on the forward strand.
AATATAATATCCAATAAAAATAAATAAAAATTAAAAACCCAAACAGGAAATTACCCATGTGAATTGTCAGCAATTAAATAGATATCATTAAGCATAATTCTTTTTTTCCAAATCACTGTTATTGTTATCAGTTAAATGTGGGGATAAGGAGTTAAGAGGTCATTCACCAATAACATCATAATGGAAAAGTATTTTTCTTCCCTATAGCATTTTCTTTCCCCCACTTTCTGTTCCCCTCCCTGTTCCCCTCTTTCTCCCCATCCCTGTCCCCTCTCTGTATGTATGTGTGTATAGCCATTTCCTCTCTTCCCTTCTCTTCTCCCATTCCTTTCCTGCTCAGTTCTCTAGACTAGAGGTACTTTTCTCTTTCTTACTAAGGTTAGAGAAGTGCTATCAATGTATTAAAGAATTATCTTGCTATAAACTTAGTCACTATTTTTCTTCCTATACTTTTGAAAATCTATTTGTTTTCATTCTTATTACTACAAATGTGTTTTGGGTTGTAGCATCATTAAAAATCTAATTATTTTAAAACAAGTCAACTGAATAGTAGGCAGCCCATGGTCAGTCTATCTGTCTGTCTATCTGTCTATCTATCTATCTATCTATCTATCTATCTATCTATCTATCTATCTACCTATTCCTTAGTTTGAGGTCAGAGCTAGGTTCTTAGTTACTATGTCAAAGGATGCTAGCACCTTGTTTTTGCAGAACACCCACGGTTCTAGACATTTTCTTTGAAATCTTTGTTTCAACCTTTTTTTCCCAACATATTATTTTTACTGATTATTTAGAATTTTCATCCAACACACCCCAATCACATTTACCTCTCATTTGTCCCATGTCTACCTTCTCACTCTGTGCCCCTCCCCCAAAGAAGAAAAAATACAAGACCAACTTGTGTTGCTCCTATACTTATTGGAACATGGTCAACTTCTCAGTGGCCTTCCCCTTAAAGATAACTGAGTCTTTTCTTGCCCCCACCTTATCCCAACATCCCCACTCTAGACACCATAAATTGTGAAAATTGTGAAGAGCTACACTTGGACATCTTTACCACAATTATCTTCTCAATAATCTCCTGTTTAGATTCTCTCTCTCTCTCTCTCTCTCTTTCCTCTCTCTCTCTCTCTCTCTCTCTCTCTCTCTCTCTCTCTCTCTCCATATTTGAGGGGCAGGAAAGGTTGTCACAAAAGCCTTCAATGTCTCTCATTCTTTTATTTATTTATTTATTTATTTATTTATTTATTTATTTATTATTTTTTTATATTTTTTTATTATTTTTTTTAATGTCTCTCATTCTTAATTGAGTCTGGAGTAATCAAAACCACTGCAACAGAAGCTTCCTTGCCCATAATAGCCAGTATCAGCACAGATCACAGACTTTCACACATGGTGTCCAGTGGCAGCGTGAATGTCAAACCTTATCATGGCCTCCAGCAGCAGGGACCATGCGCATAAACGTAGCCTCCAGTGGTAACATGGACCATGAACATCATGGCCTCTACTTTTTTTGAGCATATTGAACTCTTTTATTTATATTTCATGATTTTCTTTTTTAAAGGTTTGCTGTTCCATTTGCCTTTTCTTCTTTACATTCCTTTTCTTTAAAAAAAAAGTCTATTTCTGAGTGGGGGGGAATTTGAGGGTGGGGAGGTGGGAGTGGGGGGGTAAGTGGGGATACATCCTCATAGAAGAATGAGGAGGGGGGATGGAATAGGAGGTTCCTGGGTGGTGGGGGGAATAGGGCTAAGGGGATAAAATCTGAAATGTAAATATAATATCCAATAAAAGATATTTTAAAAAGTCTTTCTAACATTTGAATGCATGAATGTAATAAATTTTATTCATTTTTACCACCCATCACTCTCACTTCTTTGAAACACTTTTTATTCTTAACAAGTCCCCCTTCTACTTCCATGTATTTATTGTATATGACCTACTAAATTTAACACAGGCTATTGAATGAGGATAGGTGAAAAGATGTTCACTGGATCAGAGCAACTTATCAGTAGCTACACCTTTGAAGAAAGTTACGCTTCTTCTCCAGCCACCATTAAGTGCCAATAGTCCCTCTTGTAGGGCCTTACGAGTCCTTCAGTATTCCATAATGAAGTGTTAATGAGTCCACTTTTGTGCAAGTCTTGAGGAAGTAACTATAGCTATGATGAATTCGTGCATGAAAAGTCCATGTGGTGTCCAGAAGATGTCTTTCTGGAACACACTTCCTTATTGCCTGGCTGTACCATTTTCAGTCCCCTTTTCTGTGTTTGTTCCTGAACTCTGGGGCAGGAGATAGATAACCCACTCGTCTCAGCACTTTAGCCAGTTATTAATCACTGAATTAACTGCTGTCCACTATAACAAGAGACTTCCCTGACATAGACTGAGGGAACCACTAATCTATGAATATAAACGTAAGTATTTAGAAGGTAGCTTGACTAGTTGTTCGTTTAGCAAAAGGATAACAGTGCATTCTCCTTTATGGCCCATGATCCCCCCAGTTCCTGTCTAAGTTATAGTACCAAACATGAGATTCTTCTTATGGAGTAGGCCTGAAATCCAACAAGAAAGCTGTTAGTCATTCCCGTTTTAAACAAGCCACTATCGCACCAATATCATATTACTATTTTATAAGTTTATTTAAAAGTACAATTAAATAAAAATATTTACCTGGGCACAATGGTGCACAATTTTGATCACAGTACTTAGAAGGCAGAAGGAGTGCATTTCTATGAGTTTGGAGGACACCCTATTCTACATAGTAAGTTCTAGGCCAACCATGGTTACGTAGTGAGACCCTGTCTCAAAAAAATAAAACTAAAGAGTCTGAGCAGAAGTACCCTACAAGGATGGGTAATGCTTTCTCCCCAGATGTCATAGTTTTTCAAACAAGAATCCCAGTGTCAGGTGTGGGATACCTCCCTCTGAGTTGTTGGACAAGGAAGTTTCCAAAGTTCTCCCAGACAGCACAAGCTATGGCCATTGCTCTTAGTTGTCCACCAAAACTGCATGGTAAGTCCATATTGCTGGTGATATCAACCATGCACTTTGATCACAGGACATAGAAATAACAATAGGACCTGAGCTGGAAGCCTCCTCCCTACTGGGTAGTTTTAATCCTGCCAGAAGGTCCTCTGCAGGCTGCTGGGGGATAAAGTCATCAACAGTATTACCCAGTCTGGAACCCTGAAGCTCACACTAGTGATAAGACTGACAAGATGTGCTCACTTGTCTCTTGTAGCCATCACACTGCTGACTTCAGATACTCTTTTCCCTAAATTGAAATCCAGGATCACTACTTGTGGGGAGCCGACAGAAGGCGGATATCATCCTTGCAGCCATCTTGAGCCATATACCCTGATAAGAGACTTGATTACAATAGCCTACAACAGCTGAGCACACTCTGGAAACATCTTGTTTTAGATACCCAGGATTTCCCTTGGGTGTGTGAGACTTAAAGGTGTGTGACTTAAGGGCATGACTTAGAGATCAGAGTTAGAGACAAGACCTAAGGGCATGACTTAAAGGTGTGACTTAAAGGTGTGGCTTAAAAGTGAGACATAAAAGAGGCAGACAGAAGAAAGTTTTAGGTAGTAGGAATTAGGCACTTGGAAGAAGTAACTTGGAACTTGGAGGCACTAGGGACTAGGAACTAGGGACTAGGAACTCAAGACTTGGGACTTGGACTAGGAAGAGAGACTGAAGAATAAACAGGATTGAATCACACTCTGTCTGGTCTCTCTCTCTCTCTCTCTCTCTCTCTCTCTCTCTCTCTCTCTCTCTCCCTCTCTCCCTCTCTCTCTCTCTCTCACTGAACCCTGACCCATGGACCAGAGCAGCTTGGGGCAGTGTAGGCTCTAACAATTTAGCCCCCAAGGCTTTTGGCAGTGTGGGTTCCAACATTGATAGAGCAGTCTCCAACATTTTGGCCCCCAAATGTGGGCTAGAGCAGTTTGCAACATTTTTGGTGCCCAATGTGGGGCAGCTCGGGCCACAACAACCACTTCCACAAACTACTCAACTTCTCACTCAGGTTCCCAACCTCTCAAATAGGCATAATGTTACAATGCCTGTCTATTGAGTGAAAGCTTGAATCTACTTCTCTAAATTTATGTATACCAGAAATATACCTTCATTTCTAGGAAAAAATATAAGAGCCTCCAAGCCCCACTGTCTAGTTTTCTGTGAGTTGAAATCTTTATTAATAACCCATTTATGCCAGAACCTCAAAACTCTTAAGTTTTCTTGGAAAATGGTGAGGGCAACCTGGTCTTATTGGCATCTCTGACATCCTCAAATGCAAACACTTACACCTGCACCATAACAGCACTGTCTCTGTACAAAACGTAGATGCAGTCATCTTTGGCATGGTTATGAGTGCTGTAGCTATATCACCCCGGATGTTCTCAAACTATTCCTCTTCTTGTGACTACTGCCTCACAAGAAAGCCAAAGTCTCCTCATGCTATGCTAGGGAACCACAGACCAACTCTTTTTGCTTAATATGAGGACTCACTGTGTGTGTTGGAAATGTGTTGTTATTATTTAGTATGGAGGAAGAATTTTTCACTCCTACATCTTTTTGAGACCATGATTAAAAGGATATTATTTAAAATGAGTTGAGCTTTAAGAAGTAAATCTAGAGCATTTCAGGCCTCTTCTGCTTTCAGCTCTTGTCTGAAGAAGTGACACATGGAATTAGTTAATTTTATGAATAAAAGGAAAAAGGGACAAATGAGAGGAGGAAACATATCTAATTACTAATCTCAAAATGTTTACTAGACAAATGAGGATTTAATGAGACTCTGCTGTCATTTTCATTCTCTCTCTGTATTTTACAGTCATTTTGTTTGTTTGTTTTCTCTTTCTAGCAGCAAAACACTGGGGATGGGAGATACAGAATGGATCGCCATCTTTGTCTACAACTTTCTTTGTGAAAATGAGCTGGCTTATCCAAGTCCGTCTGGACATGAGTTTTTCTTTTTTCTAGTCATCTAACTAGTTAGTCATCTAACAGGACTGGATGGAAATGGTGGTGACAGGCTATTTATTCACTTTTTTGACTGTCCTTGAACTTGGAATTGCAGAATCACTCCCTTTTAGAGTCTGGAAAGTTCTAGCAATGTGGGCCCTTGGATTCCTGGATTTTTAAGGGGTGGGGAGGGAATAGGGAAATTTAAACCTCTATTTGTCTCCTCAGGGTAAATTAACCATAGTCTCAACACAGTATGCACTTCCACTGTGTAATCACTTAGTAAACACTTGCTAATTGGCAACAATTCCTGCTCTACTTGTGGGAAAATTCGGAGAAAAATAAACTAGCCTTGTCACCTTGCTTCCTCAGTCACCAGAGGGAAGAGTTGTTAGGGGCTCCACACAGTGACTCAAAATAGATGTCCGGTTCAAGAAAACCTGAAGAAGGGCAGACTACAGGCTGCTTTCCGTAAGCATTTACACTAGCATTTCAGTAAGACATGAAAGGGGTGTTCGAGCTGTCCATCAGAGAAAGCCCTTGTTAGTGCCAGAGAAGTCATTGCAGTGTGAATCATTCATTTAACACGTGGCTACAGAGAACTTCTCTTTCTCAACTCAAGATTCTTCCTAGCTTAACAAATAGAAAGCTCTACCAGAAGTAGCCAATTTTGTTTTAAAACACCCCAGAGCAATATGGAAAGATCAGTTTTTATTTGTCAGTTTGGTTTCACAATGCAATGTAGTCATCTCTATGAAAACTATAAATATAGCTAGCTGAATGTAAGTTTTGATTTCTCAGTGTAGAAGATCCGTCATTTTGGAAGGATCAAGACTGTGTCCCACTATGTACATGCAACTTGCTGGCTCTGGATAAAGAGGTAATGCTTTTCCCTTAAAACTTCAGTCAAAAATGGAGGATGCAAACTCTCACATAGGGAAGCAAGAAATCTGACCTCTGAGTGATCTGTGAGTACAGGGCCTTCTGAGGCCCTGGTCCATGTGCAGCTGTGAATCATAGACCCTTTATTTCAGCTCACTGTAGCTTTTACAGAAACCAGAAGAGCTGTTCCAAGGTTGCTAGCTGCCTACTCTGAACTACAGCTAATCAACATTACTAAATAAAGGAGAGGGGACAGGGAGAACGGAGAGACATCAGCTGGAGGAGGGGAGAGCAGGGCAACTGGAATCTCCATGCTTGTACAGTTTGAGGAAATGCTTTATGCCAAAGCATGGTTTATGTCAATCAAGCATATAAAAGTTACTGTGGCTGCAAAGGGCCATAAAGATGCACTTTTAAACTCTTAAAAAATAAGGCACTGTAATTACAGCTTATAGAACTGTGTGTCCCAGGAGTCTCTTTGCTGTTTTTAAGATACCCGTGGTGAATGAGGTAAAGAGAAGAGGGGGAGGGGGAAGGGGGAAGGGGGAAGGGGAAGAGAAGCCCTTGGAGTCTGTGCAGAAAAATGCAAAAGTTGTTCAAATTCACATAGCATCTTTTTTCCCTCTCTTTTCCTCCATCTTTTGCACACTTACTTTCTCATACTCTCTCCCTTTCTTATTTATTAACTTTAATAACTCTCTCTCTCTCTCTCTCTCTCTCTCTCTCTCTCTCTCTCTCTCTC
>JANHMN010000020.1:20687648-20709451 GCA_030674055.1 Rhabdomys pumilio
GTGTGTGTGTGTGTGTGTGTGTGTGTGTGTGTGTGTGTGTGTGTGTGCACGCACACGCATGCATGTCCCAAAGCTTGGCCACAGTGTGGTTAATGAACATAGGCTTAAAGAATGCCTGCCCAAACTGGATATTTGGGTTTTGACTTCCTAAAAGGTCCTCTTCAGTTTTTTGTATGGCTTAAACTGATAATTATTACATTGTTTCTACTCCATTAATCCAATGAATTTAGACTTAATCACAGGCTAGAGAAAGTAAAAATTTTTCCTACATGCTCATATATGTTTGGAAGTATCTTTCTGGTAAATACTTTAGGATTGGCTCAAGCATTTCAGTCTAGAAGAAACTATTCCTTAGGAGATGGAAGCTTAAAAACAGAAAGGCAAAGGAAATTATTTAGTTGCATGTACAAAATTACTCAAGAAGTCATTGTTATACAGTTGTTACTAAGAAATAATAATGTGAGGGTTGAAGAAATGGCTCAGAGGTTATGAGTACCTACTGCTCTGGAAGAAAGTGTGAGTTCGGTTCCCAGCTCCCATCATAACTGGCCACAGTCACCTGCAACACCAGCTCTAGAGAGATCTTATCCCTCTGGCCTCCATGAGCCTGGTACTCACCTTCTGTGGTGGACAGAGAACAGCTTCCATTGGCTCAGATATTTGAATACTTGGCCTACAGTTGGAGGAACTGTTTTGGAAGGATTAGGAGGTATAGCCTTGGAGGAGGTTTGTCACTGGGGTCAAGCTTTGAGGTTTCAAAGGCCCATGCCACCATTCCCTCTCTTTCTGCCTCTCTCTCTCTCTCTCTCTCTCTCTCTCTCTCTCTCTCTCTCTCTCTCTCTCTACCAATTTCCTGTGCAAAGACATGAGTGCTCAGCTACTGCTGCCAACTGTCATGCTCTGTGCCATGATGGTCATAAACTCGTCTTCTAAAACTGCAAACCCATAGTAATCTCTTTCTTCTATAAGTTGCTTTGGGCATTGTGTCATATCACAGCATTAGAAAAGAAACTAAGACTTGTGTACATACACACAGACACACATAATTAAAAATAAACACTTGGGAGGCAGAGGCAGGCGGATTTCTGAGTTCGAGGCCAGACTGGTCTACAGAGTGAGTTCCAGGACAGCCAGGGCTACACAGAGAAACCCTGTCTCGAAAAACCAAAATAATAATAATAATAATAATAATAATAATAATAATAATAAAGTAAAATAAACAATACAAATGTTTCCTTGTATCTGTGTCATAAGTACATACTTAACTATTAGAAGTTATAAGCCAAATAAAAATTCATATGTCCTGTCAATGTTTTAAATAACAATCAAACACCTTTCTGTGCCATTATAGATAATGCATCATTTGCAAAATATTTCAGCATTGGATGGATGATTCAGAAGCACCAAACCCAACCACCTTTGATTCGCGTCAATATGATTTATATACAACCATTTTTATTACCAGTAGAGGTATCTGCTTTTGGGCTTCAATGTCCAAAATAAGTTTCTTCTGGAGTGAAACATACTTGAATTAATAATTCAAATGATTTACCAGAACAATGCTTTCAAAGCACATATTACATGTAGAAAAATTCTTTACTTTCTATAACCTGTGACTACATCTGGACTAATTAAATTAATATGGATATTTATCAAATACAGAGAAAGACAATATAAGAAAACAAGGAAACTAGTCCTTGTGCACAAGAGGCTTGGTTTCAGAAAACCTAGGAATAAACTGCTTAGAAGCAGAAAGGTTGGTTCCAGCCCCAAACAGCCCATCCACTCTAATATTAGCCCATTTACTAGAGTAAAATGCTTGACTTCTAGTTCAGATTGGAGTTCATTTAGGAACATGAATGCAGAGATTGAGGCTTAAATGTTTTATTTTCCTAAATTATGTGAAAGAATATTCAAAACAGGCAGCAGAAAAAAAGTTAAGAACCTCCACTTTTGAAAATGCTTCTTATGTTTTCATAAGAATTTGCACACTGCCATAAACCACTTGAGTAAATGGTTCCTGAGACTATTGGGAATCCATTAGTTTGGCTGTTTCACTCATGTAAAACTCATTAATTGTTTATGTGTCATAATGTGTCCTTTCTAGTCTATGTTTAAAAACTGAAAATTATTTATCATTTAGGACTACATAATAGTAACACGATAATGTTATGGAGAAAGACATGAATGCTATTTTAAAGATCTCAAAAATTACACAATGGCTATTATTAATCATATTTTCAAATTAGTAGATTTGATACAAGCTAACTAGTTTTATTATAGTCATAATAGTTGATAATGCCAGGTTAATGTAGCATGATATTTTTACCAGGCTATCTCCTTGTGTTCTAAACACATGATAATGATTGACAAAACTTTAAAAATGAAACTTAAAAGAAATTTAATAATGTAGGTCTATTATCACTGTGAACCAGACTGGAAACCATGTGCAAACCAGATAAGAAACATGTCTGCTAGGCTTTGAAGCCAGGCAAAAAGAAATAATGACCAGGAATTTAACTGGTTTTGACTAACAGTGATCAGAACTCCTTGAAATAAGGATAGGTCTGAGCCACGACTGAAGAGTAACGAGCAGAACACACGGTCCCTTCCCAGCAGTGCTCTGCAGCAGGAAACAAAGAAGCAGCCAGTCACTGTTTGGGGTTCTGGGTTATTAGAACAGCTCAGAGTGGTGAAAATCAAAACATTGGACACCAACCTACAAACACAACTACACTGCCTGCTGGCTCCGTGACTCATTTTACTCTATCCCACTATCACTGCCAGCCAAATGCCCGGAGATGCTGTCGTAAGGTATAATTCTGAATATGACTCTGGAGAGCCAGATGTAGGAGGAAAATATTAGGAAGAAAAAAAAAAGGAGGCATGGGGATTTCTTACTAATATAATACTAAATGCAAGGAATGCATTTCCAGGAATATGTAAGAATAATGTAACTAAACTACATAATTGAAATATATGTAGACACTGGTAAGCTCATAGATATGGGAATTTTAATATGTATCACCTTTTGAAATATATATGTTTTCCCAGAATTTCATCCAGAATATTTACTAATTCTCAATTACTAGTTCCAATCAGCACAATGTCAACAGTGTAAGGGACCAGCATGTAGCATGCTTACACCATGGATATGGAAGGATTATGACAGAGCTCAAGGAGATGACCTGGCTGTTAAATAAAACCACAGAGAGTGCAGCTATGTCTACTAGTTGGAAGCAATAGATCTGATAGGATTAACAATCAAGTAAAAAGATCTTCTCTTTAAGTCATTTGGTATAAAGCAAACATGGGAACACATGTTGACTTGTTAGAGATTAGGGCCAAGACTTGTAAATTGAATAACATCTTGTCAAAGGTTTTTGATATCCCACTGTCATGCTCCAAGATCTTCCTGTGTTCTGCATAGACTGAATGGGATAGTTTATTGATAATAAAGTAGGAATTACCAATTCTGCATCATTGAAATCTTCAATGGTTCACTGATTTCTTTGAGAAGGTAATGGAGTTTATAATTTTCTATCATTTTGAGTTGGGGCAGCAATTATTTAGGCTTCTAATAGAATATCCTACTAGAATATCCATTTGTTTTCTAGGACCTTATATGCATATTCTACATAGAGTTAGGTATGTATATATGCTTTCAGGCAGTGAGGAAACACTCTTGGGGAGCCAGAACTCTCTAGACAGACTCAGGCTCCAAATCCAGTTGTGATCTAGAACCCTTGAGAATCAGGCATCGTACAATTGTAAATTTATTCAGCGTTATGATTTGGTCACCTCTGGTATAAGATTTTAGTTAGAAATCTTAGTCTTGTGATGAAAGGAATACAGATCATTACATGTCTTTTAAAGCCTTGAAAAAAGTATATAGATTACAAATGACCAGTCTGATGAGCTTTCACAAAGTTAGCACACTTTCCTTATGAACAACCCAGGTCAAGAATCAATATACTTTGTGGTGGTTTGATAGGGATGGCTTCCATAGATGCATGTGTTTGAATGCTTGGCCATAGGAAGTAGCATTGTTTGGAGTGTGGCCTTGATGGAGGAAGTATGTCACTGTGGAGACAGGCTTTGGGGTCTTATATGCTCAAGCTAATCCCAGTGTGGCACATAGTCTCCTTCTGCTGCTTATGGATCAAGATGTAGAAGTCTTAGCACTTTCTCCAGCATCGTACCTGCCTGCATGCTGCCATGTTTCCCACCGTGACAAAAGGACTAAACCTGTGAAACTGTAAACCAGTGTCAATTAAATGTTTTCTTTTTAAAAGTTGTCATAGTCTCCCATTCAATGATTAGAGGAGTGTTCACGTAATTGGGTTTAATGTTTTGCATTTTCTTTGACTATTGGTGTTTATTGTCTTGTTTGTTCCTTGACTATTTGCATCTATTTTATTGCTTGACCCTCAACCTAGAACTAACCTTAATACACGCATGTAATCAAAATGGTATAAAAGCATAAAGGAGGGGGGATGGGATGGGGGTTCTAGGGAGGGGAAATGGGGAAAGGGGATGACATTTGTATTGTAAATAAATAAAATATCCAATAAAAATAAAATTTAAAAAAAAGATACTTTACATAAAAAAGAGTTGCCATGGTCATGGTGTCTCTTTACAGCACTAAAGCACAAACTAAAACACATTTTCTCACTAGGAGTCATTCATTCCCTGTTTTAGTCAAGAAAATGCCCAAGGATGAAAACTGCCCTGATTTTCAATTCTAAAACTTAAGTCTGCCTATTGTAGTTATGTATAAAGTATATGAATTCTAAAATGATGTTTATATTTCTAGATCAAGACCTACTTTGATCCATTAGTTTTTATTGAATGTTCTTGCGTGTATATACGTGAGAAAGATTGGTTCCTATTTTGTCATATTTTATTAGCCTTCTACTGTGTTTTAACCAAGTTTATACTTGACTTATACAGTGAGTCAGAGGCTGGAAAAATGGTAGAGTGGGTATAGGCATTGCCTTCTGGATACAACATGGGTGTTGAACCCATGGACTCAGGGCTGCTATGGTTGACTGTACAAGACCTGCACAAGACTAGGCCTATCAGTATTTCATTGATGGGATGAGGAGCTAAAGGCAGTTAATGACTTCTGGGGAAAATGAGCAGATTCTTAGTGGCATAGTCACTGGTGAGTTATTCTTCTGATAATATTTTTATTAGCAGGCTGATATAAAAATAACAAGTGTAATAGATACTCATGAGTACCACTACAAACCACCACAAAGTTGTTGACTTTAAGCAACAGAAATTTATTCTCTTACAGTTTGGGAGACTAAAAAGTCCTAAGTTATGTCGACTATGGCCATGCTTTCTGTGATCTCCAAGGTCAACTTTCTTTACTTGTCACTGGGTTTAAGGTTCATTGAAATCATGCACTGTGCCATCTCAAAATCCTCAACTTAACTATTAATCTAGAAATAGTTTTCCTGATCAGATCATTATTACAGGTCAAATCAGATTGGTGTATCTTTATAAAAAAGGGCAACAATTAAACCTAATCCAATTTTAAATTTATTTTTTAAAATGTACAGACTTGCCTTTTTATTCTCTGTATTGTATTAAGAAAAGTTATGTTTTTAATATATGTGTATATGCTGATGTGTGCATGCTCATGTGTGTTGTGTGTGTGGAAAACATAGGTCAAATTTTATTATTATATATGTGTGTGTGTGTGTGTGTGTGTGTGTGTGTGTGTGTGTATGCTTGGTTGTGTGCATTGTTATGTGTGCTTGTATGTGTAAAGTCATAGGTTAATCGTTGGTATCATCCACAGGGATGCCATCTGTGTTAGCCTTAAACTAACCTATTAAGCTAAAATGGCAGGTTCAGTAAGCTCTTCTGGTTTCTCTGTTCAAAAGATATGTGCCAAGTTGATACTGCTTCTTGATAAGTATGGCATCCAAGTGTGTTCTGCTGCTAGTGCTGAGGTATGTCCACAATTGCCCACTTGCCAGTTGTCAACTTGTGAAATGCTTCTATTGGTGCCAACAATGGATGCTGTAAATCAGGAGAAGTGGGTGGTATCTGTCTAGAGTGGGTAAAGATAACAGACTTGCCTATTCTTTTTGCTTTATATTAGCTTCCAGATTGCTTCTGGTTCCTGCCAATGTCACTCTAACTCATGTCTTGACAACAACCATGACAGTGCATTCACTCATAGTAGTTAAAAGTTTGTAATTTTCTCAACCCTTGAGAGAGCTGAACCTCACTGTACCTTATCAGATACTCCAGCATAACCCCATTTCTCAAAAGTTGGAGTCACAGCCCCAAGGAAATTGTCTTTGAACTCATACATGGTAGCACTGGTAGACTTTTCTCAGAAGTCAGGATTTCAGTGCTCTAGATTCTCCTTCTAAGGTTTTGTTGTTTATTAAATGTCCTCTCTTGGTGTTTATTCCTTCAAATGTCAGTCAGGAGGCTGATTGTTCCCTGTACTGTATATTAATGTGCAATTTTTGCCTTTTCAGGTTTTTAATGTTCTCACTCCCATTCATATATATTCTCCCTCTCTCTCTCTCTCTCTCTCTCTCTCTCTCTCTCTCTCTCTTTCTCTCTCTCTCTCTCTCTTTCTCTTCTCTCTCCTTTCCAACCCTCTATTTTTTCCACTCACATCGAGCTAACAATAAACATTTATGTGACCAAGGAAAACAGGTATCATCCACGGGAACACCATCTGTGTCCTTTGGATAGGGTCTCCCATTAGCCCTAAAGCCACCTGTTAAACTAGACTGGGAACTTAGCATGGCCATAGGATACCAGTTCAAACTGCAAAACCATTTCCAGCTTGGGTTCTGGAACCATGACTAAAGGTGATGTGGGAATGGAGAAATGGCAGGCACGGAAGTCTGGTGTTGGTTTGTGTGATCTCTCTGAGGGAGAAGCCACAGCACCCAAGAAGTTCGGCTTGCTTACTACGTGCAGTTGAAGTAAGATTGCTGCAAAAAGCTGAACAAGGTGGGGTTACTACATACAGATACAAATGGAGCCAGGGTTATTACATACAGCTGTGCGATGAAGCAGGTTTATCTAATATCTGTAGGAGCAGACCCTGTTGGAAATATTCATGCTGCAAACATATGGGGCTGGGGAAAAAAGACATTTTCTACACATACTACAAACATCCCCACATGAACCCAAAGAAGGCTTCATCCTTCTGAGCCTCACCTGGGTAAGACCATTGAGTACCATTGAGGTACTTGGTGTCCCCATGCCCATGTCAAACAATACACATTCACTCAGGACTTTGCTCACTACCTACGACTCCCTCCTCACAAGACTCAAGGAACGTTGTATAAAGTCAAACTGTAACGGCTGAAAGATGAGGGGTGCTGTCAAGTGCTGTCCTCCGGACACACGAATCACAATAGCTATGTGACCTGCATAAGACACACATAATATCAAGCCAGTTAAATATTCTAGCATAGACAGGGAGGGGCTTCTGAGACCCACAAAAAAACCAAAGAGCCATCAGAAGCTGATGTTAGCTTGGGAAAGGAGGGGCACTTTTCTTTGCCAGGTGGCCATTGATAGGCTACCCATATCCCCGTGGTTGACTCCAGACCCATGTTTATTTGTTTGTTTGTTTTAGCATATGAAAAACAACAAAAAATATTCAAGCTATATTATCTGAAAGTTTTGAATTAAAAAATTTAAAATGTAAAATAAAGAAAATTTTAATAAAGAGGTTATGAAGTTGATGGAGAAAATGTGTTGGAATGGAGACCAGAGAGAGGCCAAAGTGAAGGGTGGTGGTAGATATGATGTAGATACATTATACGAATGTAAGAGTATTTTTAACTATCAAAGGAATGAGCCTTAGCATGGATTTCACACCCAGTAGTAATAAATGTGAGATTTGATAAAATTAAGAAATTTCCATTAGAAAATATAGGAGAAAGATTTTTTTTTAAGTTTTGGTGGATATTGATTATCTTTAAGCAAATGATTCTGCCATTCTTCATCTAGATATTTTCCTCAGAGACCTATAGATGCCTCCAAATAAACTTCTATATAAAGTTAACATTAACTTTATTAAGACTAGACCAAGCAAAACAAAACAAGATTCTTAAAAATTTTAGCCAATTTGCAACATAAAGGCAGTCAATAAAGAAATGACAAAATCTACTGTTTTATGGATTAAATAAGATAAAGATAATGAATTTTGTAAAGTTTTATCTTTAGAGTAAATAAAATTGCAACAACTCTAAAATAGTGTGAGTTTTGTACTCCAAAGGTTAGATGCATGGTCGTGCTACATAGTGGCGTTTTAAAGGGTGGTTTGTAACAATATTAGTGCCTGTTAAGGAATTGGGTCTTCCTACTGAACAAGAGCTCAGAGACTGTGAGAAAAGCCCACTGAATTCATATAAGCAAGTTCAAGTTTCATCAAGAGTCATGATCAATGACTAAGAATTGTAAATAAATTGCTTTTATGATCGATCATGTAAATTGAGAAAATTAAATTTTGACCAGGATAAAAGTAATTTCAAAAAAAGATGTGTGGAAATAAGTGGTTTCACTGGCTCGCCTTTTACTTGACTCTACTGTAAATTTCTGACAAAAGAGGAGGAAGAGCTTTAGACGTCGTTAAAGGAGACCTCGTAACAAAGTTAAATTTTGTGAAGACAAAACACACGGTGGTACTTTATGAATATTGTGATGGTTATTGGAATACGATTACAATTTTCCTTATTCATCACAGTTCACATTAACTGTATTAATGGTGATATCCATCCATCGTCACCACTCCTACAACATCTAGGATCAGACAATGAAATGGCCTTCCCTAAATTCATAGCAACCGTTTTCTCACTCACCTTTTCTGAGGGTTGCTTTCTCATGCCTTTTCTTGAGTGTTTTCCTCCTTTATTTTGATTTGTCTAACAGATTCTTACAGCCTCTTCTACCCAGAGCTTCATACTTTTTTTGCTACTCATTTCCTTTCGTCCTTATCAGTCAAGCTTCCCCAAGGAGAGGAGGGATCATCTTGCACTCTTACTTCTTAAATGGTTCTCAACGTCCACACCTTTCTTGGAACCTTATTACCACTTGCTACTTCTGATTGCCCTTGATGATGGAGGGTAATTCCTTCTAACTTGATATCTCATTGCTCTTCAACATCAGTTTCATCTCTCCTTCACATCTGAAATTCTTTCTTCCCTAGGCATCTGGCTCCCTGTTCTCTGTGTTCCTTCTCTCACTTTGGTTTCCACTTCATCTGTTTCTTTCGTTACCCATGATAGGAATGAGCGGATTCATCAGAACTCAATGTTTCCCTCCTTGGTCTAGATCTCAATACATCCATTCTCTTGTAACCTCAGTTTTTCTAACCTGTGTCTCTCATGTAGATCTTGATTGATAAATGTAATTCCTTACTGAAGGTGTCCCACCTAACTGTCCCAGCTGTCACCAATGTAACTTGTCCTAAACAACATCCCTTCTTACTACCTCAGCCAGTTTCCTGCAACTCTCTTATTATTCAGCACCTACCCGATTTCCCATGCCTGAAATTTAAAGAATTTTCTAGTCATTCTTTTTCTGCTCCCTAGAATAACCAACCAAGCATTCAGTTCTCCACAACTGACTTTTAAAGTCCATCTTTCATAGCCACTGTCTTAGTGCTGTGTCTTCCCATGAACCTTGTTGTAAATCCCCTAAAGTCTTATCTCCAGTCTTTCTCTCTTTAGATTTTGTTTTATGTTTGTTTGTTTGGGTTTTTTGTTTGTTTGTTTGGTTGGTTTTTGGTTTTTGGTTTTTGGTTTTTGGTTTTTGGTTTTTGCTTTTTGCTTTTTGCTTTTTGCTTTTTGGTTTTTGCTTTTTGGTTTTTTTCATTTTGTTTTGGTTCTCCAGAAGAAGAAGAAGATGGTGGTGGTGATGATGATGATGATGATGATGATGATGGTAAATCTGATGCTTCTTTGCTTTGAGGTCCTCATATCCATGACAGGCTCCTCATTGTTGTCCGTCCCATGAATCTCTCTACAGGAAAGAACTGCCTTTTCCAAAACAGAGCTTTCTCTGTCTCTCTGTCTCTCTGTCTCTCTGTCTGTCTCTCAGTCGTATCTGTCTGCCTCTCTCTCTCTCTCTCTCTCTCTCTCTCTCTCTCTCTCTCTCTTTCTCTCTTTTCCTCTCTCACATGCTGCTTCTCCCCCCATTATATTCCAGTTTGAAAGAGTCCTCTCCAAAGTTGCAAACTGCTTCTGTAACCCCACTCCCACCCCAAGTCCAAACAGGCAATCAGGATTTGCTTTGATTTGCTCTTTTATCACCACCACACTCCTGGTATTAATTATTTCTATTGTTTCTTAAATACTAGGCTGCACATTCTTTGAGGACCTGTGTGACATATATTTTCTAGTATTTATCAAAGTGTCTAACACATAGTGGGACCCTAAACAATGTATTGAGTTGACTTCATCTTATATAAAACTCTAGCAAATATATGATGCTTTGCAAATGAATAGTAGATTAAATTGGCTAATAAATGCCATAAAAGCCAACTGCTGGCTTCTGAGCAAAGTAAATGGAGGTTCCATCATTGCCCTCATGGAGCCTAGTACCCAGAATCTGTCAGGGTCCTCAGCACCTTACTGAGATGATGGCTTCCCTGCTCACCAGGTTACACTGCTTTCTCTCCTCCCTGTTCCTTCTGGTTTGTTTGAATTTTGTGCTAATCTAAATTCCTCACGAACACCTTCCATCACCTGCTCGATGATCCATGACCTGTTCTTTCGACTGAATTGCATTTTAAAGGTCCCCGGCTTGACTTCAGTGGTCCTCATGCTGACTGCCGCGAAATGACCTCTGTCCCATGTGACTATCCTTCATGTTTTCCCTCAAAAATACAATGTACCTACAGTGTTAACGCAAATAAGCCCCATGTCATGTTATCAAATATGGTAAATTCAAGCTCAGTAGACCAGAAATGTCCTGTGTCTTGTTATCTTATGCGGTCATGTGCACCACAGTGGAATATTTCTTTCCTCAAAGGTGGGAACTGAGTCAGAGACCATCTGTGTGGCCCTTGCTCACCAGTCCTGAGCGGCCAATAATTAATTTAGGCTGAATGTAATTACTCCCTTGTTAACAGTGGTTTTTCTGCACTTTCCTCAGCTGGCTCTGGAGACACACCGTTGAGTGTGATGTATGACTTCTTGCCCAGAATGAAACCTGAGCCAGGGGAAGACAGGGAGAAGCCGCCCAAGAGCCTCCTAATGAATTTAGGGACTCAGCCTGCTGCTTGTTGAAGTGACACTGTGAGAGGTTTTTAGAGCTGCACCTCGCCTCTCAGGGAGACCTCCAGTGGGGGCTTGACTTTGAACCCTATCATCTTGGTTCGCATTCACATTATGTTCACAATTTACTACTGTATTCACACTGCATTCACAGTTCACACTGCGTTCACAGTGCATGCACTATTTACAGTGATAGAGCAAAGGAAAAGGGGACCAGCGATAACCAAAGAAATGGCGACGCCTAAGGGAGGGAAGCTAGTCTTAACGAACACGTTCTTGTCTTTATCAGAAATTATAAGACCAAGTCAATTGTAAATATTTTAACATAAAATTTCCCCTTAAAGTACAAAATTTTGTGGTCAGAGAAGCCAATATATTTTCTCCTAAAGAACAATGGAAGTAGACTGTGCATAGACTGACTATCATACTCCTGCTGAAGTCACTAAGTCTACAGAAATCTCTACAAGAGTTAAAGTGACAGAGCACTATTAATACGGAATTTCCCCTTTTATAAAGAGCTTTGAGAAACACAAATTTTCATTATGTGTCTCGAATTTATTAGAACATCCCATCCTAACACAAGAACTAGAATTTCTCTACACGACTTACAACTGTAGAATCATCATGAAGAAAGTTATTTTCTATCTACAGTGAAGCTGTTTTAAATGCATTTTGAAGCTCAAGACTTCCAATGTCAACACTCAGGTCAAGACCTCAGATGCCCCAGCAATGGGATATAATGAGTTTATTGTCTCACTGGAGTAAGGAAGACCACCCTGGTATTAGTGGACACCTCACCAGAGGTGCTGGAAATTACCAGGACTTACACTTGTGTTAGGCTAGGTGGTCTGGGAGAGAAACTGTGAGAGAGTAGCTGCTCTCAGTTGGATACATAGTACCAGGCACTTGGAGCAATCGTCTAATTGACTATCTTAAGAAATCATATGCAGTATGTGGGAAGCATAGTGAAGGCAAGCGTAGGAAGCCCCCAGACAGCAAAGCTGGAGAATGAGATCATTCTATGATTTAAAGAGTCCATATCAAGATGGAACTCATCTGTTTTGGTTCAATTCAGACATATAGTTCCTTGCATGACATTGGCATTGCTATAGGTGTTTGTCTTTAGCAGGAATAAGTCCAGATGTAGATAATATAAGGTCAGTTCAGAACTCAGAATCTCCTATTTCTTCTTAGTGTGGATGGAATTTATGACTGACATAAAACGAAAGGATAGAATTTTGGTTTACTGTGTAGAATTTCAAATTGACTTTTTATTTATATTTTACAAAGGAAAATATGTAAAAATACCCATTTTGTCAGAAAGTTTGATGACAAAGTTTCTAATGTACTTGTTATTTAGACCAAATGCCTCAGTGTGGCTTACAAAGTTTTGTAGGTGCACCCTCCACACGTCTCAGACATCATCATACTTAGCTTTCTGCTCTGTGGGTACTTATCACACGTTAATTAAGTTGAATGAAAGGTCACTTTGTAAAGATAAACACAGTAAATTGTCAGCAGTTTTTTATGTCATTCAACTTAGGAGTAATGGAATGAGCCAAGCTTTTTCCCTTCCTCAAGACACCCCATCCCCAAGAATACACATCCTTCTTTTCTTCTCTCTACCATATCATCTCCCCCTCATCTTTAAGATATTAGCCAAATGTACTGTTTTTTAGGAAAACTTTTGAGTTCCACTCACCAAGAAACCCTCCTGATAGTGTGTGTTATACCATACCCTCTCATTTGTATTGACTCCTGACCAACTTAGTTCATATGCATTATGGAAAATTAATCAAAACTAAATATGTTCACTGTTACAGAGTGCTTTATTATAAATGAAACCCTACCAAGATTGTCATCTCTTTTTTGCCAGATAGGCAACAGAGTTCTTTTAATTGAGTTAAGAAGCTTGTACAATAGCATAGTGGGTATTTTAACTCACATCTTTTACTGCCTAACCTGGGTTCTTGCCATTACCAGTGGTGTCTCATATCATCATGTCCTCAGTCCTACTCCACAGCACAGAAGATGCAGCAAGATTGTACCAATGCTGGCAGCACAGCCGTTTGCTTTTAGTTCCACCTAGGTTTTTCCATATTGCAAAATAATATAAGCAAAGATCTCTCAAGTGTGGCAACGTGTGCAGCCAGCCACTGATGGGTGTCCTATTGTGCATATGATCCTTTCTTTCTGTCATTTTGTCATTATATACTTGACTTTTCATATTCATGAGTTTCACATGTATGGATTAAACCAATGGTGAATAAAAAATTTAAAAAACCAATAATGTACCAAACATGTACATCCTTTTTCATGTCAATATTCCCTATACAGTGAAGTGCGACAACTGTTTTACATAGCATTTACATTGAATTTAGGCATTGTGAGTAATCTGCAGGTATTAAAAATGTATGGGGATGCACATACACAGTATATGACATAAATATTCAACTATTTTCTATAAGAACTTGAGCATTCACTGATCTAAAGAAATTTCTAGAACTAATGACACACAGATATTAAAGATTGCCTTTTATTATTTTTTTCAGTATTCACAGTTAAGACAACTGTTTCTTAGGAATCCAATGCTCTTTTTCAGACATTTTCCAAATGTTTTGCACTTACTGCTGTGTTGACCTCTTAATTCTGTGAGTCCATATACATTACCAATAACCACAGAAGTGAACAGGCGGCAGCATTTCATCACCCATGTCAGAGCATCATAAGTACTCTGATCATGTAGAATTTGGATAATACGTTTCCTGAAACTCTCGCTATCTTCACTCATAGATACATTCCTTACAAGTAAAACACTCTTTCTAACATAGTAGTCAAAATAACCAGTCCCCTCCATCTGACTTACCTGTGATTAAAAGCCAGCACCAGGAGCAAAAGTTTCAGTCATAATGAAGAAGTTCTAGGTCTTCAGAAAGCTGAATCAAGAAAGCAACTATGAAATCTCTGAAGCTGACAATGGATTGATCTATATAATTCATGGGATCTGGCTTAAGAAGAAAAACACTCAGAAAGGCAAATCAGTTACTCAGGAAAGCAGGAAAACACTGGAGGAAAAGCACAGGCTGTCCCTTCAGTCTACCTACACGTCTCCTCTCTTTTAACCACATGATCCGTGAGCTGTGGCTCTTGACAGTCAAGTACAACCTTTCCTCAGGCAAGTCTCATTACTGTTGCCATTCTACTCTTCTCCTGAAATTTATATATTTTTTAAATTCTAGAATTTTCTGTATGCTCTACCTAGAAGAAATGAGAAGTATCATCCAATGGACCTGAAGTAATTGCTCACGAAGAAAAATTCAATAAGTCTCTCATGTTTCTAGAATTGTACATGTGTTAAATACTGGGAAGGAAAGTTTCTCTGGAGAATTAAGTGAGACTTGATATCCCACTGTGGAAATCTGTGCTCACATGGATGGTGTCTAAATTCACAGCTTGATTCTGGCCTTCATGTGAGTCTAATTGCTTGGACTTTTTAAAATCTTTAGTCTTATCTTTACAGTCCAATCGTTATTCCCCCTTCTTGTTCTGCCCTCCCACAGTTCCTCATCCCATTCCTCCTCCCAGTCTCCAAGATAATGTCCCCACACCACACACCACACACCCCACACCACACACCCCTACACATACACCCAGTCAGGACTTCCCATTTTCTGGAGCCTCAAATCTCTTGAGGGTTAGGTACATCTTCTCTCATTGAGGCCAGACCAGGCAGTCCTCTGCTGTGTATGTGTCAGGGGCCTGTGACCAGCTAGTGTATGCTGCCTGGTTGGTGGCTCAGTGTCTGAGAGATCTCGGGGATCCAGGTTTGTTGAGACTGCTGGTCTTTCTATGGGTTCGTCTTCCTCCTTAATATCTTCCAGCCTTTCCCTAATCCAAGCACAGGGGTCCCCAACTTCAGACCATTTGTTGGGTGTAAGTATCTGCTTCTGTCTCAATCAGCTGATTGTTGGGTCTCTTAGAGGACAGTCATGCCAGGTTCCTGTCTGTAAGCATCAGTAATAGTGTCAGGCCTTGGAACCTCCCCTTGAGATAGTTCCCAATTTGGGCAGGTCACTAGACCTCCTTTCCCAATGCATACAACTTTTTAAAGTAAATATACCTCAGCAGAGGATTAGTTTAGTTTCATAAAGGGGTTGTGTTTATGGCCTGCAGGCAGCTCAAAGTCTGATTTACTGAGAAAACCTCCCATCAATTTAACAATCATCTCCATTTAGTATTAGTATTATTCATCTTCACATTTCTTATTTATCACATCAAGAGTAAACTATTCAAACTTTTGGTGACTACAGCTTATTTATAGAATAAAAATTCACTCTTTCCTCTATTAGTAAAAATTTTAAACAATTGATATGCAACCTGACCTCCCAATATTTTAGCCCAACATTTTCCACTGTAGATTCTATCCTCTACCTACAACCATCTATTCATTATCTTAATTAGTTTGTTCAATATAATATTACTAAGTATTTTGATGGTTCAAGCATTATAGGCACTGAGAATTGTGGCTCAGAACAGCACTGATGATATTCATAATTTTGAAGAGTTTATATTGTAAAGGAGAGAAAGACAGTAAACAAGAAAAATATTTTTGTAAGTTTATATTTACTATAGAAGATAAGGAGTTAAATAGCATAAGGTTGTTATGAATCCATTCCATTGAACAGAGAATTACATTTCATAACTCACATAAAAAGCAATGTAGCAATTACAGTCATTTCTAACTCTTCAAATATACACGCACACACATTTACACACACACAAAAATAAATATTTAAGAGATAGGTGATGATAGTGCTAAATATTACCTTCAGGTAGTAAGAACCAGGGAGCTGTTTTAGATTGGAGAGGCAAAAAAGTCCCTACTGAAGTGACCTTGAGAAGCAGCCAGATTTAAGCGAGATTGCCAGGCATGAGTAGACAAGAGAGAAATTTTCCAGGCCCTTGGAATGCTACAAGCCAGGATGTTGCCCTCCAAACATGCTTAGGATAGTCAAGGAGAACAAGGAAGCCAACATAAACATTAGGGGTGAGTCAATAAGAAGAAATAGGTAGGTAAGTGGAGGCATCATGGGTAAGGAGTGACGCTCAAGTCGGACTGATGAGATCGTGCTGAGTGGTGAGGGTCTAAGCTTTTCTGATGCTGAGGGAGGAATGAGAAGATCTGGTGAGGTGTTTTGCTTTTGATTGTTTGGGCTAGGCAGTCCTGACCATGGTATTGTCACTATGATGCAGGGATATGGGCTAGTTCCATTCTGACCAGTCAAGTAGATCCATCCTCAGGTCTCCTATTTAAGTTCTATAAGAACACAGGAACTTATCTACAATGTGTGAGCTGATTAAGTCTTTAAGCCACAGTACACAGGACTTGTTTATTTGGTAAAGGACAGTGACTTAAATGACTCCTTAAAAACAGCAACGCTTAGCTTAAATATATCTAGGCTTTTACACTTTTTTCAATAAAGTTTTTTTTTTTTTTTTTTTTAAATCTAATACTGTTGCACTGTGGAATTCCCATTGTCTCATAAGTACTTCAGTTCCCTACACTGCAAACGAAGCAAACAGAAAAACAGAAATTAAAGCAACATTTTCCTTCCAACTGACTGTCATGTCATGTGGGAAAAATATAGAAGTGTATAATTCCTTACTAATATACCTGCAAAATTAGATGCTAGACAATATTTTCAAAATCTTAGGGCTTCTTCTAAAGTTAAAGGAGAATTATTTATTTAATTGTACATATGGCTCTCACCTCTAGCCAGAATTACAAACTGTTTCTGAAGACCATAAAGACAGATACATTCTATTTAAATTCATTAACTTGTTTTTTTTTTTTTTAATTTTGTTCATTAGAATCTATTTATTTTCAGCAGAATCCCTTTGGGAATCTTGAGGGAATGAAAGATTAAATAAAATACTCAAATTTACAAGGCTCTTTAATTAGTGAAAAATGCAAACTCAGTTATCGTTTTCATTTCCTACCCTTCCTTACTCTTGTCCATGAGAGCTGCAGACCCCGGAAAAGTCACATTACTTGTGGGTAATGTTTTATTTGGGTTTCTTCATTTTTTTTAATTTAAATAACTCTTTGTTTTAAAAGAACATGTCATCAGTCAAAATAATGCTATCACTTCTGAAAATATTTTCCCTTTCTGACACGCACCGAGGTGCCATAAAGTAGTGTTGACAACTCCATCTTTAGCGTTCCACAAATCTTATGGAGATATATCATCAGAAAACCACACGGTCTATATCCGGGCTCTGACAAAACTGAAACATGGCCTGCCAGCCACAGATAAGACTTTGAAATGTTAGTCATTGAAAAGGCGATAACAGAAACAAGAGCCGAATCGTGTACACCTTCACCTCTGGACGTCTGCGGTTTTGAGCCAAGGCACTTTGGTAAAAAAGATATTGCCATTTGACTCCTTGGCCAAGTCAGTAGATATACAGAGTAATCCAACATGAAAACACGTGACGGACATGCTTTCAAACGTGCTGCTGGGGCAGCAGGGGGAGGGGCTGGAGCTGCAATGCTGAAAAGCAGAAACCCGGCATCTCTTGCACATCGGAGTAGCGTGAGACATCCTCCAAGGATCAAAGCCTCGTGGCATTGTGTGGCTGCCATCAGGGGCACAAATGGAAACTGTGAAGCAGGCTGGAACACGTGGAAACAGCTTTGACATCTTCATCCCCGTTGTTGTTAATTCCTAAGTGTTTGGGTATTTCAGGCTGTTCTCAGTTTTATTTGGAAAAAGTCTCAAGATAGGAGAGAATAAAATCCTATTATGTCTGGACCTCGATGCAAGATATTAAACCAAAACCAAAACAGTTGCTTTCTTTAAAGATTCTGTTAAAAAAAAAATTAACCAGAGTGACCACGAATACCACCTTTAAGTAGAATTTATAGTCATTTACCTCTTAATGGTTCCTCCCTCAGCCATACAGTTTTAAACAGAATGGGGTTTATGGACATCATCTGTGATTACATTCTCATGTATTTACAGTGTTTCTACCATAATGATTTATTTAAAAGGGCTTCGCCATGATAGCTCTCCAACTTTGTTCCTTCCTGTATATCACTGTTCAGGGTCAAAAGCTGGGGAAAGGGCTGGTCCCTAAGGCCTAACATATTTCACCAGTGGAGACTCTGGCTTTTCACTTCTCTTTCTCTCCTCATCACTTTATGCTTAAAGAAGAACAGATGTGGAAACGTTTAGAAAAAAAAAAAGACTAATTGAATTTCACATAACACAATTTAGCATTGTTTGAGGAAGAACCTAAATCAACAGCACGTTTTCCAGAGTCCCAGCCTCGCCTAATTAGAACACCAAACGTGTGACTAATTGGCCACACTTCCACCAAAGGCTCTGAGGCACATGATGTGCCCCTGTCCCTCTGCCCCAGCTGAGGCCGGCAGTTTGGCTGTGAAGTAAGGTGGTTGTAAGCTCAAAGGGGAGAAAAACTCCTCTGAGATAGCCAAAAAAGCAAACACAGGGGAAACAGGAGAAGGTCTGGAATGTCTATGCCCTGGCTACATTGAGAGAATTAGCAGGGGATTATCAGAACATAAGTTAGAAGATACATGGTGAAGTCTCTACTAGACCTGACCTTTAGCACACTGGCAGATAAGCTCTGAGAAATGCACTGGGAGGCTGTCTTGGTTCGTGTGTTTTTCCTAATGGTAAGGAGGGGAATATGTGGGGACAAACAGGACTAATGAGATTAAAGGTCAAGGATGAGGCAAGACTGGCTTCTCTCACAACTGCCTGAGCATTTTGTTTGAGGCGTTTGTCATTCCTACCTCTTCCTCCTTCTCAGGTCTAACACTCATGGAACGAGAGGTGACTTAAGAAGTTTCCCCTTATATAGATGAGGGTTCTGTTGCCAAGAGAACTCCATTAATTTACATGAGGCTCACATCTCTTTGGTCACTGATTTGGGACTAGAAATCTCATCCTTGACACCCCACCTCTGATACCATTTATACATTTTCTGCCATACTCGAGCTGATGTTAAAGCAGTAATAATATGTGTAAGGGACCCCAGTTCCCCAAAGATTGGACTCTACTCAATAACAGTTCCTTAAACAGAAAAAAAAATAACCTACTATTATAAATTTGCTAGTAACTTTTACACAGTAGCTTCATTTGCTGGTGTGGATTCCGACTTCTGCTGTGTATTCACTAAAGAACTCCACTTATCAGGAAAAAGGAGAACTAAAAATTTGACTCCTTGTTTTAATTATGCACTGTCATTTTTTTTTTCATTTTTTTCTTTTTTGGGGGGAGGTTGTGATAAGAAACGGTAGTGAATTAGTTCTTCCTTGATGGGAATGTTTCTGGAAAAGCCACTAATTCTATAGATTCAAACCAAATATAAAGGGTATTCAGTAGGGATATAATGAACATAGATATCCAATGCTCTGTTTATTTAAAAGAAAAACCTTACTTTAAAGCATATTTAGAAGAATAAATGTGTTCATTCCCTTGGGAGAACTGTCAAACCTTTCTACCACTAACAACGGGATTTTCATATGTATTTTCTTCAACACTGGTTGATAAGTTTCAAGAGATATCATTGATATTACAACTTCACTAGAAAATATGACTATTAAAGAAAAATATATTTTGACACTTAATACTTAAGATGATCATTGCTCATGTATTTATCCTTGGAGATATATATATATATATATATATATATATATATATATATATATATATATATATATATATATATGGCTTTTATATTTACTCTCCTTATTTTTTCCACATGCCAACAAAAACTAAGTTAGAAATCCTGTTTTATGTTCCAGTCAAATTTTTTAGAAAACTGTGAGTGAATTAAGGTCAGAGGCTGATGAAGCTTTTCGTACATTAACAGTCTTTAGCAGTAATTATAATTCCTGTTGCTGTTATTTTTGTTTGGACAGAAATGCACTGTTCTAGGAACTCTGTTTTTTTTTTTTTAATAAGATGAGTATTGGGAGGTGATCTTGACTCCCACAGTTGCTGTGATCTGATCAGATACACACACAGGAGAAAGCTATTAGAGCTTTCTAAAAGTAAAACGGGGTCATGAATGGAACAGTACAGTGTGCAACACAGACAGCCATACAGGGTATGGAGGGAACGCACGGGGCATGAAGTCAGCCTTGGGAAAGCCCCTTCAACTCCGTTTGCTTGGACTTGCTAGCACAGAGGAACAAATGGGCTGCGGCATGACTGTGTGTCAGCACAGTGGGTCCTGGCCATTTCTCTTCTCTCTGTTCGCCACAGCCAAATGGGTTGACGGGTGGTCGGATTTGTCAGGAAGATCGATAGCCACAGGGAAAGTGGGCTGCCTGTCTTCCAGGCTACAGTGAAATGCCTGGCTTCATGTGTGGAGGCTTGTTCAGTAGCACCTTATGTAAGATGTGGACAGTACTTTCTTTGGAAAATTATCTCATTAGGATGGATTTATAACACTTAAAAGTTAGGGTAGTATTTGAGAGTCTTGAATAGAGGGATACGTAACAACAGGCATTTTCAGATGGATTCCACCTTTAAGAGTCAGGAGATTCCTTCAATTCCAGTGAAGTGGGTTGGCTTTTAAATGTTTGTAGGCACTAAAGAGTCAAATCCCCTCACTAATATCATTTTTAATTCAGAAGCACTAGAGAGAAAAAAAAGGATACAAATGTGAAAGATTTTAAGTAAAATGAATCAAACACAGTTTTGTATTCAAATTGTATCAAGATATCTACTTTCTAATTAGATGGCTTTATTTTTCTTTTATTTTACTTTTTTTGGATTATCGTGGTCATTTTCACTATTATCCTTTATCTTCTTAAGGGTTTGGAAGCATATCTAAAGAGCTTCATTGAGTAAAAGTAAAGGTTTCTAAAGTTCAGACTTGGCATGTCTTCGCTTGAAGAGTCAGACTCTCCTTAAAAGAAATTCCAAATATTTTATGGGGGAAAAATTGGGCACTTTGAACCATAACTTTTGTATCACAAATTATCTTACATGATGATCCTATTATATGAATTTTTAACAGATTTCATAACCAAATAAACAAACAGCATGAGCAATTGATAAAATTTTGGACACAAATGTAGTGAACTATGGCAATTATTTTGTCCTCTCCACACAAAAATGTTTTAAAAGAAGGCTGGGTTCTAATTCTGTGTCTCTGGTAGCCCTTACCCAGTGCTGAGTAAATCATTCAACCTCTCTACTTCTTGCTGCTGTGTCTGTAAAATGAGGGCACTAGACTAGGTAGTGATGCTTCTTAAATTAAATTGTGTCCTAAGATTGTGTAGAAAGATTGAAAATATGGATGCTCAGACCCAGATTCAAATTAATCAAAACAAAACCCCCAGTTAAAGATTCTACCATGGTGGCAGATTATTCTCTGTCTCTGTCTCTGTCTCTCTGTCTCTCTGTCTCTTTGTCTTTCTCTCTCACACACACACACAGAGAGAGAGAGAGAGAGAGAGAGAGAGAGAGAGAGAGAGAGAGAGAGAGA
>JANHMN010000020.1:20717085-20758805 GCA_030674055.1 Rhabdomys pumilio
TGTGTGTGTGTGTGTGTGTGTGTGTGTGTGTGTGTGTGTGTGTGTGTAAAGGTGAATACAGGTGCTCTCAAAGGCCAGAAGATGGCATCAGATCCCTTGGAGCTGAAGTTACAGTCAGCTCTGAGCCATACAATGTGGATGTTATGATCTGATCCACAGGCTTTACATACTGAACTTTTCCTCTCTCCAGCCCTGTTCCAGGTCCTGTAATTTACTGTTGCTTTCAACTTGCATATTTGTATGAATAGTCTTATTTGTATCACTTTAGGGTTTTAATATTGCTATAGTTTTGATACTCCTAAGATATAACCATGTATTATTAAGAAAATGTACGTTGTAAATTGTACTTGGTAATTTCCCATCTTTTTCTGATTTTTGAAACAATATATATTGCGCTAAGTTTGGGACTCGACTCAGCTCCCCTTTCTTATTCTTCTCTAAACAGAGTATGTTGTTTTGCACTGGGCATATTCAAGTGTTTTTTTCCCTCTGTTTCAAGCATTGTTGTTATGGTTTTTTGCTTTTATATTATTGATACATCAACTTTTTCCCTGAAGGCATTACATTCTTGATGTTCAAATTCAAAAAGTCTTCAGCCATTATTTCTTTAAATACTTCTCCTATATCTTTTTCTCTTCTCTCTTTATGATTTTCCCAGCACCTATACTTGTTGCATGTCATTGACATTTTTCCTGAGGTCCTGTTCATTTCTCAAAGTCCCAAAGCCCACATTTTTCCAAACAAAGTCATAGTCAGGACAATCACAGTATTATCCCACTCCTAGTACCAACTTCTAGTTTGGACTAAGGCGGTCATAAAGGCAAACATTTAACTGAGGATGGCTTACAGTTTTAAAGATTAAGTCAATTATCATCATGGTGGGAAGCATGGCAGAGTTCAGGCAGACATGGTACCAGAGAAGGAGCTAAGAGTTCTACATCTTGATCTGAAGGCAAGCAGAAGGAGACTTTCTTTCATCATTGGTAGAGCTTAAGCATAGGACCTCAAAGCCCGCCCCCACAGTGACCAACTTCCTCCAACAAGGCCACACCTACTCCAACAAGGCTACACCTCCTCATAGTGCCACCTCCCATGGGCCAAGCATATTCCAACCACCACAATGACCCTACACAAATCTTTCTGCAAGTATTCCTCTTTCCTCCTTTTCATATGATAATTAGGAGCTGTGTTATGACCAATCAGCCCTTCCTACCTACAGGAATAAGAACCCTTATATACCTTACCCCACAAAAAATAAAATAAGTGGTCTCTCTGAAGCTGACTTCTGGAAGTGCTTTCTATCATACTCAAGGCTGTCTGAACCCTGCTCAATGCTTCTGCTCCCTTCATCCTGAGGGCCGATAACTGATGCCCCACAAGGAAGGGGAGACCCACAGTTCTACACTCTCATAGGTTATAAGGTTAACTAGGAAATAAACATGGAAAAACCCCATGAGCCATAAGAGCAGCCTCCAAAACCATGCATATAGTTACAGTAGTAAAGATTTTAAAATACAATTAGTCAAGGGGTCTAAGCATAATCTTTTACCAATAAATGGCTGCCAACCTGGGGTAACCTCTAAGTAGCCAAGATAAGAAATAAAAACAAAGCAATAGCATTGTGGATAGAAAGAGATGTCTACGCGTAATTAGTTTTGCTAACTTACTAAATGGATAGCTAAAGTGATCAAGGAAGCTAAGAGGGAGAGGTGATGGTGACAGCTATTTTTGGTTATCAACTTCACTACACCTGGAACTAAAACTCAAAGATGGGGGGGGGTCACAGCTGTGAGGGAATTTATTTTATTTTATTTTATTTTATTTTATATTTTATTTTTGCTTAATTTGTAGTAGGGATATCCACTTCTAATCTGGATCTTTGAGTTAGGAAGACACACACCTTTAATCTAGAACTTTGGATCTGAATAAAAGACATACCTTTAATCCAGATCATGCCATGTAATGACACACCATTAACCTGGGCCACACCTTCTGCTGGAAGCCTATATTAGGACATGGAAAAATGAAACTTTTGTTCTTCACCTGCTTGCCCTCACCTTGCTAACACATCCATTCCTTCACTGGCATTAAAGTCTACTTTTTCAGGATTCCTTAAAGGCCAGATGAGACATCCGGACTTGTGAACTAAGCAACTACTAGATTCTTAGACTTTTAATTCATAGCTGCCATTCTTGGGTTAACTAGACCCTAGCTTGTGATTAATGAGCATCCTAGAATGAGTATGGAAGACATTGGTAATGATGGTGATTTGTACTTTAGAGGCTCAGCTCGAGAGGTTTCAGAAGAGAAAAGCTTTAGCATGTCACCTAGAGATCATTCTTACAATGTTTTGATAAAGAATGTGGCTGCTTTTTGTCCTTGTCTGAAGAGTCTGCCTGGGCCTAAGATAAAGAGATCCAGATTAATTACACTGACAAAGTTCCAAATCAGCCAAGGTTAGAGATTCTGTCTTGTGGTTCATTCTTATGAGGAGTGTTTTGATCAACCATAGCAAGCTTAGAAAGGAAAAATATAAAATGTATGGTTCAAGCATTAAAGGGGAACCAGGAAGTGCAATGAAATTAAATCCTGTGTTCAAGGATATTAAATGGAATCAAGGAAGTAATGACCAGGGGGCTAAGCTTATTGTTTATGTGTTTGTAGTTATATCATGTTAGCTGTTATTATTACCTGGTTATTGTTTCAATTTGGACTTTAATCTGAAATTAACTATAATCCAGAAATAGAGGGCATACCTCTGATCCAGATCCTGAGGTATACTGGCCATGAAAGGCTTAGGTCCCAGTATGGTCAAATTATGTCCAAATAAGGTAAGGCATCTGTGTTTAGAGACACTCTCCAATTGAGGCTTGGTGAAGAAGAGGAAGCACTGCTGAGAATCAGAGTCTTCTGAACATAGCGGACCTTAACAACAGGGTCCTCCAACATCAACCATGGGAATGTATACCAACTTCTGGGTTTCCTAGGATGACTATGATTATATTTTGAATCTTAGCTTCCTAGTAGTTCTCTGTGTCAGAGTAAACATCATTTGGCCAGTTATGTTTTTTCTCCTTTTGAAAACTCTCAGACTTCCTCTGCTATAGAGATGAGTCTGTGGGAAGCTTGGGGAATGTTTTCAAATGTATGGAAAACCTTGTTCCAATTAGCAGTTTTTGAATGCAATCTAGCACATGCACCAGTCTTCTAGTGTCTCTATAGTGTCTTTGTCTGGTCCTCTCCATTAAAATTCTAGCTGCTCTCTGTTTTTTTGGTTTTTTTTTGTTTTTTTTTTTTTGTTTTTTTTTTTATTATCATAGACTACTATCCTCCTGTTAACTGCTTGGCACCAAGTCTCTATTGTTTTTGATAGTGTCCTAAAATATAAATCTTTCCCTGCTGTTTCAACTAGATTCTACTCCTTTGGACAGAAGGCAAAGGTATTTGTCTCTTTGCCTTTCTTTTCTCCCCTGCAAACTTCTATATCACTTCATTGAAACAAGGTTACTAATGGGATCAACTTTTCTCAGTGTAATGGCCTCATTGTACAGAGGGACACCGGGTAGATGGGTAGCCCCTTGTTTGTCCTCCCTTGGCAAAGTGGTTCTTACCTATTTCTGGCCGAGGCTGGAGTAATTCATTCCCCCAATACTTTGTGCTCAGTATACATTGTGCTCTGCTATGTAAGAGTACGCTGGGTAGGGGAAAGGAAACTTCCTATTCCTAGGTATAGCTGCAATGGAAATTTAAGAACATCCTCACAAGAAACATAAGCAGAGTTCTCTTCTCAGATTGAAAACCAGCTGCAGTCATAACGTGAACCATATTGTGAGGTTAAGGAGGGGAACCTTATAGTCTATGAAACATCTGTCTAGAGTATCTGGTGTCCAGTTTTAGTAACAAAGATCTGTGTAGGAACCTGGGGCAGGTGCTTGTAGTGGAAGAGTCAGCAGCCCAGAGAGCCAGCCCAGCTCATGACCACCTGCCCCATGACTGGCTGGGGACATACTGGGGATGGGGATAATGTCTTTGGCATGAGTTACCACTGAGAGCCATATAGCTATTTGTAGTCTGTACTGAAGCCTGAGGCCAAATCAATGTCCATAGGCCATGTTGCTACTGGGGGCCATATTGGCATGGGCTGCCTGCACTGCCACCTGAGACCATAGAGATGTCTGGGTCCTTGTTGCCCCTGAGGGCCATGTCTGGGTCTGTGATTCGACTGAAGCCAGGGTCTGTGTGGATGTCCATGATTCATGCTATCATCGAAGGCCATACTAGGAACTGGGATGATGTCTATGACACACATTACCACTGAGGGCCACGCAGATGTCCCCAGTATGACCTGCAACCTAAACCCACTTGATGTCTTTGGGCTGTGCTGCCAATGAAAGCCATGTCGATATGGGTGGCCTCCACTGCCACGGGATCTGTGGCTGTGGTCCATGCTGTTGCCAGAAACCATGTGGAGGCCCTTGATCCATGCTCCTGCTGACTGTGAAGAGCACAGAGGCTACTTTTGCTGTGATAATGATGACTACAGACACAATTGAGAGGAAGAGACAGAGAAGGCTTCTGTGACAATCCCTAACCCCCAGGCCCCATGCCCAAAAGTAATAGCCTAGAAAGGAAACCATTGTTGGTTACTCTTAAAAAAATGTGAGGGGGATGTTTACACATAGTTCTGACAACTGAGGGCTTCTGGTGTGGTGGGAGAGGGGTGCAGGAGGGGAAGGACTCAATTCTATTTAAAGAGTAGGCCACTGGCTATGCTCCAGTGAGTAAATAGATAGCACAAAGTGGACTTGGGTTTTGTTTGTTTGTTTATTACTTTTCTTTATTATTTCTTACATCTTTGGGGATTTAGGATCACTGAGGTGGCGGATGTGAAAGGACAAAAAGCGATGTGAAATTCCCAGAGAACCAGTAAAAAATGCTAAGTGAAAAAAATAAAAAACTTCATTAGAAATTATCTTTTTTCCCTATTGATAATAAAATCAAATTTAACAAAAAAAAATCTGTGTAGGAGAAAAAAAAAACATGGCTCAAATGCCACATACTCACCTTCTTCTTACTGAGAGTTAAGAGGTTTTCTTGAATGACAGTTTCCCATTTGCTATATGCCCATAGAAACATTTTCACAACCTTTAAAATACTTAAAAGATAATTACAAGTCCAATTATTTTTCTGGAAAGAGGATCCCCTGAGCTCTTTGTTATGACATCCCCAAAGTCATGTCCAGATCAAAATTAAACTTGGAGGTAGAAAAATTTCACCACATTCTATTCTAGATAGACGTAAATAGAATCCAGCTCAGCTACTAATTGAGTGATTCAGGGCAAGTTTTGTAAAGTAACCAAACTTCTGTTTCTCTGTTTGCAGAATAAAATAATTCTTACTGTCCATACTGTGAGGAATAATTATGTAATCTTTTCAAGCACTCACCCAAAACTACAACTTTTGTTTGACACCAGTAAGTAGCATGAGACAGGGCAAAGCTCACTTGGGAAATGCTAAGTTATAGTGTATGTCGGCAATTTTACAGGTTAATATGAAGCTGAGAGTAGTATAGAAAAGATGTTCACGTATCCACATTATCTTAATTTGTAGTAATAAAGCACTTGATATTTAAGGAGAAAGTCAAGAACATCTGTCTTCAGGAAGAATAATTTTAAGCAGATAACAGATAAAGGCAGGTCAAATGCTTCACAGGAAAGCTGAATTAACACACACAAGTGAACAAAATTCCCTTCAAGTCTCTCAAAAGGTGTAGCTGATTGATTGATGTCTGTTTCTCCAACTCTTGCTACCCAAGCTGTCAGTTCCCCAGGGCTACCCTAGTTTGAACTAGAGAACATAACAAATATTCTATACATAATTTGATTGTTTGATGGGTTATGGCCTGCCAATGTATCCAATACTGATACAGTGTTCAGGTAGTCTAAAGGACATTTACCTTGGTGTAGTGGTTTGAATAAGAATGGGCATGGCTGGCTCATTTATTTGAATGCTTTGTTCCTGGTTGGTAGAATTGTTTTGGGAAGGATTCAGAGGTGTGTGCACCTTTGTTGTTGGAGGTGTGTCACTGGGGTTGAGTGAGCTTTGAGGTGTCAAAAACTTATGCCAGGCCCAGTCTCTCTCCCCTCTTTCTCCCCATTGCCATGTATTTGTTACCACAACATTTAAGTTCTCAGCTACCTACATGTCAGCTGCCTGCTGCCATCCTTTCCATAATAATCATCATAGACTCACCCTTAGAAACTGTATGTAAGCCCCCAATTAAATGCTTTCTTTCATAAGTTGCCTTGGTCATGTTGTCTCTTAAAAGCAATATAACAGTAAATAAGACACCTGAATTGGTGGGTATTTATTGGATGAATAAATCCATAATTGGGTACCAAATTGACTCTGCAGTTTGAATAAGTCATCATTAATCACAAATGAGAAGAAATGTCAAAAAATGAGTGAAGGGTAAAGTCATAAGGAAGAAGGGAGCTATGAATGGGAAAGGACACAGGACACAGCAGAAAGGAACAATGATCAAGTTAAGGTTCAGACAAACACTACTGCACTGCTTTTAATGCAGTTACTTCATGCCACAGTGAGGATATATGACCACAGGAATCACAGCAGAACTTATTCCATTGCCCACTTGTCTACATATCACAGAAGCTATTGATTTAGCAGTGTACCAGGCCAGAGTACAGCCTAATTCAAGAGTAGTTTTACAATAATTTCATTGGCACATGAATTGTGCAAAGGGACTTAGTTATGATGTTTCTGCACAATCATCTAATGTATATTGATCACCCCCTTATTGCTTTTTTATTCTCCCCCCTCTCCCCATCCACATTACAAATAATTCTTTTAATTTCACGTATTTTTTTCCATTAAAAATTCTATAAATGAGACAAAATATGTGCTATTTTTTTCCATTAAAAATTCTATAAATGAGACAAAATATGTGCTATTTGTCTCTGTGGGGCTTTCTAGGAAAAAAATGCTAAAACTAAATTTTTAAAAATCTCTACAATTTTGATTAAACTGACTTAAAATTTTTTGAAAGGAATTATGGTGAGACAACTTTTGTGGATTAAAGTTTTGGCCCAATGGCTGCATCTGTATTACATGAATGAATTAAGAAAATTTATTTGGACAAAAGAGTATAAACATAGAAAGAACAAGGATTTGTGTAAAGAAAGAGTGGGTCAGAAGGGACTATTAAAGGGTGAAGTCGTTTATGTAGGATGAGCTTGGCCATCAGTGGAGGTCTTGGAAAGTACATAATTAAAATTAGTATCAAACCCAACTTCTCAATGGACTTCATTATTGTTCATAATGGCCATAGCCTATGAAATAGATGGAAAATTATTAGCTGCTCTACATTTGACAAGAAGACAGAGGAGAGGGGGGAGGGAGATGAGGAGATGGAGGAAGAAGGGAAAGGAAGAGGAGAAGGAGGGTAAAGGAGAAAGAGGAAGAGGGGGAGGAAGAAGGAGAGGAAGGGGGAGGGGAGGGGAAGGGGGAGGAGGAGGAGGAGGAGCAGGAGGAGGAGGAGGGGAAGGGGGAGGAGAGGAGGAGGGGGAGGGGAAGGGGAAGGGGGAGGGGGAGGGAGAGGGAGAGGGAGAGGGAGAGGGAGGAGGAGGAGGAGGAGGAGGAGGAGGAGGAGGAGGAGGAGGAGGAGAAGGAGGAGAAGGAGAAGAAGGAGAAAAGGAGAAGGAGAAGGAGAAGAAGGAAGAAGAAGAAGGAAGAAGGAGAAAGGCAGCCGCAGTGGCAGAGGCAGCTAACAAGGCCCCAAATCTGATACCTGTTGAAGATAAGGTGTTATCTAAAGATATTTCTAGTGAATAGACCTAAATTTCTGCCTTATAATAAAGATATTTCTGTTCCAAGATTTTTGTATCATGATTCAGGTTGGTGAGAGCACTCCTTAAGTCCATCATCCATTGCTAATTTAATTCAAATGTGGTCACTGAGAAGATATTCTATGACATCTACGATTTAAATCTGTCAAGATGTATTTCACAGGACAGAATAAAGTCTTCCTTGGTGAATATCCCAAGTGAGTCTGGAATGAATCAGTGACATTAGATAAGCAGCCTATGAATGTCAGTTACATCCAACTGATTGATAATGCTATGGAATTCAACTGACTTAATTGATCATTCTTCCTGCTGTATCTGCCCATCTCTGATATCCATTTCTATCTCTAATAGTGGGCTCGTCTGTTCCTGCTTCTGGTTCTGTCAGTATTTGTCTCATATATTTTGATGCTTATTTATTTATTTATTTATTTGTTTGTTTATTTAACAAATAGTTTGATGAACTTGTATGAGCTAATCTTGATAAACAACAGTGTACAAGGTAAGAGAAAATAGAATGGGGTATTACTGTCTCCCAGCTTACTGATCCAGTGGAAGACTGAGTATTGGAAATTGTAACACAGAGATTCCTATTCTGATGTTGAATCTTCCCAAAATGCTTTCCCAGAGTAAGCTATTACACAGTTTCCTTGAACTGTGTGTGTATGTAATACATTCTATGTAATATATAAATTTATACAATTAACATATATATATGTTGCCTAGAAAGCCCACAAAAGTCAAGCTGTTTTATTAGAGAAAGTCTAAAGTATAATTTGGTAAATAATAATAATATTTATTATATTATAATATAATAATTATAATTATTATATTATAATAATGCAAATGATTAAAATTTGACCAAGAGACACACTATTTCCTTTCCACTCTCTCAAAAGTCATTACAAATGTTTGTGTGTAAAGAAACAGATCTAAGACTCTTCATAGTTCTGT
The DNA here is from genome assembly GCA_030674055.1 of Rhabdomys pumilio. Taxonomy (NCBI): domain Eukaryota; kingdom Metazoa; phylum Chordata; class Mammalia; order Rodentia; family Muridae; genus Rhabdomys; species Rhabdomys pumilio. The sequence continues at coordinate 20,725,902 of JANHMN010000020.1, forward strand.
CTCTGCCTAGCTCACTAGCTCATTCCACATTGCTGATCATGTGTTTTCTAGTCTTCATAGCTACATGCTCCAGGGTGATGACTGCATTGTCCTTTCTACCTGGAGCATAATCATGACTCTGCTTTCACAAAAGAGTATTCTTCTTTATTGTGACTTCCTCTAGCAATTTATCTTCCATCTATGTATTTATGTATGTATGTGTATATATATATATATATATATATATATATATATATATATAACAGTTGGCTCTTTTATGCTGTGGATGTCGTCCTTATAATACTATAGTTGTATGTGTCAATTATTCATCTCTTCCAGAAAGACTGCGACCTCTTGAATGTCCTGCCTACTTTATGTTTCTCCATAATTATAAATAGGCACTCGTTTCTTTGATGGATGCCTGGATAGCATTTTAAATGAAATGCAAAGAATTGCTGAATAATACTCTAAGAATTAGTCAGTGAATTCATCTCATGTTGCAAAACCAATACTGTATATATTATACTAAACATGAAAGAAAGTTTTTTGAAAAGCAGAAAAGAAATGACCATCTTCTTCATGAAATGTCCAACCTAGGTTATTTAATGAGACGACTAATAAAAACAGTAAAGGACACAAAGAAATAGGATAAAGATGTACAGTCCCAATCCAACTCCTGCAGATAAATTTGCAGGCTGGATGGATTTTGAAAACAGAGAACTCTTTCCACAAAGTAACTGAATCTTAGGAAGCAGGTTTTTCTGTTTTCTGTTTTTTGTTTTCCCTTTTAAACTATTCCACTTAATACAAGATAGGAAGAGAGAATTAGATATAAACTAAATGATGTAAGCAGAAGTTCAGGTAAGGAAGTAGCTCTATGCTGGGACCAGCCTGATGTTCCACAGCCCCTTCTGGAACACTGACTGACTCTGATCTCTCAGTGGAAAGACTGATTTTGGGGTGATTCAGTGGCTTTCTGGGTCACTTGACATGCTAGGTAGGGCTTTGTTTTGTTTTGTTTTGTTTTGTTTTGTTTTGTTTTGTTTTGTCAACTTAAAACAGATTAGAGTCATTTGGGAAGAGGAAACCTCAACTGAGAAAAAACGCCTTCAGCAAAGTGGCCTGTAAGCAAGTCTGTGGAGCATTTCCTCGATTAACGATGTGGGGGGGGGCGGGGGGGGGGAGTCCAGTCCATGGTGGACTGTGCAAGCCTGAGCAGGTGGTCCTATGTTGTATAAGAAAGCAGGCTGAGCAAGCCATGGACAGCATGTCAGTAAACAGCACTCTTCCATGGTCTCTGCTTCAGTTTCTTCTTCCAGGTTTATACCTTGCTTGAGTTCCTGCCCTGGCTTCCCTTGATGGACTGATATCAGTATTTATAAGCCAAATAAACCCCCTCTCCCCAGGTTCCTTTTATGATCTTAATCATAGCAATAGAAACCCAACTAAGACGCTTGGTTTAGTTGTGGACTGAGCTTAGCAGGCTTGAAATTGTCTGATGGGTAATGTTGGAAAGAAATTGACAGGTCTCTGGAAGACTCCTAATTCCAAATTCAACTACCGCAAGGGGTCAAAACAGTAGAACTGTGGTGGAAAGTACATGGTGACAACATTAGCCATTTGTGTATTTGTTACTACACAAAGTTTTCAGCCACACTAATTTGGCATGGCTTTTGATGGAAAACTTTTTTTCAGACCTACTAATTTCTGACAGATATTCAGTTATTATTCTGGGGTGTACTAATAGATTAGATAATGAGGATTCATTGTAAAAGGAAGTAGTGATTTTTCAAATGAGAAAATTCCACAGTTTTTATGGAGTGGAGAGAGAAAATATTGACTGAGTAACCTCCAAGAACCAGGAATATTTGGATCCAAAAGTCATGCTGGATGTGCTCCCTTTTCCAAATTGAAACAACAACAAACCTAAGACTTCATGAAAGAAGTGGTATTGTGACATTATGTTGGAATTTTTACCTTGGACCACCAGACTGTACACTTCAGCTTCTTTCCACTAAACCCTCTCTGCACCCCTGCTTACAGCAAACACACGCCTTGCTTTAAAATGTAGCAACTGTGTACTTCTCAAGATGAAAAAATAATTGTGCCATTCAAATCTATTAGTAAGAAAATTGTGTAAAAGCTCTGTCTACAGAATCTAAAATGCATGCCAGAAACATCACAGCCAAACAAGGGAGCAAAATGCTCCATTCTTCCACCTAGTGGAAGGTCAGCACAAAGCACTATGGGAACCACTTGCTCCAGATGTTCATACAGCTGCTGCAGAAAGACTCGAAGCCATGGAGGTTCTAGCTACCCTTTAAATCTCCTCCTCCCTTACCGGTTGTCATACTTTGATTTATAGCAAGATCCCTCTTCATACAAGGCTCCTTAGGGAGTCTGTGTTAAAGTAAATAGATCATTAGGTTTGCCACACTGAACTCTGGAGTTGTCCACATGAAAACCAATTACTGGAAATGTGGGTGAAACCCGTGTGTACTTCTGAATGTGTGGCCACAGTGTAGGACTAAATTTATTAGCTTTTAAATTCATACGACACAAATGATTTTTGAAAGAAAGAAGTATATACACTCAATGGTTGAAGAAGTTATGAACAGCCTAGACTGTTCTCTCCTATAGTAAAGATTGGGACAACTCTATGATCAGACCTGGAAATTAGCTGTAATATGGATAAAGAATCACATGCCCTGGAAATCCTATGAATATTTCTCTGCAAATGAAACTCTGTAAGTCCAGACTTATGGGAACCATAAAACACCATCTTAATGACAACATACCAATCAGAATAGTATGAATTAGCGTCGTGCAGCAGTAACAAGTCCATCACGACACCTTAGTGACAATGTAAGCAATGACTGCTGGAGTTATTCTGCTCATGCTCCATGTTCAGTTACACTCTGCTAGGGAGCTCTGCTCTCTGCTGGCTCTCAGAGGTAAACATGGTTAAGGGTGGCTTAGAAAGATTACTCAAGATAAAGTAATTTCATCTTGTTCAATTGATCCCTCTTGCCTGTACAGCTCCCAGTGGGAGCAGAAAAAGGCAGGGTCCTGGCCCTTGACTTTGGCCCGAATCTTCATTCTAACTTCTCCCTGTTGCCTGTGCTCTGTAACTGTGTCTGCTCTGGCACCATCTGTGCATCTAAATATGGTCTCCTGTGAGGTCCACCCTGGGCTGCAACAAGGACACACATGCTCTTTCTCCACCCACCTGCTATTATGCTGCACCGTTTACTACTGATGCTAGCATCTCTTTAGTTTTCTTTAAGTGTATCTCTAAGTGAAAATTAGTCGATCCCACTGGTTGCCGGGATGAAGTTTTATGACTCCAAGCATTGGGGTTTTGCAAGAACATACCAATATTTAGTCATTGGTAATACATCTTGACATTTCAACAGGCTGCAGTAGGTTATCCTCTGTTCTCCTTTCTCCTCCCCCAGCCAAGTTGCTCTGGAATTGATTTATGGGGCTAGCTTGCTTTTTACTTCTTTTATTCCTCATTACTCATATTTAATGTTACCCACACTTGACCCCGTGACTCTAATTCCTTAAACTGAAAAATGTACACACATTGACTTTGTTCTTCCTGACATGTCTTATCACTTTTTATCTCTGCCATCCTTCTTCCAACCTTTTAAAGGTCCAGGGCTCTCTGGGCTTCTTATCTATTTACATTCTTCTTCATTATTTAGTATTACTGCTCTTCTTTCAACTGGTATCCCCTAGGTTGTTATTTTTCCCAGTTTCCTGATTTCAGTCATTTTGTCACTGGGCCAGATCTCTCACTACCACATTTAAAAGGTCAACTACAGTTTCACACAAGAAACTAATTCAGATATTATGAAGCATAACACTGTAACAAGAAAGTGAACCGTGGTTCCATTGGTTCTTGCCATACCCAATGCCATTTAGGAGCATCTTCTGCGAGTTGTTGCTAAGGATATACAGTTAGCCAAAGCAGGAAGATGACTTGGAAGGTAAAACTAAGACATAGATTTTGCTCTTTGTAATTCTTAGAACAGAGGGATTTGTTCAGGGATGCTCCATGGAGTGTGTGTGTGTTGTTCCTTGGGAATATTGTTCACAAAATCATAAATTTGTAAGTATCTATCAATGACCATTCCAATGAGTTAGGTTCCGATGATAACCCTGTAAAACGTCACAGTAATAGTGTGCAGAGACAAAAAGCATAACATAGGAAATGTTACAAATGCCTACTTCATTGTCTTCCTCCTGGAGGCAGGTAGGGCCAGTTAGTTTCATGTGTTTCTGCTGGTGGGAGGAAGAGAGATGAGTGTCTCGCAACTGCATAGCAGAGATGGAATTGAACTAAACTATTTTGCTGGTGCTAGAGTCTAAATATGACTTTTAAAAAGGGATCTTAAACTTTTATATTAAGGGATCAGATAGTAAGTTGGGTCTGTCCTCTTGTGAAATAATTGATTATTATTCTCATATACCATTGTTATATTTTCTATTACCTTTATTATTATGTCAGGTTTAGTATAAACAGCTTAGAGATATTTGTCTCTCTTCCTAGCTTACAATTATTTACAAATTACACTTTGTGGACTAATTTTTCAGTATTCCTTCTGGCTAAGAAACACTTCTATCTCCCTCCCTCCCTCCCTCCCTCCTTCCCTCCCTCTCTTCCTCCCTCCCTCCTTTCCTTCCCCCTCTTTCCCTCTCCCCCCTCTCTGTGTAATAGGTCTTACTCAGCCATAAGGAAGAATGGCATTGTGTTATTTTCTGGGAAATGATGCAACTAGAGGTTATCATATTAAGTAAAGTAAGTCAGATACAGAAAGGTGAATATTTCATTTTCTATCATCTGTAGGACCTGGAATCTCTATATATACAGTATGTACATATACATATATACACACTCACATATTTTCAATCTATCTGTGGATCAAAACCTAGGCCAGTTTGCATGCCATGGATATCATGAATACCATGAATCCTTTAATAAACATGGAACCGAAAGTATCATTATGGTGTGTTGCTATGGAGTCCTCTGGGTATATACCCAGAAGTGGTATAGTGTGAGCAGATATTAATTTTATTTTTAGTTCTTTTAAGAAACTTCCATACTGACTTCCAAAATGGCTAGTCCAATTTACATTCTTACCAATAGCATTCCCTTTGTTCCACATCCAAATCAGCAATTTTTGTTTATTTTCTTAATGATAGCTGTCTGATTAAAGTGAGATGATATTTTAATGTAGTTTTATTTCCATGATGACCAAGAATGTTGAACATTTTTCCTATGTTATTTTCAATTATTTCAGTTGTTGATTGAGTTGTTTGATTTCTTGTTTTTTGAGTTCTTTATATATTTTACATGTTACCTCTCCCCCCCTCTCTCTCTTTATATATATGTGTGTCTACATATATATGTGTAGAAATTATATTAATATACAAATATATTTTTTCTGTGCAAAAGTTTTAATTTTATTTAATTTCATTTGCCAATTCTCAAAAAAATCAAGTCTTATTCAAAAACTTTTATCAAAAATAGATTCTTCTCTCTTATAATAAATTCTGACCACAGTTTCCTGTCCCTCTATTCCTCCTAGCTTCCCCACTCCTACACTCTTCCCCAGATCCACTCCCCTTCCCTTTATAAAAGAGCAGGATTCCAAGAGACGATAACCAAATACATTCAGTCTCTCTGTGAACCCATATGCACCCTGCTTAGTTGATTCAGCAGGCTGTGTTCTGGTGTCCTCCATCCCCTCTAACTCCTACAATCTTTTCTCTGCTTCATTCACAGGATTCTTTGAGCTCCAAGGAGAAAAACTGTGTGGAAACCAACAATTTAGACTCTGTCTCCCCACAGTGTCTGATTGTGAATCTCTGCATCCTCTCCTATCTGCTGCCAGAGGAAGCCTTCTGATGATGACTTATTAAGACACCATTCTATGAGTATAGAAGAATATCATTAAAAATTATTTCATTGATTTTTTTGCCATTCATGTTTAATGTTATATGCTGGCTAGTTTTTGTTCATGACATAATCTAGAATGTCTGGGAAGTGAGAAACTCCAGTGAGAAAATGTCTCCATTAAATTAGTGTATGAACATATCTGTGGGAGCTTTTTTTTTAATTAATGAATCATGTGGGAGGTTCAGCTCACTTGGGTTGTGCTATCCTTGGATAGGTTGTCTTGAGTTAAAAAAGAAAGAAAGAAAGAAAGGAAGGAAGGAAGGAAGGAAGGAAGGAAGGAAGGAAGGAAGAAACCCTAAAGCTGAGCAAGCCATGGATAGTGATCCAGTCAGAGGCATCCTTTATGGTCTCTGCTTCATTTTCTGCCTCCAGGTTTCTGTCTTGAGCTCTTGCCATGGTTTCCCTTAATCATGGGCTATAAGATGTAATATGAAATAAACCCTTTCCTCTCCAAATTGTTTTTGGTTGTGGTCTTGATTGCAGCAATAGACAGCAAAATTGGATACTTCATTTGTGATCTTTTGTTGCTATGTTATCAGAACTGGCCAGAGCAAGCCAAGTCTTTGAAGCTGTATCTTGTTTTTCATGGCTGGATCTCTCTCTATGGAAAACAGAGTGAGGAGTAAGGTAGGTTGCTGTGAGGAATAGACTTCAGCTTGAATGCCTGAAATACTACAGGAGTTCCTATCTTGTCTTTGCTACTTTCCAAGGAGCACATAATTAGGTGCACATTTTCTTCAAGATGTTTCAGGATCCCAGGCATTTCTATGTTGTTATATTGAAAAGTCCCAGGATTTTACTCTTGTCCACAAGATTCTTTTTCATGTATGTGGGAGGGAGGGTTAAAACAGGTTCTCATTATGTAGTCTTGACTGGTTTAGAACTTAACTTTGTAGACCTTGAACTAATAGAGATCCCCCTGTCTCTGCCTCTTAAGTGCTGGAAATAAAGGCTAGAGAGACAAAGGGGAGAGTAGATGCCTGGACAACGGTGATTCTGTCACTGGCTGTTGCTGTGATGGTATAACTATTATGATGTGAATGCTCACAGAAGCACACGCGTGTGTATGCACATTCTCATGTGCTTTGAGGTTATTTTCACACTCTTTAATAGCAATCAGTGGAAGGGGTTAATAGGCAGCAGTCTTTCCTCCAAAGGATAAACCAAACATGAGATAGAACTTGAAGTATTCTGTTTAAAGTAATCAAGAAATCATAAGAAAGGTTCTTGGTATTCTGAATCTTATTAATAGTAAGTCAGATTATTTTTAAAAATATTCTGATACATAGAAATTCTGTTTTGAGAATTTAACATATATTTTCCTTTCCATCCTCCACTGGCTCTCCAAGCTTGTTAAATTTGAGCTGGTGAAATACCCTTTCAACCTTCCTTTACGGAAGTTTTATTTCTTGTTGAAATTAAGGTTATACATTTTACTGATTTTAATAAACAAGGAAAATAAAGCCATCCAAATGTCAAGGCCCATTGTTGTTGATTAGATCCTGCTGTAAAATCTGTGCGTGACATCTACTTTCTCAGGCACACTATAGATGAGGGGACCCAGTAAGTCCATGCTATAAGGTTGTTTGCCTAGTGTGTTTTCTACTACCAGATCCAAGAAGCAACACTGTCCCACTGTGAGAAGATTAAGCCATCTCTTCAGGCACTTGAGACCTACAATTATAATGGAGTCACAGCAGTATCAGTGTGATCTGTGCAAACACATGGTCTTCAACATCTCCAGTTTTCACAATGGCCCACCTTCAATGTCTTAGAGTTTATGGAATTTTAAAAAGATGTCAGAAAGAGACATGGACTTTTCTCTGTGTTTGTTTGTTTTCCGAACTCACACCATCCCTCCATAAGACACTAAAATCTGTGAGACTGTACTTTCTTTTTGAGCACTTACATGAAGCAGACGTTCTTTATATCCTTTCCTTATGCCCAGTGCAGAGGCATCATACAGTCTGTTTTCTTACTAGAAAATGACTATAAAAATACAGCCCTCCATCCCTCCACAGTGACAGATAAGAAGTCCTGAGACACCATTAATAATTAATGGGCAGACAAGATGAAACTTCAGTTGCTCAGACTGCTGTCTCCACATAATCTGTATTTTATACAAAAACAGAAAGAACTCAATGGAATTTTAACTGTGACCGGATAAAAACTGCCAACAAAGTGTGATAAGGAGAGTCTAATGTGCGTATTAATCATGTTTATAGCTCCTCATTTGTTGATATATTAGCCTAAACTCCCCTTAAAAATACATTTTTGATCACCAGTAGACTCATTTAATGCAACCAAACCCTAAATAGGGGCCAATTAAGGTTCCTAATTTTCATTAATCAAAAATAATTAATGTTTCATAAATCAAGGAACAAATGGGTTAAGAATTTTAGCACAAGGCAAGAAGCATTACCAAAAGAAATCTAGAAAAGCTTGATGCCTGATGTAAACATGCCATTGTGCATTTATAGCTTGGGCTAGCATTTGGCACTTTTATTATCCAGATTGTTTTTCTAGATGTAATGAACATATAATATGACTCAGAGCAAGACACAATTTACTCTTGAGCAGTGTAGACTTCAAACATGATGCATTTTTATTTTTTCTGGATCGGTTAGAACAAAAAAAAGATTACAAAGCTGGAGTGGAGAATAGAGTGCTTCTAGAGATATCTGTATTTTTGTGGTAGAAAGCCTAAGAAAATAAGACTTGGTTTATTCTAGAAGAAAAGGGGCTATTAAATGCCAAAACAGAGAATCTAAAACTTAAAAGTTTTCTGGTTGTACATGTTCAATGATTCTTGTAAGTTACACCTATTTATAAACTAAATTTATCACAAAAATCAAAATCCACTGAGATATGATGGCTGAGAATGTTGAAAAATTGAAACAGTACATATAAATCTAGTTTGACGTTCACTGCTTGAAATAGTTTGTTACAGGTTCACTAAATGTAGACCCTTATAGCATTTATATATATTTTCTTTTTGTAGCTTTATACCAAAATAAATTAGGACAAGCCTGAAGATGTCAAGGTATAAAAAAAGTCTAGAGAAAAGGTCACAAAAATGTTAAAATGGAAGGCCAAAGTTACAAGAATGACAACCAGAAGAAGCATAAGTTCCATTTGTTAGTACATATGTGATTTTTTTTAGGGACTATACTAATTAAAAGAATCATGGTACACTGTAGGCTGCAGGAAAGACGAACAGGGCTGCCTGAGTTGAAGGCATTCCATCACCACTATTGAGAAGGGAAGTCACAATTATTTTTACCCAGCAGCTAATTCCTATCACCATGAGACTCATTTTTTTTAAAAAGATAACTCATTTACTGGTAAATACAGCAAAATTGTATAAAGCCAATATACTGTTGGAACCTTAACTGCCAGATCATCTAAAGCTTGCATGTGTTATGTCATTAATAAGACCCAAAACCCAGAGACACATGACCTAGGTAGGCAAACTCTTCACCTTCCATGGGTTTGTTTATTTACTTGCAGTATGGGGACTATAATGCCTGGCCTGCTGGCACACAGTATGGGGACTATAATGCCTGGCCTGCTGGCACACAAAAGTCTAGTGGAGTTTTGTTTTTAATGAGAAAAGGTGTGAAAGGGGATCTGTGGAACTATAAAATCCACACAGATGTGAGGTGTAATTATTAAGCTGTAGGGGTTCTCACCTTTCTATAAGGATTCCTAACAACCCAGGATTAAAGCTGGAACTGTGGCCTCCAAGCTCAAATTCATCTCCTCTAGAAATCCTCCATTGACCTATGACCAACATTTCCTCAAACAAGATCCAAAGACCACTTGCTCCATGGAAAATTAGTGAGGGTTATTACAAAGAAGAGTTCTGTTGGGAGAAGTTTGGGAAATAGATTTCCCTCTCCTATAAGACTTACCAATAAGTGAGTCTTTAAGAACCTTTGAAGTGTAAAGAGGGATCTTCAAAAAAGAAGGGAAGAGGATAGAGTTTCCCCAAACTTCCTTGATGATGGAAACTAAAGATATTCATTTGAAGGAGCCAGAGAGATGTCTCAATCAGTAGATATCTGTCATCTAAGCATTAGGCCCTGAATTTGGATCCCTGACACCCACATAAAAGCCAAAATCGGTGAGCTTTGGATTCAGTGAGAAAGATTGTCTCAAAAAACAAGGTGAAAGAGAATGAGCAAGATGCCCAATGCTTCTACCTGAATGTGTACTCCCACACGTACATGTTTACACATATACAGTGCATGAGGAAAATGAGGGAGACAGGGAGTTAGGAGGGAGGGGAAGAGAAGGAAGAAGAGAGAAAGGAGAGAGGGAGGAAGGGAGTGAGAGGAGAGTGGGAGGGAGAGAGAAAGAAAGGGAGGGAGGGAGAGACAGAGACAGAGGAAGACAGAGAAGGAGGGAGGAAAGGAGAGAGGGAGGTAGAGAGCAAAGGGGAAGAAAGAAAGGAACAAAAGACAGGGAGACAGACAGACATTTGGAAAACAGATAACAGTGTACATTTTGGACTACACACATTGAAGAAACATGGTCCACTAGTTTCTCTTTCTCTGGGGCTCATACCTTTGAGACTAGTGATCCTCAGAAATGCAGACCTTAATTCTGTTTCAAGTAGCAATTTCAGAGCTTGCTTTGTACTTGAAGCAGTCACAGACTTGGATAGGCTGCCTAAAGCTTTGAATCTCATGATCTCAGACCATGGTTTAAAGGAAATGTTTCTACTACAGAAGAGAAGAGAAAAGTAGTGGACCTGTGTCCTTAATGGCTCGTGACTGCATTAAGATGTGGTACATATATGACAGCTCTGGGCTTTTAGACTCAGAAAAGGCAAGCTCATTCTTGCCAAGCTTTGGGTAGATCAACTCCTTCAAGCACAGGCCCTGTTCTATCCACTTCAGCGGATGGCCACTTCACTTTAGCTATCTGTAAAGTCTGCTGTGCCATGCATGTGCTTGTCTTCTGAGTTAATGCTCAGCTTTCCATATAAAAAAAGCAGAAAGTCTACAGAGCATACTCCAATGAATTAAATTACAAGCATGTATCTAGATGAGTTCTTTCAAAATAAGAACTGATATGACTCAAAATATGTTCAGCATCCACCTTGGTATTTATAAATGGAAATGGGAGAAAATGAATATCTATGCTAGACTTTAAGTATATTAAAGTGCAGTAACACAGTCTAAAACTAGCTAGTGTGCCTACACGGCATTGCTAACAGAGTAAGCTGTGAATAAGAATGATTTGAGTGTAACCTGGAAAGTGGGTCTTAGGCTCTTTCCTTTGTAATCCCCATTGATACTGTCACTTATATGCGAATGGGCAGAGATGTTCTACATTAGTGTGCATGCCAGGCAGAGGTTGCCTTGATAAACTCCCCAGACAAGAGCTACTGAAGAGTGTCGCGCCCAACTTGTCCAGCAAGCAGACACAACACGGTTGGATTCTTCTCATCAGCCTTTATTGCAGGAACTAATAATAATACTATGGGGGACCCCGTGCAGCCGGAGGGTGCTGCTTATATAGAGGAGTAGATGTTGCCAATGTAAGGATTGGCTAAGGCTACAGTACCTTGTTAGCATATGCCCACTCAGGAGGGGCACACACCAGAATCATGCAGACGCATGTGCAGAATACCTGTTTACCAGAAAAATCTGAAGAGGCCGGCAGGCAGTCGGCGCCATCTTCTAATGTCGGCTACCGACAGAAGAGAGAAGGGGTTTTTTTTTGTTTTTTTTTTTTTTTTTTGTTTTTAATTCACAGTTCAAACTACAGTCCACCATAGAGGGGCAGGGAGTGCAGCAGGAGGCTTTGGAAACTAGTATATTACATTCTGTCAGGAAAAGAGAACAATAAAACATTCCTTCTTTTCCTTTACACAGTTTAGGAGCCCAGTCATGGAATGGGCATATTTTCCCATCGAAACTAACATGATCAAGAGAGGCTCTCATAGGCTCACAGGCAAGGCTGGAGGCCTGTCTCCAACCGATTGATTCTGTCAATTTGGCATTTAACACTAACTATCCGAAGGCATATTTATTACACTCTGTGGCACTAAAAGGTTCTCCTCCACTTTATATACATGTATATATATATATATATATATATATATATATATATATATGCATATATACATATATGTGTGTGTGTGTGTGTGTGTGTGTGTGTGTGTGTGTGTGTGTATGTGTGAAAATGCCTTTAATTCGGCTGATTCAGTTTGTTACCAGCTATTCCTTCCAGGAAAGTCAACCTGACAGGTGAGTGTCTCACAGTGTTTCTGCACCAGAGAGGAGAATGTGGATGCCAAGATTAGTTTGCTTGCATCTGAATCTTACATCTCCCTTGCTTCAGGGATTTTTTCCAGTTAAACAGAATAGTAAAGATCCATGTGCTGTATGACTCTGATGATGCATGGCCAGTGCCTGCACAGACTAAGACTGTATAGTGCTAGTTGTAACCTTCTTAGCTGCCTTTAGCCTTGAGCCTTGGTTTACAGATCTCCTTATTCCATTCCTAGGCTAGAAAATGGCTGCTTATGAAGAAAGAAATGTGGTTTGGGGAAGCTGAAAGAATCTATATTAAGGCATGATAAATGGATCTGAAGACTTTACAGTTAAGTTTAGTACTTAAGATAAATCTGAGCAGAATGAATTTTCTATGTGACACAGTTTTACCTCATGGTTCAGAGCCTCTGAGAGTCACAGTGGGCTTCTTAGTCCTATGGATTCTGCCCCTCCCTCCACATCATGTTGTCTGTGTATTCCTTTAAGTACCTATTTCAAATATTCCTTTGGGAAAGATATGACTGATCTTCATCAAGAACTTGGGTGCATAACATAACAACAACAACAACATCTATCTATCTATCTATCTATCTATCTATCTATCTATCTATCTATCTAACTATCTATCTATCTATCTATTTAATTGCCATACTATTGCCCAACTTTCCAAACCATATTTTTGGTCCGACCCAAACAGAAAGATGGTGATGTATGTACTTTACCAGCAGAAAGTCAAGTTGCTACTATGAAAAATGTGGTGTGTGCTGATGGATATGACTTACATATCAGTTTGTGGTGCAGATGTTGCTGGACAGTGTGCCAGGAGGAGCTGTACTCAATAGCTGCACTTTTAACCCAACGATAAGTGAGAAGGTGAAAACTCAGTGGAAGAATGAGGACTACAAATATGTAGCCTATCACTCCTCCCCTACTGATGATGGAAGGGTTTATCTTGAAGTCTCTGTGAAAGTACGGTGCATTGCCAGGTCTACACATTAGGATTCGCAAAAGCATAACTTGTACCTTCTGCTCAGTTGATGTGCTTGTGGTGGAGTTAGAGACTCATGACTGGAGGATGGGAGAGGGAGGACCTGAAACTGTCTGCTTCAGAGTCAAGTGTAGGAGTGGTCTCCTGGAGCTACATATTTCCTAAAGAACATGATCTTCACCCTGTGGGACCAGACTATGTTTCTGTTCCTATTTGTTCAAAACTAAATAGAGTCTTGTTTTGTGATTTTTTAAATATAACTTACAAAGGTTCATTCGTGGGTCATAAAAATCAATTTAATGTCTAGGAATCAGATGAAAACAAAGCAGAATGTGATCATGTGCAAAGCACATAATGGAAGTTGGTTTGGGGAGTAATATTTCAATTGCATGTGTGTTTTTGACTTTTTGTTTCAGGTTTTAGAAATTTTGAAAGCTACTGGCTAGTAAACAGCACACCTGTGTCCATTTACAACTCAGGTTACCGAATAGCAAGGAGAAATATGGTTTCTCTGTCTCCAGTTTGCTGGTCATTCCCACATTCTTTCTTGCACTTTGTTGAGGTGCCATCCAGTAGCTAACGCAGATGATAACTAACGTTTGCAGAGGTTTTAGCTGTTGCTCTGTGTTGTTCTGAGGGTTTTATATGTATTTGAATCCTTCAAGTATCCTGTGAATTAAATACTCTTACAGTTTCCCTTTTGTCTGGGGTTTCACTTTCTGGATGGTTACCTATGGTCAACCACAGTCTGAAAATGTTAACTGGAAACAATTCCCAAGTGAACACTGTATAAGGTTTAAATTACATATCATTCTGAGTAATAACATCAAAACAGACTATCTTTCCCTAACTGTCCTGAGACAAGAGTTGTCATTTTGGCTTGTGTATGTACATTCCACTTGCCACCCACCTGTTAGTCACTTAGCTATCCTCATGGTTGTCAGATCAACTATCTGGGTTTCACAGGGCAAGTGTTTGAGTCACTCATACAAAGTAGCCTAATGCTATACCATAATGCTTAGCCTCTTCTGTCCTTTTCACCTCTGCTCACCAAAGAGCCCCCTGGATACCATTTATAAAGGATGTATACAGTAAGTTTACATAACTTTCATCACAGAATGCTGTGATAAACATATTTTATCATTTTTGTTGTTGTTGTTGTTAATCTCATGCTAAACCCAATTTATAAATTAAATGTTTCAATATATGTATCTACAAGAAAAGTAGTATGTTCTGTGTTAGTAACAGTTTCAAGCATCCACTAGGTGGTCCTGAAGTTTATGCCCAACAGATAAGGGGACAAATGTATATAATTATGCTACATTTAAGGACAAGGGAGCTGAGACCAGGAAAGTTGAAGTAAAATTAACTGTTCAGTATCACTTAGCTACAGAAAGGAAGAAACAGAATTTGAAACTGGTTAGCTTAGTTCAGAAGTCCTTCTCTGACAGTTATTAATTCTGCCAGTGTGTTAAGGCTGCTATAAGAAAAATTTCACAAACCAGATGACTGATAAACACCAGAAAGGTATCCATATGGCTCTAAAGAGTGGGAAGTCCACAATCAGAGAGGCCACAGGTTTGGTGTCTGGCAAAGGCACTTCTTCATGCATAGAATGAGTTCCCTGTGCACTCTTGTGGCAGAAAGAGCAACCGAGCTTCCCTGGGCCTCTTGTATAAGGACACTAATTCCGAAGGTTTTATGGCCTAATGCCTCCAGAACATTCTCCCTCTTATAAATTTGGTAATGCAAACAATGACTATACCAGAGTCTAAAGTCCAAAGGACTAACTCGTTTCTTTATTTCCAAAATCAATTCTTCTGTGCTGCCAGTCAAAGAATGTCAAAAGATCTTCCTGCTTAAACACCCTTAACGATCTCAGTATGACATACTAGGTTGAACCATCTGGAACTGCTAATATTTGCTAACATTTGAACTGTATTGCTAGGATTTTGATATGGCTCAGCCTAGAAGACCTTTTTATTTGCAGGTGTGTAGTAAAGCATGAATAAGGTATTTTCTCCAAGCTAAACAAATTTATAATCCAAGAACAAGGGGAAATATGTCTTTAGAATCATTTCTATTTCATGTTTCAGTTCTGCCTGATTAGATTTTCACAGGGTCAGGTTTGCCAGAAATTTGAATGATAGGATGACAGAGTATTAGAACTGGCAAGGATTTTATCAGCTATTTAATTCAACTTGGAGTTCATACGAGAACAATGACTCTCCTGCGATGAAGTCATTCACATCAAGAATAAATTACTTACAGATCTGAGACTAGAATTCAATGCACTGTTTTTGTTTTTGTTTTGTTTTGTTTTTATTTCCAGTATTAAAGAGTTCTGATTTCATCAAAGTTATTGCCTGGAGAAAGATTTAAAATCCTAGAATCTGTGACTCTTTTATATTCTGCCTCCACTGACTACTAAAAAGTTCAGAACCAAACTTAAATCCCACTCTCGGTGGTTACAAGCCAGCCTATAAACTGCATGCTCTCTCTTATATGTGGAACCTAGCCACAGATGAAACAGACATTTTGGTTCAGTGGAGCCTAAAGAGAAAGAGAACAAAAATGACACTGAGCAGATAAGGAAGGAGAAAATACAAGTAACGGACAGGAGTTATGAATGAGGATATAAAACTAATTGGTTTTTAGTACTAATTTGGCCATGAACTTTTTTGTGGTGGTGGATAAAATAATTCTGTCATGGATTGGGGAGAGTGTGTGGTTAAAATATACACACTTTCAGTACCTAAATTGTAAAATGTGAAACTCAATAGCTTCCATCCCAAACAATTCTAAGTGTACATAAGTCATAAGCATTTCAAGTGATTGGAATATTCTTGTTTCTTTATAGTCTTTCTATTCTCTCACTAGAATGGAAAGAGCAGTAATATTTCAAGGATCACACTACCAATCTTACTGCCTAGTCTGTCATCAGGAGATTGTAGAATGAAGGCAAGATGGCTCCTGGAAATTTTCTTGAATTTCCTGTTCCTCTGAGACCCAGAGCTACTTAGCTTTCAGAGTGATAACTCCCTAATTAGTTGGAGATGTGGTATTCTCTCCCCACATATTGTTCTCAGCTCACACTTATCTGAACAAACCTGCTGCATGACATCTCTTGCTTTAAGAAAACACAGTTACTATCCCCACACTGCTCCATACTATCTCAGATAAGTGTTGAAAGACACATCTTTAAGTTCATGAAAGGTATGGAGAAGAAATAGTTTGCTATTTTGAATGTTGTTGCTAGCAATTTATAGGGTCTTAAAATGGCTTTTCATCTTATATCCTTTTGGGTTTGTGTTATTTCCTCTGTCATTTTGGTTGTGAGCCTTGCCTTTAATGGCCGACCCATCTCCCCAGTCCCATTTTCCCACAAACATGGAACTATTGTGCACAAACAAAACAGTGAGAAATGAAAAGATGTTAAAAGGTCTTTCAACAAAAGCAGTAGGAAAGAAAATGTAAGTATTTTGTTTCTTATCTTAGATTTATCACAGAGGAATAAAGTAAATATTTTAGAAAGGAAAATGAGAAATAAACAGGAAGAAGCATCTTATTGAAAAAATACAATATGCTTTTGGATGAAAAAATATTAACAATAATAACAACAAATTATCAAAGAAAAAATGGAAGGAACATAAGGCAACTCTAAAGCCAGAAGTGAATAAATAAAGGGAGGAGACAGTGCTGGAAGTATTAAACATAGGCTAGGATGGTCAGTGTGGTTGTACAGGACATTGAGATTGGAAACAAAAGCCAGAAATAAGTGACCAATGATATTAATATAATCATCTATAATCTAACACTCAACAGTTTGGTAAGACCAAGGGGTCCAATTTTGTTATTGTCCTGAAGATTAAGGAAAGATTGGAAAACAAATGAGAGTGAAAACAGAGAGGATGTTATATGTTTTAATAACCTAGTTATAAGCTAGCACAAGGAAATTTCATCTAACACATGTCAAATAAGATACATATTATCTGTCTTCTCAGAGAACTCATAGAGGGCTGGGGGAGGGGACCTGTCAATAGGAACTAAGGACGCCTACATGGTGGATTTACTATACAAAGATTTTTTTTCAGCTACTTTAAATACATTATAAGGAAGCACATTCAAAGTATAAAACACAGTAACATTTAAAGCAATATAACAGCATATGGATAATATAAATAGATACAAGCTATAAAGTACACTCACATAGAAATTATAAATCCGACAAGTACAATCCAAATGAAAGAATTCGACAGAGAAATTCAAGTCACATTTGAGTAGAAAGTTTCACTTTCTATGATATATAAAATCAATCACCTCCTATTAGCCAGTTAATGATGCATTAAGTTATTGGATCAATTATATCAGTAGCAGAAATATATATAAGTAGCTTTTCCCCTTTCCTAGAGGCCTATGATGGGGTCTAGTTTATAAATTGCACACATAGAGCTTGGTGGTATTTCTAGTTTGGGGATCTACTGTGGTCTTGGCATGTGTAAGGGAGACGACCATTGCTCAACTTGACATTGTGAAGTCTGAGGAATAGAGCACAAAAATGAATGAACAACAAAAAAGTGGTGCCTCAGAGACATGTCAAACATGAGTGGGAGCATGATGTGAGTCACCAAAGTAGAAATGGGAAAGTAGAAGGAATACCCGGAGAAACGGCTTCCAAACCAGCCCTGAATATGATGACTCTGCATTTCCTAGAAGCCAAGCCAGTTCCAGATAGAATAATCTCAGAGAAACCCAAATGTAAACACATCATTATTAGTGTTTTTTTTTTTTTATACAATGACAGAAAGCTGATTGACACATGCACAGAGGTGTAGGATGGGAATGGAGCCCATAGAACAAGTCAAAAGAAGAAATGACCCTCAGTATAATGAATAGTCAGAGGTACCATGAG
Source organism: Rhabdomys pumilio (assembly GCA_030674055.1). Taxonomy (NCBI): domain Eukaryota; kingdom Metazoa; phylum Chordata; class Mammalia; order Rodentia; family Muridae; genus Rhabdomys; species Rhabdomys pumilio. Next base: position 20,744,036 of record JANHMN010000020.1, read on the forward strand.
GTAGGAGTAACTTCAGATGCCTCATAGCACAACAAGATAATTGTGGGTGATGGTGATTAATTTAATATTTTAAGCTAATTACTAAATAGGATTTAAAATGTTTCCAGCACAAAGACATAACCACTGTTTAAAGTGTTGGACATTCCAAGTACCCCATGAGTGCTGAACTTCACAAACAACTTGCTTGTATTTAGAATCACCATGGAAACATACCTCTGGGTTTGTCAATGAGGGTATCTTCAGAAAAGTTGAGCTGAGAAGGATAAGGCCACGCTGAATGAGAACAGAACCATCCCAGGGGCCGGAATCCCAGATGACAAAAAGAGAAAATGGGCTGAGAGCTAGACTTCTCCCTCTCTGCTTCTGAGTGTGGGTACAACGTGACTAAGCATCCAATGTGTGCTCCTGCCACCACACGCCACCACACAGTACCACACACCATCACCCACCAACACATGCCATCACACGCCACTACATGTTATTTCCCTGCCATGGTGGACTATATCTTTTCAAACGTTGAATCAAAATAAAGCCTTCTATCTTTAAGTTGTGGTGTCAGGGGGATAGGATGTGGCTAGTCCTGCAGGGACTTGATGTTGAGGGACAGAGGATGCTGACACACAGAGGGGGGGCTTCCCCTTCTCAAATGAAAAGCCAAAGGGAGAATAGGGGGAAGACTTGCGTGACAGAGTACTGGGAGGAGAGGAAGGGCTAATGCTTGGTTGTAAAGGAAATAAATAATTAAATTTAATAAGGTTCTTTTTATAAGTCTTTACTGCTTTTACAATTCTATGCCAGGAGATCCTGTGACCTCTTCTGGCCTTTATGGGTATCTGTACTTGCATGCAAATTGACACACATTCAGACTCTTAATTACAAATAAATCTTACCCCAAAAAAGTTTCCTTTGAGTAGAGGAAGGCCACTGATTTGTTTGAGTTGATTTTATAAGCCAAGTTGCTAAAGTTGTTTATCAGGTTTAGGAGTTCTCTGGTGGAAGTTTTAGGGTCACTTAAGTATACTATCATATCATCTGCAAATAGTGAAATTTTGACTTCTTCCTTTCCTATTTGTATCCTTTAACTTCCTTTTGTTGTCTAATTGCTCTAGCTAGGACTTCCAGTACTATATTGAATAGGTAGGGAGAGAGTGGGCAGCCTAGTCTAGTCCCTGATTTTAGTGGGATTGCTTCCAGTTTCTCTCCATTTAGTTTGATGTTGGCTACTGGCTTGCTGTATATTGCTCTTACTATGTTTAGGTATGGACCTTGAATTCCTGATCTTTCCAAGACTTTTACCATGAAGGGATGTTGAGTTTTGTCAAATGCTTTCTCAGCATCCAGTGAGATGATCATGTTGTGTCTTGGTATGGTTTAGGTATGAGTGGAATTGTGGGTTCATAGAACGAATTGGGTGGTGTTCCTTCTGTCCTGTTTCTATTTTGTGCAACAGTTTGAAGAGAATTGGTATTAGGTCTTCCTTGAAGGTCTGATAGAATTCTACACTAAAACCTTCTGATCCTTGGATGTTTTTTTGTTTGTTTGTTTTGTTTTTAGTGGGGAGACTTTTAATGATTGCTCCTTTTCCTCTAGGGGTTATGGTAATGTTTTGGTGGTTTACCTGATCTTGATTTAACTTTGGTACCTGGTATCTGTCTAGAAAATTGTCCATTTCACCTAGATTTTCCAGTTTTGTTGAGTATAGGCTTTTGTAGTAGGATCTGATGATTTTTTAAATTTCCTCAGTTTCTGTTGTTATGTCTCCCTTTTCAGTCCTGATTTTATTAATTTGGTTATTGTCTCTGTGCCCTCTGGTTAGCCTGGCTAAGGGTTTTTCTATCTTGTTGATTTTCTCAAAGAACCAGCTCCTGATTTTGTTGATTCTTTGTATAGTTCTTTTTGTTTCTACTTGGTTGATTTCAGCCCTGAGTTTTATTATTTCATGTCATCTACTCTTCTTGGGTGTATTTATTTCTTTTTATTCTAGAGCTTTCAGGTGTGCTGTCAAGTTGTTAGTGTATGCTCTCTCCAGTTCCTTTTTGTAGGCACTTACAGCTATGAGTTTTCCTTTTAGCACTGCTTTCATTGTGTCTCATAAGTTTTGTTATGATGAGCCTTCATTTTCATTAAATTCTAAAAAGTCTTTAATTTCTTTCTTTGTTTTTTTCTTGACCAAGTCATCATTGAGTAGAACATTGTTCAGCTTCCATGTGTATGTGGGCTTTCCATTGTTTTTGTTGTCATTGAAGACCAGCCTTAGTCCATGGTGATCTGATAGGATGCATGAGATTATTTCAGTTTTCTTGTATCTGTTGAGGCCTGTTTTGTGACCAATTACATCATCTTTTAGAGAAGGTACCATGAGGTGCTGAGTAAAAGGTATATTCTTTTGTTTTTGGATGAAATGTTCTATAGATATCTGTTAAATCCATTTGGTTCATAACTTCTGTTAGTTCCACTGTGTCTCTGTTTAGTTTCTGTTTCTATGATCTATCAATTGCTGAGAGTGGGGTGTTGAAATCCCCCACTATTATTGTGTGAGGTACAATGTGTGCTTTGAGCTTTAGGGAAGTTTCTTTTATGAATGTGGGTGTCCTTGCATTTGGAGCTTAGACGTTCAGAATTGAGAGTTCATCTTGGTAGATTTTTCCTTTGATGAGTATGAAGTGTCTTTCCTTATCTTTTTTGATAATTTTTGGTTGAAAGTCAATTTTATTCGATATAAGAATGGCTACTCTAGCTGTTTGTTGGGACCATTTGTTTAGAAAATTGTTTTCCATCCTTTTACTCTGAAGTAGTGTTTGTCTTTGTCACTGAGGTGTATTTCCTGTATGCAGCAAAATTCTGGGTCCTGTTTATGTATCCAGTCTGATAGTCTATGTCTTTTTATTGGAGAATTGAGTCTATTGATGTTAAGAGATGTTAAAGGAAAAATGATTGTTGCTTCTTGTTATTTTCGTTATTAGAGGTGGAATTATGTTTCTGTAGCTATCTTCCTTTTGGTTTGTTGGAGCCTTCCTCTACTCAAAGGATAAATAGGCTGAGAAAGAAATTAAGGAAATGACACCCTTCACAATAGTCACCGATAGTATAAAATATCTTGGTGTAAATCTAACTAAGCAAGTGAAAGATCTGTATGACAAGAACTTCAAGTCTCTGAAGAAAGAAATTGAAGATCTCAGAAGATGGAAAGATCTCCCATGCTCATGGATTGGCAGGATTAATATATAAAAATGGCCATCTTGCCAAAATCAATCTGTAGATTTAATGCAATCCCCATTAAAATTCCCAATCAATTCTTCATAGAGAAAGAGTAATTTGCAAATTCATTTGGAATAACAAAAACCCAGGATAGTGAGAACTACTCTCAACAATAAAAGAACTTCTGGAGGAATCACCATTCCTGACCTCAAGCTGTACTACAGAGTAATAGTGATAAAAAAAAACAACAAAAAAAAACCCTGCATGGTATTGGTACAGAGACAGGCAGGAAGATCAATGGAGTAGAACTGAATACCCAGAAATAAACCCCAATACCTATGGTCACTCAATCTTTGACAAAGCAGATAAAACCATCCGGTGGAAAAGAGACAGAATTTTCAACAAAATGGTGGTGGTTCAACTGGAGGTCACCATGTAGGAAAACGCAAATCGATCTATTCTTATCCCCTTGTACAAAGCTTAAATCCAAGTGGATAAAAGACCTTCACATAAAACTAGATACACTAAAACTAATAGAAGAGAAAGTGGGGAAGACCCTCAAATACCTAGGCACAGGGGAAAAGTTCCTGAACAGAACAGCAATGGCTTATGCTCTAAGATCAAGAATTGACAAATGGGATCTCATAAAATTGCAAAGCTTCTGTAAGACAAAAGACACTGTCAATAGGACAAAACAGCAACCAACATATTGGAAAAAGATCTTCACCAATCCTACATCCAATAGAGGGCTAATATCCAATATATACAAAGAACTCAAGAAATTAGACTCCAGACAACCAAATATCCCTATTAAAAAATGGGGTACATAGCTAAACAAAGAATTCTCAACTGAGGAAACTTGAATGGCTGAGAAGCACCTTAAGAAATGCTCAACATCCTTAGTCATCAGGTAAATGTAAATCAAAACAACCCTGAGATACCACCTCACACCAGTCAGAATGGCTAAGATCAAAAACTTAGGTGATAGCAGATGCTGGCCAGAATGTGGAGAATGAGAAACACTCCTCCATTGTTGGTGGGATTGCAAACTGGCACAACCACTCTGGAAATTAGTCTGGCTGTTCCTCAGAAAATTGGACATAGCGTTACCTGAGGACCCAGCTATACCACTCCTGGGAATATACCCAGAAGACACTTCAACATATAACAAGAACATATGCTCCACTATGTTCATAGCAGCCTTATTTATAATAGCCAGAAGCTGGAAAGAACCCAGATGTTCTTCAACAGAGGAATGGATACAGAAAATGTGGTAAGTTTATACAATGGAGTATTACTCAGCTATTAAAAACAATGAAGTCATGAAATTCTTAGGCAAATGAATGGAACTAAAAAATATCATCCTGAGTGAGGTAATCCAGTCACAAAAGAACACACATGGTATGCACTCACTGGTAATTGGATATAAGCCCAAAAGTTCGAGTTACCCAAGGTACAACTCAGAGATCACATGAAGCTCATGAAGAAGGAAGACCAAAGTGTGGGTCCTTCGAACCTTTTTAGATGGAGTAACAAAATACTCATGAGAGCAAATATGGAGACAAAGTGTGAGACAGAAGCTGAAGGAGGGGCTCTCCGGAGACTGTTCCACCTGGGTATCCATCCCATGTGCAGTCACCAAAGGCAAATTCTGATGTGGATGCCAGGAAGTGCATGCTGACAGGAGCCTGAGAGAGCTGTCTCCTTAGAGGTCTGCCAGACCCTGACAAATACAGAGGCAGATGCTCACAGCTAACCATTGAACTGATCATGGGGTTCCCAATGGAGGAGTTAGAGAGAAGATTGAAGGAGCTGAAATGGTTTGCCGGCCCCATTGGGAGAACAACAATACCAACCAACCAGAGCTCCCAGGATCTAAACCACCAGCCTGTGAGCACATAGGGGGGGACCCATGGCTCTAGCTGTATATGTAGGGGAGGATGGACTTGTTGTGCATAGGTGGGAGAGGAAGTCCTTGATCCTAGACCAAGGCTGGATACCCCAGTGTGGCGGAATTTGAAGGCAGGGAGGTGGGAGTGGGTGGGTTGGTAGGGACACATCCTCATAGAAGCAGGAGGAAGGGGGATGGGATAAGGGGTTTCTGGGTAGGAGGTATGGGGAAAGGGGATAACATCTGAAATGTAAATAAAATATCCAATAAAGAAGAAAAAAATAAGAGATCTTTTTTTAAAAAAAGTTTCTAAGATCTGACACTGTTAATGATGCTATGATGTACTTACAGACGTGAGCCTAACATGGCTATCCTCTAAAAGGCCCAACAAGCAGTTGATTGAGACAGAAGCATGTAGTTAAACCCAACCAATGGACAGAAGCTAGAGACACCTGTGGTTGAACTAAGGAAAAGCTGAAGGAAGCTGAGGAAGAGGGCGAACTCATAGGAAGACAAACAGCCTCCACATCCCTGGATCTCCCCCATGCCCCTCCCCCTTCACCAAGATCTCTCAGACACTGTGCCAACAATCAGGCAGCATACACTAGCTGGTCTGAGGCCCCTGACATATACACAGACTGCCTGGTCTGGCCTCAGTGAGAGGAGAAGCACCTAACCCTTGTGAGATTTGAGGGAATGGGGCGGCCTGGTGGGGTGTAGGAGGGTGTGTCAAGGGGTGCGGACAACATATTGAAGATGGGAGAAGAGGAATAAGATGAGGAATTGTCAGAGGGCAGAACGGGAGGGAGATAATGACTGGACTGTGAAAAAAAAAGATAAAAGATTACAAAAAAAGTTGGGGAGCTGATTTTACTCCAAATGTACATGTGTGAAAGACACTGTCCCTACAGTGGCCTTACCAGGAAATGCTGTAAGCATTTAGCAGTCAGATGCTTATAACTGACTCCTGGGTTGTTGTAGGTGTGGCATTAAATGAGACGATGTGTCCACAACCTTTCCCTTTCTTCTTGGCTTTCTGGATTGTGATGTAAGCAGTTGTGTTATTTGCTATGTGATCCTGCTACAGTTCACCATAGACCCAAAATATCAGTTTCAGTTGAGAATTACCTAAAACTAAAACCATGAACCAGATCAAAACTTTATTATAACTTATTTATCACAAGTGTTACAATAACAGAAAGCTGACTAATCCAAGTACCAATGAGTAGGGCAGGGATGGAGCCCATAGGAATGAGTGAGGCTTGTGTATATTGTCACTGTTAATATGAACTAGAGTATTCAAATTTAGACATTAACAACCCACAGCAAGTCCTCTGCCTATCTGTAAGAAAGTATAGAAACAAACTGGTCCATATTCATTCAACGTGAAAGTAGTGAACTCTGGGGTCTTTTTAAAAGTGTGGCTAAATTCACACCAAGTTTTGTTTGATTAAAACGGTTGACAAATTTTTTCATTGCATGATTCAATTTATATGAAATCTAAAAACAGATGAAAATGGCTGAGAAGGAACAAACTCAGAACAATGATTACCTTTGGAGGAGGAAGTCAAAGGACAAAGGATGTCGGGAGGAGGCAGAGGAAATCTTCCAGGGTGGTAAACAGGCTGTACCTTTGCCTAGTACATAGGTGTGAGCATGTACCAGAGGTCATCAAGTTGGTATATATAGGTGTTTATTTGTATACAAGGTTTATCATAGAAAAAGAGCTTCTAAACTTTGATTTTTTTAAAAAAAAAAATACATACATGGACAGCTACAGTGTTAGCTTCCAACTGCAGCTCACTTTTAAATGTATTCTAATGTATGATGGATCAATGGTTAGTTTTCTGTACTTAAATGAACAAAGTTCAAGCTCACTCTCAAAGACAAAACACACTTAGAAAATGAGCCTGGTGAAGAGAAACGTACAAGAAGGGGAAGAGCCTATGGGGAGCACATTGCATAAGCTGGCTGCACCTCGTTTTGCTACTCTCCGAGTATAATTAATCCTTATCGTGAAAGTTTGTGATAAGAACTGGAGACACTTGGTCTTCACTGGGTTATGAAAATACAGCATCTAATTTACTGTTACTTGTCATAAGTCACAGTTAAATTAACCTCCTGGCCTCTTCACCCTTAACAGAGGGTAACAACATTTGACCTCCAACAATTGTTCTGTTTTGGTTTTTGGTGTTTTGTTTTGTTTTGTTTTTCTTTTATTGTCAAAACAGTTGGACATTGGCAGTGTCATTGGGTTTAATAGTAGTGTGTTGATGGAGATTAAATAATAGATAAAAATGTTACATAGGCATAAATATACCTAAGAAGATCCATATGGAGCTGGCATGGCATTCCACCAACTACTATGGCATCATTTTGATGCCTGAACATTGGCTTCAGTGTCAAGTTTCCAGCTGCCATTAGAGTGACTAACTCCTCCTGGTGTGGACTATTCTATAAGCACTGACTAGTCTGCCTCCCAGAAAACTTCAGCCTCAGGAAAACCAAGGTGGCCGGTCTCCTTACATTCAAACAAAGATAACACAGACAAATTACAGAGAAAGTTCTTTATAGATGAACAGTTTTTCCACCCCTAGCCTGGTCAAATTCCCAACACAAGCTTTTAAAGTTTAGTATCTGGCGAATATCAGTAAGCCTTAGCCAGTCTTCAGTTACTTCCCTGAGCTGTAATCTGGTCAGCTCTTCTTGCTTTGAGAATGAGCAACATGGACCTATAGGTTGCAGGACCTGACACCTGGGGAGAGCTGTCCCTGCTTACCCTGGGCCAAGGCAACGAAAGACTCTACAGACCATGCTTACAGTGCTACTCGGGAGTTTATGAAGTGATCCTTACTAAGAGGCCAGCTATGAAATGAGGCATGAAAGGATCCTGGATCATTTCTGTAACCTGATCTAGAGGTGCACCAAGCGTTAAGACAGCAAAGCTTCCTCTGCAGGGGGACTCCCCAACATGCTGAATGCTAAACCCTGGAGGAATGCCTTATAAGCTACAGCTGGAAAACACATACGGGCAGTGAGCAGGTTTATCTTTGTAAACTCTATTTACAAACAAGGTGCATTTGTTCTACACACAGTTTGTCTTTGCCACCGGCACTTGAGGCATCCAATTACAACTCCAAAACTGCAACTTGGAGTCACTCTCAGATGTTCTGTGTCCATGCACAGCCTTCAGGAATGGACCGGACCGGTGGAGAGACAGATGCATACACATAGCACTCTGGATGCTAAGTGTGTCTATTACATAGAGTTGAACAGAGAGGCAGGGATATTGCATACATTGGAACAATGAAGCAAATCAGGTCAATCTCTGTAAGGGAGGACTCATCAGGCCTTAGATAAGGGGTACGGGAGAGAAAGCTATGGCAGACATTTTTTGAGCACACTATTAACATCTATGTATGGATCAGAGAAAGGTTGTTATTTCTATGAGCCTTACCCTGGGGAAAAAGTTTTGTCTTTCCTCTCTAGGTCTTAGATTCCGGAGTCTTTGACATGGTCATTATCAAACGCACACATTCACCAATTCAGCAGACTGCCTCAGTTCACTACAGTATTCTGTATTCATTTTTCTCTGGCATGGTGTTGAGAAACCAGGTGTTCCTACACACCCAGAAACGTATTCCAAGATTTACTAGACAAGCTTGATAGCCCAGGACACATATCAATAAAACACAAAATTTAAGTAGTCTTTCTGTTCCCAAACATATAATAATACATAGGGGGAAAAGTAAATCTTTTCATAAGACATATCATATCATGAAAAGTGGATTACTAGTAACAAAATAAAAAGAAAACTAGCTTCTGCTCTAAAAAGAAAGAACATGACCTCACAAGATTCATAGAAAAGCAACATGGTCTCATCTGAGTGTCAGGGCTGGAATTATGTGGGCTTTCCAGAAAAGCCTTGTGGAAACCCTGCCTTAAACAAGGAAAGACAAGAGCAACTCAGACAGAAAAACCCAGACACAAGGTATTTTCTGGGTGCCCATTGTTAGGCAAGGATATTGGTCATTTCTTGTGCAACAAAGTCTTATTGCATGTCTTTACCAATCTTCTCCCCTTATCATTCAAAGCAAAAGTTGTTCAGCTCACTCATACTCCTCTCTGCATCTGTCTGTCATCTACTGGAGAACAGAATAAACTGGCTTTGTCCCACATACTTGGGTACACCATAACAAAGGATAAGTGGAATGAGATTTTTAAGACAAGACTTAATGCTTTAAAATAACAAGGGACATTGTTTTTTGGGTGTTTGCTTGGTTTTTTTCCACAGTCCTAGGGGCTGAGTGGGCTCAGCAAGGCAGTCTGGTCTAGAGCCTCACCTGCCATGTAGACCAATGAGTTCTCTTAAAGACTTCATGTTCGGGTTGGGTAGGGTGGAGGCAGGGTTGGTGTGGCTTGATTCACAACTGAAAACCCACCTACAAAATAGTTCTCCATATCATCTCTTTGCATCACAGTGACTAGGTTTCATGAATTCATTCCCCAGAGAACCAGAAGTGAGCTTTGGTGAGCCTCCTCAGTGAGACACTTAATAGTACAGACACTCAGGTTCAAGGTACAGGAAGACATAAGCTTTAAGCCTGCCTGCTATGAGGAGGTGGCGGGGAGGATGGGGGTTGTCACCAATGTCACAGTCTAAGAAGTGAACATTGTTTGAACATATTGTAGGGTATCTTTGAAAAATGAAATCAGCCACAAGTGTAAAAGTATGTGGGCTGCTTCCATACCTCAAACTTGAAGATCAGACTCTAGAGAGTTAATGTGTCCCACCAGGACTTTCACTGTGTCAAGAGAATATATCTTTAGAAATATATTGTAGTGTTCAATATATTAAAGTAACTATAAACCCAGACTCTGGAGACAAACAAATTGAATTTCAATTCCACTTCTATTTATTTGCTTGTGTGGTGTTGGGAAGTAATTTAACGTAAATGTCACTTTATTTCCTCAGATGAAGGGATGAGATGAGAGCCATACCCAAGCTGTGTGAATACATGGCTTGGGCTGAACCCAGAGGATTTCTTTCTCTGTACTCTCCCCAGAAGCTTCTAGCTTTCATACAATCTAATCTTCTATACTGACTCAATCTGGCTTCTCTCGGCTTCTGCTTGAATTGCTCTGCTTGGCCTCAGACTAACTTTGGCAGTATGTTCTAATCTTCTGGCTCCTTTTCTTTATGGGGCTCCTTCTGTCTTCACCAGTGTTTAGCTTGTTCTCTCTGCAACCTGTCTCTGTAAAACTGTTCCACTCCCTGCCTTAAGTAGCCTCCCTTTCTTGTGCTGTTCTCAGGGTGAGTTGAGCATATCCTGTCTCGGAATCATTCCTTCAAAATCTCCCTCTGTTTTGTCTTCCTCTCAATAAATGTCACTTTTGAACATGGCTGCTTCCTTCTACAAACTAACCTTACCTTCCTTCTTAGGGACTAAAGATGTGTACTAAGGGCATCTCTGCATTTCCCCCAGGTCATACTCTTATCCAGGGTGTGTCTGCATCCATCTGGATCACATAGACCTAGAAAGTCTTTGGATCTGATCCCTTGCCAGAGCAGCCATGTTGCTGGATTAAAATTTCTCTACCATTTAAGCTCTATGTGCTGACTTTTTCATGTGTAAGTAAGGTACTCTGTCACTCCCTAGAGTACCTATGTCACCTCTCTGTTTGAAAGACTAAACAAGTTACTCCAAGTGAGAACTTAGGAAAACACCTGGCCCTTTGTACACAACGTACAATGGTTACCTGTGAGTATTGCCCATTGGTTGTTAGGGGCCAACCTCTTTGTCAAGTAGAACTCTTCCTTTTGTGGTTAGTGCATTTCTCACCCTGCACCTTCCATTCTGGAGCCCCAGGCACTTGGTCTTTTTATTTTTTCCCCTCACTTTTAATGCAAATGCCCAAAGATCAGACCAGTTGTCTTGTGTTGCCATAAAAACTTCTGCTTTGGGACTCATGTCGCTCCTGTGGAAAGTGACATGTTTTGCTGATCCCGTTTGACATTCAGCATTACCAGTAAACTATGAAAGCAAGCTTTACTTTATCTATCTCACCGTAGCTTCCAAAGTCTTTTATCCAGTCAAGCAGAGTGTGCAGTCTAAGCAGGGTGCTCACCCACCCTCTCCAGGCCAGGCTCTTTTCCTGTTGCCTTTACCTTCTAGTCCTCACCAGATTATTCTTCCGTTTTGAGGTCAAGTTCATACAGAACACCTTCTAATATCCTTTCTCTGACCTCGTCTATCTCTATGGTACATGGCTCAGAGCTGTGCCAGCGCAATGGACTGCTACACCATTTGGGGAAAAGGAGACGGTAGGCTGCATGTTCAAAATGTTGAAGGATTTCAAAACATCAGCAACAAATATTAAGCCAAGCATGGGGTCTTTCCAAGGGCCTGGCCCAGCTTGGGTGTGTAGGTTGCTGGATCAAGCATTTACTATGCTATATTCACTTCTACCACATAATCCAAAGTCACTGAGAACCAGGTCAGCAGCTTTGCATCAAGGCTGCTAAGCACAATAAACACTGAAGAAAAATAAACCAGCAAGTGATGAAAGAAGGACACCTTGGATCTCCTATAAGCCCTGAAAGCACAAGGATAAAGGCTAGAATTTAGAAATCAGATATCACAGGATTGACCGCCTAAACCACTTGAGACTTTGGGCAAGTTCTGCACTTGGCATCCCTCAGTTACCACATCCATTAAATGAACAATATGCAGTGTGTGTGTAGAGCTTCTAACATAATAAGAGGAGAACGATGTGGTTTCAAGTAGGACACACAACCCACTCTGCAGTATCAATTAGAGTTAATGAAGAGTCAAACTGAAAATGGTGCAGGGTTCTGTTCAAAGTATTTTCCTGGTCACAGCCTTATTTGATTTAAAACAGGCTACTGTTATTACAAAGATGGAAAAATGGAGATGGAGTTTCCACTATCCATCCAGAAAGTAGAATTAAGCCAGGTTGGATATCTTTATCTTAACCCAATATGATGGTATTCTCAAAAAGATCAACCCATGAAAATGTTCAGGAGTGAGAGCCCTTTTAATTGTATAGTTCGAATTCCATTTTCTCTGACCATTGTGCATCACAAATTGTCATGCCAAAGGGGCTCATATAATCAGAACTGAAAAATTAATGGAACAATTTCTTTCTTGTTTAATTTTTTAACTTATTCAGTTTGTATCCCGTTCACTGCTCCACTCCAGGTCATCCTCTCCTAAAATCCGTCCCCCTCCCCCTCTTCCCTTCTTTCTGAGCGGCTGGGGGTTCCCCCTGTGTATCTCTCCACCCTGGCACTTCAAATCTCTATGAGACTAGGCACTTACACTCCCATCGAGGCTAGAGAAAGCAGCCCAGCTAGAAGAACATATTCCATATATAGACAAGCACTATTGGGGTAGCTCCCACTACATATGTTTGAGACCCACATAAAAACCAAGCTGTACACCTGTAACATATGTGTAGGGAGGTCTAGGTTCAGCCCATGTATGTTCTTTGGTTGGTGATTCAGTCTCTGAAAGCCCCAAGGGTCCAGGTTAGTTGACTCTGTTGGTCTTCCTGTGGAGTTCCTATCCCCCTCAGGGCCCACAATCCTTTCTCCTCTTCTTCCATAAGTCCTCAAGCTTCATCTACTGTTTGGTTGTGGGTTTCTGTTTCTGTTTTGTCTGAGTCAGTTGCTGGTTGGAACCTCTCAAAGGATAGCCCTGCTAGGCTCCTGTCTGCAAGCACAACAGAGTATCATTCATAGTGTTAGGGACTGGTGCTTGCCCATGAGATGGGTCTCAAGTTGGGTCAGTTATTGCTTGGAAATTCTCTCAGTGTCTGCTCCATCCCCCATGCCTGTATTTTTTGTAGACAGGATAAGTTTGGGGTTGAAGGTTTTGTGGGTGTGTTGGTGTCTCTATCGCTCTACTGGGATTCCTGCCTAGCTACAGAAGGTGGCCTCTCCAGGTTCCATATCCTGAATCACAGTTCAATAATGGCTAGCCAGAAGTGACCGCCACAGAAGCTAGTAACTTAAGGTTAAAGTCAACAGCTCCACTGGGGCTTCCTCCAGAGGCCTGTGCAATGGTTTCTAAATCTTATTTTCATCTTGCTGGCTGATAGGCAATTTGCCCAATTTTCCAGAGAAGCCAAAATTCAATAATAATATAAAAAGGTCTGAACGAAAATAAATTGAAGAAAAAACTGAAAAAGATAGGTGCTATGTAAAAATTAGAGTTTTTAGTTTAATGCAAGGATCAGCTTAGTTGAGAGCCATGTGGCAGAATAGAGAATCTATAGCTAGACAAGACCATCATGGAGTCTGGCACAATATCCTGATTATCTGTGGACATAGAAAAATAAAACAGAATCATAAACTAGCAACAAGCCAGGCAGGTATAGAGGCAGCACCTAGAAGTCTGCTCAGGGCCACTTTCCTGACTAGGTAGGTATTTGTAGACAGGTAGGGTAAAATTAGACATTTTTATTCCTTGAAAGAGTGAGGTTCTTGAAAAAGAGATAAAGAAAATGACGACAGAAATTATCATCCCTCTATTTTCACATCTCTGTACTGAAAATCCCATTTGAATTCTGGGTCTCCTAACATTCTTCTGCATCATTTTTTCTCTCATTTTTCATTGGCTTCAGTTGAGGTCTTCTCAGGCAATTCTACAATTCTACGTTCTCAGAATGAATCCTCCTTTCCTAGCTATTTACCTGTTTCTAACACGCCTTATCAGCAGATATATCAAGCTATGTATATACCTGAAGTATGCATCCTTTAAAGTCATGTTTGCATGTCTCTTTCTATGATCTTTAAATCACACATCCATCTTATTCCTCCCCAAAGTATACTGTCAAGTCCTCTCTATTATACTCTGATTTGACCCCTTGTAAACTACACAGTGTCCCTCACCCCTGCCCATCTAATAATTGTTTAGCATAAGTCAAAGACAGCTGAATTGCAGTAAAACTTCCAGATTGCCAAGCAGGGGCCATGCAACACATGCATGTACCAGTCACTAGCACTCAGCCATGATAAATTCTCTAGTAAGAGCGAATGAAGGGCTTGATGAGGAAATCAGTAGTGACCCAGAGAAAAAAGCAGCATAGAAATAAAATATCTATGCAAGAGCAGCTCAAGGGATTAAGAGTACCTAATGCTAGAGGGCTCAACTTGTATTGTAATGCTATTGTTGGTATCAGACTCCATACCCAATGACATCACATCTAGGCGACCCCCATATCGTTGCCAGGGCAACAGCCATACACTCCCAGAATCCACCTGGCTACCTCACCTTTACCTGGGAGATACTACGTCACCGCCCATATAAAACAGGCAGGACCCCACTGACTCGCTCTCTTCTTCTTCCACCTTCTTCTCCCCACCTTTGCCCTATCTCCTGAACAAACCTCCTCCCCCTTGGAACCATGTGGTCTGGAGTGTTCTCTTCTGAGCTGCGGTTGGACTTTTTAAAACAACTAACAGCTATAACCAACACCAGACAGAAAACCCACAGGAAGCCTTTCCATTATTTCATCAGTATTTAGAGGGGATATACCCCAAACTGATAAAAAGGAAATTCTCCCTTGATGAGAGGATGCATTCTATCTTTGCTTCTGTTGCATTGTGTGTGTGTGTGTGTGTGTGTGTGTGTGTGTGTGTGTGTGTGTGTGTGT
>JANHMN010000020.1:20758815-20780397 GCA_030674055.1 Rhabdomys pumilio
TGTGTGTGTGTGTGTGTGTGTGTGTGTGTGTGTGTGTGTGTGTGTGTATTCTCCTGCATCTTTGTATTCCCAGGCCTAATGCAATGTGTACATTAGGAGCTGGCATGAAGAACTGTCACCAACCTTCAAAAGACCAAGGTGAGCAAGTATGAGACCTTGAAAGGAAGAATCATGGCTCATAGCTCTGAGTACTGAGTAACGGTAGGATGAAGAAGTCTACCCATTTGTATCTGTCTACTTTGACAGGTCCTTTCTGTATTTACACTAGGTCTGAGCCTTTTAATGGCATGAAGCAGACTGTCAAGAAAGCCAGTGACCATGTTTTAACATACCACATGAGTCCAGCAGGTTACATTCTTGCTTCAAAATAAGATGTGTTTGATGCTTTGATGCCAAATGGGTCAAGTTTTGATGTCTGCATTTCAATTTTTCTTAGGTACATACTCTGTGGAATCGGAATTTTCAGGATATGAGTAATCTGACTTCATCAGTTTGCTACAGAAGACAGGCACACCCTGTTGTGTGTATATTAGAACGGGAGCTGTCATACATGGGGCTTCTCCTCTTTCTTTCCTTGCTCTGCCATCTCAGATGCTTTTCTTCTTTTCTGAGTTGACTCGGCCGCATTTATTTCATGATGAGTTGACTTCTCCTAACAGGCTCTCCAAGGCAGAAAGGAATCCATGATGTTACAGATTGAAACATCGTGGTAGATAATGCAGACATTTCTATCAGATTAGCTGTTCTCTGAGATTTTAGAAGGAGGCAACTTTCCATCCATCCTTCCTAATCTGTAGTCAGGAGAGGCCTGTTGTGATGCTGAGCACATAGAAAACACTGTGCTCAGCCTGGTGGAGTGTTTTGGACTTTAGCAGTCTGATCTGCTGCCTTCTGTTAGCTGATGCGGGAATCAAGGCTCAAGAGAGGTGGTGAACTAGTGACTTTCAGTTGCTTACCATACTTTCAGAGCCTTGACATTGTTAGGCTACTTTTCAAGCAAATGCAAAGCATCTTTGTTCCAACTCCACAGCAAGCCCTCATGAACAGTTTCTGTTTAAAGCACTCCTCTATGCTTCCTCACTAGCAACCAACAAGAGCCCTTAGAACTTATCTCCAGCAATCTAACCTGCAGCATGTTTTCCAGGCCCTTCTCTGAGAGCTTCAGGGGAAGCCGGGAGGGCACTGCACAAATAAACACAACAACGTGGTCAGCCTTGAGAGCTCTGCCTCAAGCTGTACGCTGCCAGGAGTGAAAGTCATTAAAGACCCTTTGCAAAGGTTGTTAAGACATGTGTAAACAGCCGTATAAACAACAGCAGGTCAGGTCATGGAAGGAGACTGGCAACTGGGGAGGCCCGGCTGCAGCCTGCCAAAGTGTGAAATTCCCAGCAGGGAGAAGACATTTGGAAAAACAACTCCATCAAGTTTTATCAACACAAATCATTTCCTAAGTGGTATATTTTATTTAGACTATGTGTGGCCCAAACTTAACAAGGGAAGCTTTTATCAATTGCTAGTTTTGTTTTGTTTTGGCTTTTATCACTTCCAGATATCTCTGTTTCGGAATTGCTGGCAGAGTTGATGGTACGCTCATTTTTCTGGGCTCTCCTGTCTAAACACACCAGGGTGATGCTCCACCAGGAGAAGGAGGGAGGCGATGACCTATACACACTTCCTGTTGGGCGTGCTGGGTGGTGCAGACCCTACATATGTCGAACTGTAAACAAACTTGGGCCTGCTGTTCTAATTTTGAGCCTCAGAGGAGACCGGCATACGGATGGATGCTCACGGGATAGAGAAGCCCTCACAACAAGGCTAAGTTATGAAATGCTACTTTCTCAGCCGCGGCAAAGGCAGTTTCTCCCATAACTTCCCTAACCATCTAAGTGACTTCTGCACAGCTGTTACTTGGCCCCCAAGTGGAGAGCAGTGAATTACTTGACCATGACAAAAGAAGTCTTCGGAAATAGCTGCCAAGAACCTAGTTCTGCTCACCTAGAGTCTCTGCTCCCCAACCTTCTCTCTGGCCTAGCTTCTATTCTGCCACGCGTTTCTTTGTCAGCTTCCTTTGCACTCCTAGCCCTTTTCTGCATTGTTGTTCAGGCACTGAAAGACAGACCCCCGGGTACCCACCCAGAGTCAGAGCCACAGGCGTGCAATAGGATTTACTCGCACTGCAGTCTTCCCTGCTAACTATCACACTGAATAAACAAAAAAAGGGATGTCTTTAATAATGTAAATAAGAGTAAACATCTATGTCTCCTGAAAATAATTGGTGAAATGTGCACTCCATTTTTTTTTAAGAGAGTCTGTTAGAGCTGTGTGATTTAAGACGTAGAATGTGCACCCCATGAGGAATTGCCCTGGACTATACCTCGGGGAGACATGCCGTCACCCACCAGGACAGCGGACAAGCAGAGTTCACTGAAGGGCCAGGCTGCTGAGGATGTCCTCCAATGAATAAATCAGTGGTCTTCACCACAGGTCTCTGACTGAAAGTCACAATGGCGGATTTCCAGGGAAGAGGGCGTTACTTTGTGACTGAACTGTGGTTCTCAGGCAGCTCTGTGTGACAGTACCAAGAGAAGCAGAGGGGATCTCTTCACTCAGCAGAGCTTTACTGTACCTAGAGTAATGCACCGACAGCCTTTGACACAAAGAGGTCACACCCTCCCCCTTCTCCATGACAGGGACACTCATGAGAGAGTATTTTCTCCTGAGAGAACTTAGTGACTGCTTCCTCATTGTTTCCATAAATTTGTCTACAACTTTGTGTGTGGACAAATAGTTCTTTTTTTCTTGGCCATGTATCTAGGAGTGGAACATACTCGTTGAACACACACACACACACACACACACACACACACACACTTTAATGTTTTTGAGGTAAAGAAATATGCCCTTAAAATTCTTCATTATCTTGTCATAGCACATTGGCCCATTCCCATTTCATGTTAATTAATATTGTATTGTCTGGACATAATAGCTTACTTATCCATTCACTGATCAAGAAACAGCTCCTTGCAAGTTTTGATATTTGTGAATAAAACTGATATTAACACTCTTGTGCAGTTTTTTTCTGCGGATATACCTTCAACCAAGGAACACAATTACTGGATGATATGTTAATTACATGTTTAGTTTTATACAAAAGTGTCAAAATATCTTCCAAAATGGCCTTACCATTTTGCCTTTCCATGATGATTCAGAGCTCATGTTTTTTGCCAGTATGTGGAGTTGCTAGGGTTCTGGACTTGGCCACTCTAATAGGTGGTGTGTGGTGATATCTCCTTGTCTTTTTGGTTAACATTTCTCTAAAGCCATATGGGGGGATTCTTCTATAGGCCTATTTCTTACCTGTATTCCTTCTCCACCGAGGTGTCCGTAAGGTCTTTGGATTATTTAATGAGTATGTATGCATGTTCATGTGTGGGTGAGTACACTGTGTGTAGTTATGTGTGTGCATATGTGCACAGAGGTAAGAGGTCACCCTAGCTGCTGTTGTTCTAAAGCAATCTTTTCTTTTCACATGGATTCTGGGATTCGAACTTGCCCTCTTCTTGTTTGCACAGCAAGAATTTACTCACTGAGCCTTCTGCCCAGGTTCATGTTTGGCCTACTTCTAATCATGTTCTTCATTTTCTTAATGTGAGACATGAGAAAATCTCTGTATATTCTGGAGCCTTTAGCAGGTACCTATTGTAAATTTTTTTTTGGCCAGGGCTCACTTTTTCTGATTTTTTTTTTAAATTGTATTCTCTTTAATGTTTTACTCACAGAGGGATAATTTTTATTTGTATTGTTTTTAATGATATTGATGCTTCCACAGATTGTTGTCATTGGAAAGCCCTTGTCAACACCAAGATCATGTGGATTTTCTGTTATTTAAAATTCGAGTTTGATGTGAAGGTCTGTGACCCATTCTGAGTCAGCTTCTGGAGAGGTCGCAAGATTGTCTGCATTGCCTCTTCTGTTTGCAGATGAACAGTTGTCTCAGCACCATCTGTTGAGACCCTGATTCTCCATGCTACAGCATCCCATTCATTGTCAATGGTCTGGTGCCTATATTTATATAGGGCTGTCTCCGGGGCCATCATTTAACCTTCTAAGGGACTGTTGGCTTCTTTTTCCAAAGACGGTGTGGCATGTTAGAATCCTTCAGAAGTATGTGAAGGTTCCAATGTCTCCATGCCCTTTAGAATATACTGTTTATCATGTGAAATGACATCATGTTGTAATTTCGATGTGTAGCTTTTATGTGGAGGATGGAGATCATTCTTGGGCATCCTTCTCTATTGCTTTCCACCTTAGTTTTTGAAACAGAGTCTCTTGCTAATCCTGGAGCTCACACTCACAGTCTCAGCTACACTGAGTGGATGGCCAGCAAGCACCAGGGAGACACATCCCTCTGCACTGAGATCACAGATGCATAGCAATGTACCTGCCATTTACATGGGTACTAGGGATCTGAATTCATGCTGGCATCGTGTGTGTGCCCTTTACCCACTGGGAAATCTCTCCAGCTTCAATATGGCACATCTTTCCATGAGTAAGCTACCCACATGTATATTTCTGGGAAAATGCCTATTCAAGACTTGCACCATATTTTCACTGAGTAATGTGTTTACTTTTGAGGTTTTTTTGGAATGGTTTCTATATTTGTCATATAAGTTATTTCTCAGACATACAACTAGAAATATTTTCTTTGAGACAATAGATAATTCTACTTTTATTGTCCTGGTGTCAAAATGTATGACATAAAAACTTTTTGTTCTAATAAATTACCATTTATTTTATGTGCTTGTTGGGTATCATGTATAATATCAGATAATATTATTCATATCTTGCCTTTGGAGAGTTTTATAGTGGAGAATTTATTGTTATAATTGGGTATAAGTTATTTCTCACCTATTGTAAATTAAAACAGTAAATTTTAGATTAAGTATAATATGAAAAAGCAGCTGGAAATTTTTCTTTTGCTTACTTTCATCCAGTTGTTTCTGTAAGATTTGTCGAAAATACCATCTTTGAATAAAGAGGATGAATGGTCTCATTGTTCCTATTTATAGCTATGTAACTGCCAATGTAATTATTTCTGAACTCTAAATTTTGTTTCCAGTATTTATGTTCATTCTCTTTCCAATACTATGAAATTTTTTGTTTATTTGTTTTTAATCTATTTCTTCCAGCTTTGCCATTGTTTTCAAGTCAACTCTGGATCCCTTTTGTTTTCATATAAAACTTAGGATTATCATGTTAAGTTCTACAGAGTCCATAGCTCAACCTAGCCAGTATTAGCATTTTAACAGTATCAAGCCTTTAAATCATGAACATATATGTTTTCCATTTATTTGGGCCATTTTTAATTTTTTTTAACAGTAGTTTATAATTTGTAGTGTCAAAACTTGTACTCACTTTGTTAAACTTTCTCCCAAGTATTTTATTCTGTGTGAGGCTGTTATAAAGATCCTTATTTTCTTAATTTCATTTCAAAGTGCTGACTTGTAATTCACGGAAATATAAATGTATTAGGAACTTGTATCATACAAATTTAGTGGCCCCATTTATTAATTATGTTCGTGAATCCTTTATGATTTTCTACAGATCAGATTATATCATCTCTGAATATAAGATTGTTTTGTTTGTTCATTCCAAATCTTGGTGCTTTTTATTTACTCTTTCTACCTAATTGTTTTGGATCAGATTTTTAGTAAGCATTGAAAAGAGAAGGCAAAAGTTGACATCTTACTTTTATCTTAAAGAAAAGGCTCGTGTGGTGGGCTGTCTTTCATTAAGTACACAATTTTATCAAAGCAGTCCCTTATGAGGCTATTGGCATAAGAATATTTTATTTATAGGTTTTATTTATCTTCAAATGATGGTAGAATTTATAAATTCATTTTCTGCAGCTACTAAGATGATGGTTTATTTTTATTTTTATTTTTACTGGCATAGTGTGGAGTGTTTGATTTCTAAAATTAATTAAATCACATATTTTTCGTAAATTCCCACCTGGTCAATGATTGGATAACCCTGTTTATATATTGTTGGATGGAGTTAGTAGTATTAGGTAGCTTATCAAAAGATTTATTTATTTTTATTTTATATGTATGAGTGCGTCTTCTGTTGTTTTTAATTTGTTTTGTTTTGTTTTATGTATGTGTGTCACATGTACACAGTACGCATGGAGGCCAAAAAGAGGGTGTCAGATCACTTGGAACTGGAGTTACAGACAGCTGTAAGCTGCCATGTGGGTGCTGGAAACTGAACCTGGGTCCTCTACTAGAACAACCAATGCATTTAACTCAACCAACCAACCAGAGCTCCCAGGGTCTAAACCACCAGCCTGGGAACACATAGGGATGGACCCATGGCTCCAGCTCTATATGTAGAAGAGAATGGCCTTGTCGGGCATAGGTGGGAGAGGAGATCCTTAGTCCCATGAAGGCTAGATGCCCCAGTGTGGAGGAATTCGAGGGTGAGGAGGTGGGAGTGGGTGGGTGGGTGAAGGCAAATCCTCATAGAAGCAAGAGGAGGGGTGATGGGATACGAAGTTCCTGGGTGGGGGGGAAATCGGGAAAAGGAATTACATCTGAAATGTAAATGAAATATCCAATTAAAAAAAAAACTCAAGTGGAAAAAGTATGGTTTCAATCTCTGTGTCCCAGAGACATAACATTCTGACCCAGGGGAGTTCTTACGTTTGTGACACTGGTCTACCTTTGTAATAAATAATAGTCACTGAAAACAAAAAACAAACAAAAAATCTTGTATGCATAAGGGATATTTATCATTAGTGTTTCTTTATCTTTATCTTGTTCATATTTAAAGATAACATTGCCCTTAACATGCTGAGAAGTACTTCCTTCTTATGTTTTTGATTTCTTTGAAAAGGTTTTTGAAAGGTTCCTGTTAGTTGTTTCTTAAATGTTTGATAGAAGCTACCAATGAAATTTTAAACCTAGTAATTCAGTCTCTTAAATTGTAATGTTCCCAGATTTTGTGTTTCTTCCTTAAGAAAAATCCTGTGTGTGAGTATGTGTGTGTGTGTGTTCATATGTGAGTGCACATATAGAGGTCAGAAGACAACATTGGGTATTGATTGGCCTTTTGGAAGCCTTGCTTTGAGAGACAAATCTCTGCATATACCTGGGTAGCTTCTGATGATTCCCTTGTCTCTGCCTCACATCTCACTGCAGGAGCACTGGGATTGTAACTGCTTACACCAAGCATCGGGGTTTATATGGACCTTGGGGATTCCAACTCAGGTGAGTCTTTGTGTTTGTTTGGCAAGCATTTTTACCTACTAAGTCATCTCTCCACTCCGTATTTCTTCTTGAATTAGTTTTGATGTCATAAATCAGAAACTTATCAATTTCCTCTGATGCTTTTTCTCCAGGCATCTGCTTGCTCAAAGCACTCCCTCATACTTCTTTATATTTTAGTTGCATTATTAATTATTTCAGCAACTGGAATTCCCCTTTTCTCTTGTTCAGTTTAACTAAAACACAGTCAATTTTGTTGAGTTTTTTTTTTTTCAAGAGGTACCTTAAGGTTTCATTGGCTTTATGTTGGCACTCAATTCTGTTGTATTTATTTCTGACAATTCATCATTTCTTCTGTCTACTTGATTTACTTTTATTTTGTTACACATGTTTTTACTTTCTTCTTTGACTCGTTGGTTATCTAAGATTATTGATTCGTACGTTTTCAAATTTAAGTTTATATCATGATGAACGTCCTGCTATAACTTTAATCCTTTTAGACTAAATAAAACATTCACAGTGCTCTATGCACACAGGGAAAAATGTAATCTGTCCCTGTTGGGAAAAGTATTTTTAGATGTCTGATGTGTCTAATTTATGTATAATATTGTTTAAGTCTTTCTGGGATTTTTGCTAAAATTTTGCCAGATTGCTTTATTTATTGAAAGTGGGCCACCAACCTCCAACTGTTACTGTGTATTTACTAACTCGCTCTTAAAGTCTTGCCAATTTTGCTTTAAAAATTTGGGGGACTCTTCTGTTTGGTTCATATTCAGTTACCATATCTTTTTAGTGGATTCTTTCTTTTGTAATTATAAAGTGATCTTCCTACTTCTAACGGCAATTTTGTCTCAGGTGATGTTGCCTCAGTGACTCTAGCCTTCTCATCTATTGCTGTTATGCTCTATGTCTTTCCTATGCTTCTATTTCCAACCTGGCTTTGTCTTTTAGCTGGAAGCATATCTCTTGCAGTCAGCCTAGAGTTTCATTGTGTATTTTAGTATTCTGGCCATATTGACAGTAGTCACACTTTCTTTAGGCATTCATTTCCACTCAGTGTAATTACCAAGCAGGCTTCACAGTCACAGTTTGCATTTTGTTTTCTACTTTTGCCTTTTTAGTGTGTGTGTTTATTGCTTTTCTCCATTGTGCCCTCTCTAAAACAGTGTTTATTAACTTACTACTTTAGTCCCTTCCCACCATTTGGCTGTATTTTAAAATGAGTTTCCTGGTAGTTACTCTTGTGATTAATACTATATAACAGTTTGCTTCAGATGAAGAACAAACACCCTATCATCCATATATTCAATGACATTCAGCACTATCCATCCAAATTACATCTTGACTCGAAAGATACCGATGAACATAGACTTATGATTATTATCACTTCCTCTTCTAAGAAGACAGAAAAATTACAACAAAATACATCTGTGCGATTATTTATAAAACTATTTATAGTCAGCTATTTTAATAGTGTTTATTTCTTCAAGTGGATTCATGGTACTTCCCATCATCCTTTGCAATACACCCGAAGGATTGCTTTTAATCTGGCTTGGCAGGCAGATCTGCTAGCAATGATTTTTTTGTCTTAATTTATTTTCACGTTTTTGAAAAAGAAAATGTGCTTTGTGGCCATCATGTTCTTGGTTACTAGTTCTTTTCTCTTTAGCAGTTGGAGTATGCCTTCCTACCGCATTTCGCTCTCTGTGTTTCTGAGGAGAAACCACCCATTGAGGGCTCTAGAGTGTGAGGACTTACTTCTTCCTCTCTTGATATTTGTGGTAATGCCCCTTCATCTTGTACTTTCATAAATCTAAGGCTAGGATGTGTTCAGGAATTGGTCTCCCTCATTTATCTGATTTTGAGTTCACTAAACTCCTTGGATGTGTAGACTAATATGTATCATCAAATGTTGGACTTTTTTAACTATTACATTTTTTCAAATTCTCTCTCTCTTTCTCTTTACTTCTCTGGGATTCCCCATGTGTGCTTGCTGTGGTCCCAGGTGTCTCCCAGATGGTGTTCACATGGCTCACCCGAGGCTCACTTCCTTGTCTTAATTCTTCCATCTTTCCATTGCACACACATTCTTCCTTTGTGGGTGGTAATCAAAAGAATAGTGGCCAACAAGTGATTAGATCATTAATGACTTGAAGTCACAACTCTGCATTTGGGGAGACATTCAACAATGGGTTGGCATTCCATCTTAGTGTTCATTTTCTATCTTTGTAGGATGTCAAGTCAGACAAAAATAATTGATGGCTTTTTCGGATATTTCCTGGGCAAGATCTACACTTGATCTTGATCTGCACCAATATATTCTTGAGTGTTGAATTCTTCACATCTGTTTGTAAACACCTTATTTTTCTGAGTTTTCTTACAAATTTTTGGTTAGTTCCCTGCTTACCTCAATGCATCAATAAATAATTAATAGTAATGCTAATTTGTTTTTATTAATGTGTCCTGATTAAAGACAAGTCCCTGGGGTCAGAATTTGCAGGGATGGCTAACAATAAGCCAGAGAGTGGCAGACAGCAGTGATAACTTTTTGAGAGATATTTTATGTGCCTTCTACATGTATCCTTCTCTTCTTCCTCCTCTTCCTCCTCCTCCTCTGCTTCCTCTTCCTCTTCCTCTTCCTCTTCCTCTTCTTCTTCTTCTTCTTCTTCTTTCTCTTCCTCTTCCTCTTCATTCTCTTCCTCCTCCTTCTCCTCTTTTCTTTCTTCTCCCTCCTCTTCTTCTTTTGTCCCTCTTCCTCACCTCCCCTCTTCCTTTCTATCTCATAGCTAGTCAGCTGCTGTATTCCAGAGTGGATGTGATGGTGGGCCTGCTAGTTGTCAAGGGCATGACAGAGACAGAGACAGAATGGTAGGAATAAAGCAACTTCAGATATCACACAGTCTGGTGGGTTTTAGCAAGGCTACATTGTGTCTTGCTATTTTATTTTTATTCACTTTACATCCCAATAGCTACACCCCCTCCTGGTTCTCTCCTCATTCATTCCCTCCCCCAACCTCCCTCATCCTCTTCTCCTCTGAGAGAATGGAGGCCCCTCTGGGTATTCCCTAAACCCTAGCACATCAAGTCTCTACAGGGCTAGATACATCCTCTCCCACTGAAGCCAGACAGGCAGCCCAGCTAGGGGAACAGGATCCACAGGCAGGCAACAGAGTCAAGGACAGTCACCATTCCAGTTGTTGGGGACCCAGCATGAAGACCAAGCTGCACATCTGTTGCATAGTATGATTGGCTAGGTTCAGCCCATGTATGCTCTTTGGTTAGTGGTTCAGTCTCCAAGAGCCCCCACCTGTCAAGGTTAGTTGACTTGGTTGGTCTTCCTGTCCCATTCAGGGCCCTAAATCCTTCATTGAACTCTTTCATAAGAGTCCCTGAGCTCCATCCAATGATTGGCTATGGGTTTCTGCACTTGTTTCAGTCACCTGCTGGGTGGAGCTTCTCAGAGGACAGTTATGCCAGGTTCCTACCTGCAAGTATGACAGAGTAACATTAATAGTGTCAGGGATTGGTGCTTGTCAATAGGATGTGTCTCAAGTTGGCCCAGTCATTGGTTGAACATTCCCTCAGTCTCTACTTCATCTTTATCCTTTCACTTCTTGACAGGATAAATTTTGGGTTGAAAGTTTTGTGTGTGTGAGGGGGTCCTTATTCCTCCACTGGGACTCCTGCCTGGATACAGGAGGTGACCTCTTAAGGTTCTATATCACAACTGCTATGAGTCTCAGCTAAGATCACCCCCCCATTGATTCCTGGGAGTCTCCTCCAACCCAGGTCTCTGGCACATCTTCAAGATGCACCCCAACCACCACCAGCCATGGATTTTCACTCATTTCTCCTAGCCCTCTGGCCCCCTCCCCGCCCCTCCCCTCTCCCCTCTACCCTCTCCCAACATCTGATCCCAAAGGGCCCCCATTTCCTCTCTCACCAAGTTCTTTCACTCTATCTGTCTCCCATGACTATTTTATTCCCCCTTCTAAGTAAAATTAAAGCATCCTCATTGGGGCCTTCCTTCTTGATTAGCTTCTTTGGGTCTGTGAAGTATACCATGGGTATATCCACTTAAAAGTGAGTACATAACATGCATGTCATTTTAGGTCTGGGTTACCTCACTCAAGATGATATTCTTAAGTTCCATCAATTTGCCTGCAAAATTCATGATGTCTTTATTTTTAATAGCTGAATAATATTCCATTGTATAGTTGTACCACAGGTTTTTTTTTATCCATTCTTCAGTTATGTGGCATCTAGGTTGTTTCCAGTTTCTGGGTATTATGCATAAAGTTGCTATGAACGTAGTTGAGCAAATGCCCCTATGGCATAGTGGGGCATTTTGGGGGTATATCCCTAGAAGTGGTTTAGCTGCATCTTGAGGTAGAAGTATCCCTAGATTTCTGAGAAACCATCCAATTGATTTCCGAAGTGATTATAAAAGTTCGTACTCCTACCAGCAAAGGAGGAGTGTTCCCCTTGCTCATCCTTGCCGGCATGTGTTACCACTTGAGATTTTGATCTTGAGCATTTTGACCTTTGCAAGATGGGTCACTTCGTTTGCATTTCCCTGATGACTAAGGATTTTGAACATTTCTTTAATTGTTCTTGGCTATTCGAGATTTATCTGTTGAGAATTCTGTTTATGGATTCTTAGTGTCTAATGTCTTGAGTTCTTTATATATTTTGGTTATTAGCCCTCTGTCAGATGTAGGATTGGTGAAGATTCTTTCCCAAACTCTAGGCTGCTGTTTTGTCCTATTGGCAGTGTCCTTTGCCTTACAGAAGCGTTTTGTCTCATGCAGTTCTATTTATAAATTGTTGATCTTAGAGCATGAACCATTAGTATCCTGTTCAGAAAGTTGTCTCCTATACCGATGAGTTAAAGGCTATTCCCCACTTTCTGTTCTGTTAGATTTAATGTATCAGGTTTTGCATTGAAGTCTTTGATCCACTCGGACTTGAGTTTTGTATAGGATGATAGATATGTATCTATTTGCGTTCT
Organism: Rhabdomys pumilio; assembly: GCA_030674055.1. NCBI lineage: Eukaryota > Metazoa > Chordata > Mammalia > Rodentia > Muridae > Rhabdomys > Rhabdomys pumilio. Next base: position 20,771,092 of record JANHMN010000020.1, read on the forward strand.
TTTATATGCAAACATCCAGTTAGACCAACACCATTTGTTTAAGATGCTTTCTACATTCTATTGTATGGTTTTGCCTATTTGTCAAAAATCAAGTGTCTATAGATGCGTAGGTTTATTTCAAGGTCTTCACTTTGATTCCATCTGTTCCTATACCAACAGCATGTGGTTTTTATTGCTAATGCTCTGTACTACAGATTGAGGTCAGAGATGATGATACCTCCAGAATTTCTTCTATTTTTTAGGATTTTTTTAGCTACCTTGGGTTTTTTTTTTTTCATATGAAGTTAAGAATTGTTCTTTCAAGGTCTATACAGAATTGTGTTGGAATGTTAGGGAGAATTGCATTGAATCTGTAGAATGCTTTTGGAAAGATGGCCATTTTCACCATGTTAATCATACTGATCCATCAGAATGGGAGATCACAAAATGAAAATGGAGACATAAAGGTAGACAACGACGAAATTCAAGGAATCATTAGGTCTTCCTTAAAAAGCCTGTACTCCACAAAATTGGAAAATCTTAAAAAAACGAATGATTTTCTAGACAGATACCATTTTGTTTGCATTTCTCTGATGACTAAGGATATTGAAGAATATCAGGTACCAAAATTAACTCAAGATCAGGTAAACTATTTAAACTCCTACAATACCTAAGGAAATAGAAGCAGTCCTTAAAGGTCTTTCAGTCCCCACCCCACCCACCCCCCAAAAAAAAGCCTAGGGCCAGATGGTTTTAGTGCAGAATTTTACCAGACATTCAAAGAAGAGCTAATACCAATATTCCTCAAATTATTCAAAAGATAAATAAAAACAGCCGGACGGTGGTGGCGTATGCCTTTAATCCCAGCACTTGGGAGGCAGAGGCAGGCGGATTTCTGAGTTCAAGGCCAGCCTGGTCTACCGAGTGAGTTCCAGGACAGCCAGAGCTATACAGAGAAACCCTGTCTCAAAAAACAAAATAAATAAATAAATAAATAAATAAATAAATAAATAAATAAATAAAATAAAAACAGAAGGAACACTACCAAACTCATTCTATAAGGCCACAGTCAACAAGATACCTAAACCACACAAAGACTCAGCAAAGAAAGAGAACTTCGGACCAATTTCTCTTATGAACATTGATGCAAAAATACTCAATAAAATACTCATAAACCATGTTCATGAGCACATCAAAAATATCATCCACTATGAGGCTTCACCCAAGGGATGCAGTTCAATATATAAAAATCTATCAACATAATCCACCATACAAACAAACGGAAGGAAAAAATTCACGTGATCATCTTATTAAATGCTGTAAAAGTCTTTGTCAAAACCTAACACCCCTTCACATTAAAAGTCTTAGAGAAATCAAGGATACAAGACACATACCTAAACATAATAAAAGCAATACACAACAAGCCAATAGCAAACGCCAAATTAAAGAGAGATAAAGTTAAGAGCAATTCCACTAAAATCAGTGGCAAGACAAGGCTGCCCAGTCTCTCCCTTTCTATTCAATATAGTATTTGACATTCTAGCTAGAATAATAAGACAACTAAAGGAGAACAAGGGATACAAACTGGAAAGGAAGAAGTCAAGGTATCACTACCCCCAAATTTCCACCAGAAAACCCCTATGGCTGATAAACATCTTCAGCAAAGTGGCTGGATACAAAGCTATTTTTATGAACTCCTTTTAAATTCTTACAAGATTTTTCTGTTCCTTATTATCTTGAAATGGAAAATTCATGGCCTAGCATCATCGTTCAGAAGAGTCCTGACTATGAAGCTTTTGAATTATTTGTAAACAGCTAGAGTTGCATATCCTTTCAATATATGTAGCTGCATTCTCACCCTCTCCTCCAGAATTCGGGTTTTCCTTTTCTCCAGAAAGCCATCCATCACACCCAGAGACAAGAAAATGTAGAACTTGTTCATTTGCTTTGTGTCTTACCTAAAACACTTCACAAACATTGACTCCTAAGAACATGCAGTGTAAGTATTTTTATCACCAGTGTTGCAAACATGAGAAAAACATCAGAACATGAGAAGGCTAAGTAAAATGCCCAAGGTCACACTGCTTGTAATGGACAGAGCCAGGGTTTGAACCCAGGCCACCTCACCTCTTCACCAGAACATTATGTCCAGAACAAAATAACTAGCCTAGGGACTACTGCTGATTCCTCTTTAATACCGTGCTATTAGCTTTGCAAATGTCCAGGGATACTACAGCTTTTCCTAAATAAAAAAAAAAAAAAAAATGAAGAAGAATACCTACTTGCTCCCTTCTACAATGCAAACTTATAAAATGTCCACAATTCAAAATGCCATGAAGAAGCAATCCTAGAGAATATATCATTATATGTAGGACACAGCGATCACTAGATGTTCCATACATTAGGAAAAATACAGTAAGAATTCAAATGTGTAGATAAAAACCTTGGCATTTGGGTCCTGAATCGATCCCAACTCTTTTCACTTTATAAAGATGTATAATGCCAGACCTATTCTGAAGCTCTGTGTAAAATTCTATGTGCTGCAGTGAGATTAATATTTTTTAAAAGAGTGATTTTATAGAAAGTTGGCACCAGAAAATAGAGTTCAGTTTCATTATTTTGACATATAAAAATTTATTGAGGCTGCAGTGTATTCTTTTTTGGAAAAAAAATCATTAGCACATGGTGAAATACACAATTTATTGGCAAAGTTACAATAGTACCTTCTCTGTGTAAATTTCTCCCAGTCCATCCAAAATGTATTTGTGCCGACTTCTAAATGCAGCTAACCGATGAATAGATTAACATGAATAACGTTTCTCATGCCAGTTTTTAACTTTCTGGTTCTTAAATAACCTCACTCACTGTTTAGCCACAGAGGGCCTGTTTTCTTTTTTAAATTCCTCTACACATGCTTTGCAGTCAACACTTCTCTTTCAAAGACCTTATTCCACATCTTTTATTAAGACAACCTCTGTGCAGCAGTTCACTGGGCACTTTCCTACCTTCCAAGGCAGCCCCTCTAGAAGAGGGTCCACTGTACTTTCCCCCTGTCAATACTAACAGCATGATAGAGGTGTTGATGGTTTTCAAACACTAAATTTGAACAAGTCTTGAAATAACTGACCTGCAGTTGATTTTGGCCGAGTAAGCCATTTACAGCTTACTTCTCTCATGTGGTGTTAACTCACTGTAAACCTCAGGGATCTTCTGGGTTGAGAGGCAAGCATGGGGAAAGGTTTTTACCACAGGTCAAATCACGATATACTCTAAGGCTGTCTCCCTTTGAGGAAGCATAGGCATTTCAACACATATTTTATTTGTATGTCCAAATTATAGTAAATTATGCCTTCTATTCACGGCCTTCTTCAGGATCTAACCCCAGAAAATCTTCCTGCTTCTTCCCTCCACATATACACTCAGGACACCCAGTCCAGCCATGTACCATATCCAGTGCTCTGTCTTAGTATGGCCACCCTTGCCTACACTTGCAGCCAGCTTCTAGACTTCCACCAGAACCTACCCTGACTGCCCACCAACAGGCCCCTCCCTCAACACATCCTTTCTCTACATACAGCCATATCTAAGGCCACACTCCATCCAGGCTTGGACCAGAATGCAGAGTTTGTTCACCAGCTCAGTCCTTCTATCTAACTTCATCCCACCATTTCCAACCATTAGGCCTAACTATGGCCTGTCCATGGATGAGGGTGAGGAGGGATGGAGGAGCAAGATGATATAGGCCTACTGCCTCTAGCACAAGTTCTTGCCTCTAGTTAGAGGCACTGTCATTCCCTTCCCTTTGGGGCATCCTGAGTATAGATCAAAACTCTTAGGATGCCTTTATCCCAATAGATGTAAAAAAAATAAATGCACATTGAGGGAAAAAATGTACTATAGATTTCCATCATAGGAAATTGCGCACGGTAGCAGTGTAAGTAGTAGACTTAAGCAACCACCTAAGCCCTGAGAAGTTCCTCTTCCCTCCATCAGTAAACTTAAATGCCTCATTGAGTGTATTTGTACCAAACATGTCAGGTATCATGATGTAGTAAATATTTCTCAGTGTACCCCAAAGTCACAGAACAGTAAAAGAATTCCTAAAGAATCAACATCTCTTACTTGAATTCTTGAAAAATCTTAAAATTTTATTTATTTTTTTAAAGATTTATTTATTTTATGCATGAGTACACTGTAGTTGTCTTCAGACACACCAGAAGAGGGCATTGAATCCCATTACAGATGGCTATGAACCACCATGTGGTTGCTGGGAAATGAACTCAAAACTTCTGGAAAAGCAGTCAGTGTTCTTAACCACTGAGCCATGTCTCTAGCTCAAAACATTTTATTATGAAATGTATAAGATGTTGAGATTTTTGATGAATTTTTGTCTTTACGTTTAGTTTCATAGAACAGCATGAACGAAAAAAGTCATTCCATCTTAAAATCATTTTGGAGCCACCACCTATGGACCCATCTTAAACCAGTAATCCATTAACCTGCAAATCCTATTCTTAGGAATTCTCATCTCATATCACCTTTCTTTGGGCCTGAGATTTCTTCATGGAGGCAATTCTTCCATCCAGACTGGTTTTTACTTTAGGCCTCTAAGTTTTTCAGGTCAGAATCAGAGTCATTTTCAATCTCACAACAATGTCTAGTTTGCTATTAGTCGCTAAGACTGATAATTATCCTTAGTACACTGTGGCCTCATTCTGACCAGGAGCTGCCAGGTCAATAGGCCTGGGACCAGAGGGCCAGATCCCCAGAACTCCCAGGGCACTGTGGTGTGTGTAGAGAGCAGGGTTAGCCTGGCCCAGACTGACCTTGGCATGTGGTTGCAGGCATGTTGGGAAATGGCATCCTGCAATCCCTGTTGGCTATTGTGTTCACAGTGAGCTGGATGAAGGATCACAACTGATGACTAAATCCAGCAGGACTGGGTGTAACTAGACAGCCACACCCATACAGACAGTGACCAGGATAAACACCATAGCCAGCATCATAGGCATGAACGTCCCTCTATGCCAAATCATTCTTTGCTTCTGTCGGAAAATGAGCCAGACAGGGCGTGCCCACAGTCTGAATCACAGAGGCCTTGTTTTAGATGGTTTTATGGGGATGTGGTCATGGCACAGCAACTTTTCAAAGCTCTGTGACCTTAACAGGAGATACCAGCCTGTTTGTTATTGCTATTAATCCTGTAAAAGAGGCATCTTATTATTTTTGTTTTATGTATTTTTATTAACAGTTTTATTGAGATATAGTTCATAAGTCACAGAGATCACCCTTTAACACATTGAATTTAATGATGTCAGAGGGTTTTCTGGATCTTTCCAATGTGAGTGATTTCTTTCAGCTTCTACATTCCAGTGGTGAACCAAACCAAAGGACCAAAACACCATGAAAAACTGATGAGCCTCACTTAACTGTGATAGTTTTCATTGTCAACTTGACACCACCTAAAATTACCTAAGAAGAGAGTCTCAAAAAGGCATGGTCTAGACCAGATTGGTCCAGTGGTATTTCTGTAGGAGATTGTTATGATTGCCTCAAAGGATGTGCGAAGACCTAGGCTGAATATGGGTGGCACAGTTCCCTGGCTTGTGGCCCTTAAGCTGTGTAACAAAGAAAGCCAGCTGGACACTAATGATGTATTCACTCTCCCTATGCTGCTGACTGTGCGTATGATGGAACTAGTGTGTCAAGCCATCAGGAGCTGTCTTAATTCTATAAAATAATCAACTGTAGCCTGGAATATTGAGATAAAGCAATATTTTATCTCTATTCCTTTTCTCCTAAGCTTTTTTTTTTTTTTTGGAGGAAAAAAACAAACAAAAACCCACAGCCACAGAAATGAAAGTAAGAGATGAAAATTATTTAACTCTTAATAGCAAAAAAAAAAAAAGTGATCTTATAAATAGGTTCTACCACAAATTAATTCCAGTGTAAAATTATGTAAACAAATTTAAGTTCCATGTACTTTAGCTATTTTTAATCTAAGATCTCAGTCGGTCAGTTGCTTAATGCTTACTCAAATTTCTTAAACTTTTCCCATACATAACCAACTTAATAGCCAAGAAAAAATATAAATGTTTGTGAGATAAAGCAGAAGGGAGCTTTAGTGGGTAGCATTTATTCATTTTGTAATCTAAGTTCTTCCCACATGTCCAAGATATAAACATAAAGTTCTTGAATGTTAGGATGAGATACATGTGATACAGCATTCCATGCTGTCTCTATCCGTAGGTACAATAAACAAGAACTCAAGGCCATGGATAACAAAATATGGTGAAACAATAAGGAAATATGACCTTTCTGTATTTATTGCCTCTGTTTTAAGATAGTTGTACATTTACATAACTTGTGCATCATGGTGCACGCACTTGTGCATGCTGGTGTGCATGAATCTGAGTGCTTGTGGGAGTGCATGTTAATTGTAGACATCAAAGTGTCTTCCTCAAACTTTATGTGCCTTGTTCTTTGAGACAAAATCTCTAACAAGACTCGAAACTCATTGATTTGGTCAGATTAGCTGGCTAATAAACTCCAGGATTCTTCCTGCCTCCGTCCTACGAGCACTGGGGTTCCAGATGCACAAAGGTGAGCCTATATTTTACATGGATGCTGAAGATTCAAACTCAGGTCTTTATGCTATGTGTCAGATACTTTCCTGCCTAGGCCTCTAATTTACTTTTTTATACTAATTGTTTAACTGCCAAGCCTATGAGAATCTTGGGAATTTAACAGGGATCTGTCCTGAGCAAATGTGTCAGGTTCCGGTATAACACTATTATTAGCTGCAAGACACTGGACATGATGGTGTGAAACACATCTCCTATCTTTATAGAGAAGGCAGTTCAATGAGGAGGACAGACAAAGGATAAATATCCTTTAATGCATGATAGCAATGGTTATACACACACACACACACACACACACACACACACACACACTCTACCAGAATCTTACTGAAAGATGTGAGAATGAGGGAAAGGAAGACAGCATTCCTAAGGAAGCAACATTTGAACTAAGGTTTGAAATAAAATACTCAGGCCTTACTAAGAAAGATGGAAAAGAAAGAAAATGTTTCAGAAGAGAGAAAGGGTGACTTCCTGGCCCTGTGGAGAAGCAGCTTTGATACGCAACAGCAACAGGAACTGTGAGGAGCTGAGGTGGGGCAGGGACACACCAGATATGATTCCTTAGACAGTCCAAAGAACAGGAGCCAAAGTTGAGAGGCTGAAATGGAAGCAAATGATGTGCGCTCTCGTAATGATGTGTGATTTACTGAGAAAGGAAACTGGATATCAGAGGCCAAATAGACAAAGTGCCTCATTAGGAAGGTATTACTGTGTGTTTGGTGTGACAAGGTTGTCATTTGATTAAGTTGCTGGTGATAAAGGAAGAGAAAGACCTGAATGATATATTTTTTTAATATAGTACAGGCAAGGCATGCTATAAAAGTAAGCTTGTCACCAGAAACATCCATGTGTCTGCCTTTCTTGTGCACACAAATCAATGACATTTTCTAGTTTAGTTTGAAGTTAGGTGTGGCCATACGACTGAATTCTAGAAAATATGTTTGCATGCTATCATAACACTTCCAGATTAGTCCTAGAAATTTCCTGTATTTGGACTGATGTCTTATAGGTTAAAATACTTGGCACACATGTGCTGGGACTATCTCCAGGATCCACACAAAAGCCAGGTGGGCATGGTGACCTATCTGTAATTCCATGGATCCCGTGTCTAGCTAGCTGGCTAGCTAGACTAGCTGTGTAGTCGTGCCCTGGGTGCATTTAAAAGGCCTGGCCTCAGTGAATAAGGTACGTAAGACATGATGACAACCTCAGGCCACCCTGTGCATGAATACGCATATGCACGTCCAACCATACAGACTCCTGCTCCCACGCACATATGAGCAATATATGCAATAACACCAAACTACTGCATTCATCATCTGTACCTCTCTATACTGAAACACCCAAGGAAGCCGATTTATAATAGGAAAAGGATTGTGTACTTTATGGTTCTGGAAATGTAAAGACCTAAATCTACTGGTGCAGATGGATTGACCTCAGAGAAGGCTAGAGGATGGTAGCATACCACAGTGATGATTGTATGTGTCAATAAACAGTCAATTTGAACCAAAGTAGAGAGAAAGAGCAGATAAGGCTGGGCTGCTTGTTCCTTCTAACAACAGTCCTCCTGTAATAACTCAAGGGATCACACAAGAAATACCTAAAAGTCCTATACAAACCACCCCCGAAGAACACACTCCAGTGAACTAAAGACCTTCCAGAAGGCCCAACCTCCTAAAGATTGCACCAACATAGTGACCAGACCTTCAGCATATGAATCTTTAGAAAGCACTGCCTTCTACAGCTTGGTGGTCTACATGGATAGTGCTCCCCGTAGCATAGCCATGACTCATGTAATGACCCATAAAACCAGGATAGAGGAATAGAGCTTGTAAAAACAAAGCACATAGTGGGAAAAATTCTAGAATAAACTTGAAAGCTCTTCAAATTTTTCAATTTGAGTATAGAACAAGGTGCTCTGTAGCCAGAGCAGGTGGTACCAGAAGGGCAGGAAAACATGGTGGATCAAGCTCAGGATATACAGTGACAGACTGCGTGGCTCAAATGATAGAGATGTAGTTTCCTCATGGAGACATGGAGACCAGTGTCCTAGCAGGAGACGTTTCATTGTGAGGCTTCTTCTTTTGGGATGTAAGCAGACACATACTGGTTTCCATTACTGTGACCTCTGCTTTGGTTGTAAAAGACAAAGAGGAAACTGTGGTTTCTTGTCTTCAAAGACATTGATCCCAACTGAGACCCCACAGCGTCATGACCCCATCTAACCCTACTTAACTCTCAAGTGCCCAAACTTCCTTGTCACATTAAAGGTTGGAGATTGTCATAGGATCTCGGAAAAGGAGGGTACTATGGTCCATAATATAAGGCAGAGGAAAATGTTCTTTAACAAAAAGACCAAGGATGCTATAAACAGAGTCCTAACGGGGAGCATATTAGGAAACAAATGTGTCAGAAGTTTGGCAGAGAAAGAAAGAGAATGGGTGAGAGGCCAGCAAAGAGTTTCCATTTCATCTTTTTATGCTTACTTATTCTTCTCTCATACATGCAATTCTAATCACAGCTTCCCCTCTCTCCACTCCATTTCATTTTTAAAATATGGTATAAAACATTCAAGTGATCAATTGGTGAGTAGGAGATAGGAAATAATGGATATGGATATATATGTATACGTATACGTATATGTATATGTATATGTATATGTATATGTATATGTATATGTATA
>JANHMN010000020.1:20786305-20798087 GCA_030674055.1 Rhabdomys pumilio
ATATATATATATATATATATATATATATCTTTGTATACATACTCTTGTCACTGGAAAGCTACCTAATTACCCATGGCTAGTGAAGTCATGATTTAAGGTCATCCTGAACCACATTCTAAATATTTATCCTTAGACCTACAGATGAGTATAGGTCTTATCCCTCATCAAGGAAGTATCCCCTTAGAACAGCTGGAGACCATTACATTAAAACAAACGTTAGAGAACAAGGGACCGACCGTGACCCAGCCCCAGCTGATAAATCCACAACAAAACTTTTTTACTAAAGGCTCATGGATCATAGAGGAAGATGGTTGTGGGGGTAAGAGTATAAAAGCCAGAGGAAGAATTTTCTATGAGATTGATTCTCTTAGAAATGTCAGAGAAACTTAACCCATGGAGTCTCATTATCATATCAATCAAAGCAGATGGAAACAAAGATGGCACTAATAGGTATGATAACATGGGAGGCTGAAAGTTCATGGGGACCCAACCCACTACAGATAACTAAGTAATGCTGAAAACGGAAACAGTCTTCTCCAGGGAGGCAGCCCCAGGTTGGTCATCCAATACCAAGTGGTCATCTCTGAAATACACATGTAAATAACTATGGACTAAGTGTCTATGGACTATGGTTCTATTAATATATTTAAGAAAATATGTGTGTAAAACAAAGAATTAGAGGACGTTCTAAGTACACATAGAATTTTGAGTTCACTATTGATGTTTTTATACATATGAAATATGAATGGTTTCAGTAGGTTTTTTGTAATTTATTATCATCTTTGATTAAATGAGAAAAGCGAATTTAATTATTTTTCTTATCCTAAAGAGAAAAAAAATTAAAAGTCAAAAACCCAGAGATACCACGATCGGATTCAATAGATTTCTTTTTATGAGTAGCAATGGTTCAATATTAAATACAGAGGAGCCAGGTAACCACTCTGGAAGTTTTCAGTATTCTATTTAAGGTGTTAGGAGCACATTAAGCCAGAAACAGATAAAAACATGTGTGTCTTTTCACGGTGTCAGAATTTATGAATTAACAGTAAATTCACAAGGTTTCACTGATAGGAATTTGCTGGATACCACCATTTCTTTCATAACCCTGACCAAGGCAAAGGCTGGTTCTTTTATTCTAGTCTTAATCATTGATATTAATTCTCACATCATATAGTAAATCTATCTAATCTATTTATCTATCTATCTCTTCATCTATATCTGTCTATTATACATCTATCATGTATATAATTATCTATCATCTGTCTACCTATCTCATACAGAATGTCTGAAGAGCTTAAGGAGAAGATGGGTATCAAAGGGGCCTAGAAAAACAAGAGAAATGAAAAGGGAGTCTGGGGGGGTGAGCCACCTGACCAGCTGGAGGCCTCTGGGGAGCTGCCATTGTTGCTGTTCCTGCTGTTGCTGCAGCATGAACTGGACTGGCACTATACAACTCTAGCTGCAGAGATAAAGGGGTAAGCCCAGGCCTATTTGAACAAAGAAACAGGAGGTTGAACTGTGGGTACAGATGAGGAAAAAAAGAGAGAGAGAAACAAATAGAGAGCAATCAAGTAAGTCATGTCAACAATGAAGATCAAGCACACTGAACACCCAAGACCATTGGGAGTTTTCTGCCTGTCTGTCCCTTTACACATATACACACTGAGTACTGAAGGCAAGAGAAGGATTTACACCCTTTCCTTGGCATAGCATGTCTGATAAGATCTTGATAAGGGCTTTTATTATATCCAAGTGCCCCTAGAGTCCCAGTTCATTGGGATAAATCTATAAGGTGGCTCCCTTTCTACTCCCAGAAAAAAGTTGCTTATCAGTCCATGTCACATCAGCAGTGTTAGATAGATGGTACCATTCATATGCCCAGTAGTGTACAGAATCATCCTCCAAACTAAAAATGGAGTCCAAAGCTGCCAATAAAGTGGAGTCTTTCAAGGCAAATTGTATTCTGGGGCTGGGGGTGGGGTAACCATTTTAAATGATATGGGACAACTTAGGTCAGGGTCCAGGCTGATTTCAACAGAAAACCATTGTATGCTCAGTCACAGGGCATGGAAAAAAAACTCAGGATGAAGTGGGAGAAGTGCAGTAACCAAGCATATGGAAGCAATGTAGTGATTCCATTAAGAAGTGACAGATAAAGGCCAGGGGCATTGCAAACCCATCACCGCGTTTTCAGTGACATATAAAGAGCAGAGACGCTAGTGATATTTCTCACCTTGTCTAAATCCCCTGAAGAGCTAACTGTATGTAATCAACGGAAACTGAGTGTGTGATCTCAGAAAAATTCAGTGAGCTTGGAGAAAGAAGGCTACTGGCACTCTGGACTCTAATTGAGAAAAGTGGGGTTGCTAAACAGTTGAAAAGTTTCTGGACAGATCTTGTCAGGGGCTGGCTATAAACTAAGGAGCTGTGGGAGAGAGGCTAGGCAATACGTGAAAGTTGAGTCTGCCTGGGCTTACCTTGCCAATGAAAAGGCAACGAACTCAGCAGATGTGTATGTCTCATAGGATGTAGGTGTTGGAGGGAGAAAAAGCTAGTAGTTACACAGAAGTGCAGAGAGTCATGGTCTGATGGGGGAGATGACTTTTATGGGCCTCTGTACTTCCTCACTACTGAGCTGGCTAAACTCAAGCTTGACCTGAACTTCCCAGCACAAGGTGGCATTGCAATAAAATGCTAAGCACTCAAGCATGGAGTCATGGTGGGATGTGGCCCAGACATCAAAGTGATCATTTATTTCCTTTTGAATTTTATTTCAAATTGATGTTACACAACTAAATTTCTGGGGAGAAAACAAAAAACCAGCAATGTCATAAATCGGGAAGGGGACTGACAAGCAACAACATATTGTTTGTTTTCTTTCAAAATGTGACCTGTGTATTCTGTACATACACAAAAAGAAAGTACAAAAATCCTCATCTCCAAATTAAAGCCAACCAGATCTCATAATCTGACTGTAACTTGTTCGCCAAGAGCCCAAGAGTACCACGCAAATCCAAAGGATGCTTCAAGATCAGTCAAGACTAAAATTTTTTTCTCCCAAGATGAAAACAGTCACAAAACTTGACTCTTTTCCAGAAATGTGTTCACTCTGTTTTTGTGCATGCTAAACTCAACAAAGATATATAATATACTTCTTGTAAATATATGGAAATATGTTGTATCTGTTTAATAATTAATGCTAAAGTGCCCTGTTTCAAGTATGGCTCAGACACAAGATGAGCAGTCTCAGTATGCACGTGTCACAGCAGAGACACATGTTGAACATGTATTTAATTGACATGAATGTTTGCTAAGCTAAGAGAGAAAGAAATCTGTGAACTACAAAGTTAGTGATTGGTTCAAAATATATTGAAAAAGATCGACCATGTAAATTTGTGTCAGTTGTCTGTTTCTATTTATTTCTTAATTTATCTCCTAATAGAATTCTATTCTATTTCTTTTTTTTTGTTATAGTGTGTTTCTTGAAGTTGTTACTCAGTTACTCACAGTAATAGTAATTTGTCTTCCTCGAATGCTCTGCATCTCTAGCCTGTAAAAGACTTGTATTCGCTCATTCATTCATCACTCCATTATAAACAGTGAGCCTCTCTTACCTTTTGAGATGTGTGTGTGTGTGTGTGTGTGTGTGTGTGTGTGTGTGTGTGTGTATCTACAGCAAGCAAAACCTGAGGCTGGGCACATAGTCTTAAACTTCATTTATGGAATCTTTGAGCATGTATTCTCCTAGGACACCTTAGATACCACCATAGCTGTCTGAGGTCAGACAACAAGCAAAGCAAAGATCTCTCCCATCCTGGAGCCACTTCCCTTTGGAGAATAAACAATGACTATATAATCAGTATGTACATTGAATAGTCTGCCTAGATATAAGAAGTGCTAAGAAGAAGAGAAAGTTGATCCTGCAAGAGGAAGTTACCTGGAAGAATTAGGACCAGGTGAGGGTGTTGGAGTTTGTGATTTCAGGGCAGGATGCTCAGGAAGACCTCACTGCAAAGGCAGGATTCAGGCAGACACTTGGAAAAGCAGGGTGCTTGTGCTGGAGCTGTCTGAAGAATGAGCATTTCAGACAGAGAGGACTGAGACTGAAGACATGAAGGAAGAGCCTGTTGTATCACTGGAAAAGTGGAATCTAGGTTCCTATCTTATAAAGAAAGATGCATTTGTCAGGGTTGTCGAGAGGAACTGAACTTGTAGAAATAATCTAGAGATATAGAGAAAGAAGATTTATTAGAATGGCTTACAAGCTGTGGTGTAGCTCGGCCAACAATAGCTGTCTACCAGGAATCCAGTAGTTGTTCAGTGAGGCTGGATATCTCAGCTGATCTTCAGCATATTCCAGAATTCCCAAGAAGGAGGCTCTAGTGCCAATAAATGAATAGACTCACCTGTGAGGCAAGAGTGAACAGACAAAGAGAAAAAGCTTCCTTCCTCCACGTCCATTCTATATGCTGCCTGCAGAAGGTGTGGCCCACATTTAAAGTGGATCTTCCCACTCCAAAAGATCAGATCGAAAGTGGATCTTCCTACTTCAAATGAATTAATAATAATAATAAAAATCCCCTCACAGGTGTATCCAGCCTCCTGAGTTTTAGTTAACTCCACGTGTAGTCAAGTTGCCAACCAAGAATAGCTATCACAGACAATTGTGGATTGAACATTCATCTTTTTGATGATTTTGGATATGGATGAAATGTATTTATTTTCAAAGAAACTCCTCATTAAAATTAGGCTAGTACACTCTATGACCTTTCTCCTAGACTCTTTTTGTACATGTGTTTTAAATTTTATTAGAAAGAAAAAAGCAGTGTAACTAGAAATGGGGCATGCTACACATTCTGTGGTTCCCTTCAGAAACTTACTGGCCATCTGCATAAATATCTGAGTTCGTCCTTCATATTCCACATTCAATATCCACAATATTCCACACTGAATTTTGCTTTCAACGTAACTCTCCACCCTCATGTTAACCTAGGCAGGATTTATCATCCAAACAGAGAACACCCAATGAGGCTTTGTTAAATGAACAATGTGGATCTGGGCAGGCATTCTGTGGCTCACCAGATAATGAGTCGTTGATATACACAGTGTTTTAACACAAGTTAGCCAGTGTTAGAACACAGTTCCACTTTTAGACCCACGTAGTTTGAGTGAGATTGTCTGGTGGGTTAAAAAACAAAACTTAAAAAAATGAATGACTCAAGATATCCATAATTTTTATTGGGCATTTTTCACCGCTTATAAGAGCTTAGTGCTGATGCTAAAACATTTTCAAGCATCTTATGTATTTTTTGTGGGGATTTTGTGTATGTGTGTACATCAGGACACAACTTCCAGAAATCAGTTCTCACTACCATGTAAGTCCCAAGGATCAAACTCCAGTCATCCAGCTTGGCTGAAAGTTGGTATCCCACCAGTCACCAAAACACAGTTAATCCTTAAGACAATGGCAAAGCCAAAGAACTATCAAAACTATTAAGACCTGGTTAATTTCAAAGTAAAAATGTCTCTACTTTTAGCATCCAGAAAACCTAGATGTTGAAAGAAAGGAACTCCATAACCTCAGGATTTGAAGTAACTGCAAGAATCAAGGACAATGAGAGAAGTCTATTGTTTCTTCCAGAATTAAAGGCTGTGGGGAATTTGACCTTTTGGTTGATATCACGGGTGAGCAGATGTCTAAATCTTTTGAGAAAAAAATGAACTCCAGCATCTGCCAGTCAATTATTTTGTTTGTTTGGTTGGCTGGTTTTGTTTTGTTTTGTTTTGTGTGTACTGTTGGATAGAAGGTAGAGAAATGGGGTTTGAAGTGAGAGTCAATGGCTTGCTTTGCACACCTGTACGGAAAGCAGCTCCTCACGCTGGTGGCACACTCCCGACATCTGCTCCTTTCATTGGACTGAGCTGTAAATTGAAATTCCATTGCGATGTTTTGAGAACCAGTTGAAGTCAGGAGACCGTCAGAAACCCTCTTTAAACTCACCCTTATCCAAACAGGAAACTGACCCTTGGCCCCTGGACGTAACAGTACACCAGTGGAAATTTCATTATCCCCGTTTCAGCTGAGCTAAGTGAAAATTAATTGTGTAATTATGTGGATGAGCGCATGTGTAAAATTTTACAATGTGCCGGTTAGATTAAGTAACGTGTTAGTGGCATGGTTTAGTGTAGAGTCAAAGCTGTCCTGTAAAAAATGGAATAAAAAAAATTCAAGAAAGTTGGCAGGGGGGGAAACATATGTCAAAGAACATGCCTAAAGTGAGAAGTTAATGTTAAGCACCATTCCATAGCCTGATGAAAATCTTATCCTCCCAGACCATAGGTGAATCTGACAAGGCTGGGGGAGAGGGGATATGCATATCTGTGTATGTATATGTGTGTGGTATGGTATGCCTGTGTATGAACACATGGGGACCTTTGTGTAAAGGCCTTCCATGTATTGCAATTAAATAATGAAGTTGGCTACTGAAATATTTGATTTGCTCACTATGATGAATCTAAGTTAATAACCCCATTAGCAAGTCCAAAATAGTAGACTGTTTGTTACCTTCTCAGGCACACAGTCTGCTCTGTGGGCGGCTCTCACATTTCTTCTAGAGCCAATTCTTCACATGAGATATGAGAAGAGACTTAATACTGATGCCTTAGGGTCTTCACCATGAAGACTTGCTCTCGTTCAGAGAGATTTTAAGGAACTTTTCTCCCTGAGATTTCTCCTCACCCCTACCTACCTTACACACACACACGCACATGCACACGCACAGACAGACAGTCAGACAGACAGTCAGACAGACAGACAGACAGACACAGAGACAGATATACAGAGACAGATATACAGAGAGAGATGTTTTATGGAAGCAATTTTCATTTCTTTATCTGGAAAGTTTACTTAACAGAGTTTCTGAAGGAAAACTGGTGTTTGGGTGGATGCTTTTTGAAAATGAGTGTAGCTTTTAAACAGCAGTTGACCATCTTGCAAACCCTTCTCAGCTCCTAATGTGGGCTTTCATGATGCCCATGCTACCTCAGCAGATTCAGAGACTTTTTTATGATTCTTGCCAATAAAGCAGGAAGGCTGTATTTGTGGTATAAAGTCTGCTGAGAGGCATTTGTTGTTGTTGTTTTATTTTGTTTTGTTTTTTAATGACAAATTTAGAAAGAAAGCTTCCATTTAAAAAAGAATAGTAACAACACACACACACACACACACACACACACACACACACACACACACACGAACATACACAGTGTTTACCTTTAAAAAATGATTTAATGACTTTCTAGCACTGTAAAACATCATAAAGACTTTAATATAAAAAATAGCTCCCACTTCCTGAGAAGAGTGTGCCGTGTTGGAAACATGACTGAAAGCGAGCATGCATCGGGCACCAGACTTCAGTAAGAGCATTCAAAGGGTGAAGGGGAACCTTAGTCAGGGAACGTTAGCTTCCACAGGAAAATGAGACTGTTATCAAACTTATATTTTACCAGAGTGTCAGGAAGGTTGGGGAACTTTATCTATAAGGTATGTGCTTTGTAAAAATTAATAGTATTCCTCAGGGCACACACACACATTGCCCTGTCCCCCACTACTGCCCCTTCAGCATGCCCATTGGTTCCCCTCCTCCCCAAAAGTCCCCCCTCCATCTGTACCTCTTAGCTCTGGATTAGGCTTTGTGTGTGAGAGAAAATGTGCACTATTTGTTTTTCAGAAGATATAGTGATCTCTGGTCCCATTCCCCCCACTCCCACACACACACAATGACTTTATTTTCTGTAAGTATTACTCCACTGTATATATATATATATATATATATATATATATATATATATGTTGCATTGCCCATGTCTGTGCATCAGCTTGGCTGATGAACATGCTGGAGCAGTGACAGTGCACAAGCATAACTCTGTATTATACTTAGGTCGCTTTGGCAATACCAAGGGTGGTTTAGCTGCAATGTATAATAGAACCGTTTTCAGATTTTTGAGGAATTTCCACACCAATTTACAGAGTCTGAACTACCTCATATTCCCAGCAACAGTAATGAATGGTTTTATTTCTCCCCACATCCTTGCCAGAAATTGTTATTTTTTCTAAACTGACATTCTTTTTTATTTATTTAATTGTTATTTCATGGGTACTGGTGTTTTGTCTGCAAGTATGTCTGTGTAAGGATGTCAGATTACCTGGAGCTGGAGTTATAGACAGTTGTGAGCTTCCATGTGGGTCTGGGAATGAAATATGGGGAAGAAGTCAGTGCTCTTAACTCCTGAGACATCGTCTCTCCAGCCTCTTTGTTTGTTTTCTTGAAAACAGCATTCTGACTGAGGTAAGTAGAATCTCCGTGTAGTTTTGATTTCCATTTTCCTGATGAGCAAGGATGTCATATATAAAACTACAATGTCCTCTTCCATCGAACAAAATCTCTACTGGGAGATGACACTGGATACTTTGCCTGAGATAGCTCCTGTCACCTGTTGCTACTCATGGCTACCCCAGCATGTCACTCCTCCATAGATACTCCCAGGCCTGCAGCCCCTTCTACAGCCAGGCCTCCCAACTGTGCCTTCCAAGAACCAGCAGACAGCCCAGGCTGGCAATGAACATCCACCTCCTACATGTGTTTCTAAACTGATCATTTTTTATCTTGTGTGTATAGGTATTCTGTGTGCATGTGTACACATAGGCATGCTTGTATGTGTGAGTGCAGGGCACACACGTTCCATGTTGTATACATGCTATCATGCACATATAGAGGTCAGAGAATATACTCCAGATATCTTTGCCTTGCACCTGTCTGAGACAGGTCTCGTGCTTGCTCTTCCATATGCCAGGTTAGCCTATGAGCGTTCACAGACTCTCCTGCCTCCACCTTTTGCCTCCCTGTGGATGTTCTGAGATCACAGATGTGCACTCAGCTTTACATGGGTTCTGGGGACTCAAATTCAGGTCTTTATACTTTCACAACAAGCTCTTTAGCTGTTGAATCATTTCTCCAGCATGCAGACATTCACAACTGTGATTATCCTGACTTTATTCGTTGAAAAATTTTAAACTTGGCACAGGATTTAGTTGACTTGTTTTTTATATGAATATGTTCAAAAATATATTACTTTTGCATATTCTTTTTTAGTCACGTAAATATTTGGACTATAGATAGCTATTAGTATTGAATCAGTTATGCTTCCAAGTTATATTTTTACTGATTGTAACAAAGACCTTTTTATTGTAGAAGAGCAGGGCTGAGACACACCTTAAGGCCATGCTACTTTGGCTACTCTTCACATTAGAAAATGAAGTCTTCCAGAAAATTCTTTTTCTGGTTCTGTGCAATTTGAACTAAGCTGAGTATTCCTGTACCCTTAGTGGGTAAGAAACAACTATGTGGGTTGTTTGTTGTTTGTTTGTTTGTTTATAAGTCAGACAGTGATTTTACCAAGAAGTAAGATGCATGGGACTTTAAGTCATGATCTGGTTGTGAATCTGAGGTCTGTGTCTGGCTGTCTGCATGACCTCAAGCATATAATCTTTAAGCTCTCTGAATCTCGGAGTCCTTTGATTTGTACTATCTGTAGTTAAGGTAACCAGGAAAGAACATTAAGATGGATAACACATGGGGTTGCTTAGTGAACAGCAGAGAACCAATAAGTTTCAAATACAAACCAATGCAATCCATGTTCAGAGAGCAAACTTCCAAATTTAAGAAAGCAACTCGTCAAACTTAGAGTGGAAAGCACATGAGCAAAAGCTTTGAGAGTCATTGGAAGGAAATCTAATAAGATTCGGTAGACACACGCATATGTGGTGCACACTTATTCTGCATGCAAGTGTTTTCATATGAATGTTCACAGAATAGTCAGGGAGCAGCTCCTGATAAACATGGGAGAAAGATGCCTGAGTGTGTAGACGGATGAGTGAGCTCACAGCGCAGACCCCGGGTGGGAACGAGCAGGTGCTACATCATTAGCTGCTGTGTTTTCATTTCTTGCACCTGTATCTTCTTCCCAAACAGATTTAAAGCAGCGCCATTGACATTTCCTTTTCTATTTTGGGAATTTTGCAGTATTTTGAACTTTGCGTTGTAAAAAGCTTTGTATTTTAATTTTATCAAATGCGGATATACTTTGGAAACCCTGTGAATAAACACAGTTCCCAAACTCAACTGGATGCTCTTGCAGAATTACAGGAAAACGTGGAAAGTGATATTAAAAATACCAAGGTCTAACTCCATGTGCTGATCAAACGTTAGAATTCCCTATGGAAGGAAGGAGGGAGAAAAGAATAGAGGGGAAGGAGGAAGGAGGTGGAGGTGAAAAGGCTACTTTGTCTCCACTTCAGTAGGAATTTAAGAGTGAGCCAGTTTCCTTCTTCTTTCTCTTGGCTTACTGAACTGTCAAAACATTTCATAAAAATGTGAACCACATTAATCTAAAAGGAGAGCTTCCAAAATGTCACAACAGGTTTTAGAACTGATTTAATGTTTAGAATCATTATTCCACAAATACAAGCTATCAGTCCTCACCTAGCACTGCAGACATTAAAATGCAACTGGTAATTTTAAGACAGTTCTAAAGTGGATAAGAGAGAAAGAGAGGCAAGGGTTATGCTAGGAGTGTTGTGGGGAATAATTAAACAAAGCAAATGTGACCCAGGCAAGGGGCAGTAAACAATGGCTAGAGGTGCCAGTGATGCTCTGGTTCCTGCTCCATACACTGTGAGATGAGTGAGGTGGGACTTGTTCCTCCAGTCCATGCCCCAGCAACGTCTAGGCTATTCTAGAAGGACCTACTTCTCTGCCTTTTGGTGTGATTACAGTTTCTAAGTAGGAATGCTTGGGCCGATTATTTCTTCACACAGGAGGAATGTGCCATCAGCCTGAGACACTACCTGAATTTTAGACTAAAGTGGGATCTCATGAAAAGATCTCAAACAGGAAGCAGCAGAGGTAAAAAGATTCCTCTTGAAAAAAAAAATGAGGACTGGGAGATGAAAAATAATACAGCCCCAAAGCTAAAAATAAACGGTTGAGTATCTGATCTTAGGAAACGTAACATGTTTTCCTAGAGAACAGAAACCTAAGACAGCAAAGGGAATTCTTCTCCTCTCCATCCCACTTTCATCCTACAGATCTGAGGGGACCAAAGGAAAGTGTCCAGGCACCCTGGGGCAGTAAAATAACCTTGGTGCTCTCATGAAACACATTAGTGTGGAGAGGGAACAGAGGCCCTTTGAGCAGCACTAAGAGCTGCATAAGCTGTGTTTCCCCATGAACCCAAAGCTTTGTTTATTTGCAAAGAGTTGTGCTACTAAGACATGGGGGTCTCGGCGGCCCAGCTGACATACTCCAATCTGGACACTTAACACTTCAGAGGCTCTCAACTACATGTTTGTTCAAGAACCCAGGAACCATTGCTTACTAGTGGTTTCTTCAGGCATGATGGGGGATATGGGGATGTGCTGGGGGGAAATGGGATATGATAGGTAATATGGAGTATGTATGCTGTGAATATGGGGATGTGCTGGGGGGAAGTGAGGGTATGTTGGGTAAACAAGAGTGTGCTGGGGCAAATAGGGGTGTACTAGTGGATATGAAGTTGTACTACATAGTATGGGGGTGTGCTGGGGTATGGTTGTGAGCTGGCAAATGGGGGTTTGTTGGGAATATAGGGGTGTGTTGGGGGATATAGGGGTGTGCTAGGTAATATGGGGGTGTGCTAGGGGTATGTTGTGTGCTGGGGAAATGCAGGTGTGTTGGGGATATAG
>JANHMN010000020.1:20798097-20851800 GCA_030674055.1 Rhabdomys pumilio
AGGGGTATGTTGTGTGCTGGGGAAATGCAGGTGTGTTGGGGATATAGGGGTGTTAGGGGATATGGGGGTATTCTGGGGAAATGGGGTTGTGCTGGGTGATATGGGGGTATGCTGGGGATATGTTGTGTGTAGCTGGGATTGCAGGTGAGTTGGGGATATGGGGGTGTTCTGGGGAAATGGGATTGTGCTGGGCGATATGGGGGTGTATGTTAGGGGATATGGGACTGTATTGAGGGATATGAGTGTGTACTGAGGAAAATAGAAGTGTGCTAGGGGGTATGGGAGTGTGTTGGGGGATACAGGTGTATGCTGAGGGATACGGGGGTATGCTAGATAGTATAGGGGTATGTTGGGGGTATAGGGGTGTTCTGGGGGAAGTGAGGGCTGTTGGTTCTTCTTTGGGAGAAGACAGACTCAAAACAAGATGTCTTCACCACCACACTATGTCATAGAGCCTTGAGTGGTCTAGACCAGCCCTCATTTCATCTCCCCTCAAACAAACTGAAGCAGTGTAAGAGCAGAATATTTGAAAACAAATTGAATACATCATTTATATAGCCCAAAAGACTCAGGTTAACTCTTTCTCCTTTGAGAGGTATGTGTGGGTGCAGGTATGTCGGGGGGGAAGGATATTACATATGTACTTTTGGGTGCACATGTTCAATGTCAGATGCTTTTCCTTGATCACACTCCATCATTACTTTATGAGACAGGGTCTCTCACTGAACAGCCAAGGAGCTTCAGGGATCCACTTGCCTCTGCTTCTCTTCCACTGGCACCATGTAACAGGCACGCTGTACTGAGCCCTCATTTCCCCAGAGGTCTTGGGACTCTAATACAAATCCCCATAGTCCTATTGGAAGCACTTTACTGACTGAGCCATATCTCTACCATATAAGGAATCACAACTGTGCGAGGGGTAGAAGATCTAGACACAGAGGTTCCTCAGCCCTTAAAAATCACAGAAGGAGGAAGGATCTATGTGTATCCATGGAGCATGGTCACCCCACACAGCTACTGCTCTCAAGCTAAATATTACATCAAGCCTTTCGGATGCATAGTGTATGGACTACTTACCTCCAAAACAGATTTAAATGCATATGAAACCATTGATGATATTTCATTTAAACTCTGACTTCTTCTTTGAGGATTGTGCTATATCCACCCTGTTTTGTAGTCAATGGTGTCCAAATGGAAGATTTCACACACATTTTGCTAATGAAGTTGTGCTTGTTAAGAAAACTGTACTTACAGATCACAGAGCATTCCCTGAATTCCCTGCTCAACTCATTCAGGAAGATGCCAGGCTGACAGGCTGTTCCAGGAGGTCACAGGAGAAGGGGAGGGGGGACATGAGAACTGGCTGAAACCAGTGAAGAAATGAACTGCTTATTTATTGTCAAATCCAACTGAGTGCTACTTCTGCCTATAGTCCGGTCATCCTACTGGTTACAGGCCAATGGCATCCCCGACCCTAACTCATGGCACCGTCTTCTTGTTTATGCTCAGTACCATGTTTCAAGATAGGCCATGGGAGTCCCTGCCATGTAACCTGCATTTTCTACCACTCTTGTGATTTTATATGCTTCGCCCTGCCTCCGGCTCACAGAATAGCCTTAATTTTGAAAACCCATTTACCTTCTTCACCTCTCCTGTGCTGCTGCTACTGACTTCAGTTCCCCTTCAGATTCTCCTCCCTGCCTGACTTCTGATCACCTGCAGAGCCTATAGCACACTCTTCAGCAGCGCTAACCACCACTCTGTTCTTCCTGGATCTAGACTCTCTACTGTCCAGACCTGGCTTTATTTCTTGGGGGGAAGGGGGGCATTTGGGGTGAGCTCCCGAGCTCCATCTACATCACGTATTTACATTTCCATTTTACGTTCTTTAGATGCTAATTCCTAAACAGAATCCTTTCAAGTATCAAGGCTGAGATTAAGAAGCTGTCTACCATCAGATTCCCCAGGACCCTTAGGAAGAAAGGTCATTTCAAACAAAAGCCAGCATGCTAGCTTCTTTGATAATTCTAGCTCTGGGTCAGCAATCCCCTTGGGATTTAGTGTGGTTTCTATGGAACCTCTAAAGTCATAGGAAGGGAGGGGTTCTCATCTTCCACTGGAAGTGGCTAGCGATCAGAGATCTGGCTGCCTACATAACTACTGGGAAGTTTCTCCCAGGCAGGGCTGCACTGGACAAAACCGTCCTCATGCTTCAGCTTGGATGCTAGAGTAGCTTTGGGAACACAAACAAGCAAAGCTAGTCCAGTGACTTTTTCACCATGCCAGTGGAGTATTCTAGACTCCAGCCAGTGGCTCAGTTCATTGAAGTGCTTCTATAATGTACAGCCAAGGGTACAGTCCTTGCTGGGGTCATTTGTATATAATCATTAAGTGGCCATCTAAACATTTGTTGAAAATCTGCACATGCCAGGCATTACACCACATTCTGAAAATAAGAGGTGAACCTCAGGGAACACGTCGGGGGGCAAGAGAAGAGAAAGAAGGAACTTAAAAACATACAAGAAGGGAAGTAGGGAGAAGCACAGACACACACACACACCCAGATCCCCTATATAACTATTCTAATAAACACAACAAGGCTGACTAGAATGGGCACTGGTAATTCATCTTCCTATTAGCATTGCTAAGCCCCTAGACCAGCCTCTGTGTGACCAGCTCATGAGCACTGAGGCATGGATGCAGGGAGTGCACTGTTGGGTGTGTTTCTATAGCACTGTCATTTAGAAAGCAGCAAGCTCAGTTTGGACAAAGTACATGTGCTCCAAGGCAAATGGGTTTACCTACCCAAAAGTGAGGAGAGGGTCATGATGGGAACTTTAAATTTAGGACATGATACCTAAATAAGTGAGGATAGAGGCCTGCTTTGGAACTAATTTACTCTTGGGTTCTCAGGTACTAGAAACTGAGGAAACCAGGAAAATAAGGATTGAACCTCAAGCAACTGCAAAACTGATAAAGCAGAAGTTTAAAAGATAATTTTTGGGGGGAATGATTATAGCAACTATCCCATAGAAAGCCAGTTGAACAAATTGACCCTCTCAGCTTCTTGGTCTAACATCCTTGCTTTGCTTTGCCATATCCCTGAACCTCTGGCATAGTCTTTATCCAACCCTAACTTCCATCTCCCACACTGAAAATCTAACCATAATTATGTCTTCAAAATGTCTACAAAGTTTCTACTACTGGCCTGGTAAGACACTGATGAAGCCTAGGAAGCTACTGTGACAGGGTAAGCAGGGAGCTGACCTTTCCCTGTTCACTGAGTTCCAGTCTAGCATTCTAAGGAGCCCTTCCTCAACAGTTATTTAGATGATAAATGACCAGGAGATAACTGGATTGTCTCTTGTTGGCTAGGGGCCAAGCACTCATGAGAGGGCATCAGCTTTCTCGAGACAGGCTTTTAAGAACAAAAATGCTTTAGACTTTAGTTTTGAGTAGGGATATCCAACCCTTTGGCATTATGGTACAACACAGTCATCTACAAATGTGTTGGAAAAAACTTATGTCCATCCTGGGACAGATGTGGCCCATGAGCTATAGGCTGAGCACACACCCAGTAGAAATTCCTGATTAAGTATATGTGCTCTACGTATGAGAAAAATGGGTTCAACCAGTACAGAAGATATATTACAAATAAGCAGATAGATGGATAAGGTGGAGCCCACTATGCTTCTCCTATTGGAATTTGTGTGATCTGTGAGCCCTGCCTCTCCCCTAGGTATGAACTCCTCCTCTGGAGGAGAGGCTAACACAGAGAAAGTCCTTTACCCACCAGTGTGATGCTTAGGGCTGTGAACTATGAAATATGACAGATGTCAGAGACCCTTCTAAACCTAAACCAGAGAAGCCTATTCAAGCAGAGTCCATCAGTAGCTCAGCACCACCCTTCTCCCCCCTTACCTCCTTCTTTTCCTCCTCCTCTTCCTCTTCTGCATTTCTCTATTGCTTTAACTCCTTCACTCTTTGCTTTCGCTCACTGAGTCCAGCCAGAAGATGCTCTTGTACCCTTTATCACCCCAGCATCTTTGTGGCAGCATCTTGGTTAGATTTTAATTCCTGAGAATAACTAAATTCATTTTTTATTTTCATTTTTTTTCTATTTTCCTTTCATCTTTCTTTGCTTCTAACCTCCTTTTCCTTTTTCTCTTTCTTCTTCTTTTCTTTTCTGCCTTCTTTCTTCCCACCCCTTCCCTTTCTCCCTATTTCTCCTCCCATCTCCCTTAGGACATTTTTGTTCAATTACCAAGACTACATTTTACTCTCAGTCCATTTCTTGGTTTTCTTACTTCCTTGTTATTGTTCTGGAAGCCTATGAGTTCGGTTTCTCTCTGTGTCTCTCTGCCTCACAGGGCTGAACACACAGCTGGTGTTCAATAAATGCTCCCTGAATCAGAACAGGACTTGTGCTTGTCTGGGTCAACACATGTGCCTATTGTCCACTGACCCATGTGACTCTCTGACCCATGTGGACAGATACTGTAAGTACAGCTAATAACTACAGAAAATGAAGGTATCACATATGGTTCTAAGAGCCAAGCCTGAGGTAATGACCTCATTCCATAAAACAATTCTATATACTAGGTTCTGTCATCAGTTTCATTTTTAGGAAAGGTACACAAGCCTAAAAAGGTAAAATAATTTATCCAAAATCAACTGACTAAGAGGTAGTGCCAGAATTTGAACCCAAGACATTTGTCATCAGTCTCAACCCCTGCACTACACTAAAAATTATTATAATTGTATACAATTTATACAAGTAAAAAAATCACACAAAATACATGATTAAATTAAGAATTTTTAATTCTATAATAAAAGTATTCACACAATTGTTTGCAAATAAGTGACTATTTTGTTTTCTATGCAACCCACCACCACCACCAGGGGGACTTAGTCTTTTTTTCCCAGTTTCCTTTGTAACAAAGAATGAAGCTACCACATCTAGCTCTAATCAACATTTAAATACAAAAGCACCAATTCTAGAAAACTATAAATTAACACGTATTTTAAATGTCTATGAAATATTTTTTTCAAGCCTCTTAATTGCAAAGATGAATTTAAACTTTTTTCTTCGCCTACAATTAAAGTTGACTTTGAGGGTAATATACAAAGAGAGAATTTGATTTATTCATCTAGTTGGGCAAATTTGAAACAAAAAAAGAATTGCAAACATTATCAATGGTGGCAGAAACTACTATAGAGTATTGATGTTTCTGCATCAGTCCAGAGCATTCGATCCAGAGTGCCCTGGATTCCTTTATTCTTTAGAATGAAGGATATCTCCTCCACCCCACTCTCCCTCCACCTGGGAAGCCAGAGAAATCTTGGCAAATGCCTGCAAAATCCCATTTTATTCTTCTTGAAGTCAGATGTGTCCTCTTTGTTCTTGAAGGCTCTGCTCCGTGGCTGCAGTTCTTAACAACCCTTCCTTCCAGGGTGCTTAGTGGCATGCAAAGAGGTTGCCAAGAATTCAAAACCATTGCAGGTCTTAACGGATGATAGCTGAGTGAGAAGCTGCTAAGACTTCACCAAACCACCCAATTTCAAATAGCTGAGATGGGAACAAGGAAACGGAGGTGAAATGTAACCTTTGAAAGGAATGTTAACTGCTATCATCAAGGAAAGATACAAAAAAAAAAATCTACTGTCAGTAAAAATATGGATATGTTCACTAGGATTCTGGGTAAAAACCCAGATGGAGAAACAGTGGGATAGAAAAGAAAAGGGCAGACAATCTGAAGTCTGTTTAATAAACACAGCTGGGACGCAGCTGACGCTGAGGAGCTGGGAAGGCTACCTTTTCAAACTCATGAAGAAAACCTGCTAAGGGTAAACACGAAACTGAATATTCAGTGAATGGACAGTTCTCAAGCCAAGAAGTAGGTATGGCTATTTATTCCCAGCAGCCTGCAGGAAACTGAAAAAGTCGACAGCTGCCTGGGGAAGACACGCACTAACATTCTCAGGAACACACTGGCAAGAAAAAGAAGAAAGGTGCAAACTGAAGCCAGAATGCCCTGGAAGGGACAGTCATCAGAAACAGTGATGTTTGTACCCTTCTTTTGCACAGGTGATATTCTTTACCAGGGAAGCCCTATGGTCCCGTTTCAATGGCAATATGTCTTTTACTTCTCCTTTTGTGTCTAGATGCATTTGTGAGACAAATCAACCAGACAAAGCCATTCTTTGCTGAACTGTATCTACTACTACATCATCTCAGAGGTAGAAAGACAGCAGTGTTTCCAGGTCTTTATGTGGGCCAATTTAGCTATTGAAATGTTAAGTGAAATGCATAATATAAGGACTTATTCTAGGCCTACAGAGAGAGCTCAGCTAGCAGAGTGGCTGACTTGAGAGCATGATGATCTGAGTTAAACCTCCAGGGCCCATAAAACAGAAGCCAAGTGTGGTGAACACTCATAACCCCAGAGCCGGGAAGCAGAGACAGCTGAATAGGCAATGTCCCCAGATGAGCCCACTTAGATCACATGGTGAGTTCCAGGCTAAGGAGAGACCCTGTCTCAAAATGTAAAAGGTGGGTATCCCCCACGGAACAGCACCCAAGGCTGTTTTCTGACACGGGCACCCGGCTTCAAACCACTCAAGTGTTCTGTCATAGTGATAACCACTGGATTTTTCACTGGACTCAATACTGGAGGCTTAACTGAAGAGGTCAGGTTATTTAAAGGTGCCTATAGTTCATAGACTATCTGAATAAAGAAATCGCTATATTATCTTACCCTTTAAGAAACAATCTCACATTTAACTCTATACAGTAACTTCATGCAATAATTTTATCGGCTCAATAACTCTATCCTTACAAACCAAGACCAAGAAAGAGCAGAATTATGAGTGCCTTTTTAGGTGGCAATGCCCTTTTATTTTATATAGCAAACATTTATGGAGCATCCACTACTACCAAATCCTATTATAAACTCCAGGATAAAATTTAGGGAGGAACAAAACACAGTCCTCCTCACAGAGGAGAGCTAGCAAGAATGAAAACACTCACAGTTTTGAACAAGTCTGCGTGAGGGAGGTGAGGAAGTGTCTGGGGCTAGAAGAGCTAGTTTCATCAGTGCCACTTTGCTGAGTTTAATTAATGGTCTAAAATATTCTGCATGCCCCCATGCTGTGCTGCTAGAATCCTGAAATCCCCTGAAACCATGCATGCCAGCTAACTGACAGAAATGCCTTCTCTGAGATGCTAAGCTGGGATTAAAGGCACTGACAGTGTTCAGATTTTAGTTAACATTTCAGCTCATGCTTCCCTGGGTTCAGTGGCAATGAAAGTTCATCCCTCTCATAAACATTGCTTCCAAATACTAATTGTTTTACAAAGTTGACTCTCCCCAATCTTAGAAGCACCTGCAGAAATCTCCCTTATAATAAAAGCTCTGTAAGTCTCAATTGAATGACCCTAGATGCACAATGCAGAGATATCATATCCTGGATGAGATGACATAATGAAGTCCCCTGCTCTTGGGACAGTGAAAGGATGCTGCCCCAGTGGTCACAGACTGCACTGTAAATGTACTAGGTTTTTTTTTGTTTGTTTGTTTGTTTTTGTTTTTTGCATGCCCCTTTGTTCTTTGATGTGACGTACTAAGTATGTAAAGATGTAAAGTCCTAGCTACTCTCTTTCAGTTTTAATAGTCTCAAAGTTCATGGAGAATCTAGAAAAAACTGACCATTCACCCAGCCAATCACTCAAAACCAAGCAAGTACAGTTACATTTAGTGTATGCTAGGCCTGTTGCCAGTTGTAGAATGAGAGATAAAACTGAGAAACTTCTTGGTCCTCAAGTAGCTACAATAAAGTGTTGACCTCAGAGACAAATTAAGAGACAGTTAAAACTGGGTCAGATTCCAAAATTAAAGAAGGAATCACAGTGAGGCCAGTGACTTGATAGGAAGAGTGGCCTCTGATTTGGGTCCAAAAGAAAAGTATGACATCTGGTCACATGGTGTGTGCCGTCTGGTCACATGTGCCAGTCTTCTTGGGGAAAGCACTCTCCTAACTCAACTTTGGCTGAAGTGAGATAGCCACAACTGAGACTCCTTCTAAAAGATGAAACCTAGCCACATAGAGTGGACCACACCTGTAATGCCAGCACTGCAGGACTGAGATGGGAAGATCTCTGTGAGTTCAAAGCCAGCTTGGGATGAAAGAACGAAGGGGAGAGGTTGGATACCTGGCATTGATAGAACACTAACTTCTCTTGACCAAAACCTAGAGCCTCAGAACATGAATAGAGAAAGAGCTTAGAAAGGCAAAGGCCACTTATTTTCTAATAAGGTAAATTAATAATCTAATTAGTTAATAGCATTAACAGGAGATCCCCACATGGGACCATGAAGGTGGGCCTAGGAGAAGAGTGAGCCTGAACATGAGTCAGGTACCATGGGAACAAGACAGAGAGCTAGCCTGAGATGACCACCAGTCTGGTGTCTCGAAGCTCTAGGGGAAAGACCGTGCCAGAGATGATCCCCTGCCTGGTGCCATCATGCACTAGTGGGGCATAGTATTCCTGAGACCAACTCTGAGATGATGTCAGATACTCAGAGGACCTGGACACCACTAAGAGGAGCAAGTAAGCAGTGAAGAACAGAAGAGAAAGAGAAACAGAAGGATGTGGGTACAATGAAGAAAGACAAAACTGGAGACTAAAGGGTAGTGAGGAACAGCTGATGTGAGTAGCATGTGATGTCACCTGGGAACATGGTGGGGTCCTGGGTTGTGTTGCCATGAGCGGAGCATATCTGGGTGTATGGCCCTGCATCAACAGGGGTCTCAAACCACCAATGTCAGGTGGACGTCCCTGGTCTGGCTGCCATCCAGGGATATGTTAATGTCTGAGGACTGAGCAGAACTGCCCTTACTCCTCACCTGTGCGCAGGGAAGAGCTGGCCTTGGGGGTTGTGAGAGCAGGTGAGCTTCCCCTGCCACTACCCAGCTTCAGGTCTCAGGAAAGTGCCCCACACATCACTCAGGAAGCACAGTAGAGCTGGCCCTAGATGCAAGAAGAGTTGTGGGTGAGCCAGCTGGAGGGTACAAGCCTGAGAGAGACGGCCCTTCCACTTGTCTCCCATACAGTTGCAGACAACCTCCTCCCTGCTTGCTCCTTGCCACCTGAAGCAGTTGGGAGACCTGGTTCTGGGGTCATGAGAGCAGGAGAGTGGGCCCTTGCCTGGGCAGCACAGTAAAGCTGACCCTGGTGGGTGGGGAAGGGTAAGCTGGCCCAGAGGACATGAGCATAAGAGATCTGGCCCTGCTTCTTGTCTGCTGCGCAATGGCAGAGAAGGGAGAGGTGTTCTCTCCTCTCTTTGGCCCTCACCACCTGTGACTGCTGTCTCCACCAGGTCATGAGAACAGGAGAGCTGTCCCTGCCTCTCACCTGCTGCAGCACTTGGGAGATCAGGTCCTGCATTTCACCCAGGCAGCAGAGTAGAGCAAGCCCTGGACATGAGGATTGCTGGTGAGCCTTTCTCTAAGGGTGTGAGCATGGGAGAGCTGACTCTGACCCTTGTCTGCTATGCTGTGGCACAGAGGAAGGAGAGATGCCTTCCTCCCCTCCCTAAGCCCTCACCACCTATGGCAGGCAGCAGGCAGGAGAACTGGACTTGGTATCATAAAAGTGGGAGAACGAGCCAAGTCCCTCACCAGCTGCAACACTCAGGAAAGTGGCCTTACACCTCATCTGGGCAGCAGGATCTAGTTCTGGTTGCAAGAGTTGCAGGCGAGCTAGTTCTGAGGGCCCAGGGCCTGAGAGCTGGCTCTGCCCCTTACTGGCAGCCCCCTTACTGGCAGCGTCAGTGGATGGACCAGCCAGGGCAGGGAAGGAGAGCTGGCCCTGGTGGTGTGAGTGTGGGAGAGCTGGCAGGCTGACCAACTCAGACACCTCTCAGGTCCAGATCCAGGGCTGTGAGTCGGCTCACTCCGACATCTACCCCATCTATGACCTACTGGAGTGTGCAAAAGGGTTCCAAAGCTACAGGGTCTCCATGACCCAGGGCAATGGCAGGATATCCAAGAGAAGTCCCTTTGAGGTTCCAGTGTCGATAGTGTAGCAGAAACCAGAGGCCTCGCATCAGATCAGTGACTCATTGCAGTGAACGTTTGCAAGCAAGAAAGTGTGGGCCAAAGGATATACTGTGGGACACACTGAAACACTGCAGTTTCCACAGAAAGATTTTTTTCCTTTATTGTTGGGGGAGGGGACTAGGTTATAAAGATTGGGGGGGTGAGGAGAGGGAGAAATGAATGGGATTAGGTGTGAAATTCACAAAGAATCAATAAAAAGATTTTTAGAAAAATGTCATTAGAACAATAGGAAAAAAAGATCAACACCTAATTTAAAAAAAAAAAAATGATGAAAGAAAGCAAACGAGATAATTTTTCAAAAGCACCCAGATGAACATATAAAGAACCTTAATTTTTTTCTTAGAAACCAAAAATATATATAATTTAGAATGATTTACATCTTTCTACTTATCAAAGATCTCACTGTTTTTAAAGGTTATATTCTAAAATCTGCTTTAATTTAATTCTTCTGAAGGGCATCTGGCAGCCATCGCCACCTATTGGTGGTGAATGGGAGTGACGAGCTCTTGTTCTGGTGCTTGGTTTGTGGTTTTTCCCTGAGACCTGATAAATCATAATTGGAAGAAAGTACAAAAGCTAGCTCTCTCTCTCTCTCTCTCTCTCTCTCTCTCTCTCTCTCTCTCTCTCCGTGCCTGTGCCTGCCAATTGTCTATGTCTGTGTCTGTGTATAACTGTGTCTGGGTGTCTCTGTGTGCACACATTCACACTCACTTTGATTTAATACATTTGTTGCAAGAAATTGTAGTAAAGAAGTAGCATCTAATGGGGAGAACATTCATCTGCTGTCAACAGAAAAATCTGTTCAGTACATAAATCCAGTCTGAAGCATTCATTAAGTTAGTGATGGACTTAAAATGTTAAGGGAAAAAGTCCTCGCTTTGTTGATCTAAAAAGTAATGGGAGGCGATGACCAAGGTCTGTCTGCATCGTAAGTCCTTTTCTTGTTTTCAAAGTCTGATATTATAGATGTCAACGGCAGAAAGAAAATAGAATTAGATGTATTTGCATTTTTCTTTTCCTTTGTGCAAGTGTATACTTTGTTTCTCATGTTTTCTGCAGTAAATACATACTGCTTTCCTCATTAGAAAAGAAAATGCTTTTAAATACAGCAGGCATTACAGAAGTGAAGAAGGAAATTGCAAAATTACTGTGTTCTTTTGGTTGTGTACTGGTCAGAGGAATAAAATCAAGTCTCACAGTGCTGGCAGCTGTGCAAGGAGCACCGTCACCCTGGAGCTGTGCTGGGAGCAGCACCACACTAGAGCTGTGCGGGGAGCACCGTCACACTGGAGCTGTGCGGGGAGCATCATCACACTGGAGCTGTGCGGGGAGCACCGTCACACTGGAGCTGTGCGAGGACTCAGCAGCACACTGGAGCTGTGCGGGGGAGCACTGTCACACTGGAGCTGTGCCGGGACAGAGCACCACACTGGAGCTGTGCAGGGAGCACCGTCACACTGGAGCTGTGCGAGGACACAGCAGCACACTGGAGCTGTGCGGGGGAGCACTGCCACACTGGAGCCCCAACAGCTTCCCATTGTTAGCCCATTTGCTTTCACTTCTGACACCTCTGGAATCATATGCCTGTGTTCCTTGCGTGTCTATCTGCCTCCGCGGAACTAATCCTCCCAACTCCTGCTTGCCTTTAATTCCCATTTCAAAACCCATTTCCTCTAGAAAGGCTTCTCCAAACTTCTCTAATACACCGCACTTTTCCACTGGCAAAATCTGTGACCTGTGAAAATCAATTCACCTCCCGGGGAGCCGTGAGTCTACATGCCTCCACAGGGCTGCGATGCAAACATAATGCTTGATAGCTGCGTAAGGCGCAGTAAATAAGCAATGGCATTTTCTTTGAGTCTGTCCCATAACACCCTGGCTCTAGGAGATATTAATAGTTACATTTTTGGGGAAAAATCTAGGTGAGAGAAGAAGCAGTTTAAACAAAATAGACTTTTTAATGAAAAAATGGAGTAATCTTTTCTAAATCTGAGTGAAGAAAAGTGTGGTCTCTCTTCCACGTTCCTTGTTCCAAAAGTCCCTGGTCCTCTGTTCACAAAGTTTCTTCAGGGTCTCCACATTTTTGAATTTCATTCCAGAGAGGGCTGCCTTTGACTGATTGCTTAGTTTATCATAGTTTGGTGAGGAAACTTCTCAGAAGACCTCTTGCTTTGATTTCCTGTTAAAATTTTACATCAACTCATTAGCTTGTTTGAAAGATCTTTGAGATTAAAAACTATGTGGTTATAAGGGTTAACTCCGTGTAAACTGATTGCTTCTGGAGTCTGAAAACCTAGTCTGGCTCAGTTTTAAGTGAATGGCAAAATATGCAGGTGAATACAAGAAAAAGGCGTCATGCAGGCCCAGGTTCTGAACAGAATGGCCATCCGTGCTAATACGAATGTGTGAATTATTACTCACAGGGAAAACCATGCCAGGCCCCTCTGCCACTACTAGTGAAATATTTAGAAGTTTTGCTGAAGAAACACTTGGAATCCATGGGAAATGGGTAGTATATCGTCACTGTGAGCATCTTGGATTGTCAGCTGTTTAACTGAGACACAGGCTGGTGGTCAGGTACCCCCCAATTCTCAGTCTACAAGTCACCTTGGAGTTCAGCCTGCAGGTATGTCTTGGTCCTCTGACCCTTGGTGACCCAAACAATTGTGCTTAGAAGCAAGCGAGATAGGCGCTTAGTCTAAAACACAGGATGTTCTCAGCTGCCTAGGCCTTAGACACAGATTAGCTGTTCTCAACAATTAGCTAGGGAGCAATCCAATCCCTGCTGACAATTAGGATGGTTGAGACATCCTGCTGACAGCTGTGGTGACAGCGAAGAGTAAAACTATCCCACACTGAATCAAGAAACTTGGTCCTTTTGATTTACAAGCAGGCCCTACTGCCACCACATATGGATTTGGAAAGGACTGAAAAATGACCCAGAGGAACCCCTGCTGCAGAATGGAACATGAAGACATGATTCCCTGTTATCTGAGCAGAGATTCTGGTGCTTCTGAGGATCAAACTGGCAATGCTCTTCCCCTCCGATAAGGTAAATTTTAAAAGAATGTCAAGGTGCTTTCAGAGAGCACACAGCACAAAGCTAAATGCACAGATCCTTTATGTCTTAGGAGAACAGTTCTGAGAAAACACTGCACTTAGGGAATCCAGAAGCCCCCAGATGCCAACAAGCCACCGACTGTCTTGCTACCTCTCTGAGACAGAAAACATTTCCATGATAAATGTAGTGAAGAAAGAGTTGTCTTACTTGAAACTTTCTGTATATTTACATAAGGTTATTTTCCAATTCCTCTATCAAGTCAAGAAGCCTGTGAATGTGCTTTTAGGCAGCTCCTTCCTTAACATACAGAAAAATGCACACATTTCTTCAAACAGCATTTCAAGGAATGTGCCCACACCTCATATCCCAGGTTCCCCGTGAGAAAAAGAAAACTGGGCTGGGGAGGTGGATTTCTGTTTCTGCTCTCTTCATTTTAGATCTTCAGGTTACAGGATATTAAAAATAAACCTAGGAGACAATGCAGTGAATTTTTGGAGAAGCTGGAAAAGAAACCATAAAACAAGGGATTGCAATCAGCAAAGGGCGGTGGCAGCTGAACTCATTAGACCAGTCCTAACAACGCCAGTCCTGTCCCGCCCCTCTTGGGTCTGTTGGATAGAAGAGATGTCACACAATACAATCCAAACACATTCTCTGTCCATATTGGGTTAAGAAAATACAGTGCCTGCCATTGTCTCCAAATGACAGACATCCACAGATGGAAGGTGGGGGACTCTGACTTCCATTCAATTCACCACCCCAGTTCAGTACATAAAGCCTTCCAAACTACCACTCCAGCTCTGGCCTGGGTACCGAATAAAACTCCTATTCCTTTGTGTGTCTTTACTGTTAGGGAAAGGAAAGCCCAGGAATGTATATCTCTTCTTGCCTTTGTTGTTCAAGGACAGAGATTTGTCCCTTAAATGGGTATTGTTCTCCTTAATGCGGAGTACCTTAAAATGGCTTTACTGAATCAATATGTTTTTTGATGTGTAAACCTTCTATTCTGGCTTTCCAAATTGTTTTCTCGATGCCTTAGAAGTCACTGAAGCAGCATGAAATTTGGCTCAGAGAAAATAGCTGTCGACATCTGTGATCCATGCTTTAAGATGTGCCTCTTAGCGTCAGCAGCCTACCCACGGAAATTCAACTTTGCACTGTGAAAGTTCGCTCCGACTCCCTCACTGACCACATATATGGAAAAGTTTTTGTTCATATAGTCATGGTGTGGAAACAGAAAATCAAAGGGGAACCAAGTTTGATTTTCTAGGAAAAAGTCCATACACACTTATAAAAAGAGAATTTGAAAGTAGACACCCTTGCTTAATTCCATGTTCAAATGAAACCCATCGGATACTCTGGTTTTCATTCATTATTTTGAAATTATAGACAAATGCTTTCTGTATTTAGCAGATGATGCATGAGGAACTCATTTCAAATATATGATATTAAATTTATGTAATCATCTCAACAATAAGGTCCCTTTCTTAGAATCAGGGATGGAAGAGGGTTTTTTTTTTTAATCTATAACAGTATTTGATTTTCTTTTAAAATGTATATATTTCTGTAGAAAATAGCAATTTTTCAATATTTAAACACTAGATTTAGCATCTTATATCTGCTGATATTAAAGTATTGTTAAAGAGTTCTAGATCATATATTTTTAGACATTCAAAATGAATTCAAGTAGAGTTGATAAGTTTATACTTTTAGTGAGTTTAAAATCTGAACATGAAAGAATGATGATGGTATCCAATTAATTTTATAGCATACATGATATTTATCTGTGCATAAGAAATTTTAAAAAAAAACATTTTATGGTTAGGGTTAAAATATTTTTATATCAAAATGAAACTTTCTCTAGAAGTTAAGTTTGTTGACAAAATGACTGTGGGTAGATAGATCACGGCAATATTTTACTTCTAACAGGCCGTTAGAGCTCACAGAAAATTGCATACACAGTGATTAATGAGCAAATTACTGAAGAACTTACGACAGAGCAATCAACACTCGGCTTTTCTATGGGTATTCAACGGTAGGAGACAGCGTCCCGTTCTGTGTGATATGTAAGTCAAGAGAAAAGATGAGTACTGTCAGACAGAGAAAGGGCAATCCTACTTGCGTGCATGAGGTTATATCTTTTAAAGGTATAAAGATAAAACAGACTCCTTGAAAGTTCAAATTTGTACAGATTTTTTTAATTTACTACAAAACAATGTCAGGAAAAAAATTTGATTCTGACTGAAATTGCGACAACCCTACCACTTCTTTAATTCCAAACCTTTACTTCTGTCACCTGTATAAACATACTTGAGATAGCTAAGAATACAAGTATCCAACCGACTTTTAATTACTTCGCTATTTTCATCAGTACTGTCGGCCAGTCGGCTTTTAATGTAAATATTTTACATGTACAGTGAGAAAGAGCCTGAGAAGATTCCTTCTCTGTAGCTGGAGCAGGACTGGCGAATCCGGGCCTTGGAGCGCCACCCCATGGCAGACCTAGTGAAGCACACCATGATTCCCCGGTCCCGGCGAACCGGCTTTAATCTCTGGGCCCATTTGAAACATCAATTCTCAACAACTCCATTTTCTGCACGAGCGGTTGAGTGGTTGCTGACTTTAGAAATCCGTTTGAATCATTCCTACTATGACATAAAGAACTGCCCCCCTCAACCCCCCCCCCCTAGAAAGAGCAAAAGATGTGTGGAGATTTGAGTAAATGAATCCTACCACAACAAAGAACGCCTTGTGAGCCGAGCCAGGACTCCAAACTACTAGTGAAATTATCGGCTACAATAACCATCAAGACTATTCACAATGTTTTCTATATCATTACTTTGCAAGGAATCATAAGTTTGAGCAACTGCCAAGAGGAATAAACAAAAATAAATACAATTAACGTTTCTTAGATGTCAAATCAGAATTTGCATGTGTGGGCCATTACATTTGGGAAAAAGGAGAAACACCAGAGGATGGGATGGAAATTGGGACAAACACACATAAAATCCACTGCGAAATGGCAATTAAAATCCTTCGTAGATTAAAGACAGATTTGGGGGGGGGGGTGTTTGGGGTTTGTTGTTTTTGTTTTTACAGCAGCACATGTCTCCCCTCCCCTCCCAACAGATTCCAATTATACAGAAGAAAAATGCCATTTTTACCTTCCCAGTGGTCCTTCCGAAACTATTTTTAGGTTACATGGAATGACGTCACTGAAACCGTACCTGTCACTTCCGTATCCACACTTCAGAATGGACATGTTTTCATAACATTAACTCTATGGCTGTTTGCACTAACAAAAACAAAAAAGTAATGCTCCAATTTCAATATTAGTAAATTCTCTACACGCACACAGGCGCTCCATAAGGGAAAGCCAGCCGAACGCAAATGTAACCAGCCCAGGATTGGGATCTCCACAAAAGGAACTCTGGGGCAAGAGGATTCAGAGTCTGGGCCAATGTTTCTGAAGCTTCACGTCCCCTCCCTTGCTGGCAAAAGAAATCTTTCAGTCGACTTAACAACCGGCTTCTGGGGGTGTAACGGGGGTGAAAGCAGTATCGATTGGAGTAAGAGAAACAGTTCTGTGAAAAAAGTTCAAATAGTGCAAAACTCCCCAGAGAAAACATTGGAAATGTGCACAGAGCAACCATTAAGTGGTTCCCCTCCTCCCACTCAGTCCTCCTCCAGTGACCACCGTCTACAGGACTGCCACCGTCCTCTCTGTTGGGGCTTCTTATTTTCAGGATAGCAAGGACAGCAAAGCATGTCAGTGAGCTGGTCTGCCGATGCTCTCTCCCAGCAGTGAAGGGATATCCCTGAGTTATAAAGATAGACCATGAAAATGTTTCCTGTAAAGATGCTACATTTTTATGGGATGGCTCAGTCATGGACACACACACAGGGGTACACAAACACACTCACACACAAAGTAAACAACCTGTCAAAGGAGAAGACAGTGAGAAACAAACGAACATCTTAATACTTCATATTCCAGCTTAACATCGTTACAGTTTCACAAAGGACAGAATGTAGACAATATCAAGTTTTTACAAAACATTTGTTGTATAAAGAATAATAAACAACACTGAGGAAGAATTTCAGTGCAGAAGAAATTCTTCTTCAGAATACTTCAGAAGCCCCCACCGCCCCTGCACTATGCTACCTCCCTTCCCACCTTGCCCTCTGTGATATTCATTTCCCTTTTAAAATAATTCCACCATTGACGCGAATATGAACTGAATGATTTCTCATGACTTTATCTGCTGACCTTTAGAAAAGGTCCATTTTCCCGGGGGTGGAAATTTCAGAGACCAGGAGCATCCATTTCTCCCTCCTAGCCAAGATACAAGTTTCCCAGGATACACAATTCCTCCCCAAGTAAGCTCCTAAGTCTTCCTGACTCCAGCTTGTTAAACGGTTGGGTGGCAGGGTGTGTGTGTGTGTGTGATAACAACCAGGGTCTTCTGTGGATCTAGGACCAGTTCTGAGTGTAGGCTGCTCTGATGAGAGTAGCTGGGCAGCTCTGA
The DNA here is from genome assembly GCA_030674055.1 of Rhabdomys pumilio. NCBI lineage: Eukaryota > Metazoa > Chordata > Mammalia > Rodentia > Muridae > Rhabdomys > Rhabdomys pumilio. The sequence goes on from JANHMN010000020.1 coordinate 20,815,810, forward strand.
TGGGTGATTTCAAGACAAGAGACCCGTCATCCTGTTACCTTGAAACATGGCTCAGGACCAAGCTAATTCCTACAACTAGAACCATCCCTTTGATCTAAGGCTGTGTTTGAGAGCAAGTGACCCTGGGACAGGCATTCTGCTCTGCTATACCAACTATGTACTCACGACTATAATAAATCTTTAGCTTGGTTTCTAGGATCTTGATCTACAGGAGAAAATGAAGCTATGGCAACAGAGAGATCACTAACAGAAACTCTTGAAGACCTGCAATTGACAACTGTTAACAGCCATCCTGCTTAAAAGTAATAAGTGCTTTGAATTTTAGCCAGCATGCCAGCAGGGACCAGGGTTTCCATGCTGGATGGTGGTGACAGAGACTGGCTTCCTAAGGCAGGTGGCATGACACCAAGTTTCCTCCCCAGATTTCTTTCTGGATTTTTATTGTTAAAGAAACACCAATAATTTATGAAGAAGGTGAGCATGGAAACCAGTGTAGGAAGAAAATAACTGAAAGAAGAAGTTGCCAACAACACTTTGACAGGTCAGCCCAGAAAACATGGATTCCTCCAGGTAATATGTTGAGCTTTCTTGCCAAAGATAGTGTTGTGACTCAATTAGTTAATAGGAACTGTGGTGATTTAAATGAGAAATAGCCCCCACAGACTCGGGGACTTGAGCTTTTGGTCCCCAATTGGTGGTGCTGTTTGGGGAGTCTATAGAATATTTAGGAGGTATAGCCTTTCTGAAGGGAGGGCTTTGGTCCCTGGAAGCCATGCAGAAAGGTTAGTGGGTCCACAGAATTTACTGGCCAGAAAATCTGGGTAGTGAGTGAGCTCAGAGATCAGAGAGAGAGCCTGCCTCAAAAATAATAATAATAAGGTGGAAACAATGGAAGACATTCAGTCCTGACCTCCAGATGCACACCCCACACACACATGCATGCACACCAACATACACATATACACACAGACTCATATACTACACACATACACTCACAAACATACAACATACACACATACATACATACGTACATACATACATACATACATACAACTAAGTAAAGAAAAACCTATGGTTCAATGGAGAAATCTAATGTCTTCCTGTTACTTTTTAGTGCATTTGGCGTTGCCTCTGTGTAGGAGTGTGTGTGTGTGTGTGTGTGTGTGTGTGTGTGTGTGTGGTGCACATGTATAGGTACATGTGCATATGTGTGCCTGTGTGTGTGTGTATGCAAGTGGTAAACCCTGAGTGTAATTCCTCAGGCACTGACCACCTTGTTTTGGTTTTCAGAGAGATCTTACACTTGTCCTGAACGTGCTCAGTAAGTAGGCTGGCTGCTCTGGCCAAGCTCCAGAGATCTGCTGTTTCCACCTCCTCAGCCTTGGTATGGCCAGAGTATGCCACCATGCCCAGCCTTTTGAGTTAGGGTCTGGAGACTGAGTTCAGGGACTAATGGTTACACAGCAAGCACTTTACCAACTGAACCATCTCCCCAGCCCTCCAATGTCTTTTCTAAATTGAGAACTAGCTGTTGAAAAAACAAAGCACATACTTTGATCCCTGGGTCTTTATAAGACTCTGCCTCAAGAGAGACTCTCACAACTGCCTTACAAACTCTAATAGTGCGAATAAATTTATTTTTAAAGAAACTGTCAAGATTCTGATGGCTCATAGGAAATTTATTACGAGTTATTCTAATACTCTGAAAATCATTTCTCCTCTGTGGTGAATTAAAAGCCAACAGATTTGTAGAATTTTAAAATAAATATAACAAATGTTCCCATTATATCCAGTGAACTACTGAGTTTTATGTTGATATACACATACAAATGAATTTTAAGATGATACATAAATTATAGGATAATTAAAGAATGATTTATATAAAACTGAAGTGTTATCATAACTGTAAGAAGCAACACAAACAGGTAACATGATATTATAGAGAACTAAGTAACTGCTTTCTACAGATTTTTATATAATAAAGATTTTTTTCTAGATTTTCATAGACTGTTTGAGAATGATAATACATAGGATTATTAGTAAGGTTATCCTCTAAGATGGGATTGTTTTAATATACTGTTTTTTACATCAGAACCTTAAATCACACATGTAATATCTGAATAATGGAGAATCAGTTTCCCATTAGGATAACAGAAAATGCTATCAAATGGTATGGGCAGAAAGGGAGAAAGGAATTCTACAGAAATACAGTGATATACATTTCTTTGTGAGACTTTGTATGCTTCTCTACAGACCACAAAAGAGGAACAAACTATTGTATTTTGGTTGGTTATTTAAAGTCTAAAACTAAAAATTATCGCCAAACATTTTCATTTCTTTGTTTGTGTTTTTAAATGTTTCTATAGCATATTATTAATTATTATACAAAACAGGTTTCATTATGACACCATCATATATATATATAATGTATTTCTACTGTATTCACCCCATTACTCTCATTTTCCCCACATTCTTCCCCCACTCCCTACTAGCCCAGCTTTTTATTTCCACATCTTCTTTTAAATAACGGTTGTTCCTGTTTGCATACAATACATTTATTTTTCAACTTCAGCCTTTATTTTGTATTATGGCAATTTTACTAAATTTTGCCATAATACAAAAAAAAAAAAAAAAAAAAAAAGTCCTGCCCTTTGGAAACAAATGTCTCCATCATTTTTTCATGCTAACTTGATGTGGCAATACAGACACTTTAAACTTTTTCTTGTAATTTTTTCTGAGCAATCACTTTAACTTTTGAAACACCAAACCTCAATTCCCTTCTCTCAAGCAATCATGCTTTGGGAAATGTCGGAATATTTTGTATTTTCAAATCCTTGAACAGAGATATTTTTAAGTTCTCACTACTTATAAAACTTTTCCAGAAAGCAAAATGGCGAGAAAAAAAAAGAATTCTTTCTGAAATAAGCACTGCTTATTTACAATAATGAACTGAACTTTTTAAAATCTCCTTTTAGCCAGTAAAAACACAGTAGAACGTGATGACATTCATGGCACACAACCGTGCTGTTCTGAGATAACATGACTTTACTAAGCAAGAATCTGTCAAGTCCAAGAATCGATGTAAATTACACAATTCCTTTATCCCCATCCAGGGAGTTGCAAATCAATTTCCTGGGTTTTTTTTGGGGGGGGGGGTTGTTTGTTTGTTTTTGTGTTTTGTTGTTTTTGTGTTGGGGTTTTTTGTTTTGTTTTTTATAAAATACACTGTTTGGAAGCCCAAAAAAAGTGACGCTATTGAAAATCCGTGCTTAGGTTAGCTGTGAAATTGCCTGTTGCCATTCCGGGTCTGGCTCTGTGGTGAATGAAATGTGAGTTGCGAACTTCGGTGCTAAATAATTCCATTGCACAGGCACTAATTTACAGAGCCACGTTTTACTTAAAATCAGAAAGCAAATCTAACACAGTAAATTCGCCCACGGACAACACTCTCCTTCCCACGATCTGTGATCGGTTTGCTCTGCAGCTCCTCTCATTTGGGCTGGTTGAATATCAAAGTCTGCCAGCTCTCCCAGGACCCACAGGTTCTCCTGGAGGCTCTGCACATCTCTGGGACCCTCCTGAGGAACACTTGCGCCCCCGTGCCCCAGGGCATCTTTCAACAAAAGTATCAGATTTGCCCGTAGTTCTGAAGTAAATGTTTTCTTGGTCTGTCACCTTGGTTTTATTAAGGGTGCTGAGTACAAAACATTAACAGAAGTTGAAAAATTCTCATAGAGGTTTTAAAATGTTGCAAATTTCTAACTACCAAACCTTTTTAGTCTTTTGGCAATTGTTTGCACATGGCACAAATCTCAAATTAACCAGTTAAATAGGATGCCACAGATGAATTCAAACACGTAGCTTCTTTTTAAAACTGTAACACTTTGATACCTAGATTGTAAGCAAGCCAGCTAGATTCAGGACTCTATTTTACATTTTAAAGAACACTTTCTCTTGCTTGCTCTGGTTAGTATCAAGGCTTGTCAAATAATATAATTTGAATATTTAAGAAAAAAATCAGTTGATGTCAGCCTCTCTGGTTTAGCAATCTCTTCTTAAAGATTCTATTTCCAGAAACCAGCAGGCTAGAGACTAATTTTATTAAATCTGTATTGACTTTCCAGGCTTCTGCAATAGAGAGGCTATCTGAGACTCGCTTCACAGTTTTGTTATCTTAAATAATATTTGCACAATTTAGAAAAAGAACTGGTCTAAAATTAAAAATTAAAACAATTTGAGGGCCACATGTGCAATGTATGCACAAATAATATATACACACTGGTGGGTGATTTCAGAACTTAGGCATACAGGACTACTGCCACTGACACCCACAAGTTTTTCTTAAAGGAAATGTTCCTTGGAGACAGAATCACTTGGCAGAGACCTACTTCTTAGCTACATAGAATCTGAGTTGCTGAGCTAAGTGCAAATTTTAATTAAGTGTCAGAAGCAGTCCGGTCCTCGTGTGAAGCACTCCTGGCCTGCTGATGCTGGAGGAGGCAACACTGTCTTTCTAGGAGGCTGCTGTGCAGTGGGGCTGAGTTGTGTGTGGTCCCTTCCACGTCTTCTGTCATCCCGTTTGGGAGCCAGTTCACGATCTGTTTCTATTGGCACTTCCCTCCTGTTGTGAATGTATTCATACATTTCTCAAATGCTCTGTTGGTCTAAAACACTGGTCATTTGAGCCTGAGGCCGTGATGGGCAGTTCTCTAACAACTTCAGCATGAGTGATGAGATTCCTCAAAAGGGAAGAGACAGATATGTTCTCAAAAGGAGAAGAAATAATATCAGCCCAGGGACAGCCATGGTGTATTATCTGTCGTCTGCCTTTGCTCCCCTTTGCTCCCCTTTCCTTTCCTTTCCTTTCCATTCCATTCCTTTCCTTTCTTTTTCGCTTCTTTTCTTTTTTTTTCTAAAAATGTCTAAGCATTATCTCGAGCTAGGAACCGTGATGAGAAAGCCATGCCCTGCTGGGTCCACAGCTTGAAAACTGAGATGAGACACACAGTTTTCCAGGGGTCATTAGATTCACTGAAAGCCAGGTAGTAGTTGTACATGCTCTACAGACGGCTTCCCCTAGAAACTGCTTCTCGCTGCTCATCCTTGAGACATTGCAGGGTTTCATTTCCTCCCTCCTCACACTGAGTCTACAAACATGTAGTAATGTGGACAGAGTCCCTGCTATTAAATAAACTCATATGTGTACGAAAGTGCTTCTTCAGCCATTAAGGAAAAAAATGAAACTATGTATGACCTCGGTCTATTTACATATCTCTAATACATTTAACATTTATCTTACTTTGGGTAACTTCTTTTATATTCTATAATTTATTGCATGACCAGTCTGTCTCTCAGGACCAGGTCAATCCTACCTACTTGTTCCTATGGTTTTGTGAAGACATTTGCTCATGGATTTGTTTTGTGCATAGTAATCTGCATTCAACAATAGCATGTTTTTGGCAACTCACAATGGCAACAAGATATACCAAAGTCCTCAGTGATGGAACACAACGTTCAGGAGTTGGTCCTGGTGCCTGTATGCTCATGTGTGTAACATTTTGCACTTGTTGAAATTAACCATTCAACCTAACACCCCAAAGCTGCACGGTCATAGCCTAAACCATTCACACCGGCCACATCTGCAAGTATTTTTTTTCTTCCAAATTTCAGCCCCATTAATGAAGACACGACTGTTAGCCTGTGACCCTTCAGCCCACCTCAAATCCTAGGCAGCTTGCTGCTTCTCTTCCCTAACCCTCCTCACTGCACCCCGAACGGTCCCACCAACGCGCAGCATCTCTTATCTGAGTCCTCAACATTTTAAGGAAGCCTGCCCCCTCCTTCAGATTCAGGACTGAAAATGAAGCGTAAATCTTACGGGCTAATAAGCACGGCAGTTACTTCAATAAAATGTTACTTAAAAGTCAATAGGCTGCACATGTTAAAGACATTAGAGCTGTTAACAGGCCGTTGTAAAGCGAGCAGAATCTTTAATAACCTGTGTGCGATACTGAACTTATTCCACTCTCAGCTCTGGGCAGGGTTAGCTGGCAGTAAGGCTCTGGCCACAGGGCATCACCCACTCCTACTGTCTCAGGATCAACAGCAAGCCTGGATCCAGAGCTGAAAACCTGTTGTTTTGGTTTGGTTTGGTTTGGTTTTTTTTCTCATAGCTTTGGCTCACAGAGCAACAAAGGAATATTCCAAAGTTCTGCATTAGACTATCTCTAAAACCGGAACCCTCAGCCTCTGCCTGAACAGAAGGAGGCAGGGCACTGGAAGAAGCCAATGCAAACGGTACAAAATAGCCACAGACCGCTGGGATCTTCTGGAGACTCTGGGCCAAACCAGAGTCCGCAATGCTTCCAGAGACAAAACTGGAGGCTCGGGAAAAGGCTGACAAAGGCAAAACACATCGCGTAGCATCTTGTTCCGTTTTTCCCTGAAGCAAAGCAGGGTATCAGTTCTAAGGAAGTTTTCTCTAAACTACACGGAAGTGGAATATTTGTTTTAAACTGTTTCTTTCAAAGATGCCTGATGTAACAGAGACAGAGAAGATAAAGCATAAATAACTAGACTTCTACAGCATCGGGCTTCTTGGAGAGTGGCCCCGCCTGCTTCCCTGCTTCCAGTCTTTTTTTACTCAACGAGAGTGTAGTCTCCTAGCTGGCAGAAACACACATTTTCTTTGCGGTTTAAGCCGCTCTTGCATTTAGCAAATGTATTAAAGACTTTTTTTTTAAAGCCTGAATTAATAAACTAATGAAAACTGGTTAGAAAGACTATCCTAGCTTTAAATAAACTTTCCCTAAGAGCAATTCATCTTGATCAGTATTTTTTTGCTCCGAGATAGAATTTATAGATATCAGCCTCAAGCCTGAAAGAGTCACGCAGTTACAGACGCTGATACCTCAGGAAGGTGAAACAAGTTAGAGGCCGGGTCAAAGTTGAAAAGTATAAAACGGTGTAAGAACTTTACAGAAATGTTTTCTGTTAGAAGTTCCAGTGGCTTCGCTGTGGCACTATAGACATCCTTACTTCGTATGCTCCATGTCTTCATCGGCGTGTGAGCAGTGGATCATAACAGCTACGGCAGTCTGCATTTCTGTCTGTCTACTTTACAGTTTAATAACACTACTTTTCATGTTTTACTTTGTTCCTCTTTAACATTTTTTATTGGATATTTTGTTTAGTTACTTTTAAAATGTTATTCCCTTTTTCCCGTTTCCCCTCTGCAAATTCCCTGTCCTATCTCCCTCCCCCTGCTTCTATGAGGATGCTCACACACACACCCACGCACTCCCACCTCACTGCCCTAGCATTCCCCTACACTGGGGCATCGAGCCTTCACAGGACAAGGACATCCCCTCTCATTGATGCCAGATAAGGCCATCCTCTGCTACATATGCAGCTGAAGCCATGGTCCTCTTTGGTTAGTGATTTAGTCCCTGGGAGCTTTGGGGGGTGGGGGGGGGTTGGATAGTTAATATTGTTGTTCTTCCTATGGGGTTGCAAACCGCTTCAGCTCCTCCAGTCCTTACCCTAACTCTGCTGTTGGGGGTTCCTGTGCTCAAATCAATGGTTGGCTCTTTTTAAAAGACCTGATTTTGTTTTATGGGTAGGAGTGTTGGCTGGCATGTATGCATGTGCCCACTGCTTGCAGTGCCTAAAGAGACCAGAAGGGGGCATCAGATTTCCTAGAACTGGAGTCAAACAACTGTCATGTGGGTGCTGAGAACTGAACCCAAATCTTGTGCAAGGGCAGCCAGCGCTCTTCTTACCTGCTGAGCCACTTCCCCAGATCCAACTTTTCCATGTCTCTCTATCTTCATTACAGTAATTTAAAATATTCCACTACATAGTCGTACAAACTAAAGGCATCGTTTCAGCATACACTTAGCTGGTCACTTTTTTGGTGGTGCTTTATTTGAAGTACCCATGCAGTTTTTAAGATGTTAGTGGTAACTAGGTGAGAGAAACTGATCTAAAATAAGGCATCTGCAAAAGACACCTGCCGCTGCAGAAGTTGGTCCTCTTAACCCACACATGTCCTGAGACCTGGAGGAAGCAGACAGATTTGAGGTCACAATAATTCAGAAGAAGGGTAATTACAGATGATAACGCAATATGGAGAAGCGAGGGGAAGGGGATGGGGGAGGGGAGAGAATAAAGGATAGAAGAGGATCCCAACACTCCCCAGTGATAAATAAGTTTAACAAAACAGCAAAACTAAGATGAGCAAAGAGCCTTGGCATCCAATGTGGGGAACAAGGCCAGATTTAGCTAAAGGAGAGGAGGGTTACCCTGGAAATGTAGCAGGTAGGACTACTCTCTGCCATGACTGAAACTCCCCTGGCGCTTTCAAGAAGAGAGAGCTACAGCATCTGCTCTAAGTGAGCATTTAATCAGTTACTTCATTGTTTTAGAATTTGCTCCCTGGGTCTGCTTCTATCTGCGGCACAGAGTGTAGCCAAGGGCAACATTTTTCATACTTTTACCTCCCCTCAACTATCACACAAGGGTAAGAGTTTGGAGCCTTGGAGGCGTCCCCTGGCTCATTGTGTGGGCTAATGAGGGGTTGTAAAGCATGATATATGTATAATGTGTGGTGTGAAATATTTAACACCTCTCTTGAGGAAGAAAATCCTAATTGTCCACCTGGAAAAGTCTCCCTCGCCAATTAATTCCAGTTTGGGAGATTGACATAGAGCGTCCCACCTAATCTAACACACGCCTACAAAGGGCTTAGACAGGTGAGGAAGTAAAACCCCTGCCTTAAAAAAAAAAAATCACAAGGCCCTTCAGAGGAATTACTGCCAGCAATAGACCAACTAACCTGCCCCTATGCATTACAGGTAATATTTTCATTTAAAAAAAAAAGTTTCCTTTCGCTCAGACTGCCTGGCAAGAACATTTAGAAGGTAACGAGTAGTTACTGAAGCTAACCAGGGATGTTTTCTCTATCTAGGGAATTTTCATTATGTTCAACATTTGGAAATTTCAACTAAAGATAATTGCGGGTAAGCGTCTACCCACAGATGTATTCGTTTCCCATTGCATTGTCTTAAATGGGCACTTGTACACAAAAGCCTCCTTCCTGAACATTTCAGTCCTCCGGGGAGCCGTTACACGGAATTACCCAGCAGCCAGCAGCCAAGTTTGGTTTGTATCAGTTGACCGCGTAAGGACACAGAGAAAGCTGCTCCCTGTGGCACTGAAAGTAGCAGATCATTTTTTACCTGAGTGTTTAATAGCTACGTCCATCACGTTCCGGTTAACAAGGCTGCCCACACACAACATAGCTCATTTGTTTTCACTCCACTCTTAAAAGTTTACCAGAAAGAACAACTCTGGCCTCAGCATCAATTTCATATTCCAGTTGACAATACACAGGGCCCTGGTGACCTGATGTCCAGCGACGGAGTGGACTAGTACAGACTGACTTTTCTTACCACTGATTGCTTCCGGTACGATCCGCTGTTTTAACATGTTACAGTTAGCCGAGCTGCTACAATTTAATAACCACAATGATAATCTTTAAAAAGGCACTTTTAAAAATTAGAAATCATTTTTAATATGCTTTTCACTTGTTCCTTGGGATAATTAATTGGGTAGGTTTAATGATGAAATAACTGTTTTGTTTTGTTTTGTTTTGAGGAAATGCCCTATTAATTTCAGTGGGGCTTGTTTTGTTTTGTTTTGTTTTGGTTTTTTTGTTTTGTTTTTAATAATTGTTCAACATGGCTAGGCCAAAAAGGTGTGCATTTAACCTTTAGCTCCCTGCTGGTAGGTAGGTCTTGTCTATCTATTTGTAGTTTGGTTTCCTGTTTTTGAGTTTGGTGTTTATTAAATATGATGTGGCATGCTTAAAGCAAAGCCTTTTACAAGCACGATCAGCTGTAAGCACAGGTGAAAACCTGTGAGTCATAGAGGTCTTGTGCCCATTTCTTTCTGAACAGAGCAAGTGTGTTTATGCATAGATAAGCCATAGAGGTTACAACAAAGCCCCCCCCCACACACACACACACATAGATATTGACAGTAAGAAAGGGTGGCAGAGTTGCCGTCTGACAGTTACCTATAAAACCAAGCATATTGGGAGAGCTAAAGAATACTCACTAAAAAGAAAAGACGTTAAGAAAGATTGAGTCGCTTCTAGACCACAGTCAATGAGACTGCAGCTCCATTATAGGGACCCATATGCAAAAGTATGGCAAATAGAGATGGGCAGAGACTGATCACGTTGAGAGACTGTAGAAGGGAAAGCTCAGTGGAATCTATTCAGGGAAGACAGCGGTGCACATCCAGGAAAGGGGCTACTGCTGCTCCCTAGGTGTGACTCAGCCTCAAGAACAAATGTGGTCACTGTAAACCATGGGGGACCCTAGTACCCAAACAGTTCAGGTAAAGCATACTCCATTCCCTCTGATTCCTTAAAGCTACTTGCTTTCAACATTTGAGGGTACAGGTGGATGGCCTTGGAGGCTGCATTTCCTTGCAAGTTCCTGGCGTTTCAAACATTCGATTCTTCCGCTGCTTTTCCTGAAATCCCAACTTCCAGTGAAACGTAGTGCTCATATAGAGGAATGTACTGTAGAAACGCAGCATGTATTGTGATAGGGTTCGGGGATCTCTAAGAAGGAAACAGGATCCACAACCACCAGGCTCACTTGACAAATCTTCAGCAAGGAGTATGTCGTTGGACCAATAGCATTTCAGAAATGCCGCATCCGAAGTGTGACGTTCGTTGCCTGTGTTTCCTGGATTTTTTTTGTTTGTTTTGTTTTGTTTTGTTTTGTTTTAGTTCTGACACTGAGTGCCCTCAGCATCAGGAGCACACCATGGAGAGAGTTGAAAGACGACAGGACAAGGGTGGTGAGTGGAGAAAGTTAGCAGTCATTTAAGCCGCCTGCCTGTAAAACCAACCAACTAAAGTGCTTCGGCGGGCGTTTCTTCACACTGGTCCAGAGAGAATTCATCAATTAGTGCTTGGAAACAGATCTTTGGTGACAGTACCTTGCAAACACAGTAATCATCATCTCACAACCACGTCCGTAGCATGTGGTGACGGCATGTTGACTCTGATGGTGAACAGTTGTTGCTGTTGATAAGGTTGTGAGCTTTAAATCGTTAAAGGAGCTTTGCTTTGTGGTTTTGAAGCCCCGCCCCCTCCACCCCCGCCCCCGCCCCATGGCAGATGTCATAGAGTAAAGTTATATCTTGAATAGGCTCCTGAAACCCAAAACTAAAAGGGTAAATCATCAAAGGGTACAGAGCTCACGACGAACAGGGGCTGACAAAGCCCCTCCCGTGAGAGCCGCCTTTGAGAAGTGACGGGATAGGTTAAGTCTACTGTCCCATCTCTTTCCGGTTAAAGGAAAAATTTTTGCCAGCTCCGTTTGCAGTCCACTGAAGTCCACAGTGAACTGTCAGCCTTAATCAATTTCCCATCCACTTTTATTCATTCTAAACACAAAGCATCATGGAAAAACTGTTTTGATGATCAAATACACTCTCAGGAGAGTCTTTACTCTTTAAAATGGTGAGAGCAATTTGAGAATAATTTATAAAAATGGATAATCTTCTGAAAAGTCCCCATGTGATGCTGTCTGCCCACTTCCACTTGCCAAAACTGTCTCACCAAAAAAAAAAAAAAAAAAAATTGTCTTCTTTCCCTTTCCCTTCCCCTCCCCCACCTCCCACCGCCTGCAAGAGGAGAAGCAAAGGAAGAAAAACCAAAACCCAGAAATATATCTGCCAGAGAACTGAGTAACGTAACTGCTCAGAAAACAAATACCAACCCAATCACTTTAACCTGTAACTTGTGCTTGTCCTTGGGTTTTACCTAATTTTGATCTATTCATTGATTTCTACAGCTAGTACTTGAACTGCCTCTACACTGGGTTCCTCCTGTCTCCAGACCCGAAGCCGTGCATGGTCAATTTGTGGATCACTCCCCTGTCTTCTGACACCAGCTCTTACTGGGCACATGCTAGCAGCACATGCCCCTGTAGACCAGCCACACTGTGGCCTTGTCACTTCTTCTGCTCACTCTGTCTTCATGGCTGAAGTTTAGATTTAACAAAATCAGCTTTGTACTTTTGTCCACATTCCTGGGAAACAGTGACTGGCCAGACATGTGGATGATGGAGAGAGTGTTCTCATGTATTTGTGGGAGAGGATTGCTGTCACCCTATGTCAAAAAAGAAAAAGTCCACCAAAATGGTTATGTTGAAAGTTTCTGTGAATCATCCAATTATTTGGACTCTAACAGGATCATTTTTTTTTTATTATTAGGCATAGTTTTTTTACATATGTTACAATGTTTGCAATGATATCCACTAAATCATAGCCATTTGCAATGGCTCTTTGGCCTTTTGCCCCTAAAGCCTTGCATGTTTGAAATTCAGGGTGTCTGTTTTAAGCCTTGATGGAGCATTTATTCCCTTGTTGCTCAATACAGTGACCCAATGAAGCAAAGAGTTTGACTACATCTAACATTATAGACTGAGTCGTCTGAGTATCATTGAAGCCCTTACATAGCTCTGCTTCAGGAGGGTCTATTTTAGCTTTCTGATATGTTTGTTTGTTTGTTTGGTTGGTTGGTTGGTTGGTTGGTGTTTGTTTGTTTGTTTGTTTGTTTGTTTTTAGTTTTGGTTTTTTTTTTTAACTAAGGTTAGATTACAATCCTTAGTTACTAGTTGCTGTTCCTAATTCATTGCTAGCAAGGTGAAGCCAAAGACTCCTTCATGATGAGCCCGAGTAAGTGGAACTAGGTTCTCTTAATGCTGTCTGTCAACAGCAATTGAGAGGGGACTAGGTTTCTATTTCTGAAATGAATTTTGAAAAGTAAGCTAGTCATCCAGCCAAATTCCAAATTGTGAGTTGACTAGCCAGCTAAATTCTGAATAGCTGTGCTGTTCATCTACGTACTTCCAAACCGATCCACAAAATCTTGTGTTGCACTTTCTCCATTCTCCATCTCTAGGACAGAAAATATTCAGCGGAAGAGAGAGAGAGAGAGAAAGAGAGAGAGAGAGAGAGAGAGAGAGAGAGAGAGAGAGAGAGAGAGAGAGAGAGAGACCCCGCGCATGCATGCACACGTGTGCCTTAATTTACACATTGGGCTAGACTTCTGTTATGTTCTCTCCTGTCCTTCTGTGCCATTTCCACCATGTTGTTGTTTTTGTTGTTGTAATGCCTGAAGCCTTGACAGGGGAGTATATAACAGACACTGAACCCTGTCGGTTTTTAATAGCACAGTTCCTGTAAGTTATTGACATATCTACTTCATCATTATTCACCCCTTTATCCTCTCAGTATTTCTTACATAGAACTTACTACCTAATATGTTGAATGTATGTTCATCTGTTGTGTTTTCTAATGTAGACCTCATGCCTAGATGGAACCAAGTGCATATTCCTCATGTACTGACAGTGAGTCTGTGTATTCTTCAGACCCTTTCTATCACTAAATGTCTTTCCCCCTAGAAAGAAATTCCTAGCCAGGCAATAGTGGCACATGCCTTTAATCCCAGTACTTGGGAAGCAGGGGCAGGCAGATCTGGTCTACAGAGTGAGTTCCAGGACAGCCAGAGCTACACAGAGAAACCCTGTCTCGAAATTCAGACCACACACTTGGCATTTGTTCTTTCTTGGTTTTCAGAATAACTAAAAGGTTTGCACATACATAAAATAGCATCAAATTGTTCTCACTATCTATGCTACTCCCCACCCCCGCATACATAAAGTAGCATTAAATTGTTCTCACTATCTATGGTACTCCCCACCCCCACATACATAAAGTAGCATTAAACTGTTCTCACTATCTATGTTACTCCCCACCACCACCCCCAAAATTGATCTTCACTACAGCTTTCTTATTTGGAACTTTTCTTATCTCCAATTGAAAGTAAAGAAAATATTCAATAAATAAATAGCAGCAAAGAAGCTAGGCATCTAGACCATGACCACACCACTCTGATATGACAGAGCCAGGGATTAAACATGCACAGTTTTTAGCATCTGTGTATTTAATTTAAAGTAACAAAAAGTTTATGCTAGACTATGCAATAACGTATTACCTGTGTCTTCCATGGAATACTTATTAATTGCTGATGATCTCTCTTGTTTTGGTGGGACCTTTAGCGTTTGTTATCACTATTCGGTAAGAACATGAAAGCCTAGCAAATGCTTTGCCAGAGTGTCCCAGAACCCTAACTTACTGAGCAGTGTAAACAAATGACTTCCTACTTGAGTTTCCGGATTAAAGTCATGAAGCCAAAGGGAAGCTGTGACCTTATAATGTTAGACACATTTTCATTCGTGAAATAAGAACACATCGTGGTTTTATATGCTGAGATACTCTATTAATATTTTCCCACTAACCTTGGAACTAATACCAAACAAAACCCCACCACATTTGTGAGCAAGTTCTACAAAGGGCCCAGCAGACGTGTTCTGCATAGCCACATAACATCTGTAGGTAAAAATTTACAAGCTACGATACCCAGACATCATGGGCTCGGCTCATAATTTTCTCAACCTTGCCAGACTGTAGTAACATTTATGATCTGGAGATTTATTGATTTTAGTTTTTATCCCTCTTATAATATGAAACTACCCTTTAGACCATTGACCCCTTCTTGTTATAATGAGAGAGGGATAAAGAAACATATTTATAACGCTACTCTTGGAAACAGGCAGGCTTTTTAAGGTGTTATAAAGACGTGCTGGTGATATAATGGCAGGGATTGTAACGGAGGTCATATAGAACAGCCATTTGACACTTAAAAATAGACCACATATGCTGATTAGATTTTTTCCCTGTCTTATTATTTAGGTAACTTGATCATATCCCATATTTGTAATTAAGCATTTAACTACTTAACCGAGGACATTTCTGAACACTGTAGCAGAGAAAGTAAATGGTCTCCAAACAAAACAGGATGTCACTGCTGCAGCTCAAGAAAGAGCGAAGTATCTGCCTTCAGATGGGGATTTAGCAAGAATGCACTTTCATAATGACCTTGAAGGACTGGTGACAGAAAAAAAAAAAAACACGCAATGCTTGAATTCCCTAGAAGTCAACCTTGGGAAATAGGTGTGTGTACATCCCTGGATCTCTTTTCACTAAATTCGTCATCTAGAAACAAGTGAATCACATGTATCTGTATTTCACAGGAATATTATGATATGCTGGAAGTGAACAGTTACCATTGTTTAGAACATTTAACACGAGCAGTGTTAAATCACATCTGTTGCTGACATGTGACCAAAAATTTAAGAAATTTTGCTTCTGCCTTCTGACCCGAAAACTAGTTCAAGTAAAATTTATTTTAATCAAACCAACATGTGCAAATAGAAGGGTGTACATATATGGTTTCGGGGTGGGGGGAGGGTGTTGTTTGTTTATTTTTTGTTTTTTATTTCTTTTTTATTTATTTATTTTTACCAAAGGAACAGGGAAATGGTGGGTCTGACATACACTAGCAACCAGTAACATTGCTGAACCTTTGAGTTCCCCTACCCAATCCTCCTGACACACAAACCTGTCCTAGAGCCACAGTAGTGACCTTTCCCAACCTTGAGAGGTCAGCTCCAAACTGTGCCCTGAGTCAGCTCACATGGCTTCTGCACAGGACTCAGACCAGTGTGCAGGTGGTAGAGGCAGCCAGCTGAGCACTGGTTGGGAATCGTCACCAGGCTATGTTCATGTTAGGGAGCCTCACTATGCATAACGTCGTTCCTGTGTGAGGCTAAGGAAATGAAAGCATATCCTTGTGGTCCATTGTGAATATCAAGCAGGATCATTCATGTAAAGTACCCTGCGCAGTCCTGAGGTATGCATGGCACACACTAGTTATTAAGTACTTGACCAACCTAACTCTATTCTCAATTATTATTTTGTTAGTTTATCGGGGTTTCATCCCATCTCCTAGACTTACACTTAAAGAGTTTTATGGACTAGTTCATATTTTTCAGTAGCTTGATTTCCACTATACATGCCGATATTTATCAATCTTTCCAGCCAAAGGCATCTCTCATTCTCTCTGACTGACTGTCCATTCTCAAGCCTCACGTCTAAGTCTTAAGTCTCTCTAGGCCTCCCGCTTACTAAATCTCAATGGATGAGACTCACACATTATCCCTATCTCTTATTCAGACTTTGGAAGACACATTAGATTTATTTTGTTGTTGGTGGTGGTGGTGGACTGGTTTTAGTTAGTTACACTGCTATCCAATCAGTTTTTAATCTGTAGAGCCCATCTCATGATTCAGTTTACGAATACTGGGGGCAGGGTACATGTGCAGATCAAATTCTTCCCTGTCTTATTACTTAGTTTCCAATGTTAACATTCACAGAATGAACTGTTTAAATCACATTTCCAAGTGCCCTTTCCACAGTAACTATCTCATTGGTACACTCCTCCTGGACACTGGTTTGCAGACTTGAACATTCCTGATTCAGCTCATTTTGCTGCTCCCATGTCTTGTAAATATCATAACACAACCGCTCTGCTGCTTTATGAATTCCACAACAGCAGAGGTTGTTTTTTTTTTTTTCCTGGACTGGCAAATTGAAACTTTAATGGCAAGCTTTTCCTGTTCCTGCCTAGCCAATGTGTTTTTTGAAAAGGCACAGGGATTTTTTTTCTTTTTTCTCAAATCCTCTCTGCAAAACCACTGCCAATAATTAGGCCATTCTAGCGTTTCAGGATCCAGTCAGTCACATTGGTTGGTCGTGGTGTTGAGAATGCTCTCAAAACGTATGCATATTTGTATAATAGGTAGTGTACATTTGATTGTGTGTATCATTGCTTCTCAAAAAGGAAGGGCTAACCTGAAATGAGCTGAGTGCTGTAGCTTACCAAAAAAAAAAATGTATCTGGAATCCAAATATACACAGAATACATAACAAGCCAAGAATGTAGTGCTTAGAAAAACTCTTAGAAAAGAGTCATACCTGCAAGGGCTGGTGTCCTAAATCTGCTCATTCTCAGCTACGTGACCTTGGGCAAGCTGCTTAACCTCTCTAAGACACAAGTTCCCTCCTACATGAGATGGGCATTAGATGCATATTACTAAAACACAGAAGTAGCAGTGCTCTGAATCTGCTCATTCTGAAATGCATCCATTGGTTCGGGTGTGGACACCTGCTCAGAAGCAGGAGGCTAGACTTGAAGGCATCACTGGAGTTAGCTAAGCTCCTTATTAACTAATTAGCTAAGTTCTTTACATGTTCTAAAGTATGGATAATATTTTTTTTACTGAGAAATACAAACAGCTTTCTAAAGTTCAGCTAACAGAAACAGAAAAATGGCCTGGGTCTCTAGAAGACATCACATCTCAGGGGTGCCCTGACTTTTCTAGGAACTCACCATCATTGCCTGGACAGAGTCCTCAAACTCCAGAAGGATGTTGTCTATATACAACAACGGAGTCCAGACTCTAAGGCTGTAAAAAAGGTGCAGTTAAGTACCAGTCCCTGCAGCCGGAGAATATTCGTTTTAGGCTTATAAGAACAAATCAGTAAGCCAGCCAACCAACCACACATACACATACCAATAGGTCTTCTAGAACATTGCACCAATGTCACCAAGATTTTAACCAAATAATTGGACCAGGTATCCAAAGCCTTTAGGATATCAACGGCAGTCCCATCCCTTGACAGATAACAGAGGCCAGGTAGAACATCCATTCAAGCTTTCTATTTTCTGAGATCCTTCCCAGCATCCTCTCAGATCAGTGGTTTCTATACAGAACTGATTCCAATAAACTCAAAATAGCCAGGCAGTATTGAGTGGAAGCCCTGAGATTCCAGAAACCTATTCTGAGGTCTCTACCAGGTTTCCACTCATCAAAAACTCAGCAGAACCACGTAAAAAAGCACCTTGATTATTCATCTTGACAAACCCAAGTGATTTGCCAGGATTACATCATGATAGCTCAGTTCGTGGTACTAATCTGCAAGCATGGTGAAGGCTCCTGCTTTATATCATTCATACATTAAACAAAAAAGGGAAAATTTGCAATGCTATATACTCTCAGAGGTGTAAACTTTCAGCTACTACAAAGCCTAAAATAACTCTGTGCTCACTAGAGCAGGTCTCACCTACTGAAGGTTTGCTTTGATCCAAGATCTCATCAGATGCTGTGTGTGTATCGCTTTATTTGCCCCCTCAAACACTCTAATGAATCAACTAGTACTTTTATCTCCATTTAAAAAATGGCGAACACCTTGGTGGCAAGGTAGTAAGCAATGAAGTAGCAATTAAAAGACAATTAACTTCAGATTCTGTCTACGTAGCTCTCCAATTCTCCAACAGTGTCCCTCCTGTAAGGAATGTATGCAGATCATGGGTGGTACTGGGAGCTAATGATTATCATACTTAAAGGGATTTAGTGACTAGCAGCTTGAATGTTAGATCTGGGTTTTTTATGTTTAGATGGTATGAAAGGACACATTTAAAATGGGAGAAAGTACCAATCAAGTACAACATGAAAAGTGAATGTTTTAAAAAATTAAGAGACTAGGTCTAGGCATGATGGCTTATACCCATTATCCTGAAAATTGTGAGTCTGAGGTAGGAGGAGTGCTATTAGTTAAGACTAGCCTGGGCTTCACCATGAGTTGTAAGTCAAGCTGGGCTCTGTTTTAAAACAAGACTCTGTTTTAAAAACAAAAACAAACAAACTGGAACCTAGAGAGATGGCTCAACGTATGCTGTGGTGAACGTGAAATGTCTCTCTTACAAGAAGACTCATATTTTTGAACACCTGATGCCCAGCTGGGAGCGCTGTTTGGGAAGGTTGTGGAACGTTTAGAAGTCAAAGGGCTACCGGAGGAAGTAGGTCACAGGTAGCAGCCTTGAGTCTTAACAGCAATATCCACTTTCTGCTCACTCAGCTTCCTTGGTATGGATGACCAGCCTTCAGCTCCTGCCACCATGCCTTCCCTGCCTGCTGCTTTGTTTTCTCTGCTGTGATAGACTGAATCACCTTGCAACTGTAAGTCAAAAAAATTTTTTTCCACAAAAAAAAAAAAAAGGACAGAAATTAATTGATTGGTTGATAAAGGGAAGGTGAAAAGAAGAGACCATGGAAGAAGGAAAGAATAACATTCTAGGAAAGGCATATGATCAAAAGCAAAATGCTGATATGGATTGATTAAGAATATACACGACACTGCATGGCTGGCCTGATTTCCCAGTGCCTGTATTGCAGAGCCTTTGTCTTGTCCATTATTACACAGTATGTCCTGCCTTCTTTTCTGGGTCAGTCTTGTTCTTTGCTTTAGGAGTCAAATTTTTTATCAATGTCTTTAGTAATATTTTTCCTATTCTTATTTTAACATCATTTCCAAAACTTATTCCCTGGTGTGTGTGTGTGTGTGTGTGTGTGTGTGTGTGTGTGTGTGTGTGTATCTGTGTGGTGTATGTATATGTTTGTGTGTTGTAGCTGCCTGCAGCCACAAGTCAACTGGGTTCACCTGAAAGGGGGGCTGGGAATGAAAGGGGACAGAGGGCGAGAAGAGATGAAGCGAAGACAAAGTTCTCTGATCAAGGCTCAAAGCTTTAACATTCAGCTCTCAATTTGAAGGGGAAGGCCCAACCCACAATCCCTCGAGGTTTCAGCCGGAAATGGGTGAGATAATCCATAATCTGTTCTAGGTCATGGCCGGAGATGTCTCAAGGCAAGCCCAGGGGCAGTTCTGCTTCTGAGTTCTGTGCAGCCAAGGTGGGTAACTCCACCTAGATCCTATCACTTGGTCTGTTGTGGTAAGCAAGGTCTCTCAGGCCTGCTCATGGCTGGGGGAAGGGTACAGTGTGTTTGCATGTGTGTAGAGGTCCAAGGTTAATGTCAGGAGTCTTCCTCAGTTGCTTCTCCCTTGACCCCAGATCTAGACAGCCAGCTTGTCCTGCTTTCTTAGTGGTGGTATTACTGGTAGGCCCCAACATCTACTTGGCATTTATGTGGGTTCTTGGAATCTAAACCCCATTCTTGCATGCCCCTAAATGTGTTGAAGGTATGGCTTTTGTCACCTGTTTATCAGTAGGCAGCAGAAAGGAGAGAGGCTATGTCTACTCTCAGCGTTCTAGCCTATGAACATCTGAAATAATATTAACCTAACATTCAGCACCAAGGGGGAGCTAGCCTGAGATGACTACCACTCTGGTGCCACGAAGACCTGGGGTGGGGTGGGGGGGAGATCAGACCATGCTCGGGGAGACCCCTGCCTGGTGCCATAATGAGCAAGCAAGGCATAGCACTCTTGAGACTACTCCTGAGATGTCCCCAGACACTCAGAGACCCAAAGTACCACTAAGAGGAGCAAGTAAGTGGTGGGGAAATGGAAGAGAAAGAGAAACAGAACGATGTGGGCACAATGAAGAGAGGCAGAACTAAAGACTCGAGGGTAGTGAGGAACAGCTTGCGTGGTCAATTGTCACCTGTGACCATGGTGCCTTCATGGCCTGAGCTGCCAACAGGGGATTTGTTTGGGCCCGTGCTCTGCAGCAGCAGGGCTCTGCTACCACCAAAGGACAGGCAGACATCCCTGGTCTGCACTGCCGCCTAGGGACATGTTGATGTCTGAGGAAGTGCTCAGCAGAATTGGCCCCACCTTTCACCTGGGCATCATGGGAAAGCTGGCCCTGGGAGTATGAGAGTAAGGGAGTTGGCCCTGCCCCTCGCCATTGCAGTACTTGGGAAGAGATTTCCTCCTCTTGCCTCTCCCCTCATCACCTGTGGCAAGCGGGAGAATGGGCCCTGATAGAGTCACAAGAGCAGGAGAGTGGCCCTGTCTCTTACCTGCTGCAACACTCAAGGAGCAGGCCCTGCACCTCACCTGGGCTTCACAGATGAGCTACAAGATTTCCACGACACAGGGCAATAACAGGATATCTGAGAGGAGGACCAGGGAGGTTCCAGTATAGAGAGTCGCAGAAGCCAGAGCCCTCCTGTCAGACCAAGGACTCATTTGCAGTAAACATTTGCCGGCAAAGAAGCGTGGACAAAAGGGGCACACGGTGGCACACTCCAGCTTCCATAAGTAGATAGTTTTCCTTTGTTGTGGGGCAGGTGGCAAGGGTAGAGGGTGGGTATGAGAGGAAAGGGAGATGAGTAAAATTAGGGTGCATGATGTGAAATTCACAAAGTCCCAATAAAAAAGTTTAAAAAAAACAAAACCTTCATTCTTCATGCTTGGACAGAAACCATTTCATCGTCACTGAGCCATCTCCCCAGCCCCTCTCTGATACATTTATTCTTGATTTTTCATGGGTCTAATATTGTTTTAGATTTAAGTTTATATTAATGGCTTTATCATTTTATCTTTTACTTCAAATTATGTTTTATGTCTCTTTTGTTTGACGTTGAGCTTTATTTAGAACGTTATTTTTTTAATTTTCTTACTTTATGTGCATTTCTTTTAGTTTGATCTTACTCTCATTTTTATTTAACCTAAATTTTAATCTTACTCTTGTTATCTGAACATATATTCACTCTCTCACCATTCTTTATTATACTATCCTTCGTTTTTCTTTATTTTCCTAGTATTTATCTAGTATGTGGCCAGAAAAGTACCAGAATACAGCACACTTTAACAGAAGTGTCTGACGGCCATCCCCAGCCTTCTTCACCCCTACCTGTGCCTGTGTGCACTCCATGACTTTGACAAATACCTGAACTAAGTGTCTCATAAAGAAGGAGGTGTTCACTTGGCCCAGGATCAGAGGTTTTGGTCCTTGGTCACTTTACTCTGTTGTTTTGGGCCTTTGGTGACACAGTATATCAAGGCAATGGTGTGTGATGGAAGGGGCTTTTCCAAAAAGAATGACCAAGAAGCAGATAGACTCAGTAAAGGTCCAGGGTCCCAGTATCTCCTTCAGATGCCTGTGTCCCATGACTTCTTTTCCTTCCAACTGGGCTCCAGGTATTAAAGTTTCTGCCTCTCCAGCCCCCACTGACCTTATAGTTAACACTAACCTACTCCAAACTACTCCTAAATACTTTCTCACCAACTCCACCAGCCTGCCCACCAGCATGTTGGATCTTTAAAAATCTCATCGTAGGAGTCCCCCCGAAACCCAGAATTGTCTTTACGCCCTCTTACCCTTAGGTTAAGAGGGGGTTGTGGTGTTTTTTTTTTTTTTTAACTATTCTATTTTGTTTCTTTTTCTGCTTGTATGTTTTTAACTGCAGTGGGTTTTTCAGTAGGTCCCTGAGTGATATTCGTGTTTCCCCCAACACACACACACACACACACACACACACACACACACACCACAAATGCACACATGCACATACATGCAGGCACACACACAAAGTCTTTATTTCTCACAGAGAGGAATGTAGGTGATGATTTTGATTTCCTGAGGGCACTGCTACCCCCTACCCAAGCCAGGGTTATTATAAGAACCTCAGGACTCTTGGCTGCTTGCTTGCTGTGCTCCCAACCCCAGGTTAATTTTTATTAAACACCTCAGGACCTTTGCCAGTCTTGTTGTGAAGAGCCCACAAGTAGAAGACTCACCTCTTACCGTCTTAAAACCTCAGTGGCTTACTTTCTTCATGCATTTCCTTGTGTCTGTCTCAGTGTGACAGTGTTCATTTTCTACATCTCTCCAAAAGCCTCAGTTCTCTGATGGAAAAAAAGTTCTAAATTTACAGTTTATCTGATTTGTTTGGGTTTGTATATGTGTGTGTGTTGTTGGGGGGGGGGCAGGGGAACATTTATTCCTGGCACTTTCTCATATTCTAAGGATACATTTAGGAAGTGCTCAGAATACACATTTTTGGCTATAAACATAAGTTTCTTGGAGCATCCTGGGAATAAAGGATGATAAAAACAAAATGGAAGTCCTCCACAGCAATACAGCAATTCTTACACACAGATGAATGTGTTGATACATTTTAGAAAGCTTCAGACAGACTTTGCTTTCTTTATGGACAATCTCTGCTTATCTCTCATTTCTACTTTAGTGAGAGATATATTTCCAAAGATGAATTTTAAATACTATATGAAGATCTGGATCTCAGAGCTAAAGGCTGATTAAGTCAACCAATATTATCCATTATGAACTGAAAAGTTTCCTTGAATTGTTCTTTCTAAAGAAGTGTATCTGAAAGTAATTCGATGGTTCATGAAATTACAGTTTCATGGGATTGGGAATGATTTGGACCTAATCTAAATAGATAAAAAGAAAACAATTATTTTTCCTTATGGATCTGAACCCAGATTTGCTTGACTTAAAAATTTGGCATGTGATGTCCTTAAGTGACCCTTTAAAAAATTCCTAATTGAATGTCTTTAAATACTATCATCCCAAACAACAAAAGAAAGTGTGTCACAGCACAGACTTGTTAGAAAGTGGTCTTTTCACTGGGTCCCATTTTTAAGCCCAGGATTTGGAGATGTTTTAAAATGCTGTTTAAAACTCTGTATTGGGCAGGAAAATTTATTTAGCAATAATTTGATCATTATTTTAGGTTTACATTGCTTTACATTTAGTTTACATAGAAAATGCTTTGCTTAAAACATTTTCAAACTTAAATAGTCTCATTTATACTGATTCACAGATTTCCAACCAGTGAACAGTCTATGTGCTAATAAATAATGTTGCACAGTTGTGAGCTACTTTTAAGTGTGCAGTCATAAGCACTTAGTTGGTATTTCCCTTTCTCTTGCTTGAGCCTTATTTAATTCTCTCAATAATGAAATTTGTTGTTTGTTTGGGTGGTTGCTTGGTTGAATGGATGGTTGGTTGGTTGGTTTGGTTTGATTTTTCTTGTTTTTATTGGTTTTGGTTGGTGGTTGTTTATGGTTATGATAAAAGAAAAGAGTGTTTTGGAAACTGTAAGAAACAACCTCTTACAGTTATCCAGATTACTACTAATGGATCAGACACATACACACAACATACATGCATACACACACACACACACACACACACACACACACACACACACACACACGGGAGGGGGTGGTGAGGGAGGACACCAAAGGGACTTACTCAACTTTTCTTGCATCAAGTTATGTCAAAAGAGATCCACAGTACCCTGGAAGGGCAGGCAGGGTACTGTGAAGACATAATGACCAATGGTGGAGAAGTTCAGGCCACCACACTTGTCCTTGTCCATGTAGAATCAAAACAAAGGGAATGGATGGGAAGAGAAGGTGAAGGTGCCAGGAGGGCACAAGTGCCAAAGACACAAATATGTCTTCATGTAACTTAGATGTATTATATAGTAGTTATATAGTACAACTACCACATACCAATTTTAAAACCTAAGTTCCCTGTAAGGAGCAAAACTATATTTTTAATCCATTTTTTATCTGAAGAGGATGAGGCTCAGTCTGGTCCCATTCTGTCTCTTTCACGTATTCATTAATTATGTTAATTTACAAGTAGCTACCATAATAGTTATTAAGATGCCCACTAGATCCATGTATTTATTACTAAATTCTATAATATGTTATCCATGGAATTACTGTGGTAAAGGCAATGGATGATTCTGATGCTGCTTGATGTTTGACCAGAGTATACAGGAATTATGACCCTGACCTACAGTTTACCCAAAAGAATTACTTACACAAGGAAGGAAAAATCAAATTATTACTTTCTTAATTAGTGCACCCATGCATTCAATCTCTTAGCTCTGATAAAAATTGGATTGGAAGCAGACAGATCATGAGTTCAAGGCCAACTTGGGCTACAAAGTGAGACCCTGTGTCAAGGAAGGAAAGAAAGAGAAAAAGGAAGAAAGAAGAAAAAGTTAAGATACTCAACTTAAACCTGAATGCTTTTTTTAAAAAAAAAAATGTCTTCTTTATGCCATATTCTTAGAACTTTCTGCTCAAACAAATAATATAAAATAAAAGCAGGTATCCATTATCTATAGAAAGGGAAAAAGACACACAGTCTCCATCAAGCAGAAATCTACTTATCATTCATTCACAAAAAGAAAAAAACATTTTAAAAAGTTGAGATATGCAGTAGAATCTAACTATCTACACAAGAACTCCATCCTTAGCGACCATGGTAGAACATTTTTCTTCTTTCCAGTAACTGGGCTCATTCCTTCTTAGATAGAGAAATGGAGAAGAAAGAGAGTATCTTCCCTTATTATAAGGACAATACTGGAAGCTCTCCTCTCCCTAAAATAACTGTGAGCAAAATTGTCAAAACTGAAAACTTCACAGTCATCACTAATATGAAACTAGAATAACAAGAGTTTTGCAAACAGCAGCATGATGAATCAAAACCAAGAGCACATATTTAGTTTTTTTGTACTTCCTCCTCCCCAACACACACTTTGGGACAAATTAATATAGCCTAAAGAGGTTATGTAAGTTGGGACTTCACAGTCTACATTTTAACCAGAAACACACACACACACACACACACACACACACACACACACACAAGTCATTTTCTAAAATTTATGAATTTTGTTAAAATTGTGTAAATGCTCCAATTTTCCAAATATGACTGAAATAGTATATTGAAAATCTATGAAATAAAGATCCTGAAATAATAAATTCAAGTCCAGCACTTCTTTTAAAAAAGTTGGTATTGGCTTCACACTAGAAAGAAACGGAGACATCGTCGAAAAAAATCTTTACTAACTGACAAAGAGACGATGTAACTAGATATAAGTAGACAAGTCTCAGAGACATCACCATTTCCTGTGTTAAAAACTAACCTGACATTCTAGAGACCGATGCAGGAGGATTGCTCAGTTTGAAGTCAGTTTGTCCTCTATACAGAGAGTTGTGGCTAGCCTAGTCTATATAGCAAGCTCTTGTCTCAGAAAAACTAGGAAAAACAAACAATCAAACTAATGACAACTACCAAAGTAGTTGGTAGACTCTGTTTCCAGAGATCCTTTGAGTCTATCTGCAGAACACACTCTTATTCCTGGGTGTAGTGCCGGAGCTGTTAATGCTTACACAAGCCACTCTACTTGCTCCTCTAAGCACTGGCTGAAACTACACAAGTATCTCTTCTCTAGAGAACATCCTTTGGATGTCTTGTAGTGAAAGAGTATCTCTCCTCTTGAGACCAATGACAGCTGAAAATATAAGAGACCAGACCAACCCTCTGCCTCAGATTGAGGACATCTCTGTGGCACATTTTGCATCCTGTGGCTTTCCCCTGGGACCATGTGGAAGCTATTTCAGATCAAAAATGTCTGCCGGGCAGTGGTGGTGCACACCTTTAATCTCAGCACTTGGGAGGCAGAGGCAGGTGGATTTCTGAGTTCGAGGCCAGCCTGGTCTACAGAGTGAATTCCAGGACAACCAGCACTACACAGAGAAACCCTGTCTCAAAAACAACAATAAAAATGTTCTTGGTCCACTTTCTTCTCTCACTGCTCCTCTTCTTTTGAACATTCCCCATTAATGAAACACTTGATAGAAACTTCCATCTTGTGTTTGGGAACAGAAATCCAACCTAACTTCAAAACTACAAGGCTGGTGGTCGATCATAAGCTTGGGTTCAGCTACTTTGTGAAAGGAGAAATGTCTCCTTTTCAGAGGAAGAGCTAAACCAGTGACATCATAGGAAAGGATGCCCTAGGACACCTCCATGGAAGATGTTCTGTTCTCTTCTTATAATTAGAATAAGAAGACACATAATGTCAGGTTCAGAATAAGGGCTCAAATAAAAAAGCCCAAAAAATTTCACTTGCTGTGTCCTTAGGTCTTACACACACACACACACACACACACACACACACACACACACCAGAGAACACTTCTATAGGCCACTTTAGTTCATCCTAAAAGGAGACCACATGGAAATGTGGAATTCAAACTAGAATTTGGAGGTAGTATAAATTTGCCTAGCCCTAGAGAATCTTTGGGTACCAGCTTTCCCTGTAATTACTGAATAGTTGGGCAGCTGGTCAGAGTCTGTTGTTTGGATTCCTGGGGAAATATCCCTATATCATTTACATATGAGCTAATAACAACTAGTGCCCCAAATCAGACAGACACAGAATAATACGACTTTCTAAGCTGATTGGACCAAACCAGTGGTTTCATCTGATTGATTGCCCAACTTATGACTGGCCTAGAGATATAAAACTGAGAGAGAAGAACTTCATGACTAAGAGCCATAGAGAAACCTGGACTGGGAAGAGAGAGTTAATCTGTATCCATCTGGTTTTTATTTTTCTCTGCACACTCCATCAGCCACTACAAAATATCCCCATGTGTTCCTGGGTACTGCTGAGCCAGACATCTGGAAACAAGCACCCTTGTTTTTAAACCGTGATAACAATGGAAGAATTAGAGAAATTACGTTAAATGCTTCATTATTCTAATGGGGAAAAAAACTCTAGCCATGAGAACTATACTCAGGTCACCACTAGAAAGCGTGATTGCCATACTCTCTTGTCCCAGTTCAGAAATCTAACTCTGGCATTTTGAATGTGGAGGCACGATTTGTTAGGTGATTTAAAAAAAAAAAAAAAAAAGGACAAAAACCAAGCAGAGTTCTTATTGAGAAATGGAAAGCCAAGTCAGGAGTTAAGAACCTTCAGGCTAACTCCAATAAATAGAAAACACCAATGGAATTTTTTTTAATACCAAAAAGAAAACATTTAAATAAATAGGACTCTATCAAACACATGTGCATGCTCTTAATTGTGTTGCCTCTGAGCTAAAACCATTCCCCAGTCTCAGCTTAATCACATTCATAAAGTCACCAGATTTAAGCCTGGGCAGGGATTTTGAGCTTATCATGGATAACTCATTGATTTTGTTCTGAGTCTCAATGGCTCAGAGGTCTCTGCTCTGATGAGAACCTAGGGCATGAGCGAGGGTATCCTCAACATGATATGGCAGTGCCCCAGAGCTCACAGTCATTGACAATGCTAGCTCCCTCAAAATACTAAAAATATCTTAACGTAAAGGTGCCAATGGCGTCTGTTCTCAAGTAGCATATTCAGCACAGGGGCAACTGCATTGCCTGTAATTTCTGCCTCTGTTTTAGAGCACAAGCAGAACTATTGATTTTCTCCCTTGTAACAAAATTGTGTTGTAACAAAATAGCACAATTGAAATTTTAAATAATTTCTACTGAATTAAAGCACAATAATTTTAACTTCTTGGTAAAAGTTATCTTCAGATCAAAATCAGGCTGCTCGCCTACCACAGCCTGTGTGACAGGTACAATTGAAGGAGTCACAAAGGCACCAGCCTCAAGTCTAGCCTTTATTCTACCTATTGCCAGAAAGTAACTTAACTTTGAACTCAGTCTTCACATGTCTTCTCCAGCTTGGAGACCAGACTCTACTGGGCTGCCTCACCAACACCAACGATGTAGGAATTCATGAGCTATATCTCCTCCAAATGCAGGACTGCAGCAGAGTCACTTCATTATAATTCTGATCCAGGAAGACAGTTGACAAACAGGTAAAAATAAAATTAAACAAAATCACTAGACTCCACTAGGGTGCCATCCACTTTCATGCTATCCCAGTAGGTGAAGACTTGGCCCACCCTCCTGACACCAAATAAAAATGGATTTCCTTATACTTGCCCGAGGTTGCCAGGTGACTGTCTCCTTTGCTCCATTCAGTAGATGCCATCCAGAGGTGTAAACTCACCTTACATCTATATTCGTTCCACTCTATGAGTCCCCTTTGTGGATTTTAATAGGGATGAAAATAAAACAAGCCTGCACCTGGGCAGAGCTAATGCTCAAAGTCAATTCTTTAGGGTTTTCTAGACATTCAAAAGAAGCAAAACATGGATTCCAATTCCTTTGCTTTGGAGTCTTGTTTTGGAAAATTCCCACAGAAGCACTGTGATTCCCTCAGTCAGCACTGCATCACAAGTATTCCTTGGAGCAGGTAAAGGCCAGGCATAGACTTTGGGAAACTGATACGGGTCCTCACACTCCATGCCCACTCACTAGCAGACATGCTCTCATGGGCTTTCCTTCACCTTCTCTTGCCTCGTCCAGTCTTCTCTCTTGGCAAAAGTCATGGATCTTTTAAAACTTCCAACTCTGCCCCCAAGTTCTGCTTTAGTTCAGCCTCAAGGATCCCTGTTGCTTTCAAAGATAATGTTCACAGGCTGGAGACTTGACCCAGAGGTATGAGCGCTTGCTGCTCTTGCAAAGGACTGGAGTTTGGTCCCCAGCACCAACGATAGACTATTTTATAACAGCCTTTAACTTCAGCTTCAGGAATCCAACACCCTCTTCTGACCTCTGCAAGCACGCCTACACACACACACACACACACACACACACACACACACACACACATACACACACACACACACAGTTAAAATGTTTAGATATAATGTTCATCAATATATTACAGACCATACATGACAATCCCACATTTGTCATCCTTGTATATCAGGAGCAAAGCAAGGGTTTCTACTATCCAATAGAATACTGAGACTCTAAGTCAGAGTAATTAGGGAAGAAAACCAAGTAAAGTTTTCCAAATTAGAAGAGATGATGCAAAATTGTCTTGTTTGCAGATGTCATGAACTTATATACAGAAAACCTTAATGGCTCCATCCAAAAGCTATTAAACTAGAAAGCCAACTCAATAAAATTGTAAAACACAAAACTGACATCTATTAGTTGCCTTTCTATAGACTGTAACAAACTACCCAAAAATGAGGATTGATCCTACTAATATTAGTACCAAGACAATAAAAATACTCAGAAATTAATTTAGCCAAGGAGATAAAATATCTAAATACCAACACATGCAATTTTATGCAAGAAACTGACAATAAAGATAAATGAAATAATGTCTCATGCTATCCTGAGTCCATGGATTACAGTAATTAATATTTTTAAAATGTCCACATTACCCAAAATAATCTGTAGATTCATTTTAATTCCTAACAAAATTTCAATACAGTTTTCACAAAAGTAGCAGCAAAACAGTTCTAAAATTCTCATGGAACCCCATAGAGCCCTAAGTAGCTAAAGCCATCCACAAAGAGAAAGCAGAATGTTTCACTTACTTGATTTTAAAGTATATTATAATTCATGGCAACC
Organism: Rhabdomys pumilio; assembly: GCA_030674055.1. Taxonomy (NCBI): domain Eukaryota; kingdom Metazoa; phylum Chordata; class Mammalia; order Rodentia; family Muridae; genus Rhabdomys; species Rhabdomys pumilio. The sequence goes on from JANHMN010000020.1 coordinate 20,845,853, forward strand.
CAAACAAAATGGTCCTGACCTGGAAATAGACACATTAGAACCATGGAACAGAATAAAGTGCCCAGAAACAAACCCTTACATAGTTCAGCTAAATGATATTTGACAAGGTCATGAAAAAAACTCAGTGGAGAAAGGACAATGTATTTAATAAATGGTAGTCTTAAAGACCTGATATCTTCCTGAAAGAAAGAGAAATTAACCACAAATGTACTGAAGTGCTGGTTGCAGCTATAAGAAAACATGGCAGAAAATCTCTTTGAGTTTAGCCTTGCATCTTGACAATGAGTTTATAACCAAACCCAAAAGCACAGAGACAAGAGCAAAGGTGACGAGTAGGAGCGTGTCCAACTAGAATACTCTCTGTGTTAAAGAAACTCAGCAAAATAAAAGGGGTGTAAAATGAAAATGGAATAATATTTGCTAGCATATATCTGATCAGAATATCAAGTGTTAGGAATTTAGAATAGCTCAACAAGAAAGGAATCAACAGGCAGAAGAAAGTCCGGTACAAAAAAAAAAAAAAAAGTAAATACATATTCTAAAGACAAACATAACACAGTTCTGTGAAGATGCAAATTGAAACTACAGATTTTATTGGGGTTACTAACAGGAAGTGAGGGGTTACTTATGGAAACAGGGATGGCTCCAAAGCAGCCAGATTACTTAAAATGGCATCCCAGCTCTCAAAAATAGCAACCCTGAGCTGGGCGCTGGTGGTGCAAGCCTTAATCCCAGCACTGGGGAGACAGAGGCAGGGGAGTTTTTGTGAGGTCAAAGGGAACACGCTCTGGTCTACAGAGCAGGTTCTAGGGCAGCTAGGGATACACAGAGAAACCCTGTCTTGAGGTGGGGGCGGGGGAGGGGAAGCTGCAACTCTAGAGCTCTCTATACAGCTTTCAGTCAGCTCCACAGGCAGAAAGTCTCCCTTCTACAGTTCAGGCTGGTCAGAGTCTACTCCCTAAGCAGTTTTTCCCAGACAAATAACAGTCATTTACTTCCTGAATTCTATGAGTTTCCTTCCCTCCCCAACCCCCGGCCCCAAAAACGATAGTTTCAATTTAGAGGAAATTTCTATGTAATTATCTTCACTTAGATTTTTATGCTTTTACTGTACTGTATGTACATATTTATGACACAGATAAAGCAGTATCTGTTTAATAACAATTCTCTCCCGTTTTAGCAAGTGTATTTACGCTCAGTATTACTGGGGGTACTGCATCCTCTTCTTAGTTTAAGACCCACAATAGAGTCTTCTGTAGAGCTCATGCCATGAGCATCGGGTCTCTGAGGAGCCTTAGCCCTTCCTTCCCATCTCTTCACTCACAGCTGTGCACTGAAGCTCAGCATCAAGCTAGTCCCTATAGCTCGATGGCTGTGCTACTTACAGACACAAAGTTGCACCTGTATATAAGCTAAGTGAGACAACAGCAAGCAATACATGTCTCTAAATCGTTATCTTCATCCCCAGTGTATCAGAGACTTTTAGTTCCCTGTGATCTTACATAAATTCGTTTGAACAATGCAGTTTTGAAATGTTTTCTTACCCAGAAGATTTTCTCCAACTCGAAACACAAAGATGAGAAAACAGAAGTGTAAAACTGCAATAAAGCATTGAATCAAAATGTATTTGTTCTGTTTCTGGACCTTAAGGATTGCTTAGGGAGACCATAGCAACCTTCAGAGAAAAAGAGCATTTTTTGGTGTACTTCTGGTATTCTCCCCCTGTCCTGAGCCCAGGTCAGTCACAGGGAGTCCTAGCTGGCACTTTCCCCTTGAGATATGCTGTGGGGGAAAGGCAGTGCTCAAACTGTCCCCACCTTGCAGATTGCATCTCCAGCAACTGGCACATGAATCGCCTTCTACTCAGGCAATCGAAAGAGAAAGTTGAAAACGAAACTCAGAGATTAAGTTTCCATGTGTGTCTCCATTCACAACAGATGGCCTCCACACCAACAAGCTTTTACATTTGGTGATCTCCAGATGGGCAAATAAAATGCCATTTTGATCTGATTGTAACTTTGGGAGTAGGGTGTTACAAGGTTTCAATCAAACAAAAGGAAAATGAATTTTCTCTAGCACAGTCTATACTGAAAGAATAAACACTAAGGCTTCACAGGAGTTCTAGGTGGAAATGTAATAGTCTCCACTGTGGCGTAAGGTTTATCTGTTATAAGCCTTGGGGGAAGAAATCTATAAATAACTTTGAAACAGCTTTGATAGGTTTTGTATGAGAGGATAGGCTATGGTATATAGTCAAAGAGAAACTACTTGGCAAATCTTATAAAAGTCTATCAGGTGGACTGAGAAAATGGCCCTATTTTCATAGTCTCCTTAAAACATTAATGTTCATTATTATCTATGTAAACTTATCTTTTTCTTCTCTCTTCAAGCAATCAGTTTTCCTTATTAGTCTTTAAGTGGTTGCTTTCCTTTTTGTTTTTACAGTTAAAGCCGAGCCATATTATCTGGTGCCTCTTTGATTTACATGGCACAGTGAACAATTGATGTCTTGCCTTTGATTTGGTGTTTCATTCTGCTTCCCACCTGGGTCAGCCTCCCAGTGTTCATTTCAGTTATGTGACACCCCGATCATCACCACACACGTGCACTCACAGAAACACATGAGTGCAAGACCCCTCCCATGCTCGAGCACACACATACTTTTTTTTTTCCTTAAATTTCAGTGAGTGTTCCAGGACTAAAGCCCAGGACTCTGACTACAGATTTAGATCTTCATCTGGAAAACTAATGTTCTGGTTAAATTCTAAACAGTAACTGTTCTGCCTCGGAGTGAGAACAAAAATAATGTATGCTTTTGATTGCATGCTTATGTTTAAGTATCCTTGGCTTTGCATTCAAACATCTAATTGATGTCTATATCTTTAGATGAAGCAACCTGGCCCAGTGCAAAACATTTAGTAAATTGTTAATTCATAATTATTTAAAGATTCTTTGTTTGTTATATGAGAAACTCTAAATGTTTAGAATACGGGAGTGTCTGCCGGCAACAGTAGAGTCCAGAAAGGTAGATAAAGAGCTCTGCCTGTGTAACAGCGTAATGAAAAGCAGTGTCATTTACAGACATCCATCAGCTCTAGAGACTAATAGATTGTATTCTAATTCCAGGATCTAAGCACCTGAACAGTGGCCTCTGGGAAGTTATGGCTTCTTGCAGCCCAAATATCCATATGAACCCAAAAGAAAAAAATAATGGTATACACAATGTATCACGTTGCATAAGAGTTAAATGGGACACTCGTGTGAAGCTTTTTACAAGTTCAACATGTGCTTCCACAACACGGTTATGAGCCTCTTTCTTGCCAGTTCATCTGTCTTTTAGACACCCAGAAGATTGGGGCTCTGGCTCCGAAACAACAGAAGAGGTCGAAAGAAACAAATGGAGGGTACTTCATCATACCTTTGGTTTCCTGTGATGACAAAGGCCCTCTTGCCACGATCTCCCATTAATCCCATATTTCAGCTGCATCAAAAATTGTATTCTTCCAGTACATCATCTGTTATTTATACCGTCTGAGTCCATTCCACTCTCTCACCTACAGCCCTGTCCCCCTTTCCACAGCTCAAGAACTTACAAAACACCTGGTGACGGTCCAGCAAAGGTCACCTGGTTCTGACACACATCACCAGGATTGACACGGCTGCTTTTGGTTGTCTGCACCTGTGTCTCCTTGCTAATTTGTCACCTACTAGTGTTCCTTTCTAAAAACCACCCTTCAGCCAAAGTAGAGGGCACACTAAGCAGTGTGCCTAACTGACCCTTGACCATAGAGATTTAAGATAAGAAGCTGACTGCCTCACTATAGCACACCCTGTGTCCTTGACAGACAGTTGGATCTGCAAAGGCTGTCAAGATGTCCCAGCTCACTGATAACCAAGCATACCAACTGCACTTTGGGTCTCTATTGTTGCCTGCCTCATTCCCACTCTACATAATTTTTACTCAGTTGACACTTTTCCATTTTATACAGGCTCTTACTATAGGTAGCCCTGGCTTGACTGGGACTTACTAGGTAGAGCAGACTAGGATTGATCTCACTTAGATCCATCTTCCTCCATCTCCTGTGTGCCACCAGACCCAGAATCTTTTCATCTGATCTAACATCATGATGTGTGGAGTATTGTTTCCAAGAGAAGGGACCACTTGGTTACCTGTTAAGAAGTGAGTTCTTTCAGCCTTTAAACTATCTCTATCAGGGATAGACCATTCAGCAATTCAGGGAGTCTTTGGAACATTTGAAAAAATTCACCAGGAGTCCAGGGTAATGACAGATGGAGCACCAGGAGTAAGTTCGAGCTCTTAGAATGTATGCACTGTTTCCATTGTTTCCTTGCCTGCTGTGGAAGATGAGCACATTTAAGGTAGAATTGTGGTGTGTGTAAGGTGAGTATGCAGTGTAAGGCATGACACATTATGAAAGACGGGCTCATTTTCGACACCCGTCTCCTGGCCTGATCGTTTTTTTCTCTCAAGTCTACAGCAAGTGAGGGAGCAGTTATGAATGCCCAGCATCTCCCCCCAATACGCATTTTTGTCCCAGAGAGCAAGTTTACTTACAGTATGCAGGAAGAGGAGGCTGTCAGAACTCTGAGTAAAGATAACAGAGGATTTAATCTCCTGAGAGAAAATTCCAGTGAGGCTGAAACAACATGCCATGAGTGTCCTGTGGAAAAAGGGGCTTTTCTCTGCAGACGGATGAGCAAAACCTCAGTAATCATTTAGAAAAGAGTTTTCAAAAGAACTTATGAAAAATCGGGAAGAGTTTCATGCAAAACACTTGAGGAACCGGATGATATGTTTCCTGTCAGAGTGGCACCTGGGCTTCTCCTGGAAGAGGATGGGCACCTTCCACTTTAGTTCTGTTCCTTCTGTCATCGCTCTACTTCTTAGACGTATAGGGTGGGTTTGGAATCCAGTTACATTGCATAAGCTTGTCTTTTACATTGTGTGTGTCTGTGTGTACACGTGCACCCCTGTGTGTACACACAAGCAGACACTTCACCCATCACTGAAAAATGGCTTTTTTTTTATTATCCTGATTTTTTTCATGCTTTCCAAATTTGCTTCTTTTTGTAATTAGTAAATATCTCACTCTGAGTCTGTAAACGCTGGGTCTTACCAGAGTTCAAGCAACTTTGAACTCTGCACACAGTTTGTCTTAATAGTCAGAGATGGTTTATTAATGGCAAAGAGGCTTTTGGCATACAAGTTTACAGTGAATCTTACAAGGCTATGTAAGCTTCTTCCTGTCATAGGCACCCACACTGATGGTGGGCCTGCAAATTCCAACACTGCGAAAGGCTTGCTGCTCATTCTGTAGAAGTCTCAGATGGACCAGCAGTCAGATTGCCATATCTGAACACTTCATACTTTCCTAGCATTTTGTGATTTTTAGAATATTTATATAGAGATTCTGTATAAAAGATGGTTCTATTAAAAAATTAGGATAGGCCTGAGTGAGGTAACTCAGACTCAAAAGGACATGCATAGTATGTACTCACTAGTAAGAGGATATTAGCCTAGAAAGTACAGAATACCCAGGACACAGAACTCAAGGTTAACAAGTAGAAGGGACCAAGTAAGGATGCCTCAACCCCACTTGGAGGGAGAAGAAAGTAATCATGGGAGGAGGGGGGCAGAGTTAGAGAGGGACATGGATGACAGAGAGGGGAAAAGGGGAACATGATCAGGTATTGGGGGGGGTAAACAGGAGTGATGCCCTGAGGGCCAGCAGAAATAATGGAAACAGGCAACTTTGGGAAGTTGGAGGTAGGAGGACCCTCTAGAATGTACCAGAGACCTGAGAGATGAGAGACTCTTGGGACTCAGTGGGACCTTCGATGAAATGCCCAACAGTAGGGAGAGGGGGTTCACCAGAAGAAAGAAAGAAAGAAAGAAAGAAAGAAAGAAAGAAAGAAAGAAAGAAAGA
>JANHMN010000020.1:20851810-20869734 GCA_030674055.1 Rhabdomys pumilio
AGAAAGAAAGAAAGAAAGAAAGAAAGAAAGAAAGAAAGAAAGAAAGAGGGAGAGAAAGAGAGAAAGAAAGAGAGAAAGAAAGAGAGAAAGAAAGAGAGAAAGAGATGAAGAAAAGAGAAGGAAGGAGGAAAGGAGGGAGGGAGGGAGGGAGGGAGGGAGGGAGGGAGGGAGGGAGGGAGGGAAGGAGGGAAGGAGGGAAGGAGGGAAGGAGGGAAGGAGGCAGGGAAGGGACAGAGGGAAAAAAGAAATTTAAAGCCCAGAATATTGTTCTCTAAGTTTATTCTCACAACTTCCTCAAATTTATAGCTACAGCTATATCAAGTCTCCCCATAAGTGAAATTTATTAAGTTTAATATTCTGATCTGTAGTTCAGACACGCAGGTTTTGGAAGAGAACAATTGTCCTCTGACAATTGTTTCTTCCTACAAAAATGACTGTTAAAACATCCCTGAGCTCCCTGATCTTGCGGACACACAAATGCAGAGTTTATTATTTCACAGAAATATTATAGAACCACCTAGTTCTCCATGAATGCTCCATGGATTAAAATGGAAAACTGTTGATTGATTTTTATGATTAAGAAAAAAAAATACGTTTTAATAATCTTAAACAGCATAGCCCAGGCTGGTGCAATTACAGCGGGAGTCCCCTGTAGAAATCATTAAGGACGTTTAAGGAGTGAGCTCTCCTCAGACGTGATCAAGCGTGGCCTTACTATATGGCATCAGTGAGTTGAATGAGGAAATGACCAGAGACCCAACATGTAGGTTTCCAGTTTCAGAGGAGGGTTTTGCTTGCTCATGTCAGGAAATGAATGCGACTTCTATAATTGTTCTTCTGCAGGAGGAGGACATCAGCAATTTCATTTAGTCCCAGGGGATTACGTTTCTTTAACACTTTGCCACATTAGAATATGTTTCCCATCTGAATCTAATGATGCAATATTGGAAGAGAGAAAGGGCCAAGTGACATTCCATAACAAACCATAAAAGTTTATGGTGCACGTAGTGGGATAATTGGTACAATAGGAATTGAATCCTTCCTTATGGATAATAACAGATAAGATAGAGCTCAAGGAAAATCCTGGCATTTCCATCAGTTAGTGGTGGCTACTTTAGAAAGCATTTATTTTATTGTTTTCATAGTGTGTTTTATAATGCCAGAACTGATTCTACTATATTGAGAAGATGATAAAAAAACCATATTCCTTTTTCTCTACAGCCATTTTCCACTGTAATCTTTTATTCTTTCCTCCTCTACTGGCCCTTTTCACCACAAGCTATTGACAAATGATTTGTTGAAACCCAAAGCTGGTAGAAAGAAATGTATTCTTTTTCTACCTAAGTCAGCATTCTCTTGGATAAAGTCCTTTAACAATATTAATTAAATCATTCATAGACAGTATTCTTTCTCCCAGTTTCCAGATTTTTCTAAACCTCACACCTGTTTTTCTTCAGGTCCTGTGCCCTATCAGCTTATAAATCTTGCTGTATTTCCCAGTATAGCTTCTTATGAAATAACACTTTTTTTTCCCTCCCACAAAACTTTCACCCAACTGTTTTCAATAGTGGCAGTCAGGCCTGAAGTTGTCAATCAAAGAACAGCTTATCAGTCTGAGCTTTTTCTTTTTAAGGCTTGACTCAGTGACTTTTGAAACCTGTCAACACCCAGTTGATTTTAGCCCCGACAATAAAGTCACACTCTATCTCCCATATAGAAGCCTTAAGATTACATTCTGATGTCTTATACGTCATATTTACATAGTTAAAACTCATAACAAGCAACCCACAGGCAATAGGATGTAATAACCATGCAACAGAGCCATTTCCTGTGCCCCCTTTCTCTCTCACACTCTGTTTTGTGCAGTTTATTGGATGTGAATGCTATGGAAATGAAAATAGTCTGGGAGAAAGCTGCTGGCCGGGTCTGAGGTTTAGAAGGTTCAGCTGGAGGAGTATATGAGATTGTGCGTGCTTAGTCTACTCTTGGGGAACACTGTGAATGTCCCCTATTTCCAGGATGGGAGAAAATACACTGGCACAGATGTGTGCATTCAACTCTCTTTTAACATTCTCGACTCTTCTACTACTAAAAGAAAGTAACCTCATATAATAATAACAATAAGCAAAACTTGGGATACCAAGAGTTTTACAGTTGTTGTTTTTAAACACAAAACAACACCTTCAGATGTGTACATGGTAAACATTAATGGTAGGTAAACCCTGAGTGTCAGAGTGAGCAGCGTACTTCCACAGCCAATGGAGGGAAGCCCTTTCTTGGCAATCACCTTAAACCTAGACACTCAGGCATCGTGTTAACTAATAATGTGAAAACCACAGTCTGTGATTGAGTTTGAAGTCTCTGTTCATATCCAAAAATTGGACTCTGGGTAAAAATATTGACAAGAAAATAAAGCTTTAGTGGGAAGACATTAGCTATACGGTGATAGGGGCACATTTTTACAGTTTCTCTTCTTAAAGAGGAGCAGAATGAAATCCTTCTTTCAGTAGTAGGACTTTGTTGGGGGTGGGGGAAATAAAAAACCAGCACAAATAAAACATCATTTTGGAAGGAACACATATCCCTTTGGGGCCAGTCTCTGTTGCTAAAAGATACCCACTTAACCACTGATTTTTCTGCCCTTAGAAGACGCTTGTGTTGCCTTTCTAAACTATCTGCCAGGTTGTGTCACAGTCACCTTGTCTCAATCCTCATGTAAAATGAAGAGTCTACAAAATCAGCCTTCTTCTATGGTCTTAAGTCTGTCTGCAAACAAAATAGAGCATATGGGAAATAAAGAACACTAGCTTCCTTCATGGAATCGTAAAATCCATAGATTCCCAGCAAAAGTAAGGCCATGACAGTAATTCGGAGGTCAGGAAAGGGTGTTGAATCCCCGGAACTGGAGTTACTAGCAGTAATAAACCTTCAAATATGGGTGCTGAGAACCAAACCTGGGTGATCTTAACTGCTGAGCCATCTCATCAGCTTCCAGTTCTGCTGGACTAGATGTCCCAGGCTGGGGTGGTACCCAAGGAGGACTTCCCCTCCTTTCTTCCTCAAAGAGAAAGGGGAGCGCCAATGAAGAGAGGGACTTGTAAGTGTGGGACTGAGAGAGAAGAAGGGAGGGGCTGTGACTGGGATGCAGAGTGACGAAAAATAAGTAAACTATGGGAAAAGAGAGAGTAAATTTTTACTTGCTGGAGATTTTTGTTTGTTTTGTTTTCTAGCAACTAAACTAGCTTTCCTAAGAACACACAACCTTTCTTAAAGCCCCATCCCTGGAAGGGCTTGTCTCACCAAAGGAAACATTTGCACACAGCCCTTTGCTCCCAACCTTCCCACTCCCACGTCATTGCATGCAGGCCAACACATCACATATGCAAGGGGACTCCTCCATCCAGACCTCTCTGACTTCTTTTCGTTGCTCCATCTCCTGGTCTGAGGATTTGCTAGCAATATTTGTTCTCCTTGGTTGGGCATTTTGTTTTTAATTGTTCTAAGTTGACAAGAACATATTTACGTGATACTTCATTAATGACTCCATCGTTACCCTGAAGAGTTCGCCCTCTTGACTAGGGTCAGTGATTAACAGTACACTGAAAATAGCTTAAATTTAAAAAGTGCGTGAATGGGGGTGTTGTAGATAGCTTTCTGTTCTTAGCAAAGTAGGAATGCCAGGATGACTGGGTCTCCTTAGTAAGAAACAAAGCAGGAGGATCTTGTCAAAGCCAAGGAGGGAAATGAAGGTTAAAGTAAAAGCAGCAGAGAAGGAGGCAGTGGGAGATGAAGACAGGAGATGTGAGAAATCAGAGTATCAAAGGCGCGTTTCTTCCTTCCTGGTTTTGATAACGTAACTGAGGAGCCAACACATAGCAACACTCTGTTGTATCACTGTTTCTCCAGTTTTTATTCAACAGAGGAGAGAGAGAGCTTCACAGAGTATGCAAAGTGGTCATGCCAGAGAATAATGTAACATTTCAAGCCAACCATTGATCATTGTCATTTTTTATTGCATAGGATTGCAAACTTGGGCATGAGATTTAAGGAAATATTACTTGGTACTATTAATACAATTGCAATCCAGGAAGTGTGGTGAGATCTGAAATCCCAATTCTCAGGAAGCTGAAGCAAGAGGATTTTGGGGAGTTTCAGCCCTTCCTGGCCTACACAGTGATGATCAGGCCAGCCAAGAATACATACTTAGCCCCTGTCTCAAACAAACAGAAAACCAAACCAAACAAACAAAAACCCCAATGTCATTCATTCAACTACTATGAAAACAACGCTTACCTCTAACCTGATAAACCATCACCATTTTTGCTGCCTGACTTTTTTATTTGTGCAGTCAACTAAAGGAAGTATGGAGAAATTTGAAGCCAGTTCCTTAGAACTGGAAATCCTGTTGAGTATAAGCTACCAAGAGAAGAGTTATTGTCAAAGATCATCTGTTCCTTCAACTGGTATCAAATGGAAGGACTAGGCTTGGTTCTTAGAATTCTGCAGACAATTACTGGCAGAGTGAATGCCACATTGGATCTCCTGCTTGATTCTGGAGCAGCATGTGGTATCTTGAAAGGCCCTCAATACATTTGCGGGATCACATAGAATTATCTCAGGAGATAAATCAAAGCCAGTAGTCCTTACAGGTCATGGAGGTAAACTAACAGACTTGCCTTTTAGGATTCAGCATTGTGTAGCTCATGCATACAAATAAGTGTTACTCCCTTAAAGTCAGTCACACCACATTGAAGACACACTCATTCAGTCATGTGTCAGAAACCTTATACGGTCTTTGCTGACGAAGTACAAACATTAGTTCTTTAGATTATCTTTGAAATTTGTAAAGGAATAGTTATGCCATTTTGTGTAGTCTGAGTAACTGAACTCAGTTTTAAAAGTAGGGGCAGAATTTACTATGATCATAAATAAAAGAACCCATACTAATAAATTTTGTGTTATGATACATAATAATGACCATTCCTTGAATTCTTACTAAGTGGTGCACTGCTAAGCATTTGGCACCCAGGTTTTAACAACATGCCCATACCCAATATCACAATGCCGCTTACATCATTTCATTAATGTTTAAGAAACTGGGACATGGGGAGGCAAATATACTTCAGTATCACACAGCTAATGGAGGCATAATTTAAGAATTTCATCCTAGCCAAGCAATGGTGGCACACGCCTTTAATCCCAGCACTTGGGAGGCAGACGCAGGCGGATTTCTGAGTTCGAGGCCAGCCTGGTCTACAGGGTGAGTTCCAGGACAGCCAGGGCTACACAGAGAAACCCTGTCTCAAACTGAGAAGCAGGCCCCATGATCCTTACTGTTAACCTTCATGCTCTGCTGCAGGTTGGTTCTACAGAAGTGCTAGGCGAGTTCTGACCCAGGGAAACAGGATGTTGCAGTTAACATTTAGTCATTCTCAAGGTGCGGCATCCATAATGGAAACATTTATGCTAGTTTAAGACTTGAGCCTTTATCTTTTGGTTTAATTAAGGAACCCAACATATAACCAATGCCTGAGTCTACTGACCCAACCAGTGTCAGTATAGCTTCACAAGAGTAGCTGAGGAAAGTTTGCCCAGCTCTGTTTGAGGGGCCACAGCTTCCGTCGTGAATATTTTTTGAACTGTTTGTTTGACTTTATGTATATGTGTTTTTGCCTGTGTGGGTTTATATGAAGCATATACATGTAGGAGCCCATACAAGTCAGGAAAGGGACATTGGGTCCTCTAGAATTGGAGTTAATGGACATGTCATGAGACAACAGGTGGGTGCTGGAAATCAAACCCTGGTCTTCTGGAAGAGCTGTAACTCCTGAGCCCTCATAAATCATGACAGAATTTATTTTGGATATCGTCATTTGTAAATACTCTAAAGACAGGAGGTTCACGGTATGTGTGAACATTCTGGGTATGCCCCGTAGGTCTTGTGTCAAGTAAAAGAGTAGACCAGCTTCTGTGGAAGAGCACAGACTTGAAACTTGTCTGACCTAGTTATGATTTACTCTACTGACTGTATGTGTGATTTAAAACAACTTCTCTGACCCTTTGTGTCTTCACCTGTGATGTGGCCTTCAATGTCCACAGGGTATTTTGGATTGAGTTAAGTACATGTAATCTAATTTTACATGGTCCAGGCTATAGCAGTAAGCCTTCCATAAATGAGCCCCCATCCGTTTTCAGCAATATCCTCTGAATGCCCCCCAGATGAAAAGAAATTTCTCTCCAAATCATAGGCTCAGCTTCTCAGAGCATTTCAAAGCACAGTTGTGGCATTCTACATACAGGCCCAAAAGAAGGTTATTTTTACTGCTCTTGTTCGTGATCCACCCCTGCTATTTTATTTGCCTAGAGTTTAGTGGCTGCAGCAGGCATCAATTGGGCTCCAACTGATAAAGAGTGCATGTGGGGGTCCCACAAAGGGCTTGCAGCTGTTGAGAGAGCAATTGGATTAGTCAGCCAAGACCAGAAGCATCTGGTAAAACCGACATTCCTTTTTCACGAAATTGGCGTTTCTGTCAGAAATAATAATTCCCAGTTTTATTTTAACTTTTTTCTTTTTTTTAAGGAAACACTTTTTCTCAGTAAAGAAATGAGAATATTGGGGTAGTTCTCTGGAAATCCTTCTCTACAGAGAGAGAGCTTTCCCACATGCCCAGTAAGAGGGAGGAAGTTGGGAGCCTTTGTCTACAGTACAGAGAAGGCAAAGAAACATGAGGATTCTCCCTCCAGGTAAACCTGAGAAGACGGAAAAGTTCACTAGAAATTTTACTAGAGATAAGTGTGAATCACGATACCAATCATATTATTTATCTTCGAAGGTCACCCAACAGAAGCCTCTGGATATCTCTGGATTCAAACTTTCCCACTTTGCCCAATTCCCTTTGCCCTAAAGGCAGACCACGGCATCACTTGTACTTAAGGAATGGATGCAGACCGGAAGGCGTGTAAGGAACCGGTACCTACAACTACTCTGAGTGATTCAGTTTCTAAGCATCCCTTGGGAGGTGGAATGTTCAAGGGTACACTGGAAATTCTTTTCTCCTCAAGCAACATCTAAATTTAAAACCCAAGAGAATCTGAAAACAAAACCGGACACGAAGCTGACCCAGAAGACCTCGAACGTAATTAAGATACTTCCCTGTCCAGGTTGGTTGATCGGCCGTGGCTCAAGATGGTTTCTCAGATAAATCATTCACAAAAGCCTAATGTCTGCGGACAGTGTGGTGGCTATTTAAAAAATTAGAAAGGAATCACAAACCAGACAAAATCATGATGCGTCAGGGACAGAGAATCAACAAACTCAATAACTTTATTGGAATAGAAGATGGTTCTGTGCACAGGGAACGGGGACGGAGTGCAGAAAGGAACCACCGGCTTAAATCGGGAAGGTGAGCCGGTCCCCTGAGAACAGATTTGCTTCAGGTCAGGAAGCACACTCTGGGAATGACGTGCTGGGGTGAGAGGGACTGCTCATGTGCAGTAGAGAGGCTAGTGTGAAGTAGATAAGGGAGATGGTAACAGACACACTCCAGGATATGCAAGCAGGGCCACAGTCTATAGCCGGCCTCTGACTTTCACTCTAAGTAAGATGTAAAGAGAGCTTTTCTCCTGGTGAAGTCTTTTCTTGCTGTTTTGACCAAATTCCTGGAAAGAAACAGTTTAATGGAGAAAGGTTTTCTTTTGGTTTTATTCCAATCTGCAGAGGTACAGGGCAGGGACAGTATAGTAGTAGGGTCAGAAGGTAGCTGTCACCTTGCATCAGAAACTTCCTTCTCCAGGGGGCTGAGAAAGACAAAAGGGTGATCAGCTAACTTCCCCTTCGTGTTTCCTGGCTCCCTTATCAAGTCCTCTTTAGCTCTTTGTTCAGAAAACCAGCTTAGGGAACTTTACTAATTCAGGGAAACTGAGATTATTTTTTTTCTCTCTACTTCTGACACTTATAAAATGTAGTTTTCAAGAAAAAAAAATACTAGAGAATGTCTTTCTCTGGGAGGTTTATGATAAAGAGACAAATATGATTCTTTCCTTCTGCGAGTGTGAGACTTTAATTCTCTCGTTTGTTTGGGAAACAACCCCCCCCCCCAAAATCACTTAAAGAACCGCTTTAATGATAAATTATTATTTCAGAAACCCATACTTTTATAAATAATAAGAAACTAAACTATGAGACAAATAATTAAAAAGAAAAATAAAGCTCAATCATTTATGGAAGGGCTCTACTCATGTGTTAAAAGTGTGTGACCTCACCCGGCAGTGGTGGCGCACACCTTTAATCTCAGCCCTTGGGAGGCAGAGGCAGGAGGGTTTCTGAGTTCGAGGCCAGCCTGGTCTACAGAGTGAGTTCCAGGACAGCCAGGGCTACACAGAGAAACCCTGTCTCAAAATAACAACTAAAAAAAAAGTGTGTGACCTCAAGCTATCTTAGAGCATTCATTTTTAAAACACAGTGAGTGGACTGAATTATTCACATAAGAGCAACACAAACTGTACCTCCACGTGCGTTTTAGCAACTACAAAGACAGGGGCTTCTAATTGTGGTTTGAGGTAATGTTTTTAATGGCCAATCCTGGCCATTTTTTATGACTCCCAAATGAAATTCAGTCTGAAAGGGTTTTGAAATCAAGGTGATAAACAATACACCCAAATGCTATATTAATGTCTCATACATGCTTAGGTTGAGGATTTGATACCATTTACATTTTAATTATGAATAAATAAACAAGATTGACCCCAAGATTCATAGTGTCACCTGTGAGAAGAGCCATGACACCCAGGCAACTAACTGCAGGTCATCTCTACACCTCTCACTAACTCGGGTGCATTATCTGAACAGAGAAACAACAAATGTCCCTTTACAACAAAGCTGTCCTTTGTTTCTTTCCATGAATGCTACATATATCTCAGCTTTAAAAAACAAAAAACTCTTTCCTGAAACAAAGCAATCTTCCTTCCAAATTCACGGTTTCTGTAACGGTCTTGATTGTCAAGGTGAAAGTTCGTTAATACCTTGGTTTCAATAAAATTTGATTAAAGCTGAAAAATACAACAGTTGAAAAATTAGAAAAATAGGATTGGATTTTCAACCTAAATCTGAAGGTAGAACTTTCTAGAAAGAACTCAATATTAGTTGTTTTTTATATTGTACATTTCAATTGCTTTAGAATTTGCCTGTCCCAGCAGCAAAAATAGACATATTTATAAGTTTATTTTTAAAGAGCATAGGATATAGCATACATACTATGGTAATATTAAAAATCTTTAAGAGGTCATGTTCTCTAAAAGGAAAATATTTGGTAAATAAACCATCTCTTAAAATGTATTTAAATATCTGTAACTTAGATGTAAATACTGGATGATCTTCCAAGTTAAAATTCAGTTTTAACTGAGAATTAAATAAACAGCCAGGACTTTTTTTCCCCTGTGCCTGCCCCTCCCCCTTGATGGAATGAACCTACTTAAAGTTTAGAAAAAAATGTGTCATATTAAAAGCAACCCTCCATCTCCACTGCCACACAAAACACCCACAGACCTCAGGAAACCACCAGGCTCATTCACCTTGACCTTTGGCCTCTCCCACATTCTAACATTCAGCTTTCTTCCCTCTGTCCATCTGCTCGAGCCATTAGCAAAGTTCATTTGCAAGGGCTCTCACAAGTGAGCCGGCTGTCATCAGCACATTTAAACTCCGCCTCCAGTTTCCACAGAATCATGTGTTTGCCCACAGGTCTCATTAAATACCGGGAAGGGCTGCAGAGCCATTTCAAGACGGCTCTAGGGGAACAAACGGCCTTGTAGAAGGGTGGTCCAAAGGCCGACTGACTAATTTGCTTCCGTACCAGTCTCTTTTCCAGCGATTGGGACATTTACTATAGAGATACAGGAGAACTGAGGTGGTCAGGCCAGTCTGCAAAGAGACAACTGAGCCACCTTCCTTTTCTAAATTGCTCTCTTTAACAGGGAGTTCTAGAAATATAAAACCATATTCTTGTGTGAGTTCTTGTGTGAGTTCCCATTGCTTGATTTGATTTAGGAAAAAAAAAACCGAATCATCAGAGTCAGGTCTTGATCTCGCCACCAGTAGAGCAGCAGAGAAAGAAATCCAAAGAAATGACTGAATGCAAAGTCAGAATTATCAAACCTCCTGCTCAGAGGTTAATTGAACTGTCTGTAATAAAGCCCCAAAAGCACATGAAATCATGTCCACTTCCGTACAGTGGAAAGGGTTAAAAGACTGGGCTTCCAAGTGAGCAGGATATGAAATTTAAAGGTCCATTCTAAGGGCTAAGGCCAGGAAGCAATTAACACCAGGCAAAGCAGGCAAATTGGAGTGGAGATCAGGGCATTTGGGCTTCCATTTTTCACAAGCGCTGTATACATATTTTGGCTGGTCTCCTAAAATACCTTTCACTTTTTCTGCCATCAGCCAAGTGAGACTGAGATCAGACTATAAAATTGGTCACAATGAATACTGACCAGGGCACACTCTACTAAAGCCAGCCCATCAACAGAATGATCAGACACACAAATCAACTAGAAGGCTAGGCAGTCTTGCTAGGCCATCACAGGAATAACTGTGAGGTTGCATCTGAACCAATGCAATCTGCTTCTGAGGCAAAATTAGCAGAGGCATGCCTCAACTGCCTCTGGAGGAGACAGCGCTCTTGTGTTAGTCAGTGACCCTTGTTACAACTAAACATTGGACATAAATAACCTAAGGGGAGAAAAGATTCATCTCAGTCCATGGATTTAGAAGTTTCATCCCATGGCCACTTGGTTTTAGATTCCTGGAACTACGGTGAGACAGAATGCCATAGTAACAGTAGCATGTGCAGAGGCTGCACAACCCAAAGTAGCCAGGAAACAGAAAGAGGGAGCCAGAAAGGCACCCAGAGCAAGATATATCCCCAAAGAGCACACTCCTATTGACATACTTCCTCCAGCAAGGACCAACCACCTCCACTTTCCATATACCCCCAAAATAGTACCACCAGCTAAGGGCCATTTAACCAGTATATGAGCCATTTGGGGACTGGAAGGCCTACCTTTCACAGCCAAACTTTAACAGCTCTGATGAATCAAGTCACTTTTCTCAGGCTCTTTCTGCCTCTCTTCCATAGGCACACACATATATATTTATGGCACGTGGCACGGTCTTCAACCACCAGGTGCGACAAACGAATATGTCAGAGTTTCCCTGCAGAACGTCGTCTCCTGGGGAAACCTTCTGTTTGTTCCACGTGTGTTTAATTTAAACTGTGGTTTCTTGTACTTTCATATTGCATTTCTTGACTTAGTGGGGGAATCCTCCATGGGAAACTTCAAGGTTTGTGGGCAGGAGGAGTCTACAGTGCTCTGCTTCTTGCCTTTAATCTTCTGTCCTTAAAATCTGTGCCTTTTCTGGATGTCTAAGATAGCATTTAAGAAAGGGCATGTCTTTTGTTCTCCAGGCTTTTTGCTGCTTCTCAGAGACTAAATGTACAAACTGGTGATGCTCAAAACTTACAAAAACAAACAAACAAACAAATAAAACCACACCAGAATGCTGTTACCCTGCCTACATCTGCCTATCTAGCAAACCATACTCTCATCTTAATAAGTTGCCAGCAGCCAAGCTGTCCACCACAGACCAAGCTTGTCAGAAGACAAACCTTAGTAGTAGGAACAATCTAGTAGGTCAAGCAGCAGAGTCCATAAATACCAGCACCAAATGCCTAGCATTGGCTTTCCTAATTTGGACGCCATTTGCATGTGTGAACCCATTAGCAAAGGCCAAGTATACACTACTATTAACCGCCTAGAATACCCAGGTTCAAGCCAGCCCTACAATCTCCCCACACTAAAAACCCACCAACCGGGGCTTACTTAGAGGTTTCCCTTTCCATTTCATTCTCCAAAACAGCAGATAATCTGAGATTCCAATTGGTGACTTGGCTAAAGAGAAAAATTTTACAGGCTTTTGTGGCACTCGTGGTTAAAAAAAAAAAAAAAATCTCTGGCTTCATTAGGGTTTCTATTGTTGTGATAAAACATCTTGACCATAACCAGCTTGGGGAGGAAAGGGTTCTTATCTCACACTTCCAGGCTACAATCCATCACAGAGGGGAATCAGAAGAGTCTAAGTACCTTCTACCCTAGGCTCACAGGAAACAATCTCAGGTCAAAGAATCTTGGCCAGAAATAACCCCCAGGATGATAGAAGGGCCAGAAAGCCTCTCTTGTGGAGAACAAGAGGGCTGAATACCAACATCTCAAAGCTGCTGGCAGTAGAAAACTCACTTTGGGCTAGGAGTGCACAGGAAGAGATAATTCCATCATCAGAACGGAGAGACTGGCAGACCGGTGCAGTTTTTCAAACATGTTTCTTTTGAAGATGGTGTCTCACTATTCAACACAGACTTCAGTCTCTGAACCCTCCTTCTCAGTCTCCCAGAATGCTGCCACTACAGGCTGGTACCAGCAGACGTGGCTTTCTGTTGCATCATTTTAGGTTTTAAGATTGAATGATTTATCATTTTATGTGTGTGAGTTTCTGCCTGCATCTATATATGTGTTCCAAGTTTGTGTCTGGTGTCCTCACAAGCCAATTTCTCTGATGATACCAATAGCTGATAGTTTGTGGGAAGACTTCACGGCAGCTTATTTTCTTGTATACTTTAGAAATTTTATTGAGATATGGTTTGCAATTTCTTGGATCATCGTCTCAAGTTGTTGTCTTCTTTGTTTGTTTGTATTGCTTTGTTTTATTTTTCTTGGATTTGTTTGAAAGTGGATTTCTCACTAAGGACAAACAGCACATATTTTCTTCCTCAAGTGTGTTCATTACCAACCTGAAGTCACTTCACGTTAAATTCTGGATATACTTTCCTTATAACAAACTTGTTATAAACAGACCAATTTCTCCCTGCTCCCAGCACCAACCATGGAGCCAGTTTCCCATGAAGCCTCTTGAAAATCAGAACACTTATGTGCTTATTTCTAGATCAGCACAGCATGGATTGTGTAACTCATCGCAGTAGGTGAGCACTAGTTTTTGTTACGACCCTAGTTTGTTTCTCTAGTATTATAATAAAGCATTGACCAAAACAACACAGTCCATCACTGAGAGAAGTCAGGATAGGAATTCCAGGCAGGACTCTGGAGGCAGGACCTGAAGCAGAGACTGTGGAAGAATGTTGCTTACAGACTTGTTCCCCTATGGTTCCCTCAACTTTACTTTATAAAACACAGGGCAACGTGCTGGGGTGACATCACCCACAGGAAAACGTTCCATATTTGTGCCCACAGGCTGACCCGATGGAGGCAACTCTTCCATTGAGTGTCCCTCTTCCCACGTGGCTTTAGTTTGTATCGAGTTGACAAAAACTAACCAACTGACTGACCTTAAAACTGAAAGCCAGTTAACTTGAGACCAGTCTTCAAATGCGAACTATTTTGGGCTCTTGGCTAATTATTCTGAGCTCCTTCCTTCCCTTTTTGTCTACTTTGCAGGTGATAGATACATGATACAACAAGTTTTAATACTTAGCCTGTATTTTAAATTGATAACAGAAGGGTCTGTCAAGATGTTTCCTTGTTGCCAACAGAAGCACCAGGATCTTTTTTTGAGAACAGATACTCTTGGTACCCTGCATTGTCAGTTACCCACAGTGTTCTGCATTGTCCCTGGTATCCTATATTGTCAAATCCCCTGGTACCCTACATTGTCAAATCCCTTGGTATTCTGCACTGTCTGTCATCGTGGGCAGTTCTTAGCACATCTTCAGATGAAGGTCATGAATTTATCACTGTTATTTTATTGTATTGATATATTCTATTAGTTACAAAGTATGAATTTATTAGGAATTTCAACAAAGGCCTTATTTTGATAAGTAGTTAAACGTGTGCTGGGATAGAATATTATTTTAAAATAAAGTGTTAGAACTGTAGCAATGTGGGAGGACCATAAATCTCAGAAATGCCCGATGAGTCGAGAATATTGTTTAATACCAAAAGAAAGGAATTGCTCAGAGAAGAAAAACTAACCATGATGGGAATGTGTCAAACCATCCTTACAGCCAAATCTGAAACAGCGTAAGCAAGAAAGTTACAAAGTAGCACTGAATTATAACCGATGTGTACAATAAACATCTATGCATCCAATGTGTCATAAAGAGATGCATGAGTAAATTAATGAAGCGAAGTAATTCTAGATGACTCTACGTATTTTACCTAGATTCATCTCCTTCAAAGACATGGTGCAAAAGTCCCCACTCCCTAGTCTGATCTACACAAACCGTCTTCTTTCTGAAGAGTACAACGGCGAAGGCTGGGCGGGGTTTACTTCACCGTGAAGATACCTGACAACTGCACAGGAGATCAAAACTCAGGTTGACTGTGCATACCCTGGATATGATGATAGAAGAAGGATTTTAATTCAGTGGCCTTTCTCTTCTATATCCTAATAACCTTGTAAGAAAAATATAAAAGAAATCCCAGACAAGGGCTCTCCTGTATTAGAAATGTCAAGGTCATCGGAAGCAAGGAAAATCTGAGAACCTCACAGACAAGAAGAGCTAACAGAGATGTGTTGACTAATGTAACATGGTGTCCAGACAGAGCTCTGGAACAGGAAGGGGCTCTGAGAAAATGTAGGAACTTTTAAAGTATTGACTTTAACTAATAATAACTAATAATATATCAATACTGACTCACTAATTATGGAAGCACATATACTTATGAAAGGAGTTACTACTAGGGGAACTGGGTGTGTCATATGTGTTAACTGTATCAACTGTATATGTATATGTTCTGAAATACAATATTAATGACAAAAATATTTGCCAACTTGGTTATGGATTTGTAGTCATAGAATTTAGATTTGCAATTATTCCAATGAATAGAGTTGAGCTAGTCATTCAAATTAATATTCTTTATCTCATCAATGGAAATATACGTGCAATATTATATCATAGTTTACTTTAATTTTCTACATGTAAAAGCAAAAAAGTTAAAATTAAAAGGAATTAATTTGAAAAGAATTTGTTTTCTTTTACATACCTCAGTGTCCTCTGACCTCTCCTCATACAAACCATGGCAGCAATGTGAACTCCTATTAATCAAAATGATGTCATGGAAAGAGATTTGAAGTGTCAGAAGAGGAGAGTGAGGATGCTGATGACATTTTGGACATCAATATTCAATAGAAGTGACAACTAACTACAAGCTATGGGTTGTCCACAATTTTAAGTGTCACCTTATTTATTCTTCAGAATGACCTATGATATAGGATCTATAACATAAATACAATAAATAGGGTAACATATTAACAGTGTGAAGGTGCTGATTACTGCTCCGAGGGTTGAGGAGCCCAGGATCACAGCACCTTCAGATTTGGTGAGTGGTAAGATGTTGAGGTTTGGTTTGTTGTTATGTATTACAATGCTAAATAATAGCTCTGAAGATCTGGTTGCTCCCCCCATGAGGATATCTTCAAGGATGAGGAGATCTTCATGCAAACCGAGTGATGGTATGTAACATTGCTCTTTAATTTAAAATTATTGATTGAATAAAGATGCCTACAGCCTGTACCTGGGCAGGAAAGAGTTAGGCAGAGTTTCAGTTGCTGGCCTTGGGGTCTGAGGCAGAGACCAGGAGGAAAGAGAGCAGAGAGGTGAAAGAGAAAAGAAGATGCCATGGGTAGGTGGACCACAAGAGCATGACCATGAGGGCTAGCCAGTTGGAGTAGGAGCAGCCCAGACAGAACATGGCAAATCATATCTTGAGGTTAAGTAGACAAAGTAGCATAGACAAAATGCCCAGCTCTAGTGCTTTTAAGGATTATTATAAATGTAAAGATTTTGTGTCTTTTCTTTGGGAACTAAATGATCCAAGATGGGATAATAACCTCCAATTAATTTTTACTATAACAGTAAAAGCCTTGTTTAACTAGGTCACAGAAGACACCTCAGCCTTAAGATGTGCTCCTGTAGTTGGTCATGTGCAAAGTGTCACTTCCTTTCACATGATACTAATCTCTTACATGAGGGTTCCATGCCTTTAACTCTTCCTCTCATAATATCATCGTTCTAGAGAGTTAGACCTTCAACATATGAAGCCTGGGGGCACACAAACATTCAAGGCACTTTAATGCCAATTTAAGGGGAAAAAAAAAGAAAGAAAGAAAATTTCCCAAAATTCTACAACTAAGTGGTGAAGTCATGCTTCAGATACAGGTAGTGAAATCCTTGCATACAGTGGCTACTAATTAAAGTTTCTGCAAATTATCAACTCTGGACTTTGGAAAAGCAGAGTCCCTATGGACTCAGGGGCAATTTGAGTGGATTGCTTTTAGTTTCTCTTCCAGTTCTGATTTTCTTATGTTTTTATCTGAGGAACTATCATTGAATTTCTTGTATTGAACTGAAGAGCTAACCACTTGGAGGTATAGATTGGTGAAGCTCTCAGAAACAGCCAAATAAGAAGAAAAATCATTATATGAACATTATTACATAAAGTCACTGCCCAATACTCCCAAACAAACTTCTGGTGGCACCCAGAGGACTAAAATAAGGTTTCTATATTTTTACCTCATTGTTCTGAAATCAAGGTGTTTAGGGAAAAGCCCTTCTGACTTACTCCCCAACTGTAGACAGGGAAACTGACATAGAAACAAGAGAGAAAAGAATGTGACTCGCTTTCTATCTTGTCAGCCATTCCTGCTGGATATGTAGCTTTTAACAAATAAAATCCTCTTCCTGATCAGTTGAGATGGTGCGCTTGGGTGTAGAGAAAAGAATGAATATTCGATCCTAAACTCTGCTCTACCTTGCAAGAACAGGTAGAACTCACTATTGACTAAGGCATATACATCCCAAATTTCTCTAGTGACTAAGACATACACATCCCCAGTTTCTTGATACTACCTAAACATGTTTTAACTGTCTAGTCAAACTCAGAATACACTAGGTTCTTGTTTAAGAACTTATGAGGTGAATCGTGACCCATATATTTAATCCTCCTCCTTGATAGTATGTCTGCTTCTCGACTGTGAGACAAGGAAATCAACGCTTTATCTATTGCCCCAAAGGCTTCAAGCAGATCAGAGAAGGACTTGAGTTAATGTCCTATGTGTGTCCCAGGCTCCCATTTCTTCCTTGATGGCATTTCTCTTTCTTGTCATGTCAGCTCAATACTCAACAAAGATCTTCAGATACTTAAACAAGCTTCACATTTAGCAATGAAATAAGCCTTGTAGGATCCCACTGTACGGGCCCACTGAAATAAAGTCACCTCATGTCAACATCTTCAGTTCTTCAAGTGTGTGCCCACTCAGTACATAATTGTGTCTCCCTTACCTGCAAGAAAGTGAAGAGATTTTCTTAACCTCACACACCATGCCTCTAGCAACACCTGCCCTACTGTCTCTTACATTTTGTATTGCATATTTACCTATTTGAAATTCTGCCAGTATGCTTTAGAGTCAATTAATTTCCATATTAAACTGCCACCCTTTCTTATGTAGTCAAGTACTTCGTTTAGACAGTTGAAATGGTGGGAGATAGATGTGAATGATGATAAATCCTCCTGCTGATACACACACACACACACTCCTCAAATTCCCAAACTTTTTCTAACTCTTCCTTTGTACTAAAATTTCTTGAAAAAGTGGTATAGAAGCTGGGCACAGTGATGGCAGATTCCTGTGATGTTATCACTTGAGAAACAAGGACAGGAGGATCATGAGTTCGAGGCCACCTTGAGCTGCATGGAAAAAGTGTATCAAAGAAAGAAAAATAACAAGAAAGAAAAATATCAGGTGGTGTTACTCCATTGTCTCTTTCTACTGCCTCCAATCTAGCTAACCTCTCAAGTTAAAACCTCCCATGTGGTCCCACTGGCCTCCCATCATGAAGCTGACCTAACCTCCCCTG
>JANHMN010000020.1:20869966-20899002 GCA_030674055.1 Rhabdomys pumilio
CCATGTGGTCCCACTGGCCTCCCATCACGAAGCTGATCTAACCTCCCCTGTGGTCCCACTGGCCTCCCATCACGAAGCTGATCTAACCTCCCCTGTGGTCCCACTGGCCTCCCATCATGAAGCTGACCTAACCTCCCATGTGGTCCCACTGGCCTCCCATCACGAAGCTGATCTAACCTCCCCTGTGGTCCCACTGGCCTCCCCATCACGAAGCTGACCTAACCTCCCATGTGGTCCCACTGGCCTCCCATCACGAAGCTGACCTTTCCCTTCTTGTCACACAGCGGGCAGCAGAAACATGGGAGACTGGAGTGTGCTTTCTACCTGCAACAGGCACACACCATGGAATCAATCCTTAAGAAGGTTTAGTTTTCTTCTTCCCTCCCTGATCATTCTGTCTCTGTCACTCTGAAGAAAGGTTTATCTCTCCCCACATGGAGATATGGTTCTAAGCTTCTGGAACCTCAGTTTCATGTCCTTTTCTCCCAGTGTATGATTTCTCCTTAAGCAATATTACTCAGGATGTGACTTGGTTTCTTATTTAGGAACACAGATGTAAGCTGCAAATTTATTTCTTAAATGGGTGCATCTGATCAGAGCTCCTGTCTCATATATTAGAGTACTTGGCATGTCTTCTCAGACATTGGGAAAGCCAAATAGAATTTATGATCTGGAAGCCCCAGGCTTCCTCTTTACACATATTATTCCCCTTCCCAGTGAATTACATGAGTGCCCACTTATTCAATTACTTAGCTCAGAGCCAGGGAGTCATCTTAGACACCTTCCATATTTCACCTGTGTTATCATTAAGTCCTGTCTACCATCATTTCTTGAAACTTTGTGACATTTGTCAGCTTCTCCTCTTCTAAAACTCTTTCCCACCGTCCTTTATCTCTGGGCTATTTCAGTAGTGACTGAATATATCCTCTTTTAGCTTTTTTCATTTTATATATATATATATATATATATATATATATATATATATATATATCCTGCATGTATACCTGTGTACCATGTATATGCCTAGTGCCCACAGACATCAAAAGAGGGCATCGGTCCTCAGACCTGGAGTTACAGATGGCTGTGAGCTACCATGTGGGGGCTGGGAATCATAGTCATGGCTTCTAGAAGAGCAGCGGCCAGCACTCTTAACCACTGGGCCACCTCTCCAGTCCTGTACTTATTCTCTTGAGTCTCTTTGTTTGTTTTAAGTTTTTTCAGGATCAGTTCTTGTTTGCTACCTCATTTATTAAGGCCTTCATCCCAACGGCCTAATAATGTTCTTTCCCACTGTAGAAATGCTTTCATTGTTCCCGGCCTGATAACCACATTGTACTGTTGAGAACTGCACTAGCCCAGGTTTGGGGGCCAAAATGTTGTGGACCGTTGTGTCAGTGTTTGACTCGAACTTCCAAAAGCCTTGGGGACTAACTTGTTAGCCCACACTGCCCCAAGCTGCTCTGGTCCACGGGTCGGGGTCCAGCAAGAGAGAGAGTGAGGACGGACACATGGAATAGAGACCAGACAGAGTGATTCAATCCCGTTTATTCTTCAGTCTCTCTTCCTAGTCCAAGTCCCAAGTCTTGAGTTCCTAGTCCCTATTTTCTAGTCCCTAGTGCCTCCAAGTTTCAAGTTTCTTCTCCAAGTGCCAAGTGCCTAATTCCTAATGTCTAATCTCAAGTGTCTAATTCTCTGTTCTCCCTCCAAGTTGTACTGTCTAATTCCAAGTTCTAAGTTGTACTGAACTCTCTGTCTGCCTCTCGCCTTTTATATGTCTCACTTCTAAACCATGCCTCTAAGTCATGCCCTTAAGTCATGCCCTTAGGTCATGCTTTTAGGTCTTATCTCTAAATCTGATCTCTAAGTCACACCCTTAAGTGACACACCTTTAAGTCTCACACACCCAAGGGAAGATCCTGGGTATCTAAAGCAAGATGTTATCAGAGTGTGCTTAACTGTTGTAGGCTATTGTAATCAAGTCTCTTGTCAGGGTATATGGCTCAAGATGGCTGCAAGGATGATATTCGCCTTCTGTCGGCTCCCCACATCGTACTAAATGTTTTGTTTGTTTGTAATTCACATTCCACATGTAAATGAGACCCAGCTCTATTCTATTTGCCCTTCTGCTACTGGCTTATTTCATTTGGTATAACGCAGTCTAGGTTCACCCACACCATTGCAAACGGCAAAATGTCTTTCTTGTATATGCCTGAGTAGTGTTGCATAGCACGTACATACCATATCTTCTGTACCTAGTCATTTATCAGATCCATTGCCATCTCTCAGCATTCACGAAAACATCTCTTTTGTTAAGATTCAAAATTTTCGAACTACAGCAAAAATGTACATGGGGTACATGTTCATCCCTTGTTTATATTTCCTATGTGTTTTCTGTTATTTCTGGTCTATTTTTCCTTATTTTCAAATATCAGTTCCTGAGCTTTTCAGTCATTAACCAATGTGATAAAGTAGTCTATCTAAATTCTCCTACCATGTAACACTTATAAGTGTCCAAATATTTGATGCTTAGAGTGGTAAGTTTAAGTTTATTTTATTTTACTTTGTATGTGTGTGTCTGAGTGTTTGTATGTACATCGTGTGCATACAGAAGCCTGAAGAAGTCAGAAGAGGCATTGGATCCCCTAGAAATAGACAGTTCAGAGCTGCTACATGGGTGGTGGGAACTGAACTTGTGTCCTCTTCAGTGGCAGTAAGTGTTCCTAACCACTGTGTCATCTCTCCAGCCCCAAGGACAGTGACTTAACAAAAGTTACAAAAAGGTATTAACAAATTAGACTGTGACTGGCTCTGATCTCTGGAACTGTATCAGTCACACACTGCTGTGGACGATTGGTATATAATAACTCAAGAACCAAGAAAGTCACTGCATCTTATGTGTAGGACAGCACTTTAGAATGGTGAAGAGAAAAACAAGTTGAGCTGGAGACAGGATGTTAACACAGTCATGCGAATGTATGGATGTATAAATACACTTATGTTGAGGCTATGCTTAGGTTGGAAAATATCTTAAGTCACAGTCATATTGATTCCAGCTCCTCTCCTGACCACATTGGCTTAGCAAGAGCTTGCACTGTGGAGTGTGCACTGTTTCCCCTCTGACCACATGGCAGACTAGAACCCTTGTTTCGGTTTGCCCATGGCTCAGCATCAAGAGGATCATATTGCTTAGCAGCGGCCTGGAAAAGAACTATAAACTGAACCACCATGCATCAAAGATCAGGCACCATTCAAGAGCAAAAGATCAAACCGTTTCCCCAGCTAAGCTACACACACAACATGTCAGGTTTGAAAAGACTCTCCTGTCACAAATTTCTAGGAGAAATCACGTGGCACAGTGCTAACAGCTTCCAGCAGCTAACTCCTAAAATATGTGCTTCCACTATGCCAGGCCTCTTGTTAAGTTCGGTGCAGGTGCAGCAGGCTCTCAATGGGGAAGACTGTGAAACCTGGGTTAAATAACTCCTGTGAGATCAGAATGTTCTAATTGGAAGAACTGGGGTGTGAGCACAAAGTCATCTTTTGACAGTATTTACTGAAGACCTACTGTGCACCAAGGCTTTACCAGGAATGGGAGTATCTATAGGTGAGGAAGGCAAACAGATAATTCTCCTGTTTTCATGAGATTTTATTCTGATAAAGGGAAACTGGAATGTGTGTGTGTGTGTGTGTGTGTGTGTGTGTGTGTGTGTATTTATATAAATGAATATATATGAATACATAAATATATACACACATATGTAATTATCTCAGGAAATAATACAGTCTATGTACATCAGTTCTGAGGCAGAGCCAGGCATGTATATCTGAATGCAGGGAGCAAAGAGAGACAGAGCCTTGCTCACAGTGAGTGTTGCTGAGGCATTTAAAGGAACCAAGCCACCGAGAACAGTGGCTTTATTGTATCAAACAGTTACCATGGCTGAAAATAACTAGATTCATTTCAATCATCTTCCCAAAATTGTTAGCAGCAATATTAAAGGTAAAAAGGAAAAGATGCAGGATGGCCTTAAGGGACTCTGATCCCCAAAGTGCACAGTGAAACCACAGCAGCCTGCTCTGAATGTTTGTGCTCCTTCTACCTCCACACCCCCAATCTGAGGTCCATCCAAGAGATGGGGAGGACCCAGAAGATTCTGGAATACTTTCCTGGCTTGTGATGGTGGAAAACAATCCAGCCCCTGATGTCAAAGGAAGGCAGGCAATGGGAAGTGAGAAAGTGAGGAGTTTAACATTTCCCCCAGTCCCCTCATTTGGTGAAACTTCCATACTCCACAAT
Source organism: Rhabdomys pumilio (assembly GCA_030674055.1). Taxonomy (NCBI): domain Eukaryota; kingdom Metazoa; phylum Chordata; class Mammalia; order Rodentia; family Muridae; genus Rhabdomys; species Rhabdomys pumilio. The sequence continues at coordinate 20,874,264 of JANHMN010000020.1, forward strand.
GAACTCTTATTTCTTGCCTGTTACAGAGTCTTTACCCTGTCAATCAACATCACCTCAGTTGACTGTAAGCCACGTGGATTTCATCAGGACTTTGATTATAGGCAGACTATCAAAGAAATGACTGTTTGGGTTTTAAAATAAATACAAGAGATGTTCTTTTAGAGTGTGATCCTATCACAGGATGTAAGAAGGAAGGTTTGTTCCACACTCTGCAGCGCTTCCATGGTTCAAAGTGACAACATGAGGGCTAGAAGGATGCTGTGGTTATGAGCATAGGCTGCTCTTACAGAAGTCCCAGTGTTTGGTTCCCAGCACCCAGTATGGGCAGCTTACAATTGCTTGTAACTCTACCCTCTTCTGCCCTCACTGCAGCATATACATGTTCACACACACACACACACACACACACACACACACACACACACACATTAAATATGTTTTTAAGTGACCTTTACAACTGCAGCAATAAACTTTGCAATTAATATGAGCATAGTTTCTGGCTATGATGCTGTACCCATGATGCCAGACTAGAGACCACCAGTGACACTGCCCGGCAGGGTGAGCGTGATCAGTCTTCCATCAGGCAGCTTGGTTTCTAATGAGAACTTTATTTTCATCATATCAAAATTTAAGATTCTTCTCTGGATTAAAAGCTAGAATGATTTCAATCATTATTTCTGCAATACACACACATACACACACACACACACACACACACACACATACACACATACACTCACACACACAGTGAACAGTAAGTCTCCCACAAGTAGCGGTTTATAGGCTGTCCATGAGTCTACATACTTTTGAGGACATAGCCATACCAAGTTTAAATGAAGCACTACTCTTACATGTTGTGGCATGTAAATGTATTGTTCACTTGCTATTTGTTAGATACAATGATAAGCAAAACACACACACACACAAAAACAATGTTCAAGATTGTGGAGAGCCGCAGTATACGATGACAGCATCCGCCATTGGAACATGGCGCTCGCACCTGACACTCGTGGGTAAACAAGTAAAATTGCGTATGTGCAGTGGCCAAATCACAGCCCAACCCGGGGTACCACACGGGGGTTTTGAGCAAGCAGCCAATCAGATATGTCCACCCCACCCTAGGGTGTATATAAAGCAGCGCCATCTTAGGTCCTGGCTCTCTTCCTCCACACATGGTAATAAACACGTGCTGCAGAAGGATCCTGGTGCCCACGTGCGTTCTTGCCGGCGAGACGATTGCGCAGGTCACACAAGATCCCTTCCTTTGCAAAGTCTATGGTGGTGGAAGATTAAAGTAATAAATTACTAAACTAAACTAAAGAAGCCTGCAGCAGCTTATGATATCCTGTGGAAATTCTACAACGAAGAAAGCAAGGAATTATCTGGTGTCACAAGGTGCCACCACTTAAAGAACTGGAATGTTTCCTCATTGACTTCTCATGTCTGTGGTGTCTGCATTTCCTATGTTGCTGTGCTTTTAAAACAGAATATCTGTTAAATAATAATAATAATAATAATAATAATAATAATAATAATAATAGGCTAGCCAGTGATGATGGTATATAACTACCATCTCAGGTATTAAAAATTAGGCATGAAGATATCTTGAGTTCTAGCCTGGCATGTTCTACGGCACCTCTTGCTGTTGGTTTCTAGTTTAATTCCAGGTAGAACACAGAAAATTATTCCAATGTTTCTTCAGCTGTTAAGACTTGTATTATATCCCACTATAGGATCCATTTTTAGAGACAGCTCCATGGGCTGCTGAGAAGAATGAATGTTCTGCAATTTTCAGATGAAATGTTCCATAGATAGATTAGGTCCATCTGAGGCCAGCCTGGGTATCATGGTGAGATTCCCCATCTCAAAAATTAAAAACAACAAAACAAGGCCAGATGTCACTCAATCTGCAAAATGTCTGCTTGGCATTTATTCACAAAGCCCTGGGTTTGCTCCTCAGAACCATATAAACCTGGCATGGTGATGTACATGTCTAATTTATGCCCCAGGGAGGTGGAGGCAGGCAGATTATAAGTTCAAGGACAGCCTCAGCTACATACTAAGTCCAGAACAGCTTGGGCTACTTGAATTCGACATCATCACTTCAGCACAAAGTGGCTCCAAGCATCCAACTGTGTGTAGGAAACTCCAACAACACCAATGTTCCAGATTTTTGGGCATCAACAGCAAGACCAGCTCCTTGGCCAGTGAGATAGCTGACGAAACATTGGCTTTTTCCCCCATTCATTGTGCCAGTGTATTCAGTGCCTTGGGAATTATGTCCACTTAAACAGTGTTGAAAAGAAAAAACATGTCTCTATTCTCATGTGGAGTTTTCCTTTGCTGGTTCATATTCTTTAAGAATTTCAATATGTTTTGGGGTGGCAGCGGGGAGACAGAATTAGGAGGAAGAGGCAGAGACTTCTCATAGATGCTGGAACACATTATTGCTGAGTCAGCTTCAGGATGGGGTGGGCGGGCGGGCGGGCGGGCATGTGGAACATGTCGCATTAGGCTGTGGCAGAGCCAGCACTGAGAATGATGACCTTGGCAAGTCGTACCAGAAGTCTTATTAGGAAGAAAAGTCTCTTCTGAAATCCACAAAAAATGGCTCCAGAAAGAAGGAATAGCAATCACCAGGAGGTCAAAGGTCAGATTAAAAAAAATCTTGCATTACAGTTGCATTACAGGGGTGATCCATGAGTATAAAGACATTCAGATGTTTGGGTTTACGAATTGCTTCTGAGGTGTTGCCTTTCTCTGGCAACTCAACAACACAATCCTCCAAATGTGTGGGCATAAAAAGTGTAACAAGCATATCTTGTTGACCTCTAGGCTTCTTAAACATGTGCCCTAGTGTCTAATCATGCAAACTGCTGCTTCAGATCAAGAGATGGGGGAGCCCTCCTGATACCAATCACACTTTCCACAGCCAAGCTACTACCACTGAGCATGTCTGATTTACCAGCCGCTCTCTAGAGATCAGTTTGGCTGGCCCACAAATGGTACACAACCCTCAACCTAACCTCATAGACTATAAAATTCGTGGCAGCTCTAAAGATTTGCCAAGAATTTTGTTTGGTCATTAGTCTTAGATTTCACTTGCAAATGAGTACGTATTTCCATCCCTAATCAGATCAGGTCTCCATAACAAGCTCCTATCACGGTATCTAGGAAATGCTTGTTACACTACGAGCTAACTTTTATGTTCATTTTAGGAGGGTGCCAGAGTAGATTGAAAAGTCATCGGTGTCTGGAACTCTGTTTTCTCAGGAATCTACTTTGTAGAACTGGCTGAAAACAATGATAAAGCCCACATGGCAGGCAGATCCATCCAAGGCTGTTCAAGCCCAGCACTGTAATTTCACACCACAGTGTGCATGTTTGGCTGATTAACATCATTGAACCAGAGTCCAGGTTTGAATGTGCCTGAAAAGCAAGTGACTATATTCCAGCCCCACCCACTGTTTCCTCTCCCCTAAGCAAACACATCAGGATTGCAACAGAAATGAAACAGTTCTTGGGCTAAGACATAGAGTTAGAGACAATGTGGAGCACTGTACATACGCATATGTGTCTAGGGAACTGGGAAAGACCACATGAGTACAAAACACTATTTCAGAGAGGAGTGGCTGAGTCTCTAAGAATGGGTAATGATTCCTTACATAAGGGAAAGAAATTCATCTCCTGGAGCCTGAAGAGCAAAGAATGGAAGAGTCCCCATTTTAAAAGACTGGCTTAGACTCCCTGAAGATGGGCAAATGTGTCTACAACTGGGGTGGTCTCATGTGTACTTAGTAAGGTTTTGTAGTTCAAGACTCACTTGGGGATAAAGACACAGGGATTTCCTCTCTTACCTCATAGCAACTTCCCAGAGCAGCACACAGTGGCACTCATCCAGTGGTAGGGACTCTACTCTTCTGACACAAGGCACCCTTGCCAACTCACACTGGCAGCAGCAATAGCTCCTCTGGGCTCTGGACAAGAATGTGACAGCCTACAGGGAGGATACAGGTCAATTCTGGATGATCTTAGAACAACTCTTGGGACACAGAAATGCTCTGAGTAAAGTGAAATTCTCATGTAATATGATCTTCTAGGGTTACAGCAAAAAGAACCTAAGTAAGATTGGTATAGTAAAAGAAATGTATGGGCTTATTAGAAACCAAAGGGGGTGGTGTTAACTTCATGTGTGAATGAATATGGAGGCTTAATCAATCTCATATTATTTTCTCTCTCTCTCCATTCTTATCAAGAATAAGAAGTCCATGTAAGTAAACCATCCAGTGGGTTCATGGGCTCATGTCTCTTTTAGCTGGTTTTCTTAGGGACAAGATCTTGACATAGTGCTCAGGCACCATACACACCTGAGCTATGCAATTTGCACATCCCAATTGTTATGCCCAGGGATTTAAAGTACTCTGGTTTCCTAGCCTCATTTATGGGACATCCTTTGGGTGAGATATGTTCAATATCTGTTGGCTGACAATGTTTGGGTTGGGGAATGCTACTTACTTCCAAAAGGGAAGCAAAGGCAAGGAACTGAAAGGGAAGACAAAAAAAAATATTAAAAGTGGATATTGTACAAACAGACTATGGGTTGGATATAAACAATTCCCAGGTTAACCACTTGTTAACCACACATAAAATCCATTTGTGATATATTTATATGTCCATCTGCACCATTTGCAATAGTCACACTATTTTGGTCCTTCAAAGAGCATCTGCTTGGATTGTTTGATGTCATCCAAAAATCCAAATACTTTTTCCCATTAATATTTATAAATTTATCAAAGTACCCCTAGACTGACTGTACATGCCTGCTGTCTGCTCCTTGTTATGCATAGCGAAGCATTAATCTGGTCTCCACACTTGTTATTAACATTAAAGGCATCCTCTGACTAGGAGCCTACACAATGACATCCCCACTGCAGGGACTGTCCTCCTCTGTGCTCCACTGCAGGAGCTTTGTGCCTAAACCCTTATTGCCAAGTCTTTGCATTTCCTACCATCCCAGGTAAGATTATAAGCTGCCCACTTGTCTGGGCTACTCATTCATGATACTTCTGCTTCACTCCTGTGTTTTCAGTAGCCCTTGTTGCTTTTTAAAACATGTTAAATGCACTTATTTATTACTTTCTTTATACATTTTCTGATGTTCCTTCAAATGCGTGCTCTAAAGGAGGGGCACCCTGGAGCTGTCACAAGCACCCAGAAGAGTGGTTCACATGTAGATGACCTGTAAACACCTGACAGATATTTTCACACAGACCATGAACTTCAGAAGCAGACTGTTAGTTAGGTTTTGTAGACTTGAGCACATTGGAAGTAAGTTTATGATTTACTATTTGCTGTAGAGCCTGGGAATGTATTAAGGAAAGCATTAAGGCAGCCTTAGATACAGGGATGCTATAGAACCTGAGAACTTATTAAGAAAAGCATTAAGGATTCCTGGGTACAGGGAATTTCCTTCTGTTATCCTCCATGGACCCTTTCAGCCTTCTTTTCATTAGTTCTTTATTTTTTCTTTGCTCCCTCTTCGTTGCCTTAGGAACACTCTTGGAAAGCTCTTTTTATTCCAGTTTTACTAAGGAACAACTTGGTCTTCTGGTACTGTCCTGGACCGTTCTGCCCCACACTTTGGGGCCAAAATGTCCCAGCCTGAGCTGTTGCTCTGGTCTGCAGGTCAAGGTCTAGTAAGAGAGGAGAGTGAGGATGAAGGGGAAGAGACTGGAAGAATGGAGACAAGACAGAGATTCTGATCAAGTCTCAAGTCTCTTTTATTGTCTCCTCTCATTGAAGGGAAGTCCGGGGTATTTATACACTTTGCCACATGCCTTGTAGGTGTGGATACTATGTGCCTTGCAGGTGTGGATATCACATGCACCTTGCAGCTGGGGGCACTAAACAGCAAAACAAGATATGTATGATAAACAAGATGTTTATCAGAGTGTGCTCAGCTATTGTAGGCTGTTGAAAACAAGTCTCTTGTCAGGGTATATGGCTCGAGATAGCTGCAAAGCTGATAGCCGCTTTCTGCTACAAATCAGCTCCCAACAGGTTTCCCTTTTTAAATTTTTTTTCAAAAGGGAAGGCTGGGAAAACTTATGAAAACCGTGCATGTCTTAGGTTGGAACAAATGACCCCAACCTCCCTTTCCCGTCTTTGGATACTCAACAGCCATTGGTTGATCTCCTGTCTTAGATGGTGAGGCCTCCCAGTTAGGGGAAAGGATCTTGAAGTGTTCTCTTACCCGTCATTGACAATCTGGCTTAGCTCGTAAGTTAGGGGTTGATCCTTGTCAGTCTTGATGACAGAGGTTTTAGAGTCCCCTACTTCCAGCCTGTAATAATGGAGCTGTATGGGTTTCATTTGAATAGCGTCTATCAGTTGTCATACAAAAGCCATCAGTTTGTTGAACAGCATGAACCTGAGAGACAAGAGACTTAACAATGGCTGAATGGTTGATATAAAAGCAATACTCTTTTTTAAGGGCAACACACAACTCCCTCTGTCAGAGGAGTAAAAAGTATCTATGGAGGATAATGAATTTTACAAATACATTATAGCAGAATCTAAATTTATAGAAGTACAGAACTGATCATAGCTTTGATCTTAACAAAATAAGTAAGGAAATCCTCATCCCTGCTCAGTCAATCTCAAACCCAAAAACAACTATAGTAACTGTAGTAGTGGGTTTAAACAATGCACCCCACTAAATCAAAAGTCAGGAAATCAAGAGTCAAATAGAGCCACCCTGGAGGTGTGGGTGGTGATGTCTCCTTCAGCACTGAGAACTTCCCAAGTCAGGTTTGCTCATTGATCTCTTCCAGTTTGAAGGCAATTGTGAAGCATCTTCATGTTTCCTTCATGTTTCCTGCAAAGAAAAAATATGCTTCTCAGGGAGTTTACTACTCCCTGAATTTCTTATTGTTGTCTATTGGTTTAATCAGTCTCTCTGGCAGCCATCGTGTGGCATCTGCAGTTTGAGAATATATGCAAACAGAACCTCTTCCCCAAATAAGCACTGGATCTGGCCCATTCCAGGTTCCAGTTAATGGGTCTTTCCAGAGGACTATTGCAAAATTCTTTTTGGTATCAGGATGCCAGAATCTATCTGCAGCAGATTTTCCTTCAGACTTCATTAGGGCTGCACATAATCAATCCCAACTGGAATAACAGATCTCAGCCCCAGAGATTAATAGGAAGGCCTGAGATGACATAGGGTTGAAAATTTCCTGTATTTCCTTCTTTATCTTTTCACATCAGCACCTTAGAGCTTTGTTATGGATTTTGACTTTGGCCAATACCCCTTAAGTTGGTTAAGGTTGGGGGTCAGAGGTCAGGTGGCAGGCCAATCACTTTGTTTTAGGATAGTCACATCAGCTCCTGTATCAACCAAGCCTTGGAATGACTTTCCATCAAGCCATAGTGTCGTCATAGGTTTTTGTCTAACTATAGATTGTACCCAGTATGCATCAGAGGAACCAAAGCCTTGATCCCCTCTTTTAGGATTCTTATATTTGTGATTAGTAGGGTACAATGGAAGCAACAATAGTTGAGCTATCCTCCTTCCTGTAGGAATGGTGACTATATTCTGAATTGCCTGGGTCATTACCTTAATCTCACCTTGACAATCATTGTCTATAACTCCAGGAAAAATTTGTAATCCCTGCATAGTAGCACTGCTTCTTCCCACTATCAGGCCAAACACATTTGTATAGAACAGTCCAAACACTCAGGTAGGTAAGGCCTGAGGTCCCATTTCTGGGGTTAATACTGTGTGGGTGGCAGAACTGAGGTCCAGTCCTGGTGTTGCTCGACTAAGTTCAGAAAGGGATTGTTGTTTGATGGTATGAAACTGACTGTTCCATAAGCCTGTTTTGGCTTACATAGGTTTGGGCCCTGGAGCTGGCCCCTGTTCCCGTTTCCCTGATTATGGGAAAGGGTGTTTCCTTGTGCGTCTCTTTTGGACCTACATTCACTAGCCCAGTGCCTTCCACGTTTGCAACATGGGCAAAGCCCAGGCTGTTTTCTGGGCTGTCTCTGGGTTAACTCGTTTTCTGCCTTGCAATCTCTTGCAAAGTGTCTAGGCTTGCCACATTTAAAACAGGCCTTTTTGTCTCTGCTTGCCAAAAAATTTCTTACTTGTCCTTGCATAGCAGCTGCCATAGCTAAGCCCTGTTGGTAGAAAGAACCTATGTCAGAACAGAGTCTGATATATACCCTGTAAGGTCTGTCTTTTTCCTGTAGGGTCTAATGGCCACTTGGCAGGCAGGATTGGCATTTTCATATGCAAGTTGTTTCACATAATATACATCTGCCTCTGTATTACCAAAAATCTTCCCTGCTGTTGTCATTAATCGATGAACAAAGTCAGAAAATCATTCATCAGGCCCTTGTCTGACTACTGTCAAAGATGCACCAGGGTTTCCCTTTGCTGGGAGTTTACGCCAAGCCTTCATGGCTGCATTTTGAATTTGAGCGAATAAGCCTGGGTCATATTGCATCTGGTTATCACTAGAAGCAAATTGCCTGCCTGAATGTTTCTCCTAGCTGTTTCTTTACAATTCTCATGATACTCTGATTTCCAAATAAGATGGTCACTACTGCTAAGAACTGCTCTCACTAACGTATTCCAATCACTAGGAGTCAGCCACTCCTCTGCAACAGACTCTAAAATTGCAAGAGTAAAGGGAGCAGTGGCACTGTATTGTTAATTTGAAAATTAAACGCTGTGAGATGTCTCCAAGCAAACCCTTGAGCATCTCTGGTCTCGGATACAGGGAAAGCCTCAGCCTCTCCCTCCTCTGACTGATCTGTGGCTGAACTAAAGCTAGAGGATAGGGGCTGTCTTTGGACTCCAGGTTGAGGAACGCAAAAAGTCAAGGGATTTTCCTTGCCCTCTCGAGACCTCTTCTCTGTCTTTAATTTCTATAGCTGATTAATTAAATCCTGACATTCTTTCTCTAACTCTATTTGTTGTTTAAGAAAAGATATTTTTTCCTGTAACTCCTTTCTAGGATCTACAACCACCATCTCCATAGTAGGAGCATATGGAGGCAGAGGTACATAGGGAGGGGCCTTTGGGAAGAGAGCCATTCAGAGTCATAATATTTGACTTCCTCTTGCTCTAGGTTGGCACAATCTGGCTCTGACAAATTGTCATCAACTTTTGGTTGTATTTTGGATTCTAATTTATGTTTCTTTTTATTTTGAACATGAAATACAGCATTCAAACAACAAAACAAAAACAGAGAGTTGAGTTCAGGCTGACTTATTTCTTGCCCCATTTTCATTATCATGACTTATCTTTCTGGGGGTGGCAGATTTTTGCAGCAATCACCTTTGTTTCACTTCTGAATTTTCAGCAGATCCTTCTTCCGGTAATGTCTCTCACTGGGTCTCTTGTTCTAGCTGCCTCTCATTAAGCACCAAAATGTCCCGGACCACTCCGCCCCATGCTTTGGGGCCAAAATGTCCTGGTCCAAGCTGCTGCTCTGGTCTGCAGGTCAGGGTCTAGCAAGAGAGAGTGTGGAGAAAGAAAGGGAAGAGATTCGAAGAATGGAGACAAACCAGAGTGTGTGACCAAGTCTCAAGTCTCCTTTATTGTCTCTCTCATTGAAGGGAAGTCCGGGGTATTTATTTGCTTTACCACATGCCTTGCAGACATGGGTACCGAGTGCACCTTGTAGTTGGGGGCACTAAACAGCAAAACAAGATATGTTGGATAAACAAGATGTTTATCAGAGTGTGCTCAGCTATTGTAGGCTGTTGAAAACAAGTCTCTTGTCAGGGTATATGGCTCAAGATGGCTGCAAAGCTGATAGCCGCTTTCTGCTACAAGTCGGTTCCCAACATGGTACCTTACCTACTTGACTGTGGCAAGTCTAGAGGACGTTATCTCTGCAGCCAGAAGAGCCCAGCAAGAAATATCATGATGTCTCTGAAATAAAGAATTCCCTAGCTTTGAAATGACACTGCCACTTTTCTCGAAATGAGAAATAAGGGCTGAGAGGGGTGTGTGTGTGTGTGTGTGTGTGTGTGTGTGTGTGTGTGTGTCTGTGTGTCTGTGTGACAGAGAAAGAGAGAGACAGAGAAAGAGAGAGACAGAGAGAGAGTGTATGTGAATGTGCCTGTGCCTGTGCCTGTGCCTGTGTGTTTGTATGTATGTACACAGCACATGTGTGTTTTGTGCATTCAGAGGCTAGAGCTCAACCTCAAGTGACATTATTCAGGGGCTATCCACTTTGTTTTCAACACAGTGTTTGTCATTCAGCCTGAATTTTGCCAAAAAAGTTAGACTGATTGGAGCCTTGGGAATCTCCCTGTCTCTACCTCCACAGCACTGAGATTCTAAGGCTGCAACACTATGCCTAGCTATTCTATGTCAGTTCGAGGGATCAGCACAGGTCCACATTAGCCCCTCCCACCCAGTTTCTAGGGGAAAAAAAAACCTTCCTAACTTTATTGCACTGAAGCAACTAATGGAAAATGCTAAAATCTTGCCCATGGAGAAGAGGTTTGGAAGCTATGAAAGCCAATGCATGACTGGTGAACCCAGACTGCAACCAGAAAGGTTTCCCTAGCTCCCTAACTGTCCTGTCACCTCTAGGGTCTCAGTTTCCTTTCCTGGTTACTAGTCCCATCTCTAGTTACTACTTCCTAGTCCCATTCTTTTACTCTACATAGTTGCCTCTGGTTTGTAACCCTAGGAGGTTGGACTTAAATTAATGAAGGGAAGCTACTTCAATTTCCACAGGTTAAAAAGATGATATTTTATTATTTCTGGCTTGGATTTAAATTAAGATTAAGCAGAAGCTAGGCATGGTGGCACATGCCTTTCAGCTTAATCCATCAACCCAGATCAGCTGTGTGTCCTGATTCATTTTTTGTCAACTTGATACAAGCCGGTGTCATTTGGGACGAGGGACTCTGAATTATGAAGCTGCTGCCATAAAATTTGCCTACAGACATGTCTGGTGGCATTTTCTTAAATAACAATTGATGCAGGAGAGTCCAGGTCACCGTGTTTGAGTAGGGGTGGGTTGTGACCCGGAGCAGGCAGTTCTGGGTTCTGTAAGAAAACAGACTGAGAAAACCATGAGGAGCAAGGCAGTAAGCAACATTCCTCCATAGCTCTTGTTCCCGTTCCTGCCTTGACTTTCCTAGGAATGGACTGTGATTGGGGCATGGATGCTGAGAAACCCCTTTTCTTCTCTAGCTGATGTAAAAGCTCGTGGAATTTTATTGCATATTTGAAACTAAGATACTGTGCAATATCACAGTTCTCATGCTAGGTCTCTTACATACCAGATTTATCTGTGCTCTGCTTCCTTCTCTTCTTCTTCTTCAAATGTAGCTACATTTCTGAGCTACAGAAATAGGCTACACTGCCTTCGGGAGGAAGTGAGAGGGACTAAGAATCTCCTAGGTGATCTGTAGTAGCTCTTCAAATCAAGTAATGCTGACATGCCTTGGCAATCAGAACTCTTAGACCTAATTGGAAAGGAAGCACCATTCCTCCAACACCTACACACCTACCAACCTCTTCCTCTCTTCCTAATCTAGAGCTCAGGAGGCAGGACAGGGAACAGACTGAAAGGTGAGACAGAGTGTGGCACCTCTCATGCCGTACTTCACACACTCTCAAGAAGACGTGAAACCCCAGAGTTCAACACAAACAGGTATTCACAATAGAATTGAACTGTTACAGTAAACCAAATCACTGGAATCCTCTCCACAAATTTCAAAGTGCACCAGGCCACCATGTTAATAGTGACATAAATCTTGATTTCAACGTAAGAAAACAGGTGTTGTCATGTATTCTTTTTAGTAGTAGGAACTAAAATGTTGTGAGCTATTAAAAATTATTACCAATGGCCTGGAAAGATGGCTCAGCATTTAAGACTGTGTATTGTCCTTCCAGAACACCCTTCCAGAAGCATTCACAAACTCCAAAAAGACCACCAAGGAGCCAAATCCAATGTAATCAATTAGGGTCTCTTTATTCAAGGTCCAGCTTGGGCCACAGCACCATCTTTGATACAGGAGAACTGGAGGGGGCCCTGAGCCCAGTTTCAGTCAAGCATTTATAGAGGCAAGAAGTGGGTATCTAGCCTGGTACACGTCTGTTTGGGGGCCCATTATGGCCTTACACATTAATTGGCTGGTGCTGGGAGCCAAACCATAAACTTCTGTTTTCCTCCTGATTGGTTGATGTTAGGAAGTGAAGTGTCAGGGGCAGGCCTGTAACCTGAAGGTATAGATTTGTTGGGGAATAACCTGGAAACTGGTGCTAGATACTGGTCTTGTTGAGGGGTAGTCTGGAAACTGGTGCTAGGTACTGGCCTGTTGAGTTCAACCTTAGGTCAGGTTCTCTAAGATGGAGTCTGAATCCAAAAGATTTGGTCTCTCAGGCAGCTCACAACCATCTGTTACTCTAGCTCAGGGGGATTCAACACCTACAGACTCCATGTTCTTGAACCCACATGAGATAATACCATACAAATATGCACACATACTCATAGTTTAAAGTAATGGAAATAAATCTTTATATAAATAAAATTTCTTTTAAATAATTTGTCATTACTAATTTTTTTAAATTAGTAAAAGAGAAAGAGGGAGGGGCTCAACAGTTAAGAACACTTCTTGTTCTTGCAGAGGCTCAGAGTTCATTCACCAACCCCTACAGTGACTTATAATCACATACAACTATTTCTTCAGCAGATCCAATACCCTCTTCACTGCCCTGCCCCCTGCCACACACACACACACACACACACACACACACACACACACACAGAAATAAATCTTAAATAAAACCACATTTGATATTTTTTCAAAGAAAGGATACAAGAAGAAATAAAATGTGATAGTTAGTTAGTTAGTTAGTTAGTTAGTTAGTTAGTTAGTTAGTTAGTTTGGATCTGTTTGAAAGCCTTGGTAGAAGCTACCTGCTTTTAGTTAAATTTTGTTTCCTATGAACATAGACAGGACAGAGTAGATTGTGTTTTTGTGAGATCTGTCTGACAATTATAAGAGTCCATCATCACTTCATCATTAAACAAGAAACTAGGACCAAGAATGAAATGACAGCTCGCAATTATTAAGTCAAAATAAGACTTCTTTGTCTCTATAGAGACTTGGCTTCCGATTTTTACAGTCACAGCAGCTGTCTGTCCACCTCTAAGATGGATGAGAAGTTAACAGAAATGAGTACCTCTCCAGTAAAGATGGGAAGGGAACCAGTAAATCACTCAAGGAAACAATTCAATAAAGCGAATGAAGGCCTATGGGTACAGCTCAGCATGAGTCCTTACCTAGCATGTTTGAGGCCCAGAATTCAAGCCCCAGCACCACAACAAAAACTATTAAAAATAAAGCCAAATAAATATTTGAGAAATTCTTCTTCAAATAAGAATATTCAAAGGTTGAAATATACAAGGCTCAGCCATATCCTTTTATTTCTTCAAAGAAAGTTCATTTTTCTTAACATTTGAATAAAGTTCTATTCCTTAACATTTGAATAAAGTTCTATCAAGGCTAAGAAGGGCTTATTGGCAGGACCAGAAAAATCATGTGAAATGAGGACATTCCGGATAGTCAGAAGTATTTAATGAAATAATTAGAAACGTATGTCTTTGTTCAACGTATTGGCTTTAAAAAAAAAAAATACATACACTGTAGCATGCCTTTATTTTGAACACAAAGAAATGTAGTCTTCTGCTTTATCTTTTGGGGGGACGGGTAATCTGCAGTGTTTAACACTTTAGGCTTGTGTTTAAACATTTGTATTTTAAAACTTAATTTATTTAAGAACTTTGGAGAGTTTTAAAGATTGAGTCTTTTAATTGTTTTCCCATTGGACACATCATTTCTCTAATAAATATTTTGCATTTGTCATGCAAACATATAGAATAAACTGAGCATGCTCTCACCCTCTCTTTCCTCCCCCTCCCCCACTTTGTTCCCCTAGACAGTTTCACTTCGACTTTCAGATAACATACACATACATGATTTCATTTATCAATAAAAATCTTGGAACTAAAAATGAGAGAAAACACTTGCCGTTTGCTTTTCTGGGACTGGCTTAATTTACCTAATGTAATCATCTCCAATTATACCAATTCTCCTAAAGCAATGTAACTTCATTCTTTTTATGGCTGAAAGAAAAATGGCATTGTGTATATAAATCTCTTTTCCCTTGCAGACTCCTATGTTGTTGGACTTTCGAGTTGGCCCCATAGACTTGCTAAGGTAAGCTGCATTGCAACAAGCATGGACAGACCTGGAGCCCTTTGGGTGAGTTTACCAGAGCTATAGCTGAGGCATAGGTAGAGTTACCGTTGATTTTTGAGAAATCTTCATATTGACTTCTACAGTGGGCTGGGCTAGCTCACATCTCTATCCTCTAAAGCTTCCCTCTCACCTGCATCCTCGCCAGCCTTTCTTATTATCTATTTTCTTAATGATTGACATCCTGGCTGGGGTGAGATAGGATCTCAGTGTAGTCTTGATTTGTATTTCTCTGATGGCTTTTGCATGTTCATTGAGTGTTCTTACAATGTTGAAGAAAAATTAATTTTCACAAAATATAATTAGTCTTGGGCTTGTTTTGAAGGCTTGGAAGAAAAGCTTATATTTGTAACAGGCTTGACAAATTTTAATTAGTTCCAGCTACAGCTGGGATTCTATCTAGCTGAATAGACTGGGAGAATCCACGTTTTCTAAATTATTCTAGCCCACGTTAAAGAAATGATTATTTGAAATCTAAAACTTATTTCCCAATGAAATGTATGATTTCAATGACCTCTCCTGACTTTTCTACCAGTCTCTTCCACCTTCCTGAGTGACTGCTCACTGTAGAAGCAGTCACAGCACCCTGGCTTGTAAATACCCTCATCTTAAAGACAAGACAAACATATTCAAATCTACAGCAAAGTCAAATTCGATTCAAAATTCTATTGCATTTTTTTTTTCAATTTTGAAAAAGATAAACATGGTATTCACTTCTCTGGATGAAAAAAAAATGTTGTTTTTAAAGTGAACCATAAATGAAAAGTCAACACAACCATCTCTTGATTTTAAAATATGTAAACCCAAGTACAGAACATTACCTAAACTTGTGTTGGGGATAGAATTTCATTTTTTAACAGTATTCTGTTTTCTGAATTGTCTTTAGCACTTTGAACTACTTTGATAATGGAAAAAACCCATAGCATTTTCAAATAAATGTTAATCTGCTGGGTGGGTGACCTGTTCTGCTTTCATTTTCTACTGCCATCTCTTGTTCTTAATTCAGACGCAGTAAAATGTGAGTTTCTGTCAGTGAATGTGGTTGTCCCTGAGGAGGGGCCTGGAGGTATTTCATTCTTCAACTTAGCCAAGCCTTTCAAGAATAAAAAGCTTACTCTACATAAACAGGAACATCACCTTCTTGAGTCACTCATGAAAGGAAGAGCTATGCTTAAAAAAAATATTGACTGGCTTGTCAGATGGGAGACTACATATCCCAAGTGTTTATGACTTCCACAGGAAACCCATTCTTCAAAGAGCAAGTAAGGTTCACCCACCCTCCCTGAAACCTAGGCATTCATCATCCAATTTCTCTCAGTAGTCTCTGCTTATAAGAGGAATATAGTATCCTTCAGGATACAATCTCCAGAACGCCTAGCATTACTAGATTCTTGGTAAACCTCTTAAATGAATGATGCTGATACATCATTCTGAGTCTCAGTCTGTTTGGGTTATTTATAACCATAACAAAGTAACTTTTGTTTGCAATGATCTTGGAAGCTAGTCCACTATTGGTACACAACTTCTTTCAAGCAAAACCTAAAGTTCTCAAGTTGCAGGCAGGATAGTATAATGGTTATAGGTTTGCCTGCTGACTAGTTTCAAAGCCCAGCTTCGCCTCATGAAGTGTACAACCGGTGCACAAGCAGTTTCTCTTTAAATAGTCTTCATTACAGACCTATTGAAAATGGTAATTGAAATAGTAAGCTAAACTGTGGGAAAGACTTGTAACCAAGCACATAGTGTTTGCTTTATTAGTATTATTAATTTTAATATTTATCCTGGGTCTGAAGTCTAACAAACTCTAGCTTCTAATTTTTGTAGTTACTTTGCTCTTAGTAAAACACCACTTCCTGTTTCTAAGGGGGTAAAAAGCTTTTAAAAGTTATAAAAAGACTCAAAGACTTCTTGGACATCAAATAGCTCTTACAAAACAACATTTTGATGAGTTAAGTGTAAAGGAATCAAAAACATACGGATTAAATTTCCTTTATAATACACATGGGCTTAGAATGAAAAAAAAAAGTGCTTAGCAAGACACACTTTGGGTTTGCCAAACCCAGAACACTGAAAAACAGTTTTAAGACATTCTGCAGACCCGGAACAGAACCAGGTCCCCTCATCTACAGTTAAAACCTCCTCACACCCAGACCTCGGAGCTCCCAACTGTTCCAAAATTGGTCATCTTTTGATCCATCTTCTCAAAGAATAGCATTCCTCCAATTTATGAGCATGCATGCTGCCCTTCAGAAGTAACACAGAAACAGCTTATAATTTAGAAGAAGAGATTACCATCTGCATATAATTTCCATTGTAATATTTTATTGGAGATCTGTAACCATGCATTTCAATGCACTGGTTACACATTGTGTATGCTTAAAGACAATGCCTCATAATAAACAGATATGCTTTTCAGTTTGCAGCATAACCCTTAGTCAGAGACAACTTACATGTTTGGAAGGATTATTTAGGATTGATTAATAGAGTAAATTATGCTGTGTATTAAATATTTTTATACTATGATCTTTTCTTTTTGAAGCTATTAATCCATTCTGCATGCATACAATATGAAGAATGAATATCACGTACTTGCCTCTTCCAGAAACTGTTTCCCCAACCAGCATGTCTATGAAATACTTGGTAAATCTAATTTAAGGAAACAAAAAATTCTAAATTTTATATTTCTTTTAAAATAAACATGCAAATTGGATCGCTTTATAGGCTTTCATGGAGGAAGAAAATAAGGATCAATAGTCCATGTTAACATTAAGGAGAAGGTCACATCTAAAACAGCAATCTTTTAATAACACCATCACTGGAAACATACTTTTTTTATTTCTTCAAAGATTTGAGTGTTTTCTGCACTAAATACCCCAATATCACTAGACCTCACACATCAGTTATTATTTCTGTAAATAAGACATGAGGATAAAATAGAGCTAAACTTCTCAGAGTGTATCTTAAATTGGGAGTAGAAAGTAACATAACAAATCTAAAACATACTTACCTATTTTGAAACACATTGGCTTTTTTAAAAATTCACAATGACTTAAACAAGACATATGTGTGTGTATGTGTGTGTGTGCCTGTGCGTGCGTGTGTGTGTGTGTGTGTGTGTGTGTGTGTGTGTGTGCACACTTATATGCATGTTGTTACAGACTAAGAGCAGCACAAGACAATGTGGATGGCCTCATCTTGAATAATTGTTTCTTTTTTAGCTGGAAGTTTGTCCAAAGAACTACCTTAAGAAAGTTTAGACCTTTTTATGAATATTTTATTTACAATTCAGATGCCATCCCCTTTCCCCATTTCCCCTCCCTAGAAAACCCCTATCATATACCCTCTTCTCCTTTTTACTTTTATACAATTTTTTAATGTTAATCAAAGGCTTTATAAGTCTAGTAATGCTTAATAACAAGATGCCCATACAATCAGAAGTGTAACCCAATACCCAACCTAGATATGTCAACTATCTTTGACTGGCAGAGACATACCCACTTTCTCTCATAACCTAGTTCCTCCTCTCCTCCTCCTTCTCTCCCTCTCCTTACTATTCCTCTTCCTCTCCTTACTCCTCCCACCTTAGCTCCTGCTACATATCACCTTTCCTGTTAAAATAAAACTTTTCTCTCAAAATACAATTAGAGCATAACTATACCTATTTGTGTCAGTAAGGTACAAGATAGTTCTAATGCCCAGTCTATGATTTTGTTGACTAACCGTAACCTCTGTCATCTCTCCTAACTAAAAGACTTAGTTCTGAACCTGGCTTTTTTCTTGGCTTTAGAATGAATGTCAGCTGAAAACCATCCTCTCAAATCTTTTCTCTCAAGTAAATAGCCGGGATTGGCTATGAGACTATAAGTCTTCAACTCCGTCAGAAATCCAGAATGACTGAGTTAACTGAAATTATGGGAAGCACAAAGCATAGGTTCTAAAATTTAGCCAATTTACGAGATCGCTGAACACCTGAACAGTCCCTATACTATAAAACGTTGGAGTATTTGATCTTCAGCCTTCTGGCCCAGGATCATCTGACAGACCTAGTGATGCAGAATTATTAAGGGCTGATTACTCTGACTTGGCAGATATAATCAGTCGACTATTCCCCAAGTGTGTCCTTTTCTGGACAATAATTCGTCTGTAGATGAAAAGAGGCAATTCTTGCCTAGTGGCTGTCTCACCACAACTGGAGTAACTCCAAAGATACTCAATTTCTTCTTCAAATCCAAGACAGGAAGCTATCAGGAGCAGACAGGTCTCTAATCAAAATGAACATTAATATAGAAATGTTTGTAATGTCAATTATGTGGAATCTGACATTTTGAAAACCAACTATCCATGTAAGGCAATCTGGACTGTTGTCTATTAACTCCTTTCAGCTATTTCTAAATAAAATATAAAAAACACCCTAACAATAAACTCAGAGCCACAAATTTGCTATAGGCCCTTAACTCACAGGCTAAATATATCAAATCAATTAGAAAGGTTAAAGAAGAAACTGGGTCTAAGCCTTGTATTTCTAAATGTGTTATATAGGCACAATGCCTATGAGAGTAGCAATATTAATTTCACTTTTATATTGATAATAAGAAGCTCATACCAATGAAAACCTTAAATTTGAAATCAAAGTAAATTTTGTACCATTTAAGAAATTATAACTTCATCTTAATACCAATTATACATATTTCTACTAACATTATGGCTATGTAATAAATCCTAGCTAATCCTCCCTGTTCCAACAAAACCACTACTTTTCCCTAGAAAGACAGCTCAATATTAACCACCTCAATTCCCAAGCCCAGGGAAAAAGGGCGCCAACTCTTCATTAACTTCTTCAAGCTGATTACAGGCATTGAGATATTAGAAGAGGGGCAGGGGGAAGAGTAAATTGATAAGCCTCTGACACTGTGTCTTCACTTCATCCAGCTGAAATTCCAGGACATCAGAGGTTTGAGCAGGTCTGCTCAGCTCACTTGATGTGTAGATACACCAAGGCTGTGTATTCTGCAATATACAATTCTCAAAACAAATTTTACTATTAAGATAATTTTTTGTTTGAATTCTGGAATCTAGTCTTCTGGCGGCCTGCCTCTGTCATGTCTAATCCATATAATTCTAGGAGTTTCTGTGAGGGTGTGCTCCCACCATCCTCCCATACCCGTCTTCCTGCTCTCGAGTTCCCCAACACTAGGGAATCCAAACTTTCAGGCACCAAGGCCCTCCACTTCCACTGATGCCTGGCAAGTCCACCCTCAACTACCTATACAGGTGGAGCCATGAGTCCCTCTCTTTGTGTTCTCAGGCTGAAGATTTTAGAATGGCTACTCCAGTTTGTTTCATAGGAAATTTGCTTGAAAAATTGTTTTCCAGCCTTTTACTCTAAGGTAAAGTCTGTCTTTATCACTGAGGTGGGTTTCCTGTATGCAGCAAAATGCTGGGTCCTGTTTATGTATCCAGTCAATTAGCCTATGTCTTTTAATTGGGGAATTGAGTCCATTGATGCTAAGAGATATTAAGGAACAGTGATTGTTGCTTCCTGTTATTTTTGTTATTAGAGGTAGAGTTACCTTTGTGTGGCTATCTTGTTTTGGATTTTTTGGAAGAGGATTACTTTCTTGCTCTTTCTAGGGTATAATTTCCCTCCTTGTATGGGAGCTTTCCTGCTATTATCCTTTGTAATGCTGTGTTTGTGGAAAGATATTGTGTAAATTTGGTTTTGTCTTGGAATATCTTGGTTTCTCCATCTATGGTAATTGAGAGTTTTGCTGGGTATAGTAGCCTGGGCTGGCATTTGTGTTTTCTTAGGGTTTTTATGACATCTGTCCAGCATCTTCTAGCTTTTATAGTATCTGGTAAGAAGTCTGGTGTAATTCTGATAGGTCTGCCTTTATATGTTACTTGACCTTTTTCTCTTACTGCATTTAATATTCTTTCTTTGTTTTGTGCATTTGGTGTTTTGATTATTATGTGATAGGAGGTATTTCCTTTCTGGTCTAGTCTATTTGTTGTCCTATAAGCTTCTTGTATGTTTATGAGCATCTCATTCTTTAGATTAGGGAAGTTTTCTTCTATAATTTTGTTGAAGATATTTATTGGCCCTTTAAGTTGAGAATCTTCACTCTCATCTATACCTATTATCCTTAGGTTTGTTCTTCCCATTGTGTCCTGGATTTCCTGGATGTTTTATGTTAAGAACTTTTTGCATTGTGCATTTTTTTGACAGTTGTGTCAATATTTTCTATGGTATCTTCTGTACCTGAGATTCTCTCTTCTATCTATTGTATTCTGTTGGTGATGCTTGCATCTATGACTCCTAATTTCTTTCCTAGGTTTTCTATTTCCAGGGTAGTTTCCATCTGTGATTTCTTGATTGTTTCTACTTCCATTTTTATGTCCTGGATGGTTTTGTTCAATTCCTTCACCTGTTTGGTTGTGTTCTCTTGTAATTCTTTAAGGGATTTTTATGCTTCCTCTTTAAGGGCTTCTACCTGTTTACCTGTGTTCTCCTCAAATTCTTTGAGAGTGTTATTTATGTTCTTCTTAAAGTCCTCTATCATCATCATTAGAAATGATTTTAAATGTGAATCTTGCTTCCCTAGTAATATGAGGGATTCAGGACTTTCTTGTGTGGGAGAACTAGGTTCTAATGATGCCAAGTACCCTGAGTTGTTGATGCTTGTGTTCTTGTGCTTGTCTTTCACCATCTGGATCTCCTTAGTGCTACCTGCCCCTGTCTCTGACTGGAGCCTGTCTCTCCTATTATTTTGGTTGTATCAGAACTGTGTGGGTTGGGTGTTACTACTGGGGTTAGAGCTGGGGCTCAAGATCTGCTCAGTGGTCAGGCGCAGACAAGAAGGAACCAGTGCTCTGGGCCAGGAGTGACTTCCTGGGTCCAACCCACCTTTTGAAGAGGCCTTAAGATCAGACATTCTGTAGCTCTTGCTCTTTGGGAAGTGAGATGGCTCTTATCATCCATAGACAGCATTTCACTTATAAAATAAAACATTACTCTTCAAATGGAAGATTTCCCATGACCCATTTCCCTGTATGAAAACTATGATTCTGAAGACTAAATGGATTTTGTCCATAAGGTCTGCAATCTTTTCCCTGGGAAAATAGGTCAAATGTTTCAAAAATTTCAGACAGGAGAATAAATTTAAATTAACAGAATGACTACAATGTAGATTAGCTACAAGAAAATATATTTGAATTTATTTAAATTTTTGAAGTAAGATCAGATTTTTTGTTTGTTTTTGTTTTTGTTTTCTTTTTTGTAAAATTCGATATTATATTTACATTTCAGATTTTTTCCCCTTACCTCCACTCCCCCCCCCACCATCCAGGAACCTCATATCCCATCCCCCCTCCTCGTGCTTCTATGAAGACGTCACCCCACCTATCCCCCCCCACTCCCACCTCCCCATCCTCGACTTCCCCCCCCCACTCAGTGTTCAGCCTTCATGGGACTGAAGATCTCCTCTCCCACCTATGTCCAACAAGGCCATCCTCCTGTACATGTGCAGATGGAGTCATGGGTCCCTCCCTATGTGCTCCAAGGCTGGTGGCTTAGACCCTGGGGAACTCTGGTTGGTTGGTACTGTTGCTCTCCTCATGGGGCTACAAACCCTTTCTGCTCCTTCAGTCTTTTCTCTAACTTCTCCATTGGGAAACCCTTGATTAGATCAGTGGTTAGCTGTGAGCATCTGCCTCTGAATGTGTCAGACTCTGGCAGACCTCTAAGGAGACATCTATATCAGGCTCTTGTCATCATTCACTTCCTGCCATCCACATCAGCGTCTAGATTAAGTGACTGTACATGGGATGGATACCCAGGTGGAATGGTCTCCAGATGGCCCCTCCTTCAGTTTCTGTTCCACACTTTGTCTCCACATTTGCTCCCTTAAGTATTTTTGTTACTCCTTTTAAGTAGGACCGAGGCATCCACACTTGGTCTTCCTTCTTCATGAGCTTCATGTGGTCATTTAGTTGAGTCTTGGCTATTCCAATCTTTTGGGTTAATATCCGCTCATCAGTGAGTAAATACCATGTGTGTTCTTTTGTGATTGGGTTAATTCACTCAGGATGAAATTTTCTAGTTCCATCTATTTACCTAAGAATTTCTCAAATTCATTATTTTTAATAGCTGAGTAATACTCCATTGTGTAGATGTACCACATTTTTTGTATCCGTTCCTCTGTTGAAGGACATCTGGGTTCTTTCCAGCTTCTGGCTATTATAAATAAGGCTGCTATGAACATAGTGGAGCATATGTCCTTGTTATATGTTGAAGTATCTTCTGGGTATATGGCCAGGAGTGGTATAGCTGGATCCATAGGTAATGCTATGTCCAATTTTCTGAGGAACTGCCAGACTGATTTCCAGAGTGGTTGTACCAGCTTGCAATCCCACCAACAATGGAGGAGTGTTCCTCTTTCTCCATATCCTCACCAGCATCTACTATCACCTGAGTTTTTGATCTTAGCCATTCTGACTGGTGTGAGGTGGTATTTCAGGGTTGTTTTGATTTGTATTTCCCTGATAACTAAGGATGTTGAGCATTTCTTAAGGTGCTTCTCAGCCACTCAAATTTCCTCAGTTGAGAATTCTTTGTTTAGCTCTGTATTCCATTTTTTAATAGGGTTATTTGGTTGTCTGGAGTCTATCTTCTTGAGTTCTTTGTATATATTAGATATTAGCCCTCTATCGTATGTAATGATCTTTTCCCAATCTGTTGGCTGCTGTTTTGTCTTATTGACAATGTCCTTTGCCTTATAGAAGCTTTGTAATTTTATGAGGTCCCATTTGTCAATTCTTGATCTTAGAGCATATGCCATTGGTGTTCTGTTCAGGAACTTTTCCCCTGTGCCTAGGTAATTCGAGGGTCTTCCCCACCTTCTCTTCTATTAGTTTCAGTGTATCTGGTTTTATGTGAAGGTCGTTTATCCACTTGGACTTGAGTTTTGTACAAGGAGATAAGAATGTATTGATTTGCATCCTTCTACATGCTGACCTCCAGTTAAACCAGCACCATTTGCTGAAAATGCAGTCCTTTTTCCACTGGATTGTTTTTAGCTCCTTTGTCAAAGATCAAGTGACCACAAGTGTGTGGGTTCATTTCTGGATCTTCAATTCTATTCCATTGATCTTCCTGCCTGTCTCTGTACCAATATCATGCAGTTTTCATCACTATTGTCCTGTAGTACAGTTTGAAGTCGGGGATGGTGATTCCCCCAGAAGTTCTTTTATTGTTGAGAATAGTTCTCACTATCCTGGGTTTTTTGTTATTCCAAATGAATTTGCAAATTGCTCTTTCTATCTCTATGAAGAATTGATTTGGAATTTTGATGAGGATTGCATTGAATCTGTAGATTGCTTTTGGCAAGATGGCCATTTTTACTAAATTAATCCTGCCAATCCAGGAGCATGGGAGATCTTTCCATCTTCTGAGATCTTCCTCTATTTCTTTCTTCAGAGACTTGAAGTTCTTGTCGTACAGATCTTTCACTTGCTTGGTTAGGTTCACTCTGATTTTTAATCTAATAAAATTACTAGCAAATATATTTTGGGAAAGTATGCAAATGATATTATCTTGGTGTGTTTATTATTACCCACATATAAGTGAGACCTTCTGGTATAATTTTAATGTTTGAAAACAGTTTAAATAGTATAAACACTTCATAGAAATCCTGCTTATGACATTAATCACTTGAGAAAGAGTTGTTTAACCAGGAACTAATTCAGCCCAGCAACTGTCTAAGCATGAAATCTAAGAAAAATCAAACAAACAAAGAATTAATATAGTTAATACACACTATACAAAGGACGTGGCTACTAGGCTCACTGCTCAGCCTATTCAGATCTCTCCAGTTAACTCCCAGAATCAGTGTTCATGAGAATATCGATGGTCTTCGTCTATTCATTTTCAGTTAAATATACAAGTACCAAAGATACTTAATCCCACAAATAGTTAATAGCATAAAAAAATAAATTCACTTCATTTCTCTAGAGGAACCTGGTAAGGAGGACCTTAGCGTTGGTTACTCATCCATTAAACATGTACTGTAAGTCTAGTACTTGCTAACTTCCAAAGAGTCAGAGAAGAGATGCCACAGCTTAAACATATATCATAATATGTAATTATGCCTTAAAATCCTGAAAAACTGGTCTGGGGCAATAGTTGATCTTGCTATACAAGTCTCAGGACCCAAATTCTATCCTCAAAAATCTTCATAAAAATTTGGGCATGATGGCATGCTTCCAATTCCAGCAGTGGGAAAGTGAAGGTAGGTGTATCCCCATGGCTAGCAAGACAACCATCCTAGCCCATTTAGCTAGCATCAAGTTAATGAGAGACTCTGTCTTCAAAACACAAGGCTTCTGGCATATATGCACACACACACACACACACACACACACACACACACACACACACACACAC
>JANHMN010000020.1:20899012-20910408 GCA_030674055.1 Rhabdomys pumilio
CACACACACACACACACACACACACACACACACACACACACACACACCAAAAATATCTAGGAAAAAATAGAGATTATCTAACCCAACACATGTGCTATAAATGAAGAATCAGCATGCCATAGTGCTCAAAGACTTTTTGGATTGTTTGGTGTGTGCCTAGCTTAGAACCAAAGCATGCTTTTGACTTACAAGTAAAAACAAACAAAAAAAATGGCTCCATAATTCATTTGTGTTGCCATCTTTTCTCATTTTATTGCTACATAATTATCTATGCAGAACATTGGCTCAAGAGGTTTGTTTGTTGTTTCCTTTGACCAACTCTCTCTGAAGATGTAGTTTGAACCAATGTCAATTAAGTCAATATTCTGAGCTATTTCTTGTTTGAATCATTTAATCCGGTTATGAAATGTGGTTTAGCCTGGTTGGACATTTCACAAATATGCTGCAGGTAAATTAGGTAAGAAGACATTCAACCAGAAAAGAAAATCTCTTACTTTTTGCTAAAAAATAAAAATAAAAAAATGTTTGCTAAAAAAAAGTATTTTGTGTATTTTGGGATGGCTCATCACACAGGACAGTTAAGATAAACTGAACTTCCATGTGATTACTCTAGAATAGACTCTGGAAACTTAAGCTCAAAAGTACCCAAAAATAATTTGCAATTGTTACTTCAAAATATTAGATTAGATGGAAATGACTGCATTGTGGTCACCTGACAATCTTATTGCTTGGAATCTAATCCTACATAATAGAATCCTTGTCAAAGCTCTTCCTATCATTCCTAAAGTTTTCTCCAAACTTTACTCTGACTTTTGCAAACATGCCCCAAGACACTATCACCTTTTACTGTCATTCTGGTTGTGATTTCCAAAGTAATCCAAGATGGGTTTGCACATGCTCAGCCCCAAGTGCTGGAGAATTCCACTGTGGGGCCACTCTGGTTGATCAAGGTTGAGTATGGAAGTAGTCACTATATCCCAGCAGACTCTGCTAAGATTCAGCTTTCCATCCGGCTCTGTAAATCCCCCCCCCTTCTATCTGCTGTCTATAATGCAGCTACCAACATAACATCCTATCCTTGTTTCCGCCCCCCATTCTATGTCACTGTTGTTGCTGTCCCACAGCCCTGCCTCCAGATTTACTTTAAAATCAACTACCTATATGGCAAGTCTTCTTCTGACTGTTCATCCTAGTCCCCATTTAAGAACTAAAACAGCAGAAGATACCCAGAGATCCGCCCACCACAGGCATCACCACAGTGTGCAAGTATGCTGAAGACAGATGAGAGAGAAAGAGAAGCACAACAGTCTGAGCACTGTGAAGAGAGATGGAACTGGAGAAGCAAGGTGAGGAATATCCTGTTGTAAGAAGCCTGACTGCCACCTGAGGCCATTGTGAAGTGCTGGCCCACGTTGCTGCTGAGGGTCATGTCTGGGTTCATGGCTCTGCAGCAACAGGGATCTGGGTTGATGTCTTGGGCCCTTGTTACCACCAAAGACCACTGGTCTGGGATGCCACCTGGGACCATGTTGATGTCCTAAGACTGTGTGAAGCTGGCTTCACCTCTCACTGGCTGAGGGACTCTGCCAGTGCTTGAGAAAACAGGCCCTCAGAGTAAGGTAGTCAGGGCAGTGCTGGAGAGCTGGCCCTGGTGGTGTGTGTACAGAAGAGCAGGCCCTGAGGACATGAGCTGATTGCTAATTGTTACAGGCAGGAGAGCTGTCCCTGCCCCTTGCCTGTGCAAAGCAGGAGAGCTGGCCCTGATGATGCAGGTATAGGAGAGTTGGCAGCTACCATCCAGACCCAGATCAAGGGCTTTGAGTTGGTCCATCTTAACATCTACCCTATCTATGAACTGCTAGAGAGCATGAAGGGACCAGTCCTGCAGAAACCAAGCGCAGGATCTCCATGACACAGAGTAACAACGGCAAATCCAAGAGGAGTCTGGGTGAGGATCCAGTGTTGATGATGTAGCAGAAGCCAGAGGCCTTGAACTAGACCAATGGCTCAATGCAATCAACATTTGCAAGTAAACGTGTGTGGACAAAGGTACACTGAGGGACACACCATGAAGTACCACAGCTTCCACAGAACGATGTTCTGTTCTTTTCTTATTTCCTCTTTTTTATTTTTATTTTTTGTTTTCTTCGGAGAGAGAGGTTGCAGGTGTCGAGAGCAGATACAAAGGACAAGGGATAGGAAGATGAGTAGGATTGAGGTTCATGGTGTAAAAATGACAAAAAATAAATAAATAAAAATTTACAAAAAGTACCAAAAGGGAAAAAAGAGAAAAAAAAAGAAGACAGATTGCTACATATATTTTAAGACACTTAAACTTTCAGTTTAATTTTTAATAAAGTTAAAATTCCAAATGTGATCAAATGGATATATATAAGGAAGCTGTGAAATCGGTGCCAGCAATAGCTTCAGATCGTCCCAAGTGCCCAGGAAAATATAGAGGGAGAATAAAAGATGGAAGGGAAGGAGAAAGATTAGATAGCAAAAACCACATGAAAAATGGTCACAAACAAATTAGGCAAGCTACCATCACAAAAAAACCAAAGCCCATCATGGCATTAGAGATAAAGCATCAACAGGCACATAGCAGGCATGTTAGCATCTTCTGGGGTCTGAGGGCTGCAACTGGACACCCAGCAAGTGTGAGAAAGGAATGAGGTATCTCCATGAAGTGCCAGCTCAAGAGAAGAAACTGGAGAGAAAAAGAGCAGAAGAGATCGAATCCAGCAAGTCAACGTGTTTTTAATACTACACAAAACAAGAGTGTTCTCTGTAAAATAATAAAATGCTTCTCAGCCAAGCCACCTTCTAAAATCATTGG
Organism: Rhabdomys pumilio; assembly: GCA_030674055.1. NCBI lineage: Eukaryota > Metazoa > Chordata > Mammalia > Rodentia > Muridae > Rhabdomys > Rhabdomys pumilio. The sequence continues at coordinate 20,901,852 of JANHMN010000020.1, forward strand.
AAACTAAACTCATGTAAAATAAGCAACAGAAAATCTCTAAACCCCCAAACCATAGGTAATAACAACAATAATAGGTAAATTGTATCACATTGAACTACAATACCTAGGTACAGTAAAGGAGCTAATCAAACCCAAAGAGACGTCCTGTGGGATGGGTGAAAACTGTGGAAAGACCAAATCAAGAACATTAGCTCATCTCTAACCAAACCCACTAGTCAATATATATATATACATACACACATTTGAAGTCTACAGCCTTAGCAGTGAGTAAACATAGTACCATGTGATACTGCTAACTGTCAACACAGTGTTGAAAGACAGAGCTGAGCTTCTGTGTCCTAGTCACCTCCCCACTCACACACCAGCCTCCACTTGGCTCCACTCTTCCCTTTTTCTCTGCGAGCGATGGTCTCTGTGCTGGCTTCTTTCATTTAGCATGAATATCCTCCAAGTTCATGCACATTATCACAAATAAGAGGATTTCTCATTCTTTGAAAGTAGGACACTAAACCCTCAAATGGAGCTAACACATTTAAGACACTCGTGGAAAGAAGGGACAGAATATGTACACACCACAGACTAACAGTTATCAACATAGAAGAGCTTGGCGAATGTTCTCATTGTTCTTCTTGTGGGATTCACGAGCTTTCAACAGCAGAGTTGACTAAGGGGACACTGAAACTCAGCTGTGGGTCAGTGTTAATGTACTGATCCTCATGGGATGCAAATTGAATAAAAAGGCACCAAAGGCTTGTGACCACTAATACGATAATGGAAGCATAATGCCGTCTTTTTTTCCCCTTAATTTGGGGGCAGGGGACTGGAGAAGATACGGGATCAAAATGAACTGTAGTAGTCTCAATGTTGCACAGGAAAGAAAGTGAGAGAGTCTATCCTATCATCCCTAAAAGCCTGGAGAACCAGGATTTCAGCATAGCATGGAGAAGATAAACTTCTGGAAGAAGAGGGTAAAAGCTCCACACTTGACTTAGAAATGTTAGGGTTTGCTGAAAAAAGAATAATAAACCATTTGCAATTCAGGTCCACTAAGAAGCCCTGGATCCCAAATTATGGTCTTTATCGTGAATTATAAAGACATCAGGGCTTCACAGAGAAATGACTGACTCCAGACTTGTCATTTAAAAAAAAAATCTCATGATAATTTGAAATATTTTGGCACAAATTCAAGAGGAGAAAATCATTCTATGTGAAGTCAAAAGTCTTTACAGCCAACCTGAAAGACAATCCTACTGTCCAAAGATATGAGAATACAAGTGTTGGGGAGCATAAAATTAGCTGTTCATCCAAGATTCTGAGAACTACTTCAGAATCTTGGAAATTAGGCAAACAAAAGAACCAAGCATTTATAACACTTCTCCTTTATGAACTACATAAACTATATACTAATAATACAGTTTTGGATCTTCATAGATATCTTGTAAGACAAACTAAAGAGTGTCTGAAGAATGTATTAATTAAAGACGGCCCAGATGTACCAAGTGCTTCAATAGGCAAGACGGAACTTACAGGGGTCTGGGATACTGGTGAGATTAGTGATAACACAATACCAAGTTCTCACTCGCCTCTGGATCATGCCAGTTCTGGCGGGGCAGGTAGTGCTGAGACTGGAGCAGACTGAGAATTCCTCCCCCAGAGATACTTCTGGCTGCTTTGTTTAAAATGACTGCTGGCTACCAAGCTCTTTGCCTCGTAAGAATTTGCTAAACTATACATTTGTTTAGTGTGGTTTTCTGTAGTGGTGTTTTATTTTGCAATAAAAGGTGATAGATAAAATATAAGAATATTCTATTTCAGATATAATTTATATATGTGCATGAAAGGTACATTTTATAGGTGGGAATATTTTTAAATGAATTGTGCTCTGATCTGTTGCATAGAGTCCAGGTTTTTAATATAACAGGTAAAATATTGTGCAAGTAAAAAAATAGTATGTTAAACCTTTTTTGTTATCCCATGAGCTTAGCATAATGGTGGGACTATAATGGACACCACTTACTGAGAATTCGCCAATCTGAATGTCCCCCAACTCTAAATGACAGCTGGAATTTCAATCCTGAAAATGTGGTTTGGGAACAAGCTTAGCTCCTTAAAGCAGATCTTCAATAAATGTGAACTGTTTTTTTTTTAATTAAATAATTCTGCTTTCCCATATTGTATTCATTGCACTGCTCTAGATTCAGAAAGTAGACAATTATATGTGTGTTTAATTTAAATACATTTTTACCACCTTAATGAAAACAGTGTATTATGTATCACATTAACAAAACAATCCATCAACAGCAAATCTAAGTATTGTGGTCTTGTGGATATTACTTAAACTTAGAGGTAAAAGAAAAGAAAGCCTATCCCTGGACTTCTAAACCTCAGAGATGTCTTCAAAAGTCTCTGCTTCCTCTTGAACATCCTTCAAGTGCCTGCAGTTTCTCATATTAAGACTAAATAGGCAATATCAAACCAGGGGTGCTCAAAGGAATCCATGGCCATGTTGATCAGTTTCTAATTGTTCTTCAAATTAATAACTATAACACTTTAAAATTTGTGTGTGTGCGTGCGCGTGTGTGCGTGCGCGCGTGCACACGCGCAAGTGTCACAAGAGAGAGTTCCATGGTTCACATATAAAGGTAAGAGGACAGTTGCTTTCAGGAGTCTGTTCTCGTCTTCCAGTCACCTTGTTGAGGTAGGGTCTCCTTGTATTACATACCCCAGGCTAGCTTCCAGAGATTCTTTTGTCTCTGTTTCCCTCTCACCTTTGGAGTGCTGTGATTTAAGATGCTGTGATTTAAAATCCACCTCTGGCTTTTTGCATGCGTTCTGGGGATCAAACCTGGATTTGTACAACAAGAGCTATTACCCACGGAGCCATCTCCCTAGTCCCCCAAATTGTTTTTAGCAGGAGTGACTTTAAAAGTTGTTCTGTATCACAAAAGAGGGCATGGAAATATTTTAAGAGCTAGCGAACCTTATGTCTTCTAGAAATGACAGGGAAGCTAAACCCATGACACCTCAATAACATAGCTGCCTAAATAAAACCCGAACAAAGACCACACCAATAGGCATGATGACAAAGAAGAAGGAAATATTTCAGTGGGTGTCTCACCCCTAAACAAAGAATTAGTGGCATGAGGAATGCTTAGAGTGGGAGGATTAGTCTTCTTCAGGGAGAGCCTTTTATTTGGGTATCCAATAGCAAGTGATCAGTACTGGAGCCAGCATGTTGTGTTTATATACTTATGGGCTTGTGTGTATGTAATAATAGCAAAGAAAGTAGGGTGTAGTGGTGATATTTAGAAAATGGCGCCCAGTCCAGCTTGTTCCCGGGCAGCCACCATATTCCCTCTGCTCCTCAGCTCTGACCAGGGCTCCGGCTAGCTAGATGCACAGGCCCTGGCACCCACAAGATGCTAATGTGGGGGATGGCTCAGCCAATCCCCCACGCTGCATCCACAAATCTCGGCTGAACCCCAAACTATATCTGCCATCCTCACAGTACGATAGAAATGAGACTCTTAAAGCTTAATGATTATCTAAAGGATTTATATATTTAGAAATGCTCAATCAACAAGATGCCCACACAATTAGAGTTGTTACCCAATATCTAACTTTTTGATAGAAGTTGCTACCCAGGACAGCTTTTGACCCATCCGTGGTTCTCCATGAGTGATAGCCTTCTTCTTCTCCTCCCCTTCCTCTTTTTCTCCCTTTCCCTTCCTCTCTTTCTCTTCTAGCTCCACCTCCTCTTCTACTGCCTAATCACTGAGCTCCAGTGCGAATACAGTGTAGCAGAATAAGTGTCCTGCTACAGTGGGGTCATAAATTCGAGAGAGAGAAAAAGAACATGGGAGGAGTTGGAAGGAGGAGAAAGAAGGAAGAATGACGTAATTATATTTTAATTTAAAACTAAGATATTTCAAAGGGAAAATGTTTTTCGTTTTCTGTTCAGTGCAACACTATTATACCCAACTTACCCATAGGTGTTCCAAGAACAATTCATACAGGTAGGATTCATGAATAACGAACTACCAACAGGAATGAAGGCTCCCAAAGTAATTTGATTCCTAACTGCTTAAAGATAAAGCAAGCCATATTGCTTGAGTAACACAATTCAATAGTTGATGTTTTGCCCTAGTAAGTCACAAGGGAGGAGAAGTAATGGGCACAGTTCTGTTCTGGTAGAAGCCAGGAGCTCATCATTGAGGTGCCATTGCAGTGTCTTGATTTCAGCAGAGCACACAGTTTAAGTGCAGCTGGACACACCGTATTCAGAACTTCTGTTATCACATGGCAATTGTACAAGATGTTTCATTATCACGTTTCCATATAGAACCTCACTAATGGTAAGGAGCCTTTAACCTTACACAGTTTAAAGTAGAAATCTCTAATGGCCAGTTCCACAAAGAGGTAATAAAGGTTCCATCATATATTTGCTACTATATATATATTGCTGCTAACTGTATTACCAACTAATTGCTTTTCGTTATAATTGTTGTCACTGGATTCTGTGCAGTAAAGTTCTGTGTGAATTTGATTATTGTGATTTCCAGATTCTAGGTCCCTTTAAAAAATTAACTTGACTCAAACATCAGTGTATGACACTAGGATTATTTTTTCTTACTTTCTTCCCCTCTGCCTCCCTCACTCTTTCTCTCCTTCCTTCCCTCTCTCCTTTCTCCTTCCCTCCCTCCCTCTCTCTCCCTCCTTCCTTCTTTCCATATCTATCTCCCTCTCTCCTTCCTTCTCTTTCCTTCATCTATTGAACAGATAAATATTTTGTTACAATACAACCAAGGCAGCTCTTCCCTCACGATGCTGAACCATAAAAGAGTCATAAGAAAGTCCCCAGTGAATGACATACAGCGGGATATTTGCTAAGGAGACACATGTGCAGATGGCTCTAGAGCATGACCAAGAAAGGGGAGATCAGAGGAACACTGTGCTGAGCATCAGCACCACTGGCAGTTGGAGACACTCTTCCAAGGCCAGTAAGTGGGATGAATCATTTTCCACAGCATTGTCTACAACCAGACCAGTCTCTTTCCACAGCCCCCAGCTTCCTGTTCTCCCAAGCTCCCCTTGCTTATTTAAAGCACCTCTTTAAAAGTGTTGCCCCTAAAGAACTGAGATCAGGAAACTGACAGCTCACAAAACAGCCTGCTGGCACAAGGGCTCAAAGGAGCAGCCCCTAAGAGCAGAGGCTCTACTCTTAGCCCAAGTACAACTTTCTGTAATCCCCCTGCCTTCTGTGTGTTTGTAATACAGGCCTTCTTCCATTACAAGACGCTTTGAAGATCTCACCTTCTCCCATTACTTTGTCTTCTACATAAAATGCCCACAGATGTGAGACTGTTAGGATGTGTGAGAACTGCAGCTGATAATTTATAAACCAATAGGGCTCAAACTTTGTGCAGATTTGGTGTTGGCAAGAGGGCCTGTTGCTGCAGGAGCACCCCCTACTGTCTATAAGGAGAAGTACTAGAACTGGAGACAAACACTGACAAGTTTGGAAATGCCAACAGTTACTAGCTGATGTTCTGAGATACAAGAGCAATGAGGTTGTGCATTCAAATGATCAAACTAGTTATCTTAATTTTGTCACTTCTTCAAACTAATATTTTTAATAACTCGCCATCTTCTAAAACAATTATCACCACAGGATCTGAGGTTTGACTAAATTCTAAGGTCTTGGAATGGTTTCAGTTTGATTTTTGGTTTTTTGTTTGTTTGTTTGTTTGTTTGTTTGTTTGTTTCAGTTCTTCTTAAAACATAGTCAAAGCTGACTTGCAACAACTGAGAAAAAATGGAATGATGCAAAGAAAGATTTTGACGGAGCCTGTTTGTGTATGGAAGGACTCAGAGGCGCAAAATTGGCAACTGTCCCAGATACAGTCATAAATATAAACACAGCATAGTCAGAAACAAATTGGATTTCTTAATGAGTACATGTTGATGCTAAGTTCATATCTAAAGAAGCAGGCAAGAGTTTTCTTGTTCAATATATCAAATATCTAACATGATGCAAAGTTATGGTAACTGAGATATCAACAACACTAGCAAAGTGAAGTTGCCAGGAAAAAAAAAAATATCTATTTCAAGTGAGACAGAATTGGTAAAGGCATCTGTAACTTAAATGAGAGAGGATTAAATGAGAGCTGTTGAGAAAATCAGTGAAATCCTTCTCTTAAGACCTACCCAACAAAAAGTTATAGCTGGGGGAACGGTCTAAGCGAAGGAATTCATAAAAACAACAGGGAAAAGTATGGGATGGGATTTGGGTCATTCTAGGGAAAGTAAACATTCCCAAACCAGACATAAAGTGAGTCACATGGTTGGGACGATGAAGGGGATTGGTGGGAGGGGTAAGGAATCCAAGGGCTAAAGGGGGAAAAATATATTAGGTACATGTATAAAAATGACATGACTAACCTACTACTATATATAATTAATATATACCAATAGAAAGTATTTTTTAAATTTTAAAAGATGAGCCATAGCTTCAGCCAGCAAAAGGAACACATCTTGCAACTTTATTTAACATATTTGTGTTTCTCCCATTTATTTCTAATTTCTCAATTACTCTTAACACATACTTTGCCACTGTGACTCATTAGGTACTCTTACTATTTTATAATTCTCTCTCTCTCTCTCTCTCTCTCTCTCTCTCTCTCTCTCTCTTTCTCTCTCTCTCTCTGGGAAATTGAAGCATGTAAGATTGGAGTTACTTAGCTCCTCTCTGGAGAGAGAGCAGGTGAGAGGCAAAGGGCATCTGTGCCAGAGAATGTGTTTCAAGCTAATGGGGATGGGGCTGGTCTGTGAGGAAGGCAACTCCTACACTCTGTCAAAACTGGGAAGGAATCTGCTGAAGAAGACACTGTTTGCAATTTAACGCTCCAGTAATTGTTCTGTAAAAAAATCCATGAGCCTTCACTCTGTAAAGGAAATGGTCTAGACACCCATGGTCCAAAAATGTGGCCTTATGTGGGTAGCCAACTTATTTACACACTCCTCTTGAGTCACAAAGGGGACTCAGTGTGCCAGTGGGCCAGGGCCAGGATGCGGCTGGTGAAATGGGGGCTCTTAGAAGGACCCACCTTCTGGTAGCTGCATCATCACACCACCTGATGAGCAAATGCAGAATTTTTGAATGAAGTTAGACAAGATAAATTGGCCATGTTCTTTTCAATAAGCAAAGGGTGAGCATTCACCAAATTTTTACATTTTTCCAGACTGTCCAATTTCTAGGCAATCCTGAATAACTATCAGTGTTTCTCTATAAGTGTCACATGAGAAAGACCTGTCTATACCAATTATACACTGGAATTTTTGACTACACATACGCTGTTGTGCTCTCCAAGTGGCCTTTGTGATTTGATTGTGCTTGCAAAGCTACCACTGCATTCCATGCACAGTCAGATGGGAGGAGGGAAATGGAAAGAGGAAGCAATTGACATGTTTCTCCTAGATTTTTGGTGTGAATTTTCCCCCTTAATGTATTACAAAGGAGCCTTAAATCCCACCTCTTTTACAAAGAACTTCATTGTTTAATGGATAACAGTTGTCAATTTTTCCACACCCAAAGCTATTCAAACTCATTTCCCATGATTATCTATTTGCCTAACACATGGATATAAAGGAATGTATCATTTGCTTATGAATAATGTGTTTTTATATTAAGGTGTTCAATCACATAATACCCATTATGACTTTCATATTGCAAACTAGATTTTGCAAAAGAAAATCATAAAAAATATTTATATAAAAATCTTCCCGGTATTTAATTTTCTATAGTAATAATGCTGACATGAGTTTTTCTCATCCGGACAACGAACTGAATTAAAGGTGCTAAATTGACAGTTTGTCTTTGCCTGGGACTAAAAGAGGAGAACCCTGTAGTGCTCATCTGTGGACCCATGCCCTTTATCTTCTAGCCCAACACCATAGCCATCTTTTCCACACCTTTCTCTCCTTCTCTCTCAATATCAACTTCTTCTTTATTTCCTTCAACACAAGGACTACATCTCTCACACATCCTACCTCATGGAAATTAGCAGTATCCATGTGACTCGTTCAAACTAAGGGAATATGAACAGAAGAAATTCAGGGCCAAGGAAGGGATGGCCCTGCAGCTAAAATTACTCCGAGCATAGACCTTATGCTGACCCCATTTTGCCTTCCAACAGTCAGAACACAACCAATGAACTTCCTTCAACCTATAGTGTAAAAGGACTGTTTACTGTCTCAGAGCTCAACCAGAGAGATAGAGCCATTAAGTGTTATAGAAATGACAGGGAGGGAGGGAGGGAGAGAGAGTGTGAGAGAGAGAGAAAGAGAGAGAGAGACAGAGAGAGAGATGATTCATAGGTAGGTAGATGATATAGATTAGATAGATAGATAGATAGATAGATAGATAGATAGATAGATAGATAGATAGATAGGTGATAGATAAATAGATAATAGATAGATAGATGATAGATAAATAGATAATAGATAGATAGATAGATAGATAGATAGATAGATAGATAGATAGATAGATAGATAGATA
>JANHMN010000020.1:20910418-20987895 GCA_030674055.1 Rhabdomys pumilio
ATAGATAGATAGATAGATAGATAGATAGATAGATAGATAGATAGATATTGAGAGACAGATATGATTCATTCATTCATCCATAGGCATATGCAGGTAAGGAGGCGTTTGTTACAGTGACTCTGCCTTAAGCAACAATGGAAGCTAATAAAGCTGTCTTTTAAGGACTCTTGTTCACAGTGTGATGCTGGATCTTGCAGAGCAAAGGATGAACAATCAGAAAAAGAAGACAGATAACAGTGCAAAGGAGCAAGCTTCACTGAATCACAGGAGCAAACTGGCCTCCCCAAACTGCACTGATGCTCAGGTCAGCTCCTGTTGCCTCTGTCCTTGATTACAAAGGTACTGTGGTAGGTAGACTCACAACCCCCAAAGATGCCCAGTCCCTGAGACCTGCAAATATGTTCCACATGTCATGAATGGGAGTTAGAACATCAGATGGAATTGGAAACAGTCAGGTTGGTTTCAAACATGAGAGTGATTTTTTATTTCCATGAAAGATAGAAACTGTCTCAACCTCATTATACATAAGAGAGAGCTCATGTGTTCAGCATGTGGGCCTGATTTCAGTAAATTTGTCCTCTTTGGATAGAAATCACATGTAGTCCCAGGCTGTGGCCTGAACCATTTGCTAGTATAAATTGGGTTTTGCGGAAATCAACTGACAGTAAGACAGGAATCTCTCCTAGTGTCCCTGGATTCCATGTAGACAGGCTCCTTAAATGCAGAAGAATAGTGAGTGTCAGAGCCAAGAACTGTGGGAAAGATCTACCAGCCATGGCTAACACTGGAGACAGAGGAAGGGAGTCTTGAGCCAAAGAATAGGAAAGCTTCTAGAAACCGAAAGTGGCAAAGAAGTGAATCCCCCCTCTAAAAAACGAAAGTAGACTTGTAGATAGCTAGACTTTATCCCCAGTGAGACACTTGTCAAACAGGGATGACAAATAGGATGACAAAGTGCTTGAAGTCACATGATTTATCTCGATGTGTCTCAATGTTAAAGACATCCTGCCTGCTGACGGGGCCTCCATCACAGCTGCACATGCTGCATCACAGCAGGCCAAGGTAGCAGAGAAACTGGAGGATCCAAGTTAAGGCGAAACACTTTCAAACCAAACTGCAGCAAGAATGGAGCGGCTCGAGAGACAGGCGGTGGTACAGTGAGCCCCGAAAGCATCGCTGCATCCCTGTCTGGCCCCTATACTAAGAACCTCCCTGTGGCCCGTACTCTATGAGAAAGAGACGTGTATAAACTGCAGTCCAGCCGCACCAAGCTAACAGGTTACAAAGCCACGACAGGCTTCCAGCTCTGTGGAATTCACATCTGATCTCACTCTCTTCCTTCTCCTCAAGGAAACGAATGAAATTTCACTTAATATTAAAAATGTTTGAGTGTATTTAAGATATTTTCTTTAAGATATGTGTATAAAATAACCAAAAAAATACTCCTCATAACTAGAGTATTGAGAATATATATTACTTTTACATACACATTTACTTGTGTATGTAAAATTTTACATACACATTTACTTGTGTATGTAAATTTTTACATACACATTTACTTGTGTATGTAAAAGGAGAATTAGAAGGAGAATCTTTATTAAACTAATAATAAGTCCCTAACTGAGATCCATGTATTTTCACAATAAGCAGTATGAACATGTATGGTTTCATGAAGATGGTGCCTATAACATGAAAATGAATTACTCTAAAGGTCCGTGTGTCTATTGCAGCATGGGAAAACAATTAAGGATCTTAAAGGCAGGAAGTATGTTTCGCTTAGACTCCTCCTTGGTTGGGCTTGAAAAGAGCATCTTCCTCCTCTGCTCTGCCTTACCAGTGAAATGAACTATCCTTTCAGCTACCTTCAATACAGGCAATCACCTGAATTGTCCATAATTTTTGGAGCCAAGGGGAGTGTATGGAAGCAATTGTTGGATTGAGACCGTTGTTATCAACAGGCCTCTTAACTAACTGACAAAATTGGCTGATGCCTCAAGGAAAACAAAGGGAGTGGGTCCACAGATGCCATTAAGACCTACTTTTCTCTTAATTAATAATTAACTAACTTTATGTCCCTGTTGCTACTCACCCCGTCCCTTCCTCATTGTCACTTCCTCTTCTCCTCTGACCCCCCGGGTATAAACAAACACACACACACACACACACACACACACACACACACACACACACCCCGCTCCTGCCCCTGTCACATCAAGTCTCTACAGAGTTGGATGCATCCTCTCCCACTGAGGCCAGACAAGGCAGCTCAGTTAGGGAATGGATTCCCCAGAAAGGCAACAGCTTTAGAGACGGCCCCTGTTCCAGTTATCGGGGGAACCTCATGAAGAGCGGTCCCCCAATACTACATATGTGCCAGGGGCCTCGTTCCAGCCCATGTATGTTCTTCGATTGGTGACTCAGACTCTGAGAATCTCCCCCACCCCCAAGGATCCTGGTTAGTTGATTCTTGTTGGTCTTCCTGTGGAGACCTACTTTTTAACCTAATTATGAAGAATTCATAATGCTCACAAGCACACATTCACAGAGAGGCTGACAACATAGCCATCTTGGTGGACAGTCCTAAAGTTTTGAAAACACGTGAAAGGGAGCGGACCTGTATCATCCTAAAGAATATCTTATCCTAAAAACAGGGGTAGCAGTACGGAATGCCACAGTTAAAAAAAAAAAAAAAGGACCATTGACTCTGCTGCTTATCCTCAGTCAATGGCTTTTGTCACGCACAGTCTGACCAAGCAAATTCTGGCTGTGAAATATATTAAGACTTTAACATATTCACCACGTGTTATCCGAAACAAAGGGGGAAAAATTGCTGTAAAAAGGTTTTAAAAGGTTGACCACATTAAAAGAGTAAGGCTCAAAGGGACAAAGGATAGTGACTTTCCTCCCTAACTCCTGGCCTGAGTCTCCCAAAAGTCCCCTTACCAGATGGTTAGCCAAGCTGAGGGAAAACGGCCAACTCGATTTCAAATGTGAGGGTAATTTTTTTTTCTTTATTTAAATGAAAGATAGAAACTGTCTCAACTTCATTATACCTAAGAGGGGAGCTCAAGTGTTCAGCATGTGGATCTGGTTTGAGTAAAAGTTTGTCTCTTTTGAATAGAAATCACATGTAACCCAGGCAGTGGCCTGGGCCATTTGCTAATACTAATTGTTGTCGGTTGAAAGTGGAGTAGGGGATTGTTAAAGTCTTCCCTGGCAGAAACCCGATCTGTGGAAATGTACTTCACAGGGACCGTGATGAGGTTTACAGCTGGCAGGAGAGGGTGACAGTGTGGCCGCATGTGTCTCCGTCTTCTCTTTGCCAATAGCACAGAAACTCACAGAAACTCACCTCCTGGAGCGAGGTGCCCAAATTCGGATTTTGCTTTCTGTGTCTTCTGCCTCCTCCCAGCCAGCCAGCAACAAAAGCCAAAGCGATGTGTTCACTGTTTCTAAGAACTTTTTTAAAAATGATTATTTAATGATGTGGCTATTTTGAACTATGATTAATATAAGTACATTTAAGGTATAACATTGGCAAGTTAGAAACCCACCAAGTAAGGCCAGATGTATAAACTGATTTGATGTTTTAATTTAAAACACCAGGACCAAGTTGAAAAGACTGTTAGAATCTGGGCCAAATTATGGCAAATTCACATACATTGTTTACCTGTTAAGTCCATACCTGAAAGTCATTGCCTCATACATTTATACATTTATTGTTAGCGATCAAAACAAATAGATTTTAGTAGGTAAAACTTAAGCTAGAGAAGCGAACCTTTAATCTTGGGTTAATCATGACAATATCTGAGAACGCGGTTATGTTTGGTAAACTGTAATGTAAATTATCTCATGTTATAAATGTAAATGGTACGTTTCTGTGACATTCTTCTCTGGTTTAGCATTTGTCCCCCACCCCCACAGTCAGCACTGCAGGAACTTGCATGAATTGTCATGTCAGTTTTACTAGCCATGGCTTCAGTTCATTTCAGGTTGTGGAAGAAGGTGTCTGAGCAATATTCATCTGTAAAAAAATCCTACAATATCACATAATTGTTCTAGATGTACCTGCTCTCTTCATACATTCATCGACCATGTATTTAATAAATGTAAAGCTACCGTATGGTCCTTCCCTGTTTGCTAGAACTAATCTTCCAAATTCTCCAGTCTCAAAACCAAACATTTGCTATTAGCCTTGCTCAAATACAGATGTCCAGGGCCCAGAGAGCCTGAGCCAAGCTGGCCTGAACAACTGAGCTCTCTCCATAGACATCCGAGCAGGCAATACAGAGAAAAGAAAGCACAGTGGTACATTCCAGTTTGGGAAAGGCATAAGAGAGCCCAGCTCATGGAGGAAACATAAAATAAGAATCCACATGGGTTGTCAGCTGTTTTTCAGATATAAATCATAAGTCTCTTACTGTCTTCACAATATTAGATTAGAGAACTGAGGCTAGAGAGGTGGTTCAGCATTTAAAGAGCACTGGCTGCTCTTACAGGGTACTCAGGTTCAATTCCTAGCACCCACATGATGGCTCACAACTACCTGCAACTCTAGTGCCAGGAATCTGATTTCCCAGGCATTGGACATAAACATGGTACATATATATATATATACATATATACACATATATGTGTGTGTGCATAATTATTTTATATATGCATACCACTCATACAACTCAATTAAAATAAATCTAAATTTTTTTTCTTAAATGCTATAGATTATTACTCCAAAGAGGGCTATAAACCTTCCCCTGATGCCTAGCTAGAGTTGTTTGGTGATAAACACTTTTGACAAAATGATCTGTCTCCTCAATTTGATGTCCTTTTGACCGTAGATTTTAAATAAATTGCATCATATGAATTTTACCAAGAAATAAATTATTGTTTCTGAGCATTTTTATGAGAAGTAGTATTTAAAGTGACTGGTCTTTAGATTCTGGCTGCCTACCCAGATTTCGAGTCAGTGCAACATGGAATGCCTCAAACTTTCTACAGAACTGTTTAGATTGCACTTGAAGTTGGCACCCTTCTGTAAAAAAACAATTTGTTAACAGACCCAGAGATTCTGGGAATGTCTTCTGCAACTGTCACTTGCTGCCTTTGATACAGAAAGGCCTCCATGCCAGGAATCTGAAAAGCGTTTGTGTGTCCTAGAAAATACAACACCCATGCACACCAAAGTTCTGAACAAATCAGACTAATGAAATTTAATAAACAGGTCTTACAGAGATTTTTTTTTAGAGAGCCATTTTGGCAGATAAACTAGTATGGTTGCTGAGTCAATAGATAACATTTCTGTGAGTTCACTGGGCTTGTGTACCAGGATAAAGTCAGTTCTGGTCAGCACGAGAGGCTGGTTAGGCCTCCCAATATCCAGAATACTTTGTGGATTTCTCCACTCCTACACTGCTTCCTGGCTTGTGTGCTCCTCTCAGCTCTCCTAGTTCTGAGACAACATCATATCCTGGTCTGCCATACTGCCCATTTGCCTCCCTGAGCCATCACTTGACTGGTGATGGATTCCATACCAAAGGACCTTTAACTTACTGAATTGATGAGATTCCCACATATGTGAATTTCTAGATTCTTTTCTAGTGTCAATCAGGGAAAATAAGAACGTAGATTATTGGTCCTATCTATTATGGCCAGTTGCATGTGGACTTTTTCTAGGATGACATGAACAAATGTCTATTTGACCCAGATACAGTAGCAAATGTATGACATTTAGTAGATGACAGACCAAAGTGTGATTCCAACTTGTAAATGTATTGGTCTTACTTACACAGCAAGTATGCGGAGTTGCTAGCAGGTGCATGAGTAACCCTAAATCACCTGTACCCCTGAAAAACCTTAGCCTGGCTGGCATGCATCTTCCCCATGGTGGAACAGAGAGAATCCACCCCTCAATTACTCTTCCACACTCTATATTCTCTTGATCCTACCAAGACCATAAGACCATGTCCACCATGTAGATATCAGGAAAGGGTAGGAAAGAGTGGCAGAGATCTCAGAAGATCATCAAATGACCCTCCCCTCCCAGGTATTATCTGAGAGAATTCCAGAGACGGATTTTGAGTTCTTGATGGAGTCACAAACTGCTCCAAATAAGATGGTAACAGCTTTTATTTTTAAAGGACAAGATTTGAACAAAGCTTGAATGTTTGTTAAATAACTCACAGAAAGAAAAGAACATTAAAAGTGACTACTGTGTCATTAGGTCATGCTAGTATGTCAAAATAGCTGAGGTGTGTTTTTTGTTAGGTTTGGCATCATTTTAAGTACTTTCTTCATTCAGGGACATTAAAGGATCATTTGTAATAGCAATCAGCTACCTGACAGTGTCAACAGACCCTGGGAGCTGGCCACCCAAACTATTTCCTTTTCTTCCTGGACAGCAACAAGGCTACACTTTTCAATCACTTGCAGTCTGATGCTGACACATGATGCTGAGGAATGTTCTCTGAGTAGAAGTGAACAGAGTCTCCCGCCCCCCCGTCCAGACCCATAATCCCCCCATTGCAACACATCCTCCCCCATTTTCCCCACCAGACTGATGGCCAAATATGAAGACAGAGATGTAAGGAGGGGAAGTTGGGAACCCTGGAAACTCCACCCGAGGAAAGCTGCTGGTAGCCCTTCATGTGACTGTGAGTAAGCATAACATTTTGACTCTGCTGAGCAACTGAGTCAGTGGAGGACTCTTAGTTGCGGTAATACCCAACCTGGTCTTGGTTCCACTTGCCTTGAGAGTTACGTGGTGTGCAGGTAAGAGGATGAAAGGGAGATTTTAAAGCATTCTCTCTACACACACTCTGTCATGTGCTCCATCGTATGACATGTTATCTCAAACACTTCCGAGAACCCTATGAGACAGAGATATCATTGTCCTCCTTCAGCATACAGGGAGACATGCATAAGATTACCTTCTTCAAGACAGCAAGATCAACATTCAAAACACCCTTCTGACTGTTAACCTGGCATGGTCCAGCTCATCAAAAACCCTCCTGCACTGCCTGCACTATCTCACTTGTTCCCCTGGTAGACATTTCCTTGAAGTGACAGCTTCTGGGATGGGCAATGTGGGGGCCTTTCCTCCCTGGAAGCCAAGTGTTTTCACCGAGACGAGAAGTGGGCGGAGGATGTGTAACCGGCCTCTGCATTTATAACTTGGAACACATTTTTTTCCATGGAAAAATTATTATGCAGAGATGTTCCATTTTTCAAACTGTGTGCAAAAGCACTTTGCAAACCATCATGAAGTTTAGAATATGACTATAAAGAACTACTAGTCTACAGTACATTAGCACTGTAATTCCGACACACTGTAGATTAAGTAGCATTTTGTAAAGTCGTTTGAGAATTTAACCGCTGAGTGTTTTCATACTGTCCCAAAGGAAAAATACATTCCAATAGCCCAAACAAATGACTCATCGCAGAGTTTTGGGACTCTCTCCATTAGTAATCTGAGAATGGCCTGGGTTATCACACAGAGCACCCATCGTCACAATCCTCATCAGCCATAATTTATTGAGGGCAGTGTATTGGGTGAGGGCTTCAGATTAAAGTGGGAAACGAGGGAAGTGTTAACCTAACTGTTCAGTGACTACAGTGCTTGTGAATGAGCCCATTCCAAACCGTCCGTCTCCTCCTTCACTTCTGTGTTTACTCCTTACTTCTTTCTCCAACGTTCATTCATCCTTTGCTCTACTGTGTTTGCCTTTTCTCATTCCTCCTTCTCTCTATCATCCACATTTACTCAGTCAGTGGTCATTAAACACTGTCTGGGTGGGGGATGAATGAGCTGTCAGGACCTGTGTCTAAGGAACTCTTCTCTCTGCCATACGCCACACCAGTATAAATCCTGACAACTCTAAAACGATCCTAAGCTATTTCATGACATTTGGTCCCCCTGCCACACAAAGAATAGACTGCAGCTGGTCAGCATTCACTCAGAAGCCACATAGTGTTCTCATTGGCACCTTTTGCACACAGAAAAATTCCTCATTACATTTAGAACCCCACAAGGTCTGTGTCCAAACCCACCGCTATACAAAGCTCCCCTATGAATATGCCCAACTAGGTCAAACAGAATGGCATGATCTTTTGTGGATGATTCCTTCCTTCTGCCTTTGCTATTCTGTCTTCCTCAATGATGCTCCTCAAGTCACCAGGATGAATCAAGTTTGTGGTTTTTTTTTTTTTTTTCTTCAGCCATCATGCACTTGCATAGCATACCCATATTATTGCAACTCTTTGGTTGACTTTGTGGGGCTAGAAAGAAGCAATGTTTTCAAAACCCCTTTATACATTAGGCACAATAACAGGCACATTTATGTCGAATTCTGTTTAACAATATTCCTTGTTGGGCCCCATTTCGGCCCTGGTTTGGGCCTTGTGGACAAACCCAAGCCAGGCTCCAGTTTTGAGACCTGTCTTAGTCACTTCTGTCCTGATTCAACAGAACCTGTTTAGCCCTGCCTCTGCTCAGCTGTTGCTGATGTAGTGCTTTGCCATTGGCCCTGTCAGTCACCCCAATACCCTCCGTCACCCTTACCTACCCCCTAGTCATCTCACCCTTCCAAAACCCCTCCTCCCTATGTTCTGAGTTTATATAAACAAGATGTTGTCACATTAAAGTTGAGTTCCTGCTTGACAAGACTCCCGGCCAGGTGTGTTTTGTTGGGCCGTGGACACTCACCATCCCACTCAGCCCTGTAGAGACCCAGCCAGACCCGGACCTGTCTCTCCTCTCGCCTGAACCTGCCACCTGCAAGGAGCCGACAGACTGGTGCCCCGGACCAATCGGTCTGCGGGTGAGTGTATTCCCATAAGTTATGGGAGTCTGACCTTTGTATCCTTCTCCCAATCCTCCAACTAATGTGTTACCTGGTCCTCCTCGCTGCCATATCTTACTTAAAGAGCCAGAGTTTGACCCTTTCTGATAACCAAGCCCTCCAAGCTTAGAGAAGCCTACTTCCGTTGGCTCTTTGGCTCTCCACAAGTAACCTCTTTGACTGGAAGACCTGGGACCACATTGAACAGCTCATAATCCGAGCACAAAAGGAAAAGGATGAGATACCTCCCCTGGGAGGGCTCCCTACCATTGTACTTCTAAAAAGTCCACACAGGTGGAAAAAAAGGAAAAAGCCAAGGAACCTCCTTCTGCAGCAGAGACGTCCAAACCATTAAAAAAACAAAACATAGTTCTTATGGGCCATCACCCAAGGAACCTCTTTATCCCTCTTTAGACCCCATATGGGTTGAGCAGTGGCCTATTTCTGCCCCCAGAGTTACAACAATTACACCTTTTGGTACAACTGCAATTAAAATAGGGACATTTGAGGGCCTCTACCATCCCTTGAAACTCTCCAGTTTTGGGTCCTAGAGGTTGTTACATGACTTAAGAAAAATTAATGAGAGAATGATTCCTTTTGGGACCCCCCAGAGGGGACTCCCATGGATCCTGACAGTCCCTAGCACCTATCATTTGACCACTGTTGACATTAAAGATTGTTTATTCTGCATTCCCCTACACCCTGAAGACAGTGAGAGGTTCGCCTTTTCTATTCCTTCTGTTAATTTTGATAGGCCTGATTCTAGGTTTGAGTGGACAGTTCAATAGCAACCCTCCCCATGTCAATATTATGTGCTTAATATTTTTCATCCCTTTTAGATGATTCCAATATTTTATTTTACATTTATATGGATGATATTATTTTGGGTGCCCCTAGCTTTTCAGACCTCCAGGAGTTTACTGATGAGTGTCTCTCCATCCTTAAATATAATAATTTTTGGGTTGTTCCTGAAAAGGTTCAAGGGGTGCTACCATTTGGGATCCTGGGCTCCATGTTGTCCTTGGATGTTGTGTCCCCTGTTAAGCCTCAACTTCAAATTCAAGATTCCTATATCCTCTCTCAGTTACAAAAGCTTGTGAGGGAAATTAATTAGATGAGGTCTTGGATCTCCTTTGCCACAGAAGATCTAACACTATTATTTGACCTCCTTAAAGGAAATGACCTCTCCAACCCTATAGTACTGACATCTGACCATACCCAGCTGTTGAACAAGATTCAACAGGACATTGATTCAGCCACCCTTAAATGATATGTTCCCAACCTACCCCTTATTTTACATATTTTCCCTGGAGAAACATTGTGCACTGCACTACTTGGTCAAGAGGGTGAACCCATCCATTGGATCCAACTTTCATTGGGAGAGACCCCTTGAGTTTATTCTATGGCTAACCAGCTGGCTGACTGCATAGTTAAAGGGAGAGATCTTTCCATTAGGCTCTTTGGAACAGAGTCTTCTGCCTTCATTACCCCATTTAAGAATGTAGATTTCCTTTGGTTACAGAGAAACAATAGCCAGATTGCTCTAGCCTTAGACTTTCCCAGCGAAATTGATGGCCACTTTGGACCATATAAATGAATGAGTTCCTTTTCCAGATGTGAATGGAAGCCCCTCAGACTCTTTCTATGTATCCCCAACCCAAATTATCCCACCATCTTTACTGATGGTGGGTGTCTGGGGTGCTCCATTGTTCCCCCACACACACCCATATCATCAGACAAAGGTTCATTGCCTATAAAGTCAGACCTCCAAGAAATTGAGGGTTCTGCACAATTTAAAGAATTGTTTGCAGTTGTTATGGCATTAGGTATGATTTCTGAATCTTTTGTTTGCCAACAGTCTCTATGCAGTAAACTTATTGCCTAATTTTGTAGAGGCTCATAGTAGGCTTGATTCTAACCCCATCAACCCCCTGATGATCCAGGCACATACCCTACTAAAACAAAGACAATATCCTATTTTTCTCCAACACCTTTGAGGTCATCAAGACCTCCCAGGGTTTCTATTTGCTGGAAACCACCTGGCAGATCAACTTGCTTCAGGCTTACAATGCCATACTGTTGCCAAGATGACTCAGTTTCACTCATTAACTCATGTCAACTGGAAGGGACTAAGACATAAATAACCCCAGCTCCCCATAAAAGACCTTAAAAAGATCATCCATACCTGTAGGTCTTGTCAGCCATTCTTACAGGTACCTCCCCTCCTGCCCATGGGGAGCAATCACTGGGGGCTCCACCCTAATAATCTTTGACAACTTGATGTTACTCACTGTTCCTCATTTGGGAAACTAAAATATATATTCATGACTGTTGATACCTTCTCCCATGCATGCTGGGTATTGGCCCATGTCAGAAAAAAATATAAACATGCTATTTGCCATGTGCTTCAATGTTTTACCATTCTCAGACTTCCAGATCAAATTAAAACAGATAATGGCCCAGTTTTACAAGCAAACCTTTTTCAGTTTCTCCATATGTGGAAGATCTCCCATACTATGGGCATCCCTTACAACCCGAGAGGACAGGCAATTGTTGAAAGACAAAATCAAGCCTTAAAGTCTCTGTTACAAAAACAAAGGGGGAGTCTTTACCCCTGTATGATCAGCTAAAAAAAAAAAAGGCATTGTTTACTTTAAATATTTTACATTTTTCAAAAAAAATCTTTGTTTCAAAGACATTGGACCTCTTCCATCTCCTATAGCTCAATAGGAGTCAGATGGAGGGACCCACTGACAGGAGCCTGGAGAGGACCAGACCCACTCCTGACAGCCTGGAGGGGATTTGGCTGCATATTTCTCCAAAGTGAAAAAAGACCAATCTGGACACCAGCCAGAGATGTAAAGTATATGCCTCAACAAGAGGAAACTGACAATGACATTTCCAGGGAACACATCTTCCCTGAGAAACCCCCGTATGCTTCTCCCAAAGGAGACCAAGATGATCAAGAAAGCAACCCTACTGCTGACATGGATGCTGCTCCCCATCTCGACTGAGGGAGGAATTGGGGACCCTCGAGGAGCAAGAGAGATCTTTAAAAAACAGTCAGGTTCCACGACAAACTGGCCTATTCCCCTATTTCCTCCCCTTCCTTGAACCCTTCCTTCTCCTTCCCCTTATCTTGACTGTTGGGTCATGTGTGCTCAATAAGCTCACTCAATTTATCTATCAGAGGCTAGAGGCAGTCCCGCTTCACCAAGTTGAGGTCCATTACCAAAGACTTGTCTCTTCCAAGCCAGACTCTACATATCCCTCTGCCTAGGAAAACCCCTCCTCAGCTCTCCACCTGATCTCAGATGTGCTGAGACAACCTAAGACAGGTCGTGAAGCATCCACCCCCACCTTGAGCCAGAGTGACACCTGGTATCCAGAGACGAGTAAGATCCCCATGTGGTGGACAACCTAAGACAGGAGCCATGTAACCTGCTCATTACAAAAACAAAAGGGGGAAATGTTAGGCCTCATTTCGGCCCTGGTTTGGGCCTTATGGACAAACCCAAGTCAGGCTCCAGTTTTGAGACCTGTCTTAGTCACTTCTGTCCTGGAGTGACTCAACAGGACCTGTTTAGCACTGTCTCTGCTCAGCTGTTGCTTTGTAGAGCTTTGCCTTTGGCCCTGTCAGTCACCCCATACCCTCTGTCACCCTTCCCTACACCCTAGTCATCTCGCCCTTCCAAAACCCCTCCTTTCTATGCTCCGAGTTTATATAAACAAGATGTTGTTACATTAAAGTTGAGTTCCTGCTTGACAAGACTCCCGGCCAGGTATGTTTCTTTGGGCCATCAATACTCACCATCCCACTCAGTCCCAGAGAGACCTAGCTGGACCAGGACCTGTCTCTCCTCTCACCTGGACCTGCCGGCTGCAAGAAGCTGACAATCCCTACAACATGACTGTCAGTCTCCTAACTGCTCACATATGGAAACCAAGAAGTGAAGGATGTGCTATAGCTCAGGAAAAAAGAAGGCCTGCATTTGACCTGTTGTACACTGGACAACAAAGGCCATGTCTCTCTCTCCTGCACTATTTCTCTTAGAGCAAGACTTGGAATGTTGTACCTATACTTGTCAATGATTCTATCTATGGATACTGTCAAGCCAGAAGATAAATCTCAACCATCTTTGCACCATGGAGGCTCTACAGTTATGCTTAGCAGATACTGAGTGTGGTGCTGATGTGAGTGAGCCATCAAGCATGTTCTGAATGAGTGGATTAAGTCAGAAAGTCTCTATCTTATTGCCACATGCAACTTCCTTATCCATAAGCACCCATGAATATGTCCACAGATACACAGAAAGAACCAGACATGGGAATCTCACCAGTCTAATTTATGTAGTGATTAAAATAAGAATGGCCCCCATCAGCCCATATATTTGAATGCTTAGTAATCAGTGAGTGATACTAATTGAGAAAGATTAGAATGGAGAGGTATGGCTTTGTTGGAGGAGGTATGTCACTGGTGGGTGGGCTTTGAGGTTTCAAAAGCCCACACAATGCCCAGTGGTGCTCTCTCTGTCTGCAGATCAGGATGTAACTGTTAATGCTCCAGTGCCATGAATATCACTATACTGTTCTGTGACAAAATTTTTCCTCAGAAAGCACATATCTACTCACTCCAAATCTAAATCCTACAACAGGCCAAATTACAGATATCACCAAAGTCCAACTTGGTAAACCAATGAGTCTTATAGAACTTACTTACAGGTGTATGGCTGAAGGGATTGTTCCAGGATCAGAAATGACTCAAAGACAGCTGCATCATCAAAGCCCAGACCTGAGTGACAAAAGCCAGGAATGTGGAACACATTGTAGAACCTGCAGGCAGCTCAACAGGTTATAGAGTGTCCTTTCCTGGTGTCTGTTGTTCTAAGTCTCTTTCTAGGCAGCTTTACTGGTTTCAGCTTCTTCCGGGCAGCTGGTCTTGTCTTAGAGTCTTCCTTGCAACTTGACTTCTCTGAGTCCCACCACACCTCTTCCATGATGATAGTGGACTAATCCTCTGAAACTGTGAGCAACCCCACAATTAAATTCTTTCTTTTTAAGTGTTGTCTTTGTTGAGGTGTCTCTTCACAGCAATAAAACAGTGACTAAGACATTCCCTAAGAGATTCTGAACTGAACAGAAAATGGAGTGATTGGCTCTTGGTGTTTGCATCTGGAAAAGTCTGAGAAGAATAAGATGGTATGTCAGCAAGTCCTGAAACACTTTATTTGTTTAGATATTCAATGATATATTTGCCAATATCAAAACTTAGACACACACAAGTATTTCCTCTCAGCCAATAATAGCTTCTAATTCCATCTGGAAACCTACATCAATCAGAAAGAAACAAATATGACCTTTTCCTTTCCTTCTAAGAGCACAAAGCTTGTAAATCTGGGATCTGTTGGGTAGGAATGAGAGAGATCCAAAACTGAAGGCCCTCTATAAAACTCCAATCCTCTGTTAGCCAAAACTTTGGATCATAGAGACCATGTTGCCTCTGATCTGTGGTGCAGGCACACAACAGAGTTGCTGTAAGTGCCAAACAAGCCTTGTTGAGATACAATTTAAGGATCAATGGAGCCCTGTAAATTACTGTGATACTTTTACTGATGCCGTGTAAATGGACCTGCACTTCTCCATTCTAACAGAAGCATGTTGTTGAAACACTTAAAATGTCTTGGCACACTTTAAAAGTGCATTCTACAAAGGAGACATGAAATTAATGGTGTGTTTCAGTCAACACAGCCTGTATGATGCTTTCTTTCCCCTTCCTCGAAGCCACAGAATTCAAACAAAGTGGATCCGCAGAAGACCTCTAGACATTTCTCTGATGGTAAGAACATGTGGGAAATGAGGAATGACGTCAGTGTTACAACCTCTTCTCATTCTCCATTGTGCATGTGGCCAACAGTGAGCCAGCCTTTATCATTCATTTTCATACTTAGGGAAGTTTTAGGTACCGTTTTGGTGGTGTGTCGGGGGCAGGGTAGGATTTACTTCTTTCTGTATTCTAATATTTGTCTTAGTGGGCTCCAGCCTGCCTCTTTTCCCAGCAACTCTCTTCATGCCCCATTCAGAAACATCCACATCCACTGTGGCTGCTTTTACTCCACCCACAGCACGTTTGTAAGGCTGCTTTTCTATCATGCAGCAGTTTCCAGTCATCCAACTTATAATCTTACATGAACATTAGCTTGGAAATATCTCACCCTTAGCTATCTTATCCGTAGCGTGAACAAATATTACCTCATGCTTGCTTGCCCTGGTTCCAGAGATTAACTCTGAAATGTTGTGATAAATGTACAACTTAAAAACAGTCATTTCCTCAAACTTTGTCAGTCTTAGATCGTCATCCCCATTGTGACGTGGCTACTAGAGCTTGTCATCTTTTATACTGCTCCATTTCCAATGACCAGAGCCAAACATGATGTCATATATTCTGGTAGCATGCATGACACTTATTTAAAAGAAAAAGCTTACCCAGGGCTCTTAATAATGTTTTTATTTGTTATAATAAGACAGAGAGCACATGGTGGAAAACATAATTTTAAGGGAAGCCAGTGAGACAGGCTTTAACCTTTAGCCATGAAAAGGTTTTTTTTTTCTTTTTTATAATATTTCCAAATAAGACAGATTGTACTTGTCAGACAGAGTAAGCATTGATTGGCAGAGGTTTTACTCATTAGCTTCTATTGCTGGAAAATGTGCTGGCCAACATGACACTGTGCAGGGGTTACAGAAGGCATCAAGAAGTGAAACATCTCTTCCTACCCAACATACTTGAATATTTAAATTTTTTAAGGAAAATAAAAACTTTAAGATTCTCTCCTGTTCTAATTAGCCCCTGTGGTATAGTTAAGTTGCATAAATAAAGAGGCGATATCATCAGAAACAGAGTGAATTTGCAGAGAGAGGACTGAGCATGGACATGGGTGGAATGATGCTGAGAAAATCTCTTCCTTGAAGGTAATCTGTCCCACCCAAACCTGAGGATCCACCAAGCTGTTTGTGTGTAAGTGCTTGGAAAGTATGAAGAACAATGCAAACATATAGTATAGTCTGGCCAGTTTTTATACCCACTAATTTCCCCTTTTGATTGAAAATAGATTTTTTTCTCATATATAATATCCTGATCATGGTTTCCCCTCCCTCCACTCCTCCCAGTCCCTTCCCACGCTCCTCCTACCTATTCCCTTTCTGTCTCGAATTAGAACAAAAACAGGCTTCTAAGAGATAACAACAAAACAGGACAAAGTAAAATATAGTAAGATAACAAAAAGAGATCATCATATCAAATTTGGACAAGGCAAACCAATAGAAGGAAAAGAGCCCAAGAGAAGGCACAAAACTCAGAGACCCGCTCACCCATGCATTTGGGAGCGCCATAAAAACACTAAACTGAAAACTACAGAATATACACAGAAGACCTGGTGCAGATGGGTGCAGGCCCTGTGCCTGCTGCTTCAGTCTCTGAGCTCATGTGAGCCTTGCTCATTGGATTTAGAGGGCCTTGTCCTCCTGGTGCCTCTATCCCCTCTGGCTCTTGCACTCTCTGCCTCCTCCTCCTCCATAGGGTTCCCTGAGCTCTGAGGGGAGGGATTTGTTGGAGACTTTCCATGTAGAATTTTCACGATGTATACTATTTTCACATTCCATCCTCTCACCCCAGAACATCCTGTGCATTATATCTACAAAATCATCTCTCCCACTCATTTGAAGTTTCTGAAACTCAATTCATTACTCTATATCCAGAGGACAGTCCTGGGCATCAGGCCTATACTTGTTCAGTGAGTATTTTGTTGGTCCCAAGTTTTCTAAAATTCATGTCCCATTTCCTTTCTTCCATGAAAGTCCTGGCTTACTGCCTTTGCCTCATTACTTTTCTGTCTACACAGCATAATGTTAACGTTTGACCTATGTCCCAGAATTTCCTCTACTGTTATTTTCTATGTCTACCTTAGAGAAGGCATAAGAATAAATCTATAATTAAGAAAGTTACCAAAAGCAGAAACTTTCTTTTCATTTGAGCTTCAAATAACATATACATTTTGATAAAAATCTACAATATGATTGAATTTAACTTAATGGAAACAATATTCTCCTAAATACTTAATTAAATAAGTGCTTTAGAATTCATCCTGAATAATCAAGGACCTGATAATTATAATAACATGTTCCAAGATACAGCAATAACTTATATTGAGTTTTATTTTAATATATTAAAATTAAGGAGGAATCTGACCTCACAATTTAACTACATCTTATGGACCTCCCATTAGGGACAAATTACTGAGCCCAGAGGCCATTCCCATTGTGCCTGGACTTGACATTTCTTGGAGTAATCTCGATTTTATTTTGACATTGCCTAAGGGAATGTTTGTTTTATATAGGAGCCAGCAAATCTACCCTTGAGCATCATAATAGTAATGTCTGAGCTTCCAGGATGCTTAGACTGTTCTGAAAAAGCTGAGAATTTCTGATGTATTTTCAATTAAGACACAGCAAAGGTACTATAGGTGGAAATCTTAGAAATGAGGACAGCATCTTCTAGAAGTTAACCCAAAAGCAAAATACGAAGTCCAACCTAACTTTGGTATCAGAACACAAATGTCTTGCATCAAAATTAAAATTAGCTAATGACTATTATGCCTTTGGAAGTAACCCCATCTCAAATATAAAGTAGAGAGTGACTAAGGAAAACACCCAACATTGACCTCTGGCATCCATATGTATTCGTGTACACACACACACACACACACACACACACACACATTTACCACATCAAGATTATTTCCAAACAGTGACATTATGTTCAGAAGAAATACTAATTTTCAGTGTAAACCTGAGAAAGAATCAGAAAGATGACAATGACTTAATGACTACACTATTGTTCAAAGGAAAACGACTCTGTCCTATATACAGACCACTCTGGAAAGAGCATAACCACTCGGCAAGGTGGTGTAAAATATGCCAGTATTAGACTCAAAATGACCCCTGGCTATACCCTGACTGGATCACGTGTCAGCCGGGTGGTCTACAGAAGTCACTGAACCTCTCTGATCATCATAGCCTCATCTGTAAACTAATTTAACATACATTAATATAAATCCATTTAATTAAGTGCCAACGCTTGATATTGGTGACTATTTTTGTCATTAGATACTTGGCTATTCAAGACAGTTATTAAAATTATTCAGTTCATACTCCTTCCTTTTTGCATTTACCAATTACGTAAAAATCACATCTCTTGAAAATGTGTCAGCTGAGAAAGAATATAAGGATTTGCAACCAGAAGTGTATGCTCTACTCCAAAGCACTGCTACACTCCCCGTCATACACCAGAGCACCAGAGTCACTGTCCATACAGACTTCTGTTAGTGAAGGTAGTCCATTCCCTGAAAGAAAACAACTGTGCCTACTTAACTTCAAGTTCCTCCTTACTGCTGGGCTTCTGGAAACCTTCCAGGGTTACCAGAGCAATCATGAGGTAGAGTCAGAGAGATCGGTAGTTCAGAGTCATCAAACCAGCCTGGGTTAGATGAGATGCTGTCAGGAGGGAAGA
The DNA here is from genome assembly GCA_030674055.1 of Rhabdomys pumilio. NCBI lineage: Eukaryota > Metazoa > Chordata > Mammalia > Rodentia > Muridae > Rhabdomys > Rhabdomys pumilio. The sequence goes on from JANHMN010000020.1 coordinate 20,928,821, forward strand.
GGGAGAGGAGAGAGAATGATCACCCCTTCCAAAGACCTCCTGCAATGCTGTTTGGCCTGTGCAAGGCAGTGAGTCTTCTCATCTTGACTTTCTACTTCTGACTGTCACACAAGGGCTTCATTAGCTTTTCCCTACAAATAATTGTATGAGTATACTTTTTCCTGATAAAAATAGTAAATAAAGTTTTAGAACAGCTTCTTTGAAAGTAATTTGTGGGGCGGTGGGCTGTGAGAAGCAGCTGGGTGCTTGGTTGAGCAAGAGCTTTGAACCCCAGAACCTTACTGGACACTGGACGGTAGGAGTTCAGCTCTGCTCCTAGGCCCTGGTTCTTTTCATTTAGCTTCAGCCCTCCAACAACCCCTCCCACAGAGATGTTTATGACCATCAGTCATGAGGAACAGGCCTCAGGCCCTAGAGAGATTTACATACTAATGAGGTACCTGAAAGCCAGAGGGTGGAGTCAATTAAGCATTCTTCCTCAGCCCCTCCCCCCTCTCTTCCTGCTATTTAACTCAGGAGACTGCTTTGGGTTTTACGGGTGGGGGGGAGAAGGGGAGTGGGAGGGTGGGTGCATCCAGATCCAGCCACCAACTGCTATGACATTAAAGCCTGTAAAAACTCATGGACTTCATTGGGGCTGTGCTGTGAGGAATCATGGAGCCAAAGCAGCCGTGCCTAACTTCCCCCTGGAGGAACCCAGAGCGGTCCCAGCCAACTATACACAGCCTGGTGTGAGGAACCCTGGTTCTCCAGCCACAATTACCTACAGTATTTGTCACCTGAAAAGTGATATTGGGTGTTCCAGAGAGCCTCCTACATGTCAGGCACTGTTCTAGGCATTGAGTAGTACAGGAGACAGAATGCTTAGGGTCACTCTGATGGAGGACATAAATGATACAAAAAATAAACACGTTACTGTAATGTGGCCTAAGTAGTGTGAAGAACAAAGTTAGTTGAAAAGTATTTAATGATGATGCCATGGAAAGGCCAATCGATGTGATCCAATCATTTGAGCAAACCCCTGAAGTAAGAGAATGGAAGGATTGGGCATATCGTGTGCAAGAACAAAGGAAAGAACCACCACCAAGACATGGAACTGAAAAAAAGGGAGGGAGAGCCAGCTAGCAATATCCTTATGGATGCTTACCTAGAGAGGTAAAACTTGGAATATCAGGTGTGCCATGCAAATGGTCATAAGCATCCTGCGTAAGGAAAGGCACAGAGGAAGGACATGGCTGATTGCCATAAAAAGAAAGGAAAGACATTGGTTGATTGATATGCAGCACTGTAGCTCCTCCTGAATATATGGTCACAAGTTATACATGTGCAAGTTGAAAAATGATAAATCATGATATGAGACAGGGTTGGGGTGTGCTGTATTCTTACCAAGGGGGTGCAGTTGTGGCAGATCAGTCTTTACTGCTGCCCTGCCTGTGTGTCTCTGTGTGCCCATCTGAAAAGAAATAGTGTTTCTTTCTCTCGAGGGGTGAACTGTGTACACATTTTGATTTAATTTTGAGGACTTCAAAAGCAAATATCCATTTTCTTTTCTATAACTCACAATTTGAATTTGGATGAGTTATAGAAAAAAGAATAAAAAGTCCAAACAACTTGGTGTGGCACTGGCTGTGATGAGGGCCTCATGACAAATGGCTGTGATGAGACTGCATAGAAGACATCACATGGAAATAAGGGAAGCCAAAGGCAGGTGAGGGCTCAAGCATACTCACTTATAACAACTCTCTCCCCAGAGTTAACCAGACTCCCCGAGAAAAACCTTAATCCCTTCAGTGACCTAATGCCCTCTCATTGTGTGTGTGTACAATTTATACATGTATGTGTATGAATGTACAGCTATATATATATACACAACACACACATCTCTCACTCTCTCTCTCTCTCTCTCTCTCTCTCTCACACACACACACACACACACACACACACACACACACACAGACACACAATTTGTCTCTTAATAATTTCTTGTCTTTCCAAAGACCTATCTAGTGCCATGTATGAGTCCCTTTGTTTCTGGAGCAGTAATACTGTGTACAAAGCAGGAATGTGAAGACCATGAAACATGTAGATATTACTTGCATGGTAGTGTATGGTATCTTTGGAGCCGTACTAAGGTATATCTTTCTTTTAAAAATATTTTTTATTCCTTGAAGATTCCATACCATGTATTTTGATGATAGTCATCCTTTATCCGTTTCCCTAAATCTTCCCAAATCCATCCCATCTCCCTACTCTCCAAAAATTTATCTCCTCTTTTTTTTTTCTTTTTTGCTAACCCATCAAGTCCATTTTGTGTCCCAACTTACTCCTGGCTATGTGATCACTCAATTGAGCATGATCTACCCACCAAGGGCCACACCCCTCTGACTCTCCTTTCCCCAGAAGCCATCAGTTGTCAATGACTCCTCATGAGCCCCACTCCTATTTGTGTTAGACTATTGACTAGCTTGAGTTTCTATGCGTCCTGTGTAAATTCACAAAACCACTGTGAATTTTAAATTGAAGCATTCCTGACTTATCCAAAAGACACTTCTCACTCCTCTACCAATCCCCCAGCCTTTAGACTCTTTTCATCTCTTCCTGCACTGTGATCTGTGTATGTTTGGGGGGGGGTTGAGGGGGTGTACATGTTATAGATGTCCTATAGAGGGCTGAGCACTCTACTGATGCATTTTATGTATTTTGGCTGGTTGTAAGTTTCTGTGTTAACCACCATCCACTGGAAAAAAAAAAAACTTCTCTGAAGAGAGCTGCACACTGATCTGTGAGTGCAGACGTGTGAATTTGGAGTCTGTTACTATGTCCATCTAGCACAGTAAGAGAGTAGGTTCACCCTTTTAGGTCCCACCTCTTAAAGATTCTACCCCATCATAATATCACCATAAGAAGAAACAAATGTCCCTTGTGCGAATCCATGAGAGAAGAACCACAGCCAAATCATAGCAGAATCTGTTTGCGAATGATACGTGAATTATTTTAATTTTTTTCCCTAGAGATAGTATTGAACTTGCTGCCTTACTGGTTAAGAAATAGCTGAAGCTAGGTTCTTATTTGAAGTGCACTCGGAATTTTAGTTTGCTAATCTTTGCACATCAAAAAGCCATTTCCACACTGGTGTATAGTACCCTCTGCAGGCAAAAAGAATATAATTGTTCATAAGGAAAACATTTTTAAAGGAATATTTTTGTACATGAACTACATTATTATTGTATTGATTCCTGTCATTTGACAGATAACAATAATTTTTGGTGAGACAAAAACGGTGACACAAAGGAGCATCATACATCTCGTAGTCTTTATTTTGGATCCGCAGACTGATGAATCATTCCTTTTCTTTCCCCCACAGTTAGTAGACACAAAAGCTTGTGGTCAGTGTCTGGGCATTACTGACCTTAGAATCTATCGATGTGAGGTACAGCCGAGGTTAAGCATTTCTGCCCTAAAGGTCTCCAGGGTCTCCCAAGGCAAGTTCATGGTCATCTATGGCAATGGCATCAGATTCCAAAGACTTAAACTCTTATACTTTTTCTGGACTCAACATGCATATAACATTATAAGAAAGACAGTCGATTGGTAAAATGCTTTCTATCTCCCGAGAAAGACAACTGCAGGCAGAAACAATGTAGTGCCCATGAATTTGAAAAATAATAAAAATCTAATAAGAACCATTTGGTAACAGATACATCTTTATTTACAAAACAATATGAGGATCCCTAATAAGGTTGTATTTAATACATATCTGATCATTATAATCCCCACTTTGGTAGAAATTCAATAATATAGAAAGATCACTATCTAAAGACAACTGATGAAATCTTGCTACACAAGAACCATGTGATGTTTTCGGTACTGGTCCTTGCTTATAGCTCGATTCTATTCACCCCAGATCTGAAGAGATATAGTTAGGACTAGGGAAAAGAAAGTTCTGAGTGTGTGGGGGGGTGTAACTTCCTGTAGAGCATTCTATTCTCATACACCCTGTGACCTTATCAAAATGGGAACCATGAAAATATTTTCTAGCTTGAAGGTTAATCTATAGTTCACTTTCTCCAATATGCTCCACCAAAGACCAGATGGGATTCGAAAATGAACTAGGCTCTCACTACAAAGCACCCTTGTAGCCTGAGGCATGAAGAGGTATTGCAAATATGTGTGCTATGTGGAAGTCCCAGCAGGATTTCTACAGAGAGCCTCTCTGAAGATGCATGTCCACTCTGGGAAGCACAGCACTTTGGACTTCTCAGTTCACTCTGACCACTGACCTGACAGCCTGAGGCCAATTCAAACCATGTGTACAGAACAAGGTCAGGCTAGACTCAGGACTCCTACCCCACTGCCTGGTCATGGTCCCAACTTCAGACACTTGAGGTCTGTGCTTGCAGGACATGCTCTCTAAACACACTGACTTGGCACTGTGACAAATGCCTACTTCTCACAATGGAGAAGCATAAGGAGTACGGGCATTACTTGTCCCTGGATTGAGTTCTGACCCTACCAGAACACCTCCACTGCATAGACTTTAGACTTCATGAGACTTAAAGACCTTCACGTGTATAAAAAAGGATGCTTATACCTAAGTCATGGGATACGACAAATACCAATTGAAATAACAGAACATACAAGGAAGCAATCTAGTGTCAACATCAAGATCTGTCAGCCTCACTTTCCCCGCCTGTAAAATACCAACAACAGATTTTTCCTTGTGAGACCGTCGTGGGCATCCAGTAAAGGGCAAAAAGTACTGAGCAGAATATTGCAGTAAATCAGAAGCTCAAAAGTAGCAGTACAGTTTCCCTTCTGTCGTTTTCCTACACACAGCACATTTTCCTACCGTCCTATGATCAAATTAAGAATGTTTAGTATTCTTGGGGCCAGCTGACTGGGTAATGTCACATGAGTAATGTCACATGAGTAATGTCACATGAGTAATGTCACATGCCACTACCATAGCCTGACTGCCTTGAGCTTAATTCCTGAAACCCACATGACTAAAGGAGAGAACTGACTCCTAAAAGATGTCACCTGACCTCTACCAACATGTTGTGGCATGAGGGAGCAATCGCACATGCACAAAGCAAACAAGCTAATTAATTAATTAATTAATTAATTAATTAATGTAAAAAGGAACTTAGCACTCAATGCTCTCAAGGCTATCTTTTACATGCCCTAGCCCTTTTTGCATAATGCCTACATACTCTAAAAAGGGCTAGCAGAGTTTGAATCTACACTATCAAGACTACAGAGAAGGAGCTGAATTATACAGATTCTGCCATGAAACATAAAGAAAATGCACAAGAAAAATATCAGTTCGGGATCAATTGTGTGTGTGATGGTTTGTATATGCTTGTCCCAGGAAGTAGCACTATTAGGAGGTGTGGCCTTGTTGGAATAGGTGTGTCTCTGTGAACATGGGCTTTAAGACCCTCATCCTAGCTTCCTGGAAGTCAGTATACTGCCAACAGCCATCAAATGAAGATATAGAACTCTCAGCTTCTGCACCATGCCTGCCTGGATGCTGCCATGTTCCCACCTTGATGATAACGAACTGAATCTCTGAACCTGTAAGCCAGCCCCAATTAAATTTTGTCCTTATAAAAGTTGCTTTGGTCATGGTGTCTGTTCACAGCAGTAAAATCCTAACTAAGACAATGTGTAATAGAAAAATCTGACAATCTTAGCTAAAACATATCTGGGTACTTCTCAACTAGTGGTTTTGATTTGTTGTTGTTGCTGCTGCTGCTGCTGCTGCTGCTGCTGCTGTTTTTAAATGTGATCATCAGATGGAAGATGGTTGTCTTGAAGAGGAGAAAACCCAATCTTGCATACTACCATGAAATGATTCCAGGAGCAACCAACCTTCAGGCTTTCAATTTATTTCCTCTAATCCATTTGATTTTCCAAGCTCTCAATTGCCATCACAGGTGTCTGAATAAAGGCCAGGGTGCAAACAACCTTCCGAATCATGCCATGGGCATGTGCCTCCCAGGAGCCCAGCAGAAAAGTAAGTGGTTAGCATCTCTAAAAGATTTGTTTTAACTTGACATGTATGAGTGTTCTGCCTTCAAGTATAAATGTGCACCATGTGTGTGCCTAGTGACCTCAGAGGCCAGAAGAGGGCATTAGATCCCCTGGAACTGTAGTTGCAGATTGTTGCGAACTATCATGTGGATGCCGGGAGCTGAGCCAGATCCACTGCAAGAGTAGTGCTCCTAAAAGCTTAATAAATGCTCTTAATAACTGAGTCATCTCTCCAGTTCCATGTAGTTTTTAATAATCATCCTCATGTGATATTTCCACAGAGAATGGGTGGGTTTTTAAATACTAAGTCACTGTCACCTACATGAGTCTGCACAACATGGGCATACAGTTACTAGAAAGCAGAGTTGCCAATATCTACTGTTGCTATCACTCCTGACTTTATATGCACAAAGGCAGAACTGACTGCTGAAGCTGCCGTGTCATGTGTTCTACAGGGGACATGGGGTGACAGCTGCTGACCTAAAGTCAGTTGCATCTCCACTGTCCTCTGTAGAAACAATGACATGGGAGTATTACCAAGAAGCTGGGTGCTGCCATGGTATCTATGTCAGGAGCAAACCAAGATGAACTTGTCCCAGTGAACAAACACAGGTAAGTTTCGGTGAATAAACCTTCAGATTCAGTCACTAAAAATTAGTGTTATTGAAGAGAGTAAAAGCTTTTTCTCTACCAGAATTCTTGTGCAGACACATGCCTACTGGTATTTATTGACATGGAAAAATTATTGCTTGCAAACAACTAAATAAACAAAGAAAACTATGCAAACACAATAGCCTCCATTTCAGTGTTTAAAAGTATATTTTTAGAAACTGAAGTACACGGAGGCACACAACCAGACTGACAGTGTTATGTTGCTTTAAGAGTTCTGGGTAAAAATTCATCAGCCTGGGAAGGGAATGCCTGAATGCTTCACATTAAAAGTGATTATATGGATTTTCTCTTTTAATATTAAATAATAATGTCTGCCTTCCTCCCCTGAAATAGCAACATCTGCTTATTCCTCACTGTTAGGTACCACTGAGAAGCCCATTCAAAGACCCTCTGTTACTTCTTGGTGACATTTTAGGGCCTTTGGAAATATAAGCAGTAGTCACCTCTCATTGTGCAATCAGTGAAGACAATTTCCTTTTTTGGATAGAACATCTATCTTAGCAACTTTCCCCACATTGTGCATGTGATGTTCATGTCAACATCAGGCAGAGCAAACACGGCTTATGAGCAGGGGTTAAGTAACAGATAAATCATGTCCTGCACCAAGTACGTAAAATGCTCCACTTTTCATGTGCGTTATTGGCTTCGTGCTGTCTTGCCACTGCCGCAGCTTGAGGTTTGGGTTTTTTTTTTTCTTTCCCTTTCTTTTTAGTATGACTGCCAGCATTTTGATGTCATATGTTTTGCCTTATTCAGCCATTTGGGCTACAGGTGTGCCACTGTGTTTTTGATGGAGTGTTGCTATTCAAGAGAGCTCCATCCAAAACACAGCCTCACACATGTAATCCAAGCCCAAAGATGAGTCAACCATTGTTTGCTATGGTACTCACGAGAACCCTGTACCAGCTTTACAACCCTGGAAACATGTACACTAGTAAAAGGACAAGCCTAAAATTTTAAACACTTATACAAATTTTTAAGGGAGAATTTCCTTGTGTGCATCCCCTCTGCTGGAGTTTAAATGTTGGCAGATTGCAAAAGCCTTTTCTTTAAACAAATAAGGCCCCTTGCACGTGCCTTTTAGCACCCTTTGAATAGAAACATTCCAAAACACCATTTACATAGTCTTCTAAGTCAGAACCAAGAACTTTGAAAGAATTTCTTACAGTGAAAATGTTCCTTAAAATTCTGGTCAAGATTCTAGCAATCCAGATAAACACACAACAAATTTCATTAATTAATTGCATTTAAAAGGGGAAGAATTGAAGAAGCTGAAGGAGGTGGCAACCCCATAGGAAGACCAACAGTGTCAACTAACCCAAACCCCTGGAATCTCCTGGAGACTAAGCCACACACCAAAGAGTATACACAGGCCAGAGACTAAACCAAAGAGCATACACAGGCTGGTCCAAGCCACCCCCATCTCCACCCACACTTATATGTAGCAGAGAACTGCCTTGTCTGGCCTCAGTGGGAGAGGATGCACCTAACCCTGTAGAGACTTGATGCCCCAGGAAAAGGGGATGCTCGGTGGGGTAGAGAAGGAGCACTCTCTCAAAGATGAAGGGGAGGGGAATGGGGTGAAGAATTCTGGAATAGGGAACCGGGAGGGGGCAACACTGGGGATATAAATGAATAAAATAATTAGTTAAAAAGTTATCTAGTGTGTGTGTGTGTGTGTGTGTGTGTGTGTGTGTGTGTGTGTGCACTTTGAAAAAGCTCACAACAAAGAGAACAGCTTGGCTTGGGAGGTTTAATCTGGGTATCACTTTCAAGTCACACTTTGGAGAGAGGCTTTGAGCACTTTGAGCCTTCCATCAGACTTGAAGATTTGCCTCGGACAGTGTTTATTTCTTGAACTGATTGCGGTTAAAAGATGATTAGTGGAGAGGATGCTGAAAGAAAGGGAGTAAATACACTGACAGGTGTCATATCCTTGCACAGCCAGTCCCACAGTGGCACATTTGGCACTATGTGGGTGGCTGGCTGCCTCACTTCAAACACTCAGCTGCTCTTGCTCCCGGGGCACTGACAGACTGTCTCCTCCACTTCAGAATCCTCTGGGTGATGAGTCTCCAACCCTTTTAAACAGAAAAGCCTGAGCACCATATGGCGTTTAAGAATGCTATCTAATGATATGAAGACTTTATGAAGCACATTCGGACATCACTCCGATGCATGCAGCCGGCATTGTCTGTTGTTCTTGTGAGAAGCCACCTCCCAGCCTGTATCCTTTAACAAATGCATAGGCCAGATGAGTGGAAGTTTAAAGCTCAGCAGAGGAGGTGAGATTGTGTCCTGTGAAGCATCTATCCAAGACTTCTCAGGGGAACAAACAAGATATCATGTGTGTAAACAATTCATAATCTTATAACTTTCCCCCAAAAGTAATTGCTTTGTTTTGTTTTGTTTCTTAATCTCAAAGATAGGGAAGCCTACCACTAGGAAGCTGTGACTTTTGTTATGGCTTCAGTTAATAGACAGCCGCACAATCAATCTTAATGCTTTGTTGGGAAGTTTTAATTACAAAGTTCCTCCATTGTTTGAATGAGTTCATGAGTTCCATGCCTTCTGTTTTTGATTAGGAGCTCAGAGACTCAGTGCAAATAGCTGACCTAGCCAACAATATATGATGATACTTCAAACAAAAAGATTCTCATTCACATCTCATTCACATACTCCTCTGTTACAGGCAGGTGTTCATACAGCCAAGATCACAAATCTCCCAGGACAGATACATACATTTAGTCAAGTTGTTTTCCTTTGAGGAAAATAATGAAAGTTTGATGTAAAATCCTGGGTAATGTTTGCATATCAGAAGGTTCCCAGTGTCATTAGGAGCTGTTGCATTCCAAGAAGCAGAAAGACAGAAGTGGCTGTCCATTAGGCCCGTTCTTTTTCCTTGCTGACTTCAAGGATCACAGGGAAGACAGACAGACAGTGGTACTGAGAAGCAAGTACCAGGTTCCCCTCCCATATGACTTCACATGGGAGGCTCCAGAGAACCATCTAAAGCAGGTTTGTTTCAGTTGAGGTGTGGGAAGCTTCTATAGCAGGGAAGTCAGGAAGTGTGGTTGCCTCTACCACAGGTCCTGGCAGTGGCACTCACGGGTTTGTTGAACCTCGGGGAAATTGGCGCTCATTAATTCTGATCTTCATAGCTCTCTCCACTTCTATAGAACTGGGGCTATGCACCAAAACTTCCTGTGCCCCAGGGAACAAACAAAAGAGGCCTAGGTACCCACAAGTGGAATCTGATAGCATCACAGATGTGCTAACATGTTGTCTGAGCCTACCTCTCCATCACTCCCCTATGCCCAGGATGCCTGCAGCCCTCTCTGCAGACTGCAGGATTGCCTGTCCCAGGCATAGAACAGTCCCTATACCAGAACCTTTGCTCACATCTACCATGGCTCTCGGCTTCTCATAGCAGATATTGTTGGAGAAGGAGAAGCTAAAAGGCTCTGAGAGAAAATAGGAAAGATGTTTAACAGAGTCGGCTTTACTCAGCCCTGAGAAACAAATTAAAAAACTTGCTTAGAGTTTTTTACTACTTTGTAGTTTCACAACAAATCTAAACATGAATGTTGTCAATATCGGAGGAAATGGGTAGGAATTTGGAGTGATTTTTCACATTAGCAAATGAACGTGACATGTAAGACAATCCCTGTGTCTTAAACAGTGTGGCTGAAATGCAGTATATTCTAGCAACTTCCAAAGCAACAAAGATGCCAGATGTCCACAGTCTTGTGTTTCAGTACCTGGGACCCTTTTTATTTGTTTTCTTTTACAATGTGATGATGCTGGCGATACATCCTGTTACGTAAGTTCTGTCAAAAGCCACAGATGACAAGTGTCAGCACATTGCCTGCTCTCACCTTCTTAGTTGGACTATGCCTGGTATTGGCCAAGCAAAAGTTTGGTACGCTGGTCTCAAAGATCAAGTGGCTGAACTGGAATAGACTTTCTTTCTTAACTGTGGTAGGGGGAGGGGAGTCAGCCCATGGCTTTATTCCCATGGTCCCCTTCCATCTTAATAAGTAAAGGAAAAGCTTTCGGTATTTCACTCCAGTATTATGTTGGAAAATTTTAGACAAATAACCATTTTTATAACATAAAGTGTGTCCCACTTCACCCCTTGAGCCTGTAAGAGAAATGAAAACTGCTTAGTATAAAAGATGAATGCTACCAGAGAGAGAATCTCTCCCAGGGTGGCGCTGAGAGTCAACACACATTCACATGTTGTTTATTATACTTCAGGAATTAAAAAAAGTTTAGTGTGGGGGAATTTTTTCTAGCTGTATTTAGAGAGTGATCTGAGATGTGGGAAAGTTGTCTATTGCTTATGTTATTTTTTTCACCCACTTTTGAATTCTTTGAGGCTCCATTTCCCCTGAGTTCAGCAGATTGCCACCCACCTTGGCTCTTCCTGCCTCTGCTCCAACAGAATCTCTTTGTTGTTTTATCTAATCAGATTCAGAGGTCCTGCTAGGGTTGGCCCACTTGGACTTTGCAAAGAGCTTACATTTCTGATTTCCCAGGCTTCAGAAGAACTAAAAATAACTGAGTGGAAATCTGAAAGGCAAAGCTGTTCTATCTGCCAGTGTCATCAAGAGATGGAGTTGGGTTTAACCAACAGAGAGGCCCTTTCTGTCCTGGGCAAATTTGTATCTCATATCAGCCTATGTGGCTAGAGCCTCAGTGTATTTCATGCTCATATACAATATATTTTATATTCATCCATTAAAATTATCCATATTAAGGGCTGGGGAGACGGTTCCATGACTAAGAGTGCTTCTTGCTTTTCTAGAGGACCAGAATTTGGTTCCCACCATCCATGTCCATTACTCAGAACCATGTAACTCCAGCTCTGGGGGATCTGACACGCTCTTTTGGCCTCTCTGCGCACCAGCACCCATGTAGTATACCTTTATCCAAGCACATGTGCACATAAATAAAGATGAATCTTCTTTCAAAGTATCCATATTAGCACCTATTGTTCAACGACGATCTGAAAAATAAAATTATCTATGTGCCATGCTTTCCCCTCGTTGAGTACAAGGCATTCTCCGTATAAGAACTAAGCAGCTCTCCACAAAAAGAAAAGCTAGTCTTGAATAGCACCCATGGAACGAATGTCCCTGTCTGAAGGATCATTAGTGCCATCTAGAACCACACCTACACTCTAGTCTCATGTTACTTCTTTTTCCTATTTAATGTAGAAGCTCACAGAGAAACTTGTGTGTGCCCCTAAGACCCATTATGAAGGATTTGCTGATCAACACAAGCAGGATTCATCCCACCAGCCTCTGCTGGCTGGGACTTCCATCTCTGTGTTTTCTAAAGACGGATTGTGTCCGTGGAACATGTGAAGGAACATCTGTCACACATGACACTTAAAACATATCTGACTTTACTTTTTTACATTTCATTTTTTTAGAGCAATAAAAAAAAAATGAAAGAGACTAAGTCAGGGGTAAAGTTAAAGGGGGGATGGAGTTTGCAGCATTAACTCTGCTAGGGCACCGGAGAAGACACAGAATTATAGTTCTAAAAAAAATACGTAAAACTAGAGATTATGAAAATAAACATTTAGCCATATCCCCAGTTATACTTGTGTAAAGGTTAGGAGTTTCAGACTGGATTAAAAGGAACAAACATTGTTAAACTGGCCTTCCTTGTCATGCTGACTTTGGCAATCCTGTTTTACAAAACTAAGCAATAAATACACACACATGTTGGGCCCCATTTCGGCCCTGGTTTGGGCCTTGAGGACAAACCCTAGCCTGGCTGGAGTTTCTGAAGACTTATGGGAGAGCCTAAACCTGGCTTGAGTTTTGAGACCTATCTCAGTCACTTCTGTATTGGGGTGACTCAGTAAGACCTGTTTGGCCCTGCCTCTGCCCCTCCATTGCTAATGTAGAGCTTTGCCATTGGCCCTGTCAGTCACCCTGTACATACCCTCCCCTCCATCACCTTTTCCCACATCCTATGTCATCTCACCCCTCCAAAAATCTCCCTCCCTATGCTCCGAGTTTATATAAGCAAACGGCTGATGCAATAAAGTTGAGTTCCTGCTTCGACAGACTCCAGGCCCAGTGTGTTTCTTTTGAGCCGTTGACACTCACCATCCCACTCAGCCCCGGGAGAGACCTGTGGGGATCCTCTCACATGGACCTGCCAGCAAGAAGCCCCTACACACACACACACACACACACACACACACACACACACACACACGGCATAGACAGCCAGTTGTTTTCCCATATCTGTGCTAAGACCCAATCAGTGTGTTGGAATAATAAATCCGACTTCAGTAGAACAGTGAGTAAGACTGTCACAGGATGGGGACAGAAAAGAAACTTCCCACGCTGAGTCACAAATGCTTCGGTCGAGATTCTGTGCTCTTTACCTGGTTTTGTGAACAGTTTTCCAGTTCTGCCCATCTCTAAACTACACTAGGGCAAGATGATCCTGAAAAACATCCTAACTGTCCTCCAAGGCCCAACAGCACACAGTAGGTATTTGAAAAATCCTCACCAATGATGAAGGAATGAATAGGCAAACAGAGCAAACGTGGCCTCATTTCCATGATATTTTGGGTGAGAAATATGAGATGCACCAATATTTTTGTGATCATTGGCCACGTTTTGCTTTCCTTCTGGTTAATATGTCTTTCCAATGTAAAACTTTGAAAGGCATAAAACAGAAATCTGAAGCCCCTTGAAATGCAGACAGGCTGAATAGCTTAGAGAGGTGCAGGAAATCTCTTTGAAGAAGAGCCTTTGGTACAAAGAGGCCACAGCCGCAAGCATTGACATTAAAAAAAAAAAAAAATGATCAATATCTCCATTCTCTTTCCTGCTTCAGTTGCTTCAATGGTTCTTTTCATTCTAAAAGCTTCTTTTGCTAAAAGAAAAAAAAAACATTTTAAAGCATACAAATTTATCTGAAGCATGCTAGATGTTTGACGCATTAAAAAATGTGAATATTTTTATGAAAGTATTGCCATAGGTCTAGACTTGCTCACAGAATGGTATGCATTTATATGTGTGTGTGTGTGTGTGTGTGTGCATGCCATGCATACATACATACATATATGTGAGTATGTATATATGTATGTATATGTATATATATTCATACATATACATATATGTCATTTCTTCTTTAATTTAAAGTAAAATTTATTTCTAAACTTGTGTGCCTCTTAAAATATTTTTATTGGGTATTTTACTTATTTACATTTCAAATGTTATCCCCTTTCCCGGTTTCCCCTCTGGAAACCCCCTATGCCCTTTCCCCCTGCTTCAATGAGGGTGCTGCCTTCCCCACCCCCCCCCCCCCCCCCCCCCCCCCCCTTTGGCATTCCCCTACACTGGGGAATCAAGCCTTCACAGGACCAAGGGCCTCTCCTCCCATTGATGCCCGACAAGGCCATCGTCTGCTACATATGCGGCTGGGGCCATGGGCCGCTTCATGGGTCTTTGGTTGGTGGTTTAGTTCCTGGGAGCTCTGGAGGGTCTGGTTGGTTGATACTGTTGTTCTTCCTATCATTATATAGTAGCAATAATATATTGATACATTTGATTTTATATAATCTATTATTTATATATTAATAATATAAATTATATATTATTGTTAGTAATATATTTATTTCTAACACCTAATTAAATAATACCTAACATTTTATGCAATTCAAGTCATTTTGAAGTAGAATCTTGTATGCATAGAATTTTTGCATACTTAATTTCCATAATAAATGTAAGAAATAATTCCCCAAATATATCAGCTTCACATATTCAAAGTCTACTTCTTCTGTGTGTTTGTACACAGCTTTTGTATAAAACATCTATTAACATTTGCAGAAGTCTCTGAGAGACAGGTGTGAACGAGGGCATCAGAGGAACAACATGGGATTCCACTGATGAACACAGAGGAGGACTGAAGGACCAATCTGAAGGGAAACTGGATCTGCTGGGTAGGTAGAGGATATTTTATACTTGGAACCTTAGACACTGTAGGGGTGCTTGAGAGCTAAATAGGAGCCAGGGGTGAGATGAGCAGGTATATTCTGGGTCATTTTGCCTGTTTCTTTTTAAAGTTTCTTTATTTGTATGCATTAATTCTAGGTGTTGACGGGGTGAAATGTGGATTTTCTGTGCATGTATAAACATATCTGTGTCTATTTCTACAAAAGCACGCCTATTTTCAAATGTTTGATAACTCAAGGCTCTATTAGACATCATTTGAAAAATTAATCTGCTACTTAATGTAACTAAACTATAACATCTCTTTCTCCAGTTAAAATGGAGTTTCGCAAACGACACACAATACTTTATAATGTATGGTAGAAGTTTCAGAGTAGCTTCAAGAGTGGTTGCTGATAGCGCTGAGAGGTTTTTTAAGCTATCTCTCTGGTACTCTCGAAGATGCTCAAATTCAGTTACACCTACGTCCCTACACACTGAACAGCTCGAACTACACCTTACATTCAGCAACTCAGTAGATGTAAAACTTGTTGGATTATGTAGCCAGTGGCTATATGGTCCACCCACCCATCCCTCCCTCCACTCATCTATCCATACATTCATTCAAGCTATAAATCTTCAAGTTTTCGTTAACTTCTCTCCATACTCTAGACCACAGGTCACCATCTTCTAGTCAAGATTGTGAACTGAGTTCTCTCTCTCTTTCTCAGTATCCCATTCTTTTAACCTTTATATTTCCTCCCAGACCATCATGGTTACCTCCAATGTAGTTTCTTGTCATTATTCCCATCTTTCTAACCAAGCTCAATCCAACCACAAGAATTCTTAAACACAAGTATAATCCGATAATTTATTTATGTTAAAGACTTCTATGTGAAAAATATTACCAAGGCATGTGAGGCCTTCTGCGTGCTGCCCTTGACCTTTTCAACTCAAATGTCAACATCCATGGATCTGTTTAAGAATTTTAATTGCAAGAAACATTGCTGAAATGGTAGGAAAGTAATTTGTGACAAAATATATCCTAAGTAGCTCACAGAAATCTCGTTAAGGTTGAGAAACCAAATTGAAAATTACAAGGGTGGTGGAGGAGAATGACCCAGGGGGGGAGGGAGAGAGAGAGAGAGAGAGAGAGAGAGAGAGAGAGAGAGAGAGAGAGATCAAGGAAAACAGTATGCCAACAAGCTGACTAAGAGCGTCATCTGTACCACCACAGACCAATGATCCTGAGCTTCAGAGACAGCACTGCTGTGCTCTCTAGACTCAGTCTGTGGTCTAGTGCCACCCACTCACGCTGTCATCACTGTCACCAGAAAACACAAGCCCCGTGATGCTGTTCAACAGCAGATTATTTCTCTTCAGTGTGTTTTTTTCTCCTTTTCCCCACTTTATGAACTAGCAGAGTTAGCTATAGATCCACCCCTTGCTAAGGGAGTGGATTCAAAGGTGCAAAACCAAAAGGTAGGCATTTCATGTTCACTGACAAACTGGTCATAGAAAGAAGACTCAGATGCTCAATTTCATACTAGGAACTTAACAGCACAACCGAAAGCTCTAGAACAAACGAGTAATCACACCCAAGAGGAGTAGACTACAAGAAATAATCAAAATGAGGGTTAAAATCAATAAATAGAAACGAACAGAACAATACACGACAAAGAATTAATGAACAAACACTTAATTCTTTGAGAAAAATCAACAAGATATACAAATCTTTATCCAAACTAGCCAAAAGGCAGAGAGAGAATATCCGAATTGACAAAATCAGAAATAAAAAGGAAGCCATAACAACAACACTTAGGAGATACTTTTAACAACCTGTATTCCACCAAATTGGAAAATCTAAAAGAAATGGATAATTTTCTCTATAATACCACTTATCTACATTATGTCAAGATAAGATAAACAATTTAAACAAACCTATAATCCCTAGTAAAATAAAAGCAATCATTAAAAGTCTCCCTACCAAAGGAAGCCCAGCGACCGATGGTTTTAGCACAGAATTCTACCAGATTTGAAGAGTTAGCAACAATACTCCTCAAATAATTCCACAAAATAGAAACAAAAGGAACATTGTTTCATTTTCTGAGGCAACAGTTACTCTGATACCCAACCCACAAAAAAAAAAAAAAAAGATTCAGAATCCTTATGAGATTCTGAATTATAGAAAGAGAAATACAGACCAGTTTTCCTTAGGAACATATGTGCAAAAAAGACTCAATAAAATACTTGCAAATAGATTCCAAGAACACATCAGAAAGATCATCCACCATGACTAACTGGTATTCATCCCAGAAATGCAAGGGTGTTTCAATATATAAAAATCAGTAAGCCACCATATGAACAAACTGAAAAAAAAAAATTTGGTCATCTCATTAGATGCAGAAAAGACCTCTGACAAAATCCAACACTCCTTCATTATAAAAGTCCTTGAGAAATTAGATACAAGGTACATATCTAAACATAATTTAGGCAATTTACAGAAAGCCTATACCCAACATCAAATTAAAGGGAAAGAAATACAAATCAATTCCACTATAATCAGGAACAAGACAAGGTTGTCCACTCTCTCCATATCTATTCAATATGGTACATGAATTTTTAGGTAGAGCAATATGACAGCTGAATGAGATCAAGGGGATACAAATTGGAAAGGAAGAAGTCAAAGTATTATTATTTTCAATGATATATTAATATAAATAAGTGTCCATAAAACTTCCACCAGGGAAATCTTATAGCTGATAAACACTTTCGGTAAAGTGGCTGGATACAAGATTAACTAAAAAAAAAAAAAAAAAAAAAAATCAGTAGCCCTACTATATACAAATGACAGACTGACTAAGAAATCAGGGAAACAATGCCTTTCCCAATAGCTTTAAATAAAATAAAATATCTTGTGGTAACTTTAACCAAGCAAGTGGAAAACTTGTATGATAAAAATTTCAAGTGTCTGAAAGAAGTTAAAGGAGATATCACATGATGGCAAGATGCTCATGTATTAACATAGTAAAAATGGCCGCCCTACCAAAAGCCATGTATGTATTCAATGCAATCCCCATCAAAATTCAAACACAACTCTTGTCCAATCTTGAAAATACAATTCTCTACTTTATATGGAAAACAAAAAACCCAGGATAGCTAAAACCAATCCTGTACAATAAAAAGAACTGCTAGAGGTCCTACCATTCTCGGTTTCAAGGTGTACTACAGAGCTGTAGTAATAAAAACCACATGGTATTGGCATAACAACAGACATGTTGATTAGTGAAATTAAATTGAAGACCCAAATATAAATCCACACACATATGAACACCTGATTTTTTTATAAAGAAGCCATAAATAAAAACTGGGGGAAAAAGAGCATTTTCAACAAATAGTGCTGGTCAAAGAGTTGGTTTGTAGAATAGATCCACATTTAATCATCCCGCAGACGACTCAAGTCCAAGTGGATGAAAGACCTCAACAACAAGTCACATACACTGAACCTGATAGAAAAGAAAGTGGGGCATAGCCTTACCAGACATTGGCACAGAAGACAATTTTCCGAACACTAATAGTGCAGGCACTAAGATCAACAATTAATAAATAGGACCTCATGAAACTGAAAAGCTTCTGTGAGGCAAAGGACATTGTCATTGGAGGAAGCAACAGCCTAAAGAACGAGAAAAAATTTTTTACCAACTTCACATCTAATAGAGGTCTAACATCCAAGATATATAAAGAACTCAAGAAACTAGATAATAATAACAAAAAAAAAACCCAATTAATCCAACTTAAAAATGGGGAAGAGATATAAACAGAGAATTCTCAATAGAGGAATCTCAAATGGTTGAGAAACACCTAAAGAAATGTTCAACATCCTTAGCTATCAGGAAAATCAAAACTACTTGGGGATTTCATCTTACACCTGTCAGAATGGCTAAGATCAACAGCTGCTCATGCTGACGAGGATATCCAGCAAGGGAACTCCTCCATGGCTGATGGGGGTGCAAACCTGTACAGCCACTTTGGAAATCAATGGGGTGGTCCCTTGGAAAGTTGGAAATCTACTTACCCCAAGACCCAACTATACCACTCTGGGGCGTATACCCAAAGGACACTTCATCCTACCACAATGACACTTGTTCAACCTAGTTCATTGTGGCTTTATTCATAACAGCCAGACACTGGAAACAACCTAGATGTCTCTCAGCTGAAGAATGGATAAATGTGGAAATGTGGTACATTTCCACAAATGGAATATTATACAGCTCCGTAAAAGTGACACCATAAAATTTGGAGGCAAATGAATGAAACTAGAAAAAAAATCATCCTGAGTGATAAAAGCCAGATTGGGAAAGATAAATCTAATATTTATTTACTTATAAGAGGATATTAGCCACTAAGTAAATGATTATCGAACTACAATCCATAGACCCAGAAAGGTTGGAAAAGAGGAGGAGTCTAGGGGTGATTCAGTGATCTCTCTGGGACAGGGAAATAAAATAGATTTTATGGGCAGACTGTGGGGGGGTGTCAGGAAGTACAGAATCAGGCTTGTGTGGTGGGAAGATGAGGTGGAGGGAGAGAGTATATGGGGAGAGACAGCTAAAATGGGGAGTGGGCATTGGGAGAATGATGTAAAGACAGTATGGTGGAACCTTCCTGGTATCTGTGAAGGCAATCTTTTTTTTAATTTTTTTTAAGATTTATTTATTTGTGAGTACACTGTTGCTATCTTCACACACACCAGAAGACAGCATTGGATCCCCATTACAGATGGTTGTGAGCCACCATGTAGTTGCTGGGAATTGAACTCAGGACCTCTAGAAGAGCAGTCAGTGCTCTTAACCGCTGAGCCATCTCTTCAGCCCTATGAAGGTGATTTAATGAAGACTCCTAGTAATGGCGAATATGGAGTATCATATGGACATCTCTTGTAGTCAGGCAAGACTCCCAGTACTGGGACTGGGTTGCATTCAGTTGAGTTGGTGGCTAAGGCAGGTCCCATGGAAATCCTCAAACAAGCCAGGCTGTTGCTAAGACAATGGGTTGCTCTTGGCAAACTGAGAGCAGAGCTTCATTGCCAAGGACAACACCCACACAATGAATTGGGCATAGAAAAGCCGAACTTGGAGTCCTCACCCCATGTTCTAATCTCTTTAGTAGGTACTCTGCACGCTACCAAAGACAAACACAAACACCAACCCAGCTACAAAATCTTTGACCTACAATCTGTCCTGCCTACAAAATATGTCAGGGTAGTGGTGGCACAGACTATGTCGGGCTGATCAACTAATGACTGGCTTGATTCAAAGCCCACTGTACAAGAAGGAACCCACACCTGACAATGGGTTACCAAGAACCAAAGAGTAGAGAGCCTAGAGATCTAGGGTAAAACCAAACACTCCTGATCTACAATTAATTAATTAAAAATGATTCCTAATGATACTCTGCTATGCTCACTGATCAGTACCTTATCCAGTCATTGTCAGAGGGCCTTCATCCAGCAGCAAATGGAAACAGACGCAGAGACCCACAGCCAGACATTATGGGGAGAGTCTAAATTGGAGGTATCTATCAAATCACTTTCCTCGGAGCATGGAATCCTGTGGAAGAGGAGGCAGGAAGATCATAAGAGCCAGAGGGATGGATGACAAAAGATAACAAGGCCCTCTGAATAAACTAAACAAGGCTCATATGAGCTCACAGACACTGAGGCAGCAAACATTGGGCATACACAGGTCCTCTGCATATATATCCATTAGCTTAATATTTTACTGTGATTCCTGAGTGTGAGAATAAGTGGGTCTCTGACTCTTCTTCCTACTCTTGGGACTCTCTTCTTCCTGGCGGATTGCTGTGTCTAACTTTGATATGATAGCATTTGCTTCTTCTCGTTACATTTTATTTTGTCATGTTTGGTTGTTATCTCTTAGAAGCCTGTTCTTTTTTAAGGAGGGGAGGGGAAGTGGGAAGGAAATGGGAGGAATGCAGAGGGGAAACCATAATCAGGATATATTGTATGAGCAAAGAAATATAATTTCAGTTTTTAAAAAAGGAAAAAATTTTTATCAATAATAGATAAAATGTTATATATTTTTTATGTTACTAAGATTACCAAGAGATGCCAGATAGCATTTGTGAATTATGTTCATGGGTCTTTAGGGATAATTTTTGTCCTTTGTGTTTGTGGATAATTTTTGTGTTGGGTTTTGTGTTTTGGAAACAGTATTTCTGGGTATCCCAGGTGGGCCTGGAACTCACTGTGCTGTCCAGATTGGTCTCAACCCCATGATCCCCAGTGCTGCCAAGTACATACATACCACTGTGCTCTGTTCCATTCACTGTCTTAGGAGTGAGACGTTTAAGTGGTACGATTCTTCAACTAACAGGTTTGTGAGTGGTCAGTATCGCCTAGAAAATTCTAAGTGTGTGATAAATAGTGAACTCGGTACTTATAAATTCTAAGTGTGTGATAAATAGTGAACTCAGTACTTATGTTCCCTACAAGTTCCAAACTTGCCAAAATAAAATTTGACCGAACTAGCTGACACTGGGACAGAAATGATACAACAGTTGAAATTTGATCACTGTGTGAACAATAATTGTGCCTAAGTCTGGGGGGGGGGAGATGGTGATTGTTCTGCTGTGCATCCCATGTTTTCTCACTTTTACACAATGAACTTATTGCTTTCTTGTATGGATGATAGCTCTCACAAGCGTGCCTGGAAAACATTGGCATTGAGGCCTAGAAATTTATTACAATATTTTTGAACATTGTTTTCTGAGCATCTTCATATTACATATATTGTGGCTCGGTTCTGTCCAACTGTGTCCTGCTGATAGAGGTGCAGATAGTATTTCTATGGAACTACTAAAGTGTATTGTTTACGTTAGTGCATGGGACTCCCTGAAGAGACCCAACACACCAAAATTAAAATACTCAGGTTTCCACTTTAAGAAGCAATATTTTGATTCCCTATGACCTAGATAAAGAAACACTGCGAAGAATTTCATTACAGCCCTCAAATGATATCTTGGTCATTCTCTTCTTTGTATTTATTTTATTTAGTCTGTTATTACTTTAGATCCTTTCCACAACATGAAGGTCTTAGCACTAATATAAATAATTTATTCTATCTTCATTCATCCTAAAAAATACTTTATAAATTTATTTAATAATTCCTTATTCTATGGGTTTAAAATATAAAATACAATCACACTTATGATATTTCTAAGGAGTATGCATAAATATGAATGCTATTGGTCATGTCTCAAAAAATGCTATTCTTCTTTTTCTGTTGATGAAACTGGTTAAGTGGCTAGTTAAATGGTTCAGCAGTAAAAACCATGCACTGCTCCTGCAGAGGAACTGAGTTCTGCTTCTATAACCCATGTCAAGTAGTTCAAGAGGATCCAATATCCCCTCTGCTCTCTGCTGGCCTCTGCACACATTCACGCACAGTCACACACAATCACATACAGTCACACACAGGCACGCATAATTTAAAAATAAAACAAATATGTTTAAATAAGTTTATTTAAATGGAAATAAAATTAGAAAGTTTCATTTATATCTCTTTTATTACTTAAGTCTCTAATAATTTATGCCTCCAAAACAACAAATCTCAAGTAAGAGTAATACAGTGTTAAGTAAGAGTTAACGATGCACTTGTGATTTGTAGATTAGTCTAAGTATTTTCATTGTTCAAGCTTCATAGAACGTTACTTGTTCAATAGAGATAACTTTTTAAAAATATATAAGATATAAATAAATTAAATATGGTCTCCTATCTTAGATAGTCTTAATATACACCTCATGCATTTTCCATGACATCTATGTATATACTTAACAAAATTTGAATTATAATCCTAAATTTAATATTTGAATGTTGAATACTTGCTTCATTCTAAAATTTCATTTCATAAAGCCTGGGGAACTTTTTTTAAAAAGAAAAATGCTTTTTTTTTCTTTTGAAAAGTTGCCATCCCTAAAAAGACGTAAGATGAGCACAGATTACTGTATGTTGGTGGTATTGCCCAGGCTTTCAAAGGCTGTTGATCTAAGCCAACACTACTCAGTCTTCCAAAGTTCAAGAGGCTACTGTTCCTGGTAGCCTGCTCCTAATCAGCTTGCATTCCATTTCCTGAGAGTTCCTGCCAACTTGCTCCCTACCCGCATCATCCACCAGGCTGTGGGTCTGCAACAGGCAAGCTGGGAGATCTCAGACCTTCCTACTTAATCCTCCATGACAGCCCACATTACTGGTGCATTGTCTGTCACTACTGGTACCAAAGCAATCCCACTAGATGTTTAGGTTCAAACAAAGCAGATTCATGATAGTGACATGTCCAAGCTCTATAAAGGAGGACTGTGTCTACAGTCAAGCCACAGCTGACAACCTCCCCTAAGAGGCTTTCCCTCTGAATCCACCATTGGTTTCCTCATAGAGCTCCACAAAGAAGTGAGTTTCAGAGCCAGGGTTCACAAGTCTGTAACATTAATTCATAGTTGTGTTTCTTCTCTCTCTTTTTGCAGTTGTTTTTGTTACATATTTTTAGATAGAAACTCTATTTAATGATAAGTACAATAAACATTTCTGAAATCACTTCTATATGGGCAGATCAAAATCTTTTTATTCTATTAAAAAATAATGAAGAGAGTGGAGCATAAATCTTGCATCTTTACCTAAAGCTTCTATAACTAAAAAATGTAAGGGAAACTCAGATTCACAATATTCTAGTTATATTATTTAGGACTTAAAAGGATGTTGGCCTGAGGCAGAATTAGACAATGCTTTTCTCTGACAGTCAGATAATCGTGTTCCTGGTAGCTTGGTCCTCGTTTGCTTCGATTCCGTTTCCTGTGACCTCTTGCCAACCTGTCTCCTACTCTGCCAAGCTGTCTCTCGCCCTGCTCTCCTGCCCCTGCCCCTCACCAACCTGCCGCTGCCTCGTATGATCCACCAGGTTGTAGGTCCACAGAAGGCAGGAACAGGAGCTTTGAGAAATTGTGCTTCTAGTAATGAGAGGAAAGAAATGAATACGATGAAGAAATTTGCTTTCATTCAAGTTGCATTCACTTATAAGAAAATCACAACACAAAGAACCTTCTTCAAAGACACCAGGACCTTAGCTTGAAGGCCATCACCAACAGTTATCCTTATTTGTCCTCGAGGGACTCTTTATAAGTGTAGTAGAGAATCAGTAAGGTTTTTTTTTTTAACTCATTACATATTCTTCAGAATTGAGGCCCAGAATGAGAGAATATTTCTATTCTTATTGTATTGCACAGAACAAAAGAATGAACTTTGTTCATATATTAGATATTAGGAAGCAAGACATCTTGTGGGTTCAGAGACCTGAGCAGCTCCTAAGCAGGTAACAGATACTCTGTCATTCCTTCATCTCTCATTGTTCTACTGTAGACAGTCATCACATTTAAATTAGAAAGCTTGATTCAAAATGTCATCAGACTGACTTAGCAATAATGCAGCTCAGACTTTCAAAGATCAAGGTCTTCTCCTGCACACAACGGTGGATGGAATAAGTGAAGGACAGAGGGATAAAGGGAAGAATTATTCTCTAAACAAAACATTTGGTCAAGATATAAGAATATTTTTAAAGTGTTAACTTATTACTTAACTCATTAAATAATAAAGTTAGACCAATAGACAATGAAGTTAACGGTTACAATAAAATTCTTCTTACGCAGAACACGGGTACAAAGATTAGTGACATAATGCTACCCTCAAAGAGTTTATGATCAGATCTTTAAAAAGAAATGAAGAGAAACAGAAATTCGTTCTGTAAATAAAATTATGAAAAAATAATAATTTTTCAACCTGAGGTAGAAGCAAGAAAGCATGGTCTCCAACTTTCGAATGTTAAGTTTCTGAAGCACAGAATGACGCCAACTGCATTGTTCATGCACTTGTTTAATCTGTGTGTGTATTCACTTGTGAATGAGTAAACTTCGGGTGTCACTTCTCACGACCTTAATTTTTCAGATAGAGTCACTTACTGGGACCTGAGGTTCATCAATTTAGATAGGTCAACTGGCCATTGAGACTTAGGGACCCTTCTGTTCCCCATCCCCATCCCCATCCCCACCCCCACCCCCACCCCCACCCCCATCCCCACCCCCACCCCCACCCCCACCCCCATCCCCACCCCCACCCCCACCCCCACCCCCAGTACTGAAATTATAAGCACATACTGTTGCACCTGGCTTTTTATGTGAGTGCTAGAGAGTTGAACTCAAGTCCTTGTGCCTGCTTGGCAAGTACCTTATGGACTGGGCTATCTCCGTGGGCCTTTGAGCTATTCTCCAGTCCCTTCTGACACATTCCCAGTGTCTGGCCTCCTCTGACAGGCAGTGGTGTTGGACAACCATCGATGCTCTCAGCATTCAGCTCTTGGATATGGAATAAGGTGAGTGATGGATTATTCAGGACTTTCCTTCCTTTGACTTTCACCCTGAGAAGCAGTGCTCATTAAAACCTCCTGCCGAGGGCAAGGGGAGGATAGAGATGAAATTCATTTTGGAACTTGTTAGAAGCAGTGATGAAAGGTTTGCTGGAATTGTGGAAACAAACCTCTTTATATTTCCTTGTTCCTTTAAAGAAACCTTGTTTTTCATCAGTGAGATTTATATGGTGGCTAGAGAACATGTGTGTGCTTTGGCTTTCTGAATGAAGTAGTTCTTCAAAGACTTCATGGAAAAATTTTTAAATTTTCTCCCAATCCATATGAAATATTTATTTATACTTTTTCTGTTAAAATTGAATGCACAGCTAGAAATCAAAAACACTGAGCAAAATGTTTTCAACCAACTGAATACATTAGTATTTGTGCAGGTAGAATCTTCTTTCATGTCTAAATACCATGCTTTTAATGTCAAAACTGAAGGATTCTATACACACCAAAAAAAAAAAAAAAATCAAGCAAGTATGAGCAAATGGGCCTAAAGCTATTTTGTAAATACCAAAAGAATTAAGAATAGTTTTTTTTTTTCAAGAAAAGACCATGAATTAAAATGATAAAGCCAGAATTTTTCAACTCTAGATCCTGCAAGCAGATTATTGGCTTCCCTAGTGTACCCCTTTGAGGCAAAGACTCTCGATATGAAGAGACTATCCCTAGCAGCAAGGCGAAGGCTTCCTAAACATGAGGATTGTGGGCTTGAATAGCAAGACCAGCAAGATAAAGCTGACTGGAGAAAGAGGGAAGAACTCGGGGTAGGATAATGGCATGGACGTTTGCCATGACTCTCTTGACTGATTGAGCACGTCATCTATAAAAATAAATGTTGTCTCTTACAGCAAGAAGATTGTCTCTGAGTTGTTTTTTTCCTGGAACACAGTATTTTTATTATTTGGGAATTTCACACATGCACTCCAATCACGCCCATTCCCCAGATTCCCCCCCAACTAAAAAGGAAAGGAGAGGAAGAACAGAAGGGAAGAGGGAAGGAAGGAAGGAAGGAAGGAAGGAAGGAAGGAAGGAAGGAAGGAAGGAAGGAAGGAAGGAAGGAAACCAAGTCCAATTTCTGTTGCCCATATACTTAGTGGAGCATGGTCAAGCTTCCAGGGGTCACCCCCTTGAGGAAAGCTGAATCTTTCCCCACCTGCTCCCTCACCAGAAGCCATCAACTATGGGTAGCTACATATCAGCATCCCTATCCCAATTTTAAGAGTTCCCTCTGATGGCTTCCTTTTTAGGCTGTTACTTTGAGTGGGGGAGGCTGCAGAAGGTAGGGGTTGTCACAGACACCTTCTATGTCCCTCTTTCTCACCTGTGGGTTTACAGTCATCAGCACCACTGCAAAGGTAGCTTTCTTGCCCTTTACAGTCAGCAGGACCATGGAGCATGGACCTCTACACAGTTTTGGAGACAGCATGGACCTCGAACATCCACACTGTCTCCATCATCAGCATGTGCCAAGGACCTCTGCTTAGTCTCTGGTGGCAGTATAGACCATGTGTCCCTGAGTTGTTATTAAGGTCTTCTGATACCCATGAGCCATCCTGGAGCTCCAAGACACAAACAATAAAATATCTTCTATATCTCCTTATTAGAATAACACAATAGTAATGGTAGTAGTTATCGTGTCATTGATACCACATACACCATGGGTGTGCCTCACAAAATATTAAATACATGGTTCTGCCAAGATTTTCTATGTGTTTCAGGGCCTTTGGTGCTCACAGCAGTGTGGAATAGATGATATTCTGTCCACTGAGTCCATGAGGAGTTTGGAGTGGTCTCAAATTTCAGTCTAAATATCTTACATAGATCAAGCATAATTTCTTTCAACCAGACTTCAGCCCTTCAGGGGCTCCTATATCCATTGGTGACTCCTTAGGATGGGTAGAGGCCCCAAGCATTGCTTGAGCCAAGCAGAACCAGTATTGCTGAGAGATACAAGCAGATCACAGGTAGTAGCAACAATCTTACAACTTCAGACAACGTGGTTTTGGTTGCCCAATATCCACTCATGTGCCAAACGACTTACTAGAGTTTGAGTGTTGTTGTTAAATTTATTTTACACACACACACACACACACACACACACACACACAAATGTTTTGCATGAACGCATATATGTGTACTATGTGTGCGCATGGTACCCAAGGAGGCCAGCTAGAACTAGAGCTACAGGTAGTTGTAAACCACATGCCGGTGCTGGGAACTAAACAAGACCCTCTGGATGAACAGCAAGTGCTCCTAATAGCTGAGCCATGTCTCCAGATCCTATTCAGCAGATTTTTTTAATGGAGCAAAATCCCTATCATCTAGTGTTTGCCATTTTAACTATTTTGAAGTTTGTAGTTAAATAGCAACTACATTCACATGGCTATGCAGTTGGTCTTCAGAAATCTTTTCATTTTGCAAAGCTGAAAGTAGACATTCCTTAAATAACAACTCTACACGCTCCCCATTTTCCGTTCTGTGTCTACTCCATGTACTTCATAAAAGTGGAATCACACAGTAGGCTGTTCGTACCATGGTATCTTTCAAGACAGTATCATTTGAGCCACAACAGACTAAACTAATAATCATCTCAAAAGGTTTTAAATTATTGTATAAAAAAAGAACAGCATCGTGAATGACCTTATAATTTAAGAAAACATAAGTGCAAATTATTTTAGTTTGCTTGGGTTTTTATAGTTTTAATAATTTATCTAAAACAAAAGAAAAAACTTTAAACCAATATATACTGCCTATAATTTAACCAAAACACTTATCAACAACGGGTCTTTAAATTATAATTTATTGCAGCATCAGTTTGTCCAATGAAAAGTTTGAGGCACATTTACCCATGCCTTATGAAGTACATCAAGAAATGTATTCCAAGATACTTCTAAGTGTTAACTTTCTTCACTTGCTTGATTCTTATTTTCAAGAATAAATATTCTTTCATTGAAGAATTATAATACTAATTGACATTAAGTAATAAATTTATGTTTCCAGTCCAAGTGATTATTGTTAGTTTTTATTTTAAACATTCTTAAAAATAAAATTGAGTACGTATTGTCAAAAACAAAAGAGCTGATATTCTTATAACTCACCAGATGGCCCTATTCCTTTAAAATAAATTTTCTTTATTTACATTGTGTTGTGATGCTTTCTTTACAGGTGTTCTAAAACAGCTCCAGATATACCTTCGGTTTATTTCTCACAGGACTCCAACTTTCTACTCTGCATTGTCCTTTCATGATCTCTGATGGCAAAGATGAAAAGTGACCACCACCAACAGAAAGACCTCCAATCCCATTAATCTTGGTAGAGTAGAACTGTACCCTTTCTCATGTGCCCAAGCCTTGACAATGGGATACCCCTAATTATTCATCGATGTGGAAGTAACATTGGGCGATTTCAAACTACTCAAAGCCTGTTGGTGACAGAATGGATATTTTAATAATACAGAAGCTTATAACCCACTATGACCACAAGCTATAAAGTATAAATTAAAATATAGATGTGTACAATAAAATAATCACTGTCTATATATCTATGTGTGCATAAATAATGATAATGAAGAATGATTATATATCAAGAATTGAATTATATGAGCTTATATATTATCTCAGTGTAGTGAGATTATTATTATAGCCTGGGTTTTTCTATCCTCCCAAAAGCTTCTTCTTATTTAATTTATCTGGGACTCTAATCCCAGAGAACAGGAGTAATGAAAAACAGGAAATAAAACAGAAAGGACGAAAGTGTTGAGGTAAGAACACTTTGTCAAATGATAACTTCTGTGGCCAAACTATGCTGGAATTGCATGTCTTCTGCAAAGACTTAATGAAATGCCTAGAGGTGGAGAAAATATTGTTTCTTCATGACTGCCACCCTCCGGGGGTAGAAGAGGCCCTGCGACTTTGACTACTGCATAACTGTTTATCAGTTGTGTGCATGTAGTAGTTCACTTGGCATTCTACTGTTAAGGTCAAAAATTCTAGAGAAAGAAGCCTCCACCCTGGTCATAGGTGAAGCATTTTCCAATTACACTTGAGGATAGGTGGCCAGAGTTTGTTAAATTGTTAAAGTGGTTGTTGTGTGGAACGGAGCGGGGGTGGGTGTGGGGACTTGTGATATACAAAACGGCATCTGAGACAATAGACCCTTTGCACTTCTCAGATACATTTTTCCTGCTCGTTAAATCCAATCTGTCATAGAGTTCCCTGTAAAGGGTAGTCAGCCACAATCTCCACAAGAGGTCTTATGGCATTAGCTATGGGCAGGTCCTGCTGTTCATGATGGTTCTGGAGCATTACTGACACCGTTATCTCTCTCTCTCTCTCTCTCTCTCTCTCTCTCTCTCTCTCTCTCTCTCTCTCTCTCTCTTTCCTTAACGATGCCTATCTAAGTTTGCTCACCATTGGTGAGCACTCTGCTGATTTTCTGTTGCTTGATAGAGTGACCCAGACAATCTTTCTTATCAGGTTATGGTTGCTGCAACTTCCTTTTCACAGTCATCACCTGATACCAAATCACTTCACTTGCATGGTGATGGGGCATTTGGGGAAACCTGTATTCGTCCCTTTCTAAGACAATGGCTGTATAGACATAGGATCCAAAGAGCTTTTCCAGTTAAAAAGTACACTTGGAAATTCTATACATCCCAATTATTTACTTAGAGTCACAGGGTGAACCAAAGAATCCTTTGGCTTCTGTGAGGCATATCATGCTTGGGCTTGAACTTTAACTTTACACAACCTCCATATTGTCTCAAACTAGAGAGCCTTGGTGATTCTTCTTGTCACCTTCAGTGTCAGCTCAGGCTCCTTATCCAAAAATCCTTTAAACATCCTTCCCTCAGTGTGATATCATCTTGGTAAATAAATGGCCATGTTGTGGCCTCTTGTGAGAAGATAAAGACATATGATATTAGTCCTCACTCATAACCACTGATCTTCCCTTTAGCTGTGTGGTCTGGGTCTGCAAAACTGTACAGCTCTATAAACTAGATACTAGCCTGGGCTTTCCATTAAGATAGTTCATGTTAGTCTATCTCTCTCAGTGTCTCTCTGTGTATCTCTATGTCTCTCTGTGTCTCTGTGTTTTGTGTATCTCTGTGTGCATTCTCTCTCTCTCACACACACACACACACAAAGACACATACACACACACACACACACACACACACACACACACACAAACACCAAATAATCACTATCTCTCATCCTTCAGAATAACGTGATCTGTATTCATCGCCACAGGCTTCTGAAGGTCAAGGGAGCCTGATTTCTCTGAATGGGTTTTGCCTGTTGCTATAATTAGAACCAGTGCAATACTCTTAAATGGACTCTCCCACTCAGGAACCCTAAAACTCAATTGGTACTAAGGAAACTAGTACCACAGAATCATTTTTCATTCAAACTCTGACCTGTGAAAGACAGACATCACTAAAACACTTAAATGTTGAGATATCCCTCATGGCAAAGAATTCCCCTTGGATCTACCCAGGGAACACAAGTGAGAGGTTCTAGACATCCCATAGCAAAGGCACTTGATTGCTGTCCTACTTGAAATCTTTCATGCCTCTGTTCATTGTCTCTCTGAGCCTTTTCAGGTCATCCTTAATCGTAGGTTAAACTAATTTCGACATGTCTTTCTCTCTCATTTTTCAATTGGTCATTGTCCCACTTCCTGGCAGAACATTAGTTTTATCTTCCAGGTGTCTTTGATATTGGAGTCATGAGTCGACAAATGTCAATAAATCCTTCTCCACCCACCCTCTTGTATTTCCCCTATTGCTCTACTCCTGCACCTGTTCCTCTAGGACCTGAAATCCCAAGAAACAATTTCCTCCTATGGGAGGAGGCTATTTCCTTTACCAGGT
This sequence comes from Rhabdomys pumilio, assembly GCA_030674055.1. Taxonomy (NCBI): domain Eukaryota; kingdom Metazoa; phylum Chordata; class Mammalia; order Rodentia; family Muridae; genus Rhabdomys; species Rhabdomys pumilio. Next base: position 20,959,850 of record JANHMN010000020.1, read on the forward strand.
GTTTTGAAACCTCACTGGAGTTCATGGTCAGCAGCAATGAATGGCAGCATGACAGACTAGAGAAGATCACACGTCACCTTGTGGGTTTCCACCCACGACGTTATAGGTCTGTTCAAGGACTCCAGGCAGGCAACTCACACGGGGAAATCGGAAAGTTCAGCGTTACCAAATGTTGCATAATCAAGGGGCTACCATTGTCCACCAGAATTGTGGCTTAAGACTTTGAATGAGACCATGTCTTCAGTATCTTCCGCAGCTGGCTCCTCTTGCAGTTAGACTGGGCTGGACCTTTGCCATACTCTCTTACAGCTGAAGAAAATGATACCCTAAAATGTCAGGAAAGGTCTTGATTTTTATAGGGTTCCTTAAGTTAGTTTTAATGGACATAGACTGGTCATTTTCTTTACTTAAAGGCACCTAATCTAGCCATGCTATAATAGCAAATAGTTGCCCCCACCACCATACCATAAAAGTAAAACAGAGAGTGCATGAGTTAGCCCTTCTTTTTCCACCATGTGCCTCTGCTCCACTAATCTCAAGTGAAGATCTTCAGAATTGCACGCTGCTGGTCATTACCACCCCCTTATCGATCACAGAGGGGGTCTTCACTGCTATATGAATGGCGAGCTATCCAGTTCCCAAGTCTCATCATAAAAACCTCTTAGCTAACTCTATTAATAATGCTATTTATTTTTCCCAGGATTCCTCAAGTAGAATATACAACTCACATATAAATAAAAATAAAAGCAATTACTTAGGAATGAATTAGGGAATAGTACAGGGCATTGGAGGAGACAAGCCAATACAAAAATGTGCTCTGAAGGCAGTGCCATGAACAACTGGCTCTGAATCACCTTGGATACCCTGAGACGTTCTGTGAATGTTCATCAATACTGCCAACCTCCAGACTGAAATTGAGTAAGTATTCATTCATTAGCTCAACCACAGTGATCAAGAGAGGACCCACATTGTTTAGAGCCATGCATTTCTCAGAGCTGTATGGGTTCCCTCCAGGATGAGAGAAGTCTCGGGGAGCAGAAGGAAAGGTCCATGTGAGAGCTCACGGCAGCCATGCTGTTGAGTTGCAACTGTGTGAAGTTGGTCAAAGGCTGACCCCAGAAGCTGTGGTGAGAGAAAAATATGAGGCCAATGAGATTGTGAACACAGTATGCTTGGAGTCTGTGCATCAGAGTTTGAACAAATAGAATAGCCAGGGTTAGAAAGTGATTCTGCATATGGCCTAGCTGTGTTTAACACTGCCATGCTAACGAGTGTTGTGTCAAGTTGAAAACTAGAGCCATGTGAGAGGACAGAACCTCCAGTTAAGACAATGCCTTTCGGTGTGTGCTCTTACTGTTGCTGCTGGGTACTGGGAGGGAATTTCAGGCCAGCTCTGAAGTTGCAGCATGGTAACAAATGGTCACTTCCCAAAGAGAATGCAGTGACATATGATGATGTAGTGGTAAACTTTACTCGGGAAGAATGGGCTTTGCTTGACCAATTTTCCTGACGAACAATAACACAAAACTGTGGCATAGTGAATTTAAGAACACCTTGAGCAGATCACTCCAGATATTCAAGGATGCTAACATACATGAAATCAGTAAGTGTGATTCTGCACATAATAGATTGAGGGATACAAATCACATGATTACCTCAATACAGGCAGAAAACTTCTCTGACAAAGTTCAAAATTCCTGTGTGGTAAAAAGCCCTGAAAAAAAAGACCATTGTTAAGCAAATAACAGCAAAGTCTGGTGAAGACATGGGGACATGGAGTATTTATAGACTACAGGTAGTGATGTAAATTTTTGTGGACATGATGAATATTAGTATGGATATTTCTAAAAGAGCTAAATATAGATATACTACCTGACTGGGCTGGACTGTACAAGGACTCTACGTGATTGTATTACAGAGATACTTGCACTGTGTTTTTTGCTGTACTGTGTTCTTTGCTCTCACAGTAGCTAAGAAATGAGACCAGCCTACATACATGTCCATTCACAGACACGGTGGATTTTTCTCAGTCACCGAGAAAAATTAAATGATGACATTCACTGGAAAGTGGTTGAACTAGAAATGAATATGCTAAGCAGTATAAGCCGGATATTCTCTCTCAAGTATAGAACCTAGAATTAGAGTTATCCATGTAACTATGTATCTGTATGTATTTGTGTGTATGTGTATGTATCACATGTAACTATGTATCTGTATGTATTTGTGTGTATGTGTATGTATCACATTTTCATTAACCATTTCCACGTTGATGGACTATGCTGATTCCATTTCCTTGCTATTGCGGGAAAAAAACAACAATAAATATGGAGGCATAATTACTCTGGAAAGAAAGAAAGAAAGAAAGAAAGAAAGAAAGAAAGAAAGAAAGAAAGAAAGAAAGAAAGAAAAGAAAGGGCTTTGTTGGATCTTTCTCAGAAGAGTCTTTACAAAGATGCAATGCTGGAGACCTGTAATAACCTCACTGCAACAGGGTACAATTGGGAAGACCACAATACCAAAGAACATTGTGAAAATTCTAGAAGACATAAAAGCTTAATATTCTACACAACACACAAGATGCCATTTAAGACCTCCAAAACTTTACCTTCCAATGGATTTTAAACGGAAATGTGAAATGTTAAAGGCAGAACTTATAGAAGATACCACAAAAAAAGTAGGATTCTCCAAGTTACTATAGTTACAAGGATATTTCTGTACACAAGCTCCTGCTCCAAATAATTTCCCTAGATGTAGAACCACAATTTAGTGTTTCAGATGTGAACATGGACTTTGGAATGGCTGATACTGTAAGACTCTGATGAGCCTCAGTTTACTGGACCCCCTGAATGAACCACACCGAGACGAGAATTGCTGCAAAAAGCAAGAGGAATTTTAATGTTCCAGCATGCTGGGGCCATCCTGCATGCAAAAGGAGAGGTGACCCCGTGAAGCTTGTTCAGTGAGTATTTATACAGCTTTTTGGGCAGCAGCCATTTGACATAATGTGATTGGCAGAACAGTGTGACTTTTTAAACTGATTGGTCTTTAGGGAATGAGGTGGCAAGGACTTCCCTGTCTCTGTGTGGCTGAAGGTCTGTCCTGTGGAATGTGTTCACATTCTCTGGGCCTCCCCCACCAGCTAGTCAGTCCCTGTTAATTAGCCTCTCTCTTCCAGAGGCAAGGGGTGCCTAAGCGGTCTACGACCTTTCTCTTCCAGGAGGGGAGGGGTCTGGTGGAATTTTCCAAAGTTCCTGAGCTGACCACTTCAATACCACAAGGGACCTCAGTACTGGCTGCATGTAGCTGCTAGTTCCCAGAAAGCACTTGGAAGGACGTACCATTCCAGCCCTCTCCAGCTCCTACTGATTGAGGGCATTGAATTTATGCTCACCTGAGCTTCCTTGACAGAACCCAGCAGTGGCACACAGAGCAAAACATGCTGAAACAGCCAAGCCACTCAGCTATGGGGAATCTGCAGCAAACCAACAGGGAGAGCTGTCCTCTACCTCTGACTGGCAGGTCTGCCTGGAAGCCATGAATGGCCACTGAGTCTTGAATGACATGAACACTTCCTCCAGGGTTAGAGTGTGCTGAAGAGACACAGCATAGTTTCCTGGCCTAGGCTTTCAGTCAAGAGCAGGAGGTTTTCCAGGTCTGCAGAGGTTTGTATTTCAGTAGTACTTGTGCCTGTCTTTCAATAGCCTACCTACCTACCTGCCCAGCCAACCCTTGAGAGGACACACTACAACAGCTCACCTAGCTGGCTCAGCTGCTGGCTCCTCCCCCTTGTGAGCAGAGACCCTGTGCTCAAAAGGTCACAACTTCCAAGAGTGCCTGTGCTCCCATCACAGCATTCATTAGGCAGTTTCCCCTTACTCCTCCTGTAATCAAGGTCCAAAAGTTTCACGGCACAACCCAACTTGCAGTAAAGTAAAAAATATGTCCCACTCAGGGAAGATTGTCCAGAATATTGCCAGTTAAGGAGTAACGGCTTTAGGAAACAGGATTTGATTTTGTAACTTCATGCTAGGTTAATGTAAACTGTGGCTCCTTTTCACTTGGTCAGTATTACACAATACCTGGGAGAGAAACAGGAGACAGACTGTAGACACTGTACAGGAAATACTATTGTTACCCAGTAAATCTTCCACAGTGGGAAGGTTAAAAGCAAACAAACATTTAAAATAAAACAACATGTCCCCACACAGCTTTGCTCATAAAGATGAACAGAACTGATAAAACGAATGAATGATTGAATGAATGAAAAAAGTGGAAGTATTAGAACAGCTTAGAGTATGTGCCCTAACTAGTCCAAGAATTCAGTCTACCAATAGAAAGTTGAAGAAGACAGTATTGATTCAGTTCATGTTGCTGACTGTCTCAGCTGGTCTTCAGTAAATAACAGAATTACAAAGAAATAAACTCTAATGATAGAGGAGAGAATGAACTTGATAGCCAGAGGTAGGAAAGCAGATAAAGAGCTACCATTTCTAATATCCTTTATTTATGTAGACTATCACCGGAAGCTGTGGCCTAGATTAAAGATAGATGTTGTCACCTTAAAAGAACCAGAATGAAGAAGGGTTTTCCTATTAGAAAATCTATAATTAAGCAAAATCCCACACAGTAATCGACTCTCTGGGTTTAGTTAATTTGATATGTCATCAACTTGAGTATCAAGATGAGTATCAAGATTAGATATCACAACAGCCAAGATTATAGTGCTGAAAAAGATTTTTTTTTCTGGGCAGGACAAACATGCCTTGTAGTCATTTCTGAAGCAATAATTAATTTTCTTAAAGGAAAATTGAAATTTTCCACAGAAATTCTGGGAACAAACACATATAGGCTTGATTGCTCAGGGGCATGTTTAGGTAAAACCTAGTGTGGACACGGTCACTGAGCAGAAGTAGAGAAATTTAAGCTCAAAGTCACACATAAACATATGTAAATTATAAAATACGATGGGCAGAAATGACTCTGGAATGTTCATCCTGTATCATAAGATATTAGCTGAAAATGACATAATGACACCTTGAAAGTAGTTGGGTCATGTAACCTACACGTTCATGGTGTATGATTTCATATACAAATGTATTATTGCCACAATTCTCACATAAAGGGCAGAGAAAAGATTCAAAAATAATCAGGGATCTGTCACCTGTCAGAGCCTTGAACACTGTTATTAGAGAACTGTAACGGCATATTTTCCCTGCAAGTTAGGAGGAGCTAAGGTGGGAGGAGTAAGGAGAGGAAGAGGAGAAGGAGGAGGAGGAATGAGAGGAGAGATGTAGGAGGATGGAGAGTCACACATGTGTGGAGAGCAGTCCCGGGTAACAACTTATATCTAGGTTAGTTAATTGGGAACACTTCCAATTATGTGGGCATCTTGATATTTGAGCATTACCAAGCATATACAACCTTTGATTAATCTTTAAGCATTAGAGTCTCATTCCTACTGGGCCCATGTAGATGGCGGCTCTGTAAGACAAGACAGATCGGGTGCCAAAGTATTGAATATCGCCATCAACAGAGAAGCAGCTTTGATGTGCTATTCTTACCTCAGAATGAGGAGGGTTCTGCCTCTGAGCAGGCTGGCTCAAATGAAGGTCAGAGCTGTTTCCATAAAGGACCAAAAATATTTAAATTTAACTAGACCTGACTGCTGTCTCTCTCAGGTCATTGACATCACTGTATGCAAATCAATTTCTTTTAAGGTTTACCATTACATTATGTAAAGGAATGTTTGCCTGCATGTATCTGTGTGAATTACCAAATAATCCAGAAGAAGGCAGGAGATGTGTGGGAATGAAGCTACAGCAAATGTTTAGATAACATGTGGTTTATGGGGATATGACCTTTGTCCTTTGTAACAACTTTCCTTGCTCTTCAGTCCCAATGTATATTTCTAGTCACTTTTTAAATAATATTGACTATTATGTATTTTGATTAAAATATATTAGGTGTCAGTTTCTCCTTATTCTTCTCTAAATCCCTTCCAAAATATTCCCAGCTCATTTGCTCATTGTTAAGTATATGCAATTAAGTATGCACAAATATTTATAACCAACTACATAAAAGGGGGGAAAAGTTGTTAGAACCAACATCTTTAAAAAAAAAAAAAGTCAGCCCTCTAGAAAAAAATTTTTTTTTCTTGATACTAAAACTTGTCCAGAGAATTGTATATTGCAGAATACACAGCCTTGGTGTATCTACTCATCAAGCAAAACGAGCAGACCTATTCAAACCTCCGGTGTCTGGGAATTCCATCTGGGTGCAGTGAAGACACAGCGTCAGAAGCTTATCAATTTACTCTTCCCCCCACCCCTCTTCTAATATCTCAACGCCCGTAATCAGCTTGAAGAAGTTAAAGAAGAGTCAGCGCCCCTATTCCCTGGGCTTGGGGACTAAGGTGGTTAATATTAGGCTGTCTCTCTGGGAAAAAGTAGTGATTTTGTTGGAACAGGGAGGATTAGCTAGGATTTATGGCATAGCCATAACCTATTGGTAGAAATCTGTATAATTTAGTATCAAGATGAAGTTATAATTTCTTAAATGGTACAAAATTCACTTGGATTTCAAATTTAAGGTTTTCAATGGTATAAGCTTCTTACTGATATGAGAGTGAAATGAATATTGATACTCTCATGGGCATTGTGCCTGTATAACACATTTAGAAATACAAGACTTAGACCCAGTCCTTCTTTAACTTTTTTTTTAAACTGATTTGGGACTGTTAGCCTGTGAGTTAAGGGACTATAGCAAATTCATGACTTTGAGTTCATTTTTAAGGTGTTTTCTATATTTTATTTAGAAATAGCTGAGAGGAGTTAACTGACAACAGTCCAGGTTACCTTACATGGATAGTTGGATTTCAAAACGTCAGAAATCCATAGAATTGACATCACAAATATTTCTATATTAATGTTCATCTTGATTAGAGACCTGTCTGCTCCTGACAGCTTCCTGTCTTGGATTCTAAGAAGAAATTGAGCATCCTCGGAGTTACTCCAGTTGTGGTGAGACAGCCACTAGGCAAGAATTATCTCTCTCCATCTACAGACAAATTACTGTCCAGAAAAGGACACACTTGCGGAATAGTCGACTGATTGTATTTTGTGAGAAAAGTTTTATTTTAACAGGAAGGGTAATATGTAGGAAGAGCTAAGGGGGAAGGAGCACCGAGAGGAAAAGATGGAGTAAGGAGAGGAGAAGATGAAGTAGATGAGAAGCTAGGTAATGAGAGAGAAAAAGAGAGAGAAAGAGAGAGGGGGCATGGAGGCAGAAGTTCACATGTCTCCACCAGTCAAAGATAGTTTACATAGCTAGGTTGGGTAGTAGGTTACACTTCTGATTGAGCATTACGATACTTATAAAGTCTTTGATTAACATTTTAAAAAATGTATAAAAGCAAAATGGAAAAGGGGGCACGGGATAGGGGTTTTCTAGGGAGGGGAAATGGGGAAAGGGGTTGGTATCTGAAATGTAAATAAAATATTCAATAAAAAAAGTATGCACAAATATAAGAATACAATTTTCTGAGCACATTCCATTTTGTGCCTGTATAATAGCTTCAGGACTGGCCATGTTGCAATGAATACTCAAATTGAGGAGGCCATCTTGCCTGAGGATATTTCTTACAATTGCTGGACAGTTTCACTCTGTAATGAGCAACAAGATATTGTGAACATAGTTTTTTGCACCTATAGTAGTTCCTTGCACTAGGGAATCCAGGAATATTAAACACACAGGGAATTTTTTCAATGAAGGAGATAAATCACCTTTACTCAATCCAAAGTGCTCAGGCTGTGTATGGATAAAGAACTGGTGACCTCTTTGCTATTTAAAGACAGACCTTACCTAATTTTCCCTGTAGAGGCAGACCTTATCCAACTTCTGCTGAACAATTATGCCGGACTCTTTCTTCCCTAGACTTTTAACCATCCTTAGGGAAAATGTCAGATGTACTCATCCACTGTATGCTCTTGGTCAGAAACCAGATTAAATTCTAGGAGTTTAATAAATAAAACCCATTCTTGTGGTCATATGTACTTTGTAAAATGGTTTCTATGTAGTCAAAATTTAACCTATATTGTGCACCTAGAATTGGACTGATTGTTGTCTGTAAAATTTTCTACAAATTATACTGTAGTTTAAATATGCTGGCAATGATTTGGCTGGAATTAGAGTCCCCTCATCTGTACCAGGTTGATAAAGTCAATCTACACCAAAAAAAAAAAGAGACAGACAGACAGAGAGAGAGAGACAGAGAGAGAGAGACAGAGAGAGAGAGACAGAGAGAGAATATGTTTCGGAAACATAGTAATTCTTGACAAGGAGTTTCATTACTTTAATGGTATTTTAACTCAAGCAGAGGCTAAAGCTAAGCCTTCATAAGAGTTCAAGACTGAAGGGGGCTATTAATTTTACCTAGAATATTCTAGTCTTAATATATTATTTTAATTATATAATTAAATAATTTGAATTTGAGAATTTCACACATGCATACTATGTATTTGATCATATTAATATCCTACTCCTGCCCCCTGCTCCTCCCTCTTTCACCCTATATTCCCAACTTTGTATTCTCTGTCTCTTTCTTTCTCTGTAAGATGTAAAATTTTAAGTGTTGTGAGTTAAACGAAATACACTACTGCCAAAATAAGTTTCTGGTTTACTTTTAATCACGTAAAAAATTATATCAAAGAAGAAATTACAAGTTAGATACTTGAAAATCACTTTATTTTTAGTCTTCTCTTGCTATATCACACTTCACAGGAAAAAATTGGTAAATCATTATACACAATTATCAAAGGCTAATTTTGCTTTTCACATCTTTTCCTGTGTATTCTGGCTAGTTTTGTCAACTTGACACAAACCTAGACACACTTGAAGAGGGAATCTCAACTGAGGAATTACCTCCATCAGAATTGGCCTATGGCCTTATCTTTGAGGCATTTCCTTAATTGCATCAGCCCACTGTAGGAGGTGTTAATCCTTAGGCAGGTTGGCCTGGACTACATAAAAAGGTAGCTGAGCAAGCCGGAGGAAGCAAGGAGTAAGCAAAGTTTCTCCACAGTCTCTGCTTTAGTTCCTGCTTCCAGGTTCCTGCTTGTGGCCCTGCTAACTTTCTCCAAAGATGGACTATGACATGTAAGTGTAAGCTATTTAAATAGTTTGTTCCCCCAAGTTGCTTTTGGTCATGGTGTTTATCATAGTAAAAGAAATCAAACTAGGAATAAAAGTACATTTAGCAATTCTCATATTCTCTTCCATGAAACACTTGTTCCTGCTTTTGTTCCATTTTCTAATTCTTTTAACTATTGAGTCTTGAGGGTCCTCTAAATAACCTAATATTCAAGTGTTTTCTCTTTAGCTTATCTTTCCATCCTCTTATACAGGCTTTCATAAAATAACACTTTTTTTATAACTTGACAAAGCCCAATTTATCAACTTTGTAATTTTCCATTTATATAGCAAATATAAAACCATGTTGTTAATTACTGTATTTAGAAGCATAGTCAAATTGTTATGGTTACTGGTACCCCCAGTGGCCATTTACAGAATTATTGGAGAATTATTTTTAAAAGTTTCATAACTGAATCACCATTCATGTCGTCACAATATAATTGTAAACTGGAACCTCTGCATCCCCTAGGGAAAGAGCATCTGCCTGTGTTTCAGGAACATTTAAGTCATTACAAAGATGACTGCACAATTTCTCAAAATTCTATTATATATAATTATTTTTATTTTTCTTAGGAAAAATTATAACATCAGCTAAAACTTTGAACACTAGATTTCATATGTAAAAGAATTAAGAAAAATTTTAATTAAAACAAAGGGAATCAGGATATGAAGAAATGGAGAAAAGTAAATAGTAACCATAACAAATAAAATCAGCTCTATATGGTCTTTAAACTTAATTTTCTTATGACCAGGATAACACAAAGCTTTCAGTGTCTTTCCTATTACCTACCCAAGTAAAGGGAACTCACATCTGAAGAAGAGGTAAAGAAACAGTACTTTGTTAAATTTAACTTTTTTTTTAAACTAAATTTAACTAAATTTGCTGTTCCTTAATTCAATCACAGGATGCCCTGCGTCTGCATCTCTCTGATGCTTCAAGTCTCACAGCTGCTATGCTGTGTTGACCACATTCTCACGCTGCACTGTCATTGTTAGAAAACAAAATGAGGGCTATTTGTCAGGTATAGTTCTTATCCCTGAGAGCCTCAACTTGGAGCTGAACAAAACAAAATATACATCAAAGTCCTCAGCAGTCCAGGAATAACTCATATGAAAGCTATAATAATTATGAAGAACTTTTAACATGGGAATCTTTGCTCTATCCCAATGGTACTTAATGGTGTTTCTTACTTTTCCATTTCACAGACATTTTAGAATGTCTTACCATGAGAGTTAGTATTATGCAGTATTTAAAATTGGGCATCTTTCAGTCAGTATATCAGAGCAGGAATCTTGGATATGCTTCTTTTTAGTTATGTGAACTTCAGAAATTTATTTTTTTAAATATTAGCTTCTCTACAGTGTAGCTACTACTATCTACTTTAAAATGTAGTTAGCAAAATTGAGTAACATAAATATGTATGCAGACGTGCCCAACACAAAGCTCTCAAAACATAAGTAAAAAAATAATAACAAAGTCTAACAATCAAATAGGGTATCAAAAAGTGAGTGATATGCCATATAATTCAGTGTGGGAAATTTTGAGTCTTAACAAAACATTTTTAAATTCATACCTTGGTTTGAAACAATGGCTATAGACACAGACTATTCATCACACATCCTTTACATCTAAACTGTAATTATTACTTCTACAGGACTATTAGTAGGTTTTTTGGTCTACCAAGAGGACTAAATGCCACAGCTGAGTTGCTAATAATTATGTCAGTCTTAGTGAGTGCAGGTGGGATGAGGCTGCAAGGATTGGTCACAACAAATGCATCATACAGCACCTTATAAATGTTTGAAGTTTAGTGTGAGTTCAACAAGAAATTGCCAAGGACCTGCCTCAGTTTAAGGTTGAGTCCTGAGGAAGGGGTGAATGGGAGCCATGGAAGAAATGACTCAATGATGGGTGCAAACCGACAGCTCTGCAGTCTGGAGATGGATCCCCAGAAAGCTCTCTTTTGCAGGCCAAACCCCACCCTTTTTTTTTTGCATAAGCTACTTCCTTAGGAACTGCACATGAATCATTTACCCCAGGTTCCCTCTTGATTATTCTATGAATCAGCATTTTCTGACCTTAATCCCTTGACTCTAAAGACAGAGCCACATGGCTGAAGCTGCATTCGATGCTTTCTAGAGCTGGAAATCGGTCCCATTGTTCTATTAGACAGACCTTGAACTCAGAAATTTGCATGGCTGTCTCCTAAATGCTGGGATTAAAGGTATGTACCACTATTCCTGGACATAAGCTTTTCTTCACCTAAAACTTGTTCTGTCCCAGGCTGGCCTTGAACTCAGAAATCTGATTGCCTTTATCGCCTATTTAAAGGCATGTACCACCATGCCTGGGCCTAAGCTTTTCATGGCCACTATTCCTCAAGATCTGGATCAAAAGCCTGTGTCTTCCAGCCTCAAGATCATTTCTGGATTGTAGTTCATTCCTTCATCAACTGCAAACACAAACAGTAAGTTTAACTGGGTGGGATCTTGCTCTGATGTCACCACTACCTAAATCTGTTTATCTCCTTGAACACAGGATTCAGCTTCATTTCACTTCCTGGTGCCCCTTTATTACTTGAATCATACATTTTGTATTTAGTTTAGCAAGCTCTTGTTTTTTTAAACTATTCCTTTCCCTTCTGTGATCCAGATTTTTTCCTCTATTGACCAAATTATGTCTCCTCTCTTACCATATTTCTGACAAAGCTGGCTCATTAGTGCAGCTGCTTCTGTTCTTTCAAGTCTATGACTCCTCCTCATACAATTCATAATTGCATCCTTATAATTTGCACAGTTGGGAAATCCTGTACAGAACAGTTCTCACACTGATTTGTGTATTCTTGAACTCATGTTTTCAAAGTTCTTTCCCACAGCCTTAAGGGCTGTCCTGAAGGTCACAGCCACGAAAATACAGAGGAACACCAGACATATCCTTGCCTCCTGGAATTCTGCTGTTTCTGATTATCACGGAGTCATTAACCTTGGCAGAGAGAACATTCCCTGATAACCTTGGCACTGAGAACATTCCCCAAAGGAGGAACATGAAGATATCTATCTCTATCTCTATCTCTATCTCTATCTCTATCTCTATCTCTATCTCTATCTATATCTATATCTATATCTATATCTATAGATAGATATTGTATTGATATATCATATATATTTATATAGATACACATATATATTTATCTATATACATCATATCATATATATCAACAAACAAGCCTTAAACCTTCAGTAACCACACTGAGAAAATCCACATCCTGTTGTCTCTGCTCCAGGGGCAGGAACTATGTCATATGGTCCCTTTCACCACTGTGCCAGACTTAGCAAGAATTCTTTGAAGGATCCAGAATAATGAACTAACCTAGTTTGTGTTTTCAAATAATGACCTCTTATATAGACAATGTCATTATATAGACAATGTATTAGGGAGAACAAGTGAAGAAGTAGGAGGCCAGGAAAGTAGTTTAGGAAAAAATGTTGTGGGTCAAAGCATCAGCACTTAAGATTTAGAGAAGCAAATAGAAGGGAGAAATGTTTCAAAGGTAGTTTAACATGATTGATTATATATAGGGAAGAGAAAATTCCAAGATTTCTTTCAAATAATTGCATGCTGTGTCACACGGTACAAGGAGACGTATAGATAGAGAAACAAGTATAGGAACAGAATAAAATCAAGGCTTCTGGGGCTGAAGGGAATGACTCAGTGGTAAAGTGTTTGTGGTGCAAGTATGAAGACCAGAGTTCAGATCCCCAGCATCATGTAAAAGCTAGGTGGGTGTAGCAGATGGTTGTAATCACAGCATTCAAGGCAGAAACAAGGGATCCTCAGAGCAAGCTGGATGTCAAATCAGCAAGCTCTGGGCTCTAGTGAGAGACCTTGCCTTAATGTATAAGGAGAAAACAGTTGAGGAAGACATTCAGTCCTCATCCTCCACATACATGCACATATCCACACACACACACACACACACACACGCATACACACATGCAAAAAAAGCAACGCTTCTATTACATTGGAGATGGTGCTATTGGGCAGTGGACATACTGCATGCACTGAAGAGGTAGTGCCAGGTGGATCTCTGAGTTGGAGGCCAGCTTGGTTTCTAGGATATTATGTGAATATATATGAATTGGGTGATCAAACATAGAACACTAGAGCTCAAAAGGAAATTTAGAACAAGAACAAATGAGGTTTTGATATTAACTAAGGTTATGTCATAGAAACTTGTTTTCTTCAATCTAGCAACACTCTATAATGCCTGCCACCCGAGATCTTCAAGCTGCATGGCCATGAGTTCCCATTTGGACTTTTGCAATCAGAGGTAACAGCAATGGCCTCAAAATGGAGGGCTACTTCATCTTGGTATTTTCACCCAGTATAGGCAAGATACTGGCAACATTATCATCATGCAGTGTCACCAGAATGCCTACAGAAAGAAATGCCTATTTCACTTCCCCATGGTTCTTCTCTCGTGGAGTTCTTCCCTGGAACTCTCTTGCTTATGAAGCTTGGCATCCTTGGAACTCTCAAGGCCAGCACATGGCAAGGCAGGAGGTTCCCTACAGGGTTTCCCATCTCAAAAGCCCTGGGCAGCCTCTACATAACAGCAGTAGAACCCAGGCATCCACAAGAGAAAACGAAGCAACGAAGCGATGTGTGAAGAGGAAGTCGGATTCAGATGATGAAGTGGAGCGCGACCTGAGCAATATGGAAATCACCGAGGAGCTCCGCCAGTACCTTGCACAGACTGAGAGACACAGAGAGATGGCAACAGCAGCAGCTGGACGCAGAGCACCTGAATGACTATGTGAATGCGGACCATGGCCTGTACTTCAGCCACCACAGGTCAGTGGAACCCCCATCTGAGAAGACCTGGGAGCGGCGCCAAGCAGAGATAAAGTGCTTATATGGGAACAGCGCTCCCAAGATCCTGGCCATGGAGGCTGCTGTGCTGTTGAACTTTGACAAGCACTGTGACAGGAAGCAGCCGAAGTACTGGCCTGTCATTCCCCTGAAGTTCCGAGTCCTGGGCACCGGGACCCTAGGCAATGCCTCACAGTTCCTAGCCTTTCCCTCTTTATTTCTCCTGGACATTTTTCAGAGAAAAAGGCCTGTGTACCGACATGGTGGATACAGTCTGCCAGCAGGAGGTATACTGTTGCCAACACAAAGAATGTTCACTGACAAAGTGATAATTGTATGTATTGGACTGGCTCTCAGTTTTCTCTGTAACAGTCCAGTCCATTGAAATTATTGCCTAGAGATACTGCCTATTGTTCTGCATTTTTAATTTCCTTCTTTACACTGTCCTGAATGTCATAAAAGCCTTAAGCCACCTGTCATCTGTTGCTACATGTTTTAGACCAGTTTTCATACAGTGCATGATAACTACAAACTCTTAAATCTTCCTGCTTCCACCTCCAAAATGCTAGCTACCTACTGCCCACATTGGGCTTCTGTCCACATATTTTCTCAGACTGTAGCTCTTTGGATCCCTCTGAAAACGATCCATGTAAACAGTTAGACATGTGGCACTTGTTACTCAGCTAGGTGTCAGCCTACATGCTCTATAAGAGACCTGAGAGTAAATACTCTCTGGGCTTGGCAGGCCATGTTGTCCGTGTCATAACTGCCTGACCCTGTCTTCATAGCATAAAAACAGCCATTGTTACTGAATAAACAAATGAATGTGACTGTGTTTCAATAAAACTTTATTTGTAAAAAGAAGGAAAAAAAATCTAACAAAAGAGGAGTAAAGCAGAACTAATTCCCTAGAACAGACTGGTAGGAGGGAAGAGAACATTCTATAACAGGTAAATACAGAACAAGGTGAGTAGTTTTAAAATGGCATTTTACACAGAAGATCTCTCAGCATTAACTTCCACAGACAGCTAGAGTGAGACATGGAAATATCTCGTAAGGCTTCAGATCACTATGAATGGCTAAAGCCCCAAGTCGTATGTTGGAAGATGGATAAAAGAGCCACTGCAACAGATAAGACACACACACACTCACACACACACACACACACACACACACACACGCACGCACGCACGCACGCACGCACGCACCCACCCATGCACACGCACACGCACACGCACATGCACAGCTTACAGATCAAGATGAAGAAATTACAACCTATTGGAATTTCTTCTAAGAGACAGACAAGGGCATCTTCTTATAATGGCTGTGTGATATCAGAGGAAGGAACAACAAAGGAAAAAAGGTACAGGGTTAGAGAAACAGCTCTGGGTTTGCATGGACTAAAGTTCTTGTGACTTGGGAGTTTTAGTACTTAAAAGCCAGAAAGTCTCTGCAAAATGGTGAAGGTTGTTAATTCCACAATATAAGTGGGGGCGGGGGGAGATGATCCTCATATATAGTAGGAGCAGAATCTACTAGTACAAATAGTTAAATTACTAGTTGAATACTCAGTTTGAAGGGTTAAGCTCAGAGCCAGGCTGACTCCATGACAGGCTGTAAACTGGCAGTTTGGGAGACTAGGCCTAAGTTTCTGTTTCCCAGAAATGAGAACCTGAATCCAGGAACCTGGTGGTCAGTCAACCAAACCTTGGGCAGACAATCCAAGGACTCCTTGTCATCTGGCCTGAAGTAAGAATAGGTAGCTAGAATGAATAAGAGACACCCCTTTTTCCTCTGCCCCAGAACCTGGGAAGTCTTCAGAGCCCTAACCAATTGTAGAATCAGTCAGACCTCCAGAGATAGAGGTAACCAATGAAGGTAAAAGAGCACATACCCCGCCCCTTGCAATTCCCCTGACAATAAAAGCTAGGCCTGCAAGCCCACTAGGTGCCTCCATTCCTGAATGGGGAGACCCCCTGCATGCATGAAATTCTGCTGAATAAATGCTCTTTGCTTTTACATACTATTTGAGTTTGGGGTAACATTCTTCAGCGATCTTGGACCCTAACAAGTTGATTATAAAATAACTATCCGGCAGAAACGAAACCACAAGTGGAAAAATTCCCAAACTTTCTCAGCGTGTGTATGTGAGTCATTATAATTCTTGTCATTTTAACAGTTGTTTGGGCTACTTGCCTGTTTCACAGTACCAACGTCTATAGGGCATGGAATGTGCTCAATTTGATATGTACTTTAAAAAGCCAAATGCTGAATTAAATTGACTTGTAAACTGTAAGAATTAAATAATGTACGTAAAGCTCTCACCAAGTCTCTTTTTAATATTTTAGTATTTTAATAGGATAGTTTCTGGCTTGAACACACTCAGATGGCAATATGTACTGTTGAGTGAAAAGTTCAGGCCAGAAAAGAGGTACAGAATTATGTATACCAGAGGCAAAGCCCTTTACTGTTTGAAGATTTTATTTTCATTCCTAAATGCTGTCCTCTAATTTGGTGTGACTGTTTGCATATACGTATCTAGAGAGCGAAAGAAAAGGGGTAGAGAAAGAGAACACAAAAACCTCAAGCAAGCCACTGTAGAAAAGACCTTTGAAAAGTAGGCTACCGGAAAAACCAGAGCGGCTGAGCTAGTGCAGGGGTCTCACTGAGAATCTTGGTATTATGTATTTTCAAAAGCTTGTCCACTAGGTGGCGGACGTCTAACACCAGAATTATTTCTAATCCGTTTGTATTTTTCTCCGAACACCCACACATGGCTTATTACGTGAAGAAAAATCAAACCTTGTAGATCGTTTTTAAAACTTTCAACCTGGACAACAGGGTTCAAATGAAAAAGAGTGGGAAAGGCTGGAAAGAGGAGCAGCCCGCTGCGGAAGGATGAGCACAAAAGGAGTAAACTACAACTCCCAGGAAGCCATGCGCTGGCTCCAGATTGTGCGCTTGCGCCTGAGTCTTCACGGCCTGCTCAGGATTTCAAGGAGTGAAGAGAAGGCGGGATGTGCACACTGCTGCCGCACCCAGGTCCCTTACGGCCGCCACACCCTGCAGAGCCCAGAAAGTTCCAATCTATTTGAAAGTCACCAGAAGACTGGCAGCTCGTATAGCATCTCCGTGGGTCACGTGGCAAGCGGGATCACGTGACACCTCGGAGCCCGCGCGTGGAGATGTGTTGCCCTGACAACAGCTGGTTCGCCGGGACTTTCCGGGAGAGCGCGGGCTCCCAGGAGCAGGTAGGTGAGGCGTTGTGGCGGTCCGCGACCTTGTTTCCAGGTCGAATCTCAGGCCGGGTCTCCGAACTTTGTTTTGCACATTACTCCGCTCCTCAGCCGGGACGTATTGGATGTGTCTTTGCTTCGAGACAGCCCCCAAATCTTCGCTTCCTGCAACCTGGACACAACTGGGATGAGGGCCCTCATGGGGTTTGCCTCTGACTAAAGCTGTTTGTCCAACTTCTTATCCTGTCCTTTGGACCTCATGGTCGAAAATGCAAATAAAAGCTTTAGGATGGTGGGCAAACTATACGCTCGAATACTCCCGCTGCCGTCTCTTAGGAAAGAAAACTAGGGTTTGTTTGTGTTGCCCTAAAGAGTTAAATCCAAAAGTTTGGATGGATCTGAAGATAGCCTCACCTATCTGAAGTTCAAGCTTTGAGCTGCAACTTCACAAGATTCCATTCAAGGTGACCGCAGCATTGTTTCTTTTTGCCTGACTTTGCTTCAAGAGAAACATAAATAGTAATTAGTGTATGTCACTAACTTTTAAGGGTATTTTGTGCTCAGGGTTGCACTGTATATAGCTCAGATTAAGTGTCTTGGAAAATCCCTGATTATACAAAGTCTATTTTGCAAAACTCTTAGTTTGAAAATACGCGAATCAAACAGCACAACCTGTACCGTGCTTTACAAGAAAAATATTGGTCTCTCCACTTCCAGCCTTTTTTATTTTTTTTTTCAATATTCTCTGTGAGAACCTGGATTCTGAGAGATATTAGGAGAGGCAATACATATACGGTGGAAAATATCCTGGACCCCACCTCTTAACAACTGGATGAAATGTAATTTTTGACCTTGAGAAGATAAACTTCACAAGCTACTTTCCCAAGTCAGTCAGCTTCAATGAATTAGACTTCCGATAGTGGATCATAATTGCAATATAACTGTCAAGTTATATATGTGTATATATATAAAACTGTCTTGAGAAGTTGAAATTTAAAGTAGTGTTGCTTTAATGATGTTGTTTTCCTCGAGAGGTGTTTATTCTTCTTCTGTTTCTGCCCTTTAGTGTTTCCAATGCTGTAAATAATTTTAGGATACTTTCTTGGTGACATGAAAATTACTCACTATGGCTCACTATTCCAAAGTAGACCTTGATGAAGAGTTTGAACAGTTTATGAAGGAGGTAAGCTCAAGCCTTATTTATGGTGGTATTTCTTGTAAATCTGTCTTGTAAGAACCATCGTTAAGTGCTTTCATCTGAAAACATCAACCACCATCAGCACATTCCTTCTACTCGTGCCTACAGAGTTACCCAGCAGTCCTCAGTTCTTCTCATTTCAAATGCTGGCACTTGTTAGCTTGATGCCATCTTCTCACCCAGTCTACCCAGTGGTTCCCAATGAATGCAGCATTCTCTCTGTGATGAATGTGTGCACACGCTGGCACGTGCACGGTGGCATGCGCACGCACACACAGAGAGGGAGGAGAGGGAAGGAACCATGTTGAACAAACATTTTGCCCAATTTCTGGTTTTAGAAGAGTGGTTTAACCCAATTTCTTTTTAAGGTTAACTTTCTTCAGTTATAATTCATAAACCATTCAATTCACCCATTTAAAGAATGTATGACAACTGTTTTAGAATTACATAACCTTCACCATCATCAGTTGCAGAATGCATGTATCACCCCTAAAAAGAAACCCCTTATCCTTTAACTGTTTCTGTGGCTCTTTGTCCTTCCCCAGCCTTAGGTTATCACTTACTGTTTTGTCTCCAAGTTTGACTGTTAGGGATATTCATAGAAATGGAACCAACCATATACTATGTGTGGTCTTTCAAGTCTGGCTTCTTTTATTTAACATGGTATTTTCAGGGTTTATGGATGTAACAACATGCCTTTAGTGAGTAGCTTGCCATTTTGTGGGTATAATGCACCTTGCTTAGTAAGTTTTCAGTGGACAGCATTAGGGATCCTTCCATTTTGGACAGTCATAAATAATGCCGCTCTGAATAATCAAGTGTGAGTGTGGACATTTGTGACTCTCTTCTCAGTATTTGCCTAGGCATGAAATTGGCGAGTCGTATGCTCTGTTATGCCCACCAACCATGTATTTGTCTACGAAGGCCCTGGTTTTCATTGTTTGTACCACCTGAGGGCCAGGTTTTTGGTTCTGCTTGATGATAATAACCTGCAAAGCCGTGAAGACGATTTTGAAAGTCAGAACACTTACAGTGTTGGAAAGGTGGATACTCATCCTTTGTCTTTCTGATCTTTGCCATAACTCTGAATGGTCAGTGGTTTGCCATAGCTCTGAGTGGTCAGTGGTTCTATCCCCGTATGTAGACAAAGAAACTGGGGTTCGAGAGGCAAGAAATGGAGTGTTTTAACGTGGTAGTATGTTTAAAGACCAACTGGAAAGTGATGGAGACACCAGGCATTCAGACTGATAATAATTCAGAAGCTTCGATGCTCACCCTGTGTCTTCCTGGTGGATGGCTGCTCGCAGCAGTGGAAAGCAGACAGTCTGCTGCTCGCAGCAGTGGAAAGCAGACGGTCTTCAGTGGCGTCCTCAGCTGACTTAGACCCCACTTGCTATCACTCTTTAGCACTTGCAACTGGGACAGTCATTTCCCCCTGGGCTTCAGGTTCTCACAAGTGATCTCTTCGAGGTTGTTTAAACCAGGTGCAGATAGATCCTGACACTGAGAAGGCATGTGATAAACATGATTTCTCCCCAGGGTGTGTGTGAGGGGGTACAGAATGGAAAAGGATGAACACTGTAAGAGTAGCTTTTATTTGCCTGATGTAACTATCATCTCCGAGGCTTACTGCTAACCTAGGCCTAGTCCTGGAAGCTTCTAGCCTCTATAGAGTCTATATCCAGGTAGGCCTAGAATATTTTCAGCCTCTGAAATTTGGTACTGAGTATTACTCACCCTTTTTTGTACTTTCTGGCTAGCTTGTTCAACTCAGCTATTCTGGATCAAACTCCTCTTCCAACTGACTGATTCAATCGGGCTCTTCCCTTGGCCTCTGAATTGCTCTGCTTGGCCTCAAACTAACTCTAGCAATCTTTTCTAATCTTCTGGCTCCCTCTCATTTTCTAACTTGTTTTATATTCACCTCTGTGTAGCTTATTCTCTCTTCAGCCTATCTCTGTAAAACTCTCTTGGTAAAACTGCCCCCTTCCGTTTTCTCCCTCTCGGTGATGCTCTGCTCTCCCCTCTACTGTCCTGCTCTCCAGATTCTACTGTACTCTTTTCTTCTGTACTGTCTGTCTTTCCCATAAGTGCCTCCCCTTTCCTCTCTCTCTTCTCATGAGAGTTGGGCAGATCCTCGTCTGTCAAGTCTTTCTCTGATTCATCACTTTTTCTGCCACTCAATTAGATACTACTTTCATACATGGGTGCTTCCTTCTCCAAGCTAACTTTACCTTCATACTTGGGATTAAAGATGAGTACTAAGGGTGTGTCTGTATTTTAGCGAAGAATTAAAGATGTGAACTAATGGCCAAGACACACCCTAACTAGAAACAGGTTCAAATATCCTGTTACAACAGTCACCAAGAACTCTTGTGTTAAAGAAGTGGGTTCAGGAGCCCCTAACTGTTAACTAGCTATGTACAAGGCCACAGAGCTGGAGAGGACCCTAGAAGAACACTGCTCAATTCATGGGCAGAGCGTTCCATGAGGTGTCAGTTTCCGTGATGTGTTCAGTGGATGACAGACCATTTTTTCTTTGTGATAGGCATTTAGAAAGTGGGTACTGGAGATATATTGCTGAATGGGGAACTGGGAGGAGAGTGGGAAGAGAGGAGGCTAAGGAAGTGAAGGCAGCAAGTGTGCATACCTAAGGAGCCAGGAGATGGAGAGGGAAAGTGAACCCTCGGTGGGTTCTCTTGACAACAGAGGAATAAAAATGGTGTCTTTTGAATTAGGAGGCAGTCTCACAAAATTCAATCTTGATGGTGGGATGAGGAGGAGGGTTTCCTTTAGTTCTCTGTTATCTCAGAAGAGGAAGGCTACTTATTGGCTGCAAGGGAGAGAGCTGTTGAGGTTAGAAAAAGGGATTCAGAATTGTAGTAAAATAATAGCTAAGGAGCAGAAAGGGACAAATACATACATGTTTATTAATATCTGGAACAAAATATTTATTTCTGGTTGCTACATCTTCACCTACTGAAACCCCAGAATTTTGTCATTGTAACAAGTTTGTTCACTTGTCACTTGTTCTTAGGCCCTAGAAAATGTCCAGGATATAGGATTTTATCCTCTATTCCTTTTCTAGGCAAGTATATTGGTCAGAGTTTCTTATTTTGTTGTTATACTTGTCTTAGCTAATGTTTCTGTTGCTGTGAAGAGACACCATGACCACAGCAACTTTTAATAAAGGAAAATATTTAACTGGGGCTGGCCTACAGGTTCAGAGGTTAGTCCATTATTATCGTGGTGGGAAACATGGCGGCACACGGACAGACTTGGTGCTGGAGAGGAAGCTGTCAGTTCTACATCTAGATCTGGATCAGCAGGAAGGGCATGGCCTGGGACTTGGCTTGAGCATTTGAAACTTTCAAAGCCACAGTCAGTGACACACTTCTTCCAACAAGGCCACACCTCCTAATAGTGCCACTCCCAGTGAGCCTATGGGGGCCATTTTCATTCAAACCCCCACAGTGTCTGACTTGTTGAATTCTACATACAACTTGGTATTCAGAGACATATGCTGGAATGTTAAGTTTGCCCACCAGTGTCTGGAGATGGGATTTACACATTGTTGCTCATGTGATAATGGAGCAGTGAGAACTAAAGAAAAACAAGCTTTGTAGTAACGTTCCGGACTGTGTAATTGAAACGGATTTTAAAATTTAGTAACTTGTATTTAATTCAGCTTTCAGATGATTCTTTTGAAAATTCAAATATAACACCTAGACAACCTAACAATGAAATGAAGAAGGACCCAGTGCCTTGGTGGATAGCTGAAGATGAGTTTGAAGATGATGGTAAATTTTTTGTTGTTGTTGTTGTTTTAAATCATTTGACCACAAGAGGTCAGTCAAGACTTTTAATTCTAGACTGTATTAGCGCACCATTATTCTGTAAAGGAAATAATACTAATGGCGTGGATTTCTGAGGCTTGAGTTAATTTTCGTATTATTCAACTTTGTTACACATTATGAAACTGAGAATGCCTTTTTGCATTAGTTTGCATTAAGATCATTTATATACATTCAAATTAAGGAGATAAATCGAGTATGTTTATATATGTCTAATGATATAAATAGACTTCCGTTAGTAAATAATCTGCTGCTATATTCATGTAACTAATTAACAAATAAGTATAATGTGGAATCTTAGTTTGCTAATAAGTCATGAAAAGCAGTTTTACTTCCTCAGCTCTAACAAATGCATTCATTTTCTCTTGACATGTCTTTATACTTTTCCCAAGATGTCCCCAGTCACATGCAATGTGACTTTAAGTGTTGCTTACATATGTAATAGGTGTGCACCATATGTAGTGCTGTCTGTGACCTGAAGCAGGTCACACTGTGTATGACAGACTTCTGTGCACGATGCTGCCACAGTTGTAAAGAAAAGCAACGACTGCTGTGTCTGCAGCTCTTGTGGGTCAGGGTTAAGCACAACCATGTTCAGTAATAGCGTTTCTGTTTCTCCTGTTTACAGGAAGATTTTACCTATGGCTTTTATGATTGTCGTTGTGGGTTTGTTTGTTTGTTTGTTTATTTGTTTCATTCCCCCACCCCGCCCCCATCACCGACAAGATTGAACCTGAATTCTTTAAAGTGACAATTGAGGTTCTGTGCAATCCAGTGGTAGCTCTTTCTACCTCATGTGATCCAGCCACACTCAGTTATTCTGTCTTCTAGAAACCCCTTTGGATCCCGGCCTCTGAGCCTGACTTGTGAGCCATGCTTCCCTGCTGTCCTCTCTTCCTTGTCCAGTAAGGCTCAGCATCACTGCTTCACACAGTCCTGTAGTGCCTTTTAGTGCACCGTTAACACATGTGTTCTCTCCCTTGAGCTTGGAACGCCACGAGACCCTTCCACATTGTGTGGCACTCTTGAACTTGGAAGCCTTGTATGCATAGGAAGCGCTTCTCTTCCCATGTCAGCATAAATCTCACAGTTCTCATTAGTATTATATTAATGTTGGAGTTTTTTGTTTGTTTTTAACTCTGTAGTACATTAAAGGAATTTCTCAGTGAAAACAACAGGGTGATTTTTTTTTTATGAATCCCCACACCATGCAGCAATGCTAAGAATGACTGTAAAGAATTCTTTTCTAAAATACTTTTTCCTGTTAGTGTTCAAAAAAGATATTATGCCTGCCTGAGGATCCTGTTCTCCTAACTGGGCTGTCTTGTCTGGCCTCAGTGGGAGAGGATGCACCTGTCCTGCAGTGACTTGATGTGCTGGGGGCGTGGTGGGCTTTCTTCTCATCAGAGGAGAAGGGGAGGGAGGATAGGGGAAGGGGAAAAACTGGGAGAAGACGGGGGCTGAGATCAGATGTAAAGTGAGTGGATGAATGAATGAATGAATGAATGAATGAATGAATAAGAAAAAATCAAGGGATAAAGTAATTTGAAAATTATTGCCGAGAACTTGGGACTTAATTGGCATTGAAGCCTTTTTTTTTTTTTTTTTTTAGAAGAAACTAAATCAGGGCAGAAATATGCAAATATTCCAAAAGGAAAGAATAGCTCTTGGAATAAAAACACTTGCCTGTAGCAACTAAAATTATCAGGTTTTTTTTTTTTTTTTAAGAAGGTCTCAAATCAAAGTAGGTGTAGTCGGTAAAAAAGCAGAGAACACCAGGCAAGGCACAAGCCTGTTAGCCTTCCCTAGCCCACAAGAGGGCTCCTCCTCTCCACCCAGAGTGTATCTTGCCCTGGTCCCTGTCACAAGCATTTAATGAGTTCAGAGTGTATTCTGTTACCAGTCATTATTGTACTCACAAGATGGGAGTCCTGCCATCAGATTGAAGGAGCTTCTGAGAGACCTGTATACCCATCCTAAGGAGAGGGATATATCATTACCAGTCTTAAGTAGCTACCATTAAACATTAAAACTGACCAAATTCTGTTGGAATATTGGATTTTGATTTTTTTGTTGTTGTTGTTGTCATATGGCTAATGGGTTTTGCCTAGTAAAGTAAAGCTGTAATTCTCTTGCTGGTCAGTAACTATATTATCTGTGAGTTTCTGTTGTGTTGTCTCTGGTGAGCCTTTTTTGTCTGGGTCACATGTCATGAGCCCAGCTTGAGAGCCTGAGTGAGAAACTGCCACAGCAGTACCCCGGCTGTGGGTCCCACTCAGTCATCTCTGGTGTCTGTGGGTAGATCTTGATTTTGTACAACAGTGTAGAAATTACTGTCTGGCCCTGTAAGACCATTGCTCACAGAAAGCCAGAAAAGAACTTGATTCTGGAATCCAGCCAAGGATTTGTGTCAAGTAGAAAGCCAAAGCTAACTATAACAGGTATCAATCGTGAAACATTTTTAATATGTCCCTTGTATTTCAGTTTCAGAAAAAGGGAAACATTCACGAATGTTGTTAGAGACTGTGATGTCATCCCCCTCCCCAACATTGCACGTACCCGGATGTGAGGCTTTCCCAGTGTCTGAACAGTGATTACTTCAAACATTCTGGTGTCTTCTTGAATTGGTACTTGAACCAGCAAGGGTCTCGCATTAGTCCTACACCCCCACCCCGAGTTCTGCTGCTCTATACTCTCCACTGTCTGTTTCAAGCAGCCAAACTGCATAAGGAATCTTAGGCAAATTTTAAAAATGTTCTTTTTAAAATTAAGGGTACTGTAATCAAACAGTTTTTTGTGAATTCTAGGTCTAGTTATTTTTTGTGTGTAGTATGGTAGATTTGTTTTGTAGCCATTATGCACAAAGTTAATAAGACAGTATTCTAGTGTTGCATTATGAGCAGAACAGCTCCCTGGATATAGCTCTCTGACTATAAATATGAATACCAACTCATAAAGTCTTATCCCCAGGACTGCTTGGAACAAATGTGAGCTATTTGAAGACAAAGAAGACATATCAACCTGTTATGGACATAGAAGAAGAGTCTGCTGAGAAAGTTCAATTTCTTAAGAGCAGTGGAACCTCTATCTTAAGTGTTGACAGCTTAGAAGCTAATGGTGAGACATGGGATATGACTCGGGAAGTCACTCTTACTGAACTTGAGAGACTTTGTAGCAGTGGACTCAGCTGTCCCACAGCTGACATCACCAGACCATACAGACAGATCTCCACAGAGGGTCAGAGTCATAACTTAGAGACAAACTCAAACTTAGAGCCTAAGCTCTGCTCGGTGGCTGGGAGGATCCTGTACGGTGTCCATAAAAGTATGACTTAATTTTATCAGAGTTGTGCATATTAACAAAATTACTTATGGTTCATTTCCCTGTAGAACTGGTTGGTCCTGATCTCCATCATAGCACCCTTGGTTTGGGCTTGGACACATTAGAAGAGCAAGAGGAGAAGGAGCAATTCTTTGCCAAGCTTGAGAACGGCCTGACATCTTCTATTGATTATTCAAAACTAAATCAAGAATTGGATTCTGATGACTCCACACAATTCAAAGCTTTACATAGGTAAATACATAAAAACATTAACTAATTTTGTGCTTTTTATATGTTCCTGAATTCTAGTAGGTAAACATATAACAGACACCTTTTTTTTTTTTTTTTTTTTTTTTTATGTGGAATCCAGGGTTTTGTGCCAGGCACCTTCCTTAATTTCTCTCTACCTTTTTTCAGAAATGGTGCCGTAAGTAAGTAAGTAGGTAGATTGCTAGTTCAGCCAAAATGGCGACCAGCAAGCTTCAGGGATCCACCTGTGTCCAGCTTGTCACCACTGGGATTGCAGGCACACAGCACTGTGCATTGCTTTTTATGTGGTTTCCAGGGACATGAACTCAAGTCATCTTGTTTATCTGACAAGCTCTTTACCAACAGCCGTTTCCCCACCTCAAATTTTATCTTTTTAACTGTGTTCTGTGTTCATTATAGTCATGGTTTTTTTTTTTATGTATGGACAGAGTATGTTAAGGTATAGTTGAATCTCCATTCTGCCTTTAGATACCTGAAATTTCGTAACTAAGATACTATCAAAACTAATTGGAGTATACTGCCAAGTCTTTGCTAGGAAAGAAATTGGCTTTCTATGGACAAAGGAAAATAAAAATCCAGGATATTATTATGAATTTGTATTTTTTAAAAAGGCAGCAAGGATAGGTTTGGTTTGTATCTTACCTCTGTGTGTGGTAACTCTGTTGGTTATCAGGAAGCTCATTTATATAGAAATCCTAGCTGATTGAGCTGGCCACTCATATGCATAGTTGATCATTGCCATTCTTGAATCTTTGCTAAGGTCTTTAACTTCCTTAGCCTAACTATCCATATAGTTGTGTATCTTCTTATAAGTGAAAATCAGTTTGTTTAGGATTTTAAGAACACAGCAGTAGAATTGAAAGAGTTGGGAGAATCACAGTGTGTGGGTAACCATAGCCAGCTCTAAAGATGCTTGGTTTCTGATAGAGCAGATAGAGTAGTGCCAGGAACATGCAGCAGAGACAGCTGAGAGCTCACACCTTGCTCCAGAGCACCAGGCACAGAACTGACTTGAAACCTTAAAGACTGCCCCCGTGACACAGAGGCCATACCTAATCCCTCCCAACAGCTCCACCAACTGAGGAACAAGTATTAAAATCTGTGATCCCTTGGGACCATTAGCATCCAAGCCACTGCAAGTCCCGATTCAGCTTCCAGTAAGAGTTAAATTTCTTATTGGCTTATAAATGCCAATCTCGTTTTGTGGACTTTTTTTTTGTTTTGGTCTTCCTGTAAGCTTTACTTAATTCTCCTCATATATCATAATTTCTAATCTCTATGAAGAAGAGTTACCTGATTCATGGGATGATACATATACATCATACGCACACATATAAAATCGTGTGGTTTGTATTTAAGAAAAATAGCATTTTCTTTTGATTATGTTGCTAGAATTTAAATTTAAGTTTTAAGAATTTTTTGTTCTCAAAATGTTTTTCTCCTGTCACCCCAATTTTTAGCTTTGGTAAAAATTTGGTAGAACTTGAGAAGATGTAATTTAGAAATTTTAAATTTCTAGAAAATTTAAAACATTCAATACAATATGTATTGTATGAATATATATTAACCTGTAGTACTACATGCTAAATGTTATTCCAGGTATCGAGGTAAGGCAGAGCCAGCTGAAGATGGATGTGAGAATGAATCAGAGCACGAGGAACTGCCAGGTAAGACACTGAAAAAAACGATAGGACTTAGAGAACAGACATGTTGAGGACAGTACTGCACAGGTAGACCACGTCTCGGCAAATTCTCCAAGAGGCAAGTGTACAGCGCCTGTGCTATTATCTCACCTCTAAGAATTCCCGCTGCCTCATATGTTGAAGCTGGGCAGTGAAGTTTGGTGCAGAGCTGTGGGAATGCAAAGGCAGAGCAACAACTTCCTATGTGGTGCCAGGAAACAGTCCCTTTTCTAGCTTCTGACTGTATGTTAAAGTCTTGCTTTACAGAATTGACTGGCTTTGAACCCTGTGAAGCAGGCCAGCTCTAAACTCACTAAGTAGGCCGGGTGGTCTAAATCAGAGATCCTCCTGTCTTTGCCAAGTGCTGGTGTTAAAGGTGTGTGTGTGTGTGTGTGTGTGTGTGTGTGTGTGTGTGTGTGTGTG
>JANHMN010000020.1:21001915-21012013 GCA_030674055.1 Rhabdomys pumilio
CACCATGACCAAGAGCAACTTGGGGAGGAAAGGGTGTATTCAGCTTATACTCTCATATTGCTGTTCATTATTAAAGGAATCCAGGACAGGAACTCAAGCAGGACAGGAACCTTGAGGCAGGAACCAATCAGAGATGATGGAGTGCTGTTTACATGGCTTGCCCAGCCTCTTTTCTCATAGAACCCAAGACACCAGCCCAGGGATGGCAGCATCATATCATCCATCAATTATTAATAAGAAAATTCCCTACTGGCTGGTGCCTACAGCCCATCTTACAGAAGCGTTTTCTTAATTGATGTTTCTTCCTTTTGGATGATTTTAGCTTGTGTCAAGTTGACATAAAACTATACATCACAAAGATGTTGTACTAAGGGAAGTAAGTCAGCCATGAAGAAAACAAGCACCACATGCCCCTGTGTGTTTGAACTACATGAAATACTTGAAAGTCATAGGACAAAAAGAAGAAAGGCAGGAGCTGCAGCAGGAGCTTGGTGAGGGTCTATGATGCTTGTCGGGTTTTAGCCTCACAGTATCCGAGCATGGGGATGTATGCTGTAAAGTTTGTTCAGCTTAATCAACATAATGGTTTACCACTGACAGGTACACTTAAATAGTAAAAATGGTAAGTTTTATGTAAATATTTATACCACAAGAAAAATTATAGAATAAGCATATAGCAAAAAAAAAATGAAAACAAATATACCTACATGATCCAAGGAACAGTAATTTCAGAAATGTCAGTACAGCCATTAGCACATTTTAAATCTTTATCGATTGTCTCTCACTTATCTCTCAGTCACAACTGGGTCATTGAGGCTTCAGGTCTGTTTGGCTCTAGTCAGATCCACATTCCATGTTAGATTCAAAGTTCTTTGCGAGATGAAGTTTTAAATCTACTTGAGTGTTTGGTTCCTGACCCTTCACACAGGGGAGCAATAACCCCGTGTGAAGACCGTACAGGATATATGGCTCTTGTGAGAGTCACTTGGGTATGTGTCTCTCATTTGGGTATCTATGAACCAAAAAAATCTAATGAAACTCTATTTCTCATACCATCTTCCTGGGTGAGTCCTATTGCTGATGTCTAGACATCAGTCCTCTCCAAGAGCCCATTCTGTCCTGAGTTCATCTGGTTTCTTGTCATAGCCAGTCAGAGCCAGTAGTAACCAACACTGTGTCAGTACATCTTCTCTGGCACCCACTTATTCCTGTTTCTCTTACTACTCCAGATATGTCATGCAGTCTGCATCATGGGAAGTTGGAGGTGACAGATTAGCAAATGTCTTGCACGAAAACATAATTGCCTCTCTCAGGCCTCTGCCGTCAGTTTCCTGAGACCCACCCATCCTAGCACTCACATCCTAATGGTGAGAGCTAATAAATGCCCTCATCCCAATGCAGGGAACAAGGAATGCAGCCTAGTTGGTACCCAGCAAGAACAGGAAACACTTTGGTTTAGCATCAGCACAGCTTCTGTTGCCATGAACAAGGAAGAAGCTGATATTTCTCTCACTGGCTTTAAGTGCTTTAGACAGTTCCAACATTTACTGAGTAGCTGGCCTACATAATATAGAAATTCTACCTCTTAAACTGTTCTTCAATTACAAATCATAAGATATTCTTATTTTTAGAACCCTTGTGGCTTACTGGTATTTAACCAAATATAGGACATTCCTTGAATTATATTTCTTAGATTTAAAAAAGATATATATGAATTTTTGCCTACATATATTCCAGTGCACCACATGCTTGCCTAGTGCCCATGGAAGCCAGAAGAGGGATTAGAACCCCTGGAACTTGAGGTCCAGGCATTTGTGAGTCAGTCTGTGGGGGCTGGGAATTGAATCCAGGTCCTTATAAGAGCAGCAGTGCTGTCTCCAGCCCATATTCGTGACATTTTTAATACTTATCCAGTTTGTTTCAGTTCATTAAATGGTAAATGCTTTATTTTGAAATGCTGATGGTTTTTTTCTTTTTGTTTTAAAATTTTCCTATGCTGTGGTTATTTTATGCTTTTTAATACTCTGAGATTATACTCCATGATTCCTTGTTAAAAATTATAGTTACTTAAGTCTTTACAGAAATTTATTTTTAAAAAAAATCTCTATTTCAATTACTTATTGATTTAATAAGAAATTGTGGATAGAGATCACTGTGCTGCATTTACATTATCTGAAATTAGAGTCACACCCGCTTGTAACCTCAGCACTCACAGAGTTAGAGGATCAGGAGTTCAGGATTATCCTCTACTAAATGAGAGTTAGAGGCCAGCCTTGACTTTAGTTTCTTTATTGTTACTGCGATAAAATACTCTAGAGGGGGAAAGTGACTTGGGGTTTGTTGGCTCACAATTCAAGGTACCCTGCCTCAAAAGAACAGAAAAAAATATAAACAAATATATATAAACAGTTAAATCATAACCTGTGAGTGTCCTAGGCGATTGGTGTTGGGTTTTGTTGTGTTGTAAATGATGTATTTAACATTGTAACTTCATTTCAATAGTTACAGCTCATGTGTATGTACAAATGTGATGGGTAACTGAGGAATTTATGCTACCTTCGGTTTATACTGTGCTCTGCTTTATTCTGTAGCCTTAAGAAAGCAGCAGACAGTAAAGAAGCAGAGTCTGTGAGCTCTTTACCCCTGAAGATGAACACAAACACTGTGTCTCAAGACACTAGACATGTGATCCAATTTCCCCACAACCATGATGAGAGTGTGGTTCTACACAGGACAGCAGGCAAGGGCATGGGCAGCAGCAGTCCAGCTACGGAAGAGCATTTGGACAAAATGTACCTGGAGATTTTGAGGAAGAAAACATCTGTTAACCCTTCACTATTACCTCAGGATGACAAAACGAACCAGGTAAGATGTATGTGCTTGTGTTAGTGGGGCTGATGACATCATCTGTGGGTGCTGTCATTCCCGTGGGTGGAGCTTATTACTAGAATGTCCCATCTCCAAGCTCAAAGTACCACCAAAGTGCATTCACTTTCTTTCAGAAGTGATTCCTTACAGTTCTCTCTTGCTTTTTCTTTCTCTTTCCTTTTAACAACAAGTGTAAGGATTGTGATTAGCAACTGTGATAAAATTCACATCTCATTGTTCCTTCTTTCTGTTTCTATCTTTTTGCTTTATAGGTCCCATGTTCCAGTATTTTGTTTTCACTTTCTATTCTTAAAGCATCTCAGTTCTGTGAAGCGAGGCAAGGTCCTGCATTAGTTCCTTTATTGTTACTGTGATAAAATACTCTGGGTTGGGGGGAAGTGACTTGGGGGAAAACAGAAGGGTTTGTTGGCTCACAGTTCAAGGTACAGCCCATCATGGTGGGACAGTCAAGGCAGCAGAAATGAAGAAGACCAGAGCAGTGAACCCCAGGTGCAGCAAACTTCCTTTCTTCTTCTGTGTAGTCTGAGATCCCAGTCAGGGAATGGTGAGCCTTCTCACCACAGTCAGGATAATCCCCCAGTCCCAGCTAGACTGTTGGGTTGACAGTTCAGTAGCCATCACAAGTATAGCAATTCTTAATGTACCTTAATCCAGAGAAAAGAAAGATACTATTTTGATTGTCATTTCAAAGTGTCTTCATCCTGAATGTCTTCATTATTCTGGTAGCCACTCACAAGCTTATTACTTTTGAAGTACTTTGTCCTAATGCTGACTTTGAAGATAGGTTTCAAAACACTGAAATCCTAATGACGTAGAGAGCTTGGCTGTCATAGTTTGCCCTTCACAAACCTCATCATTTGCCAGTCACAGTCTTGCCATCTGTTAATTTAATTAATAATAGTGGTTGAAGTTCATTCTGATACTAGAGAGTTTGTCCTTGTTATGTGCAGACTTCCAGGTCCCAGCCCGGTGCTGGGGAAGAGGCACCTGTCACTGGTAAACAGATTCCATGTAAGAAAGCCAGAAGTGCACCTCCTTTGCCTAAGAGAAAGCCACAGAGTGGACTGTACGCATCAGCTCGGAGCTCAGGCTACGGCAAACCCAGTTCACCACTCCAGTTATTTTCAGCTCTTGAAAAGAAAACTTCAAAGGATAATACAAAAACTAAAAGTTTGAGATCCATTCCCACCTCAAATCAATTTAGAAAAAAAGGTAAGAATATATTCTTTTCAAGACAGAATTGGATACATATAGTGCATTCTTTAATTTTCTTTGTTTTCATGTAGAATAGTAAAGGACTGTATATTCCTTTGGGGGTGACTTCAGTTAACAGCTTTTGACCCAGGACAGTGGCAGTGAAGACAGTGAAAAGTGGTTGATGAGAATATTGAAAATATGTGTCAAGGTAGAACTCACTATAGGAGATGAGACAGAACAAGAGGGTCTGCAGAGCAGGCAGAGTGAGCAGGAGGAACCTTGACAGAATCTTCAGTCTAGGGAAGTTGTATCTCAAGGAGGCTCTATTCTGCCATCTTGCCCACAGGGAAGAAGCAGGACTGAGAACTGCCCTTTAGTTTTAGCAAGCAGGTGCTTATCAGCAATGTAGGTCATTTTCCTTGACTCACTGACGGGCAAGGCAGATTGAATAGGAGGAGGAGAGGATGGGGTAGAGTTAGTGCTTCAAGTAATAGAACGAGGAAAGTTCCTGTGAAAGCAGAAGACGGCATCGCTGTCGTGGGAGGGGAAGTTAAGATATGCAGTAGCACTGTGGATGAAAATGCTTGCCACTCCATCCTAGCAACCAGTGTTAGTCCTAGAACCAACTCCTAAAGATTGGTCTCTGGCCTCTACACCTGCACACACACCATACACATGCACACACAATATTAAGTAAATATTTTTAAATTAAAAAAAAAAAAAGAGGAGCTGGAGGACTCAGCACCTAGGAGCACTGGCTGCCCTTCCCGAGGTCCTACGTCCCAGCACTCACAAGGCAGTGCACAGCTGTCTATAATAGAATCTGATGCTCTCTTCTTGTGTACAGACATACATGTAGAAAAAACTCTCAAATACGTAAAGTACATAAATCCATAAATCTTTATTTATTTAAAAAAGAAACTCTTGGTTTTGCTCTTGGTGGCAGTGGTGACTGTATATGTGTATGCTGTTAAGAAAGACTGAGTAAAAGGAGAAGAATGGACAGTGTAGCAGGTAGAGGAGTAGTTGCCAGGGCGGTGGCCTTGCCTCAGAAGAACTGTGGTGGTACACAGTAGAACTTCATTAGCTGGGAATGTGGACAGTCCTGAGTGCTAAGAAGTGTGAAGGCACAGAAAGAGAGAAGAAGCTGCCAGTTGGAGGGATGCTGCAGGGAGGAAATGAAGATCTTCCTGTGTTTGCATCATTCCCAGAAACCTAACATGGCCTGTGAGATAGCAGTGAGGAGGGAAAGAAGGGGCCGTCTGAAGCAGCGTCCAGCAGATACTAAGTTTGAGGTTAGAGAGTCATTGCATGGTTGGTGGTGAGAACCTCGATCATGCCCGTATGAGTGAGCAGCTGAGGAGGTGGGCATTAAGGAAGCAACGCCTAGGGGTTGCCGAGGCCTGAGTATGGTGAGAGCATTGCAAGGGAAGGCAGTTGTGTCATGGTGATTCAGAGAGGATCAAGGGGATTCTATCAGAATCAAAGCACATTACTCACTTTCATACTAAAAAGTGGAGTGATGGACGATGTCTGTCTGTTCTTTCACTGACCTTTAACCTCTCTTTAGACTGTGCGTGCGTGCGTGCGTACGTGCATGCGTGCGTTGATATTTTACCCAGAGTAGCTGTACTACGCAGAACTGTAATTCTTTTGGAGTGGTTAATTATTGCAAGTTGTGTTCCTTGGGAAGCAGACTGGTGTATGGAAGTGTAGAGAATTCGGTTCAGATCAACATTGGTTTAAATAAAAAATAAGCCTTGTTGCTTATCCAAATAAAGCTTTTCTTTGTGATGTCAGCAGTGATCAAGAGATAGGGAGGTAGGAGCTACAGCTGGGAAAGGAACCAGATCCCGTCTTTCCTGTTGAAGAGTCCAGTGTGACCTCTTTTTAAGATTTATTTTTATTATTTTTAATTATGTGTGTGTGTAAATATGTGCACATGCATACAGAGGCCAG
The DNA here is from genome assembly GCA_030674055.1 of Rhabdomys pumilio. Classification (NCBI taxonomy): domain Eukaryota; kingdom Metazoa; phylum Chordata; class Mammalia; order Rodentia; family Muridae; genus Rhabdomys; species Rhabdomys pumilio. The sequence goes on from JANHMN010000020.1 coordinate 21,007,961, forward strand.
AGGTGTCAGATCCCCCTGGAGTTGGAGTTACAGGGGATTGTGAGCCTCCTGATGTGGATTTGAGATTCTGTGCAAGAAAAATACATGCTTGTAGCCCCTGACCATTCTCCAGCTCCTTCCAGCTTTATTCTTACAAAATGACATCTGTGTCCACATTCTGTCCATGGAGTGGCAATAGAGAGCTGGCTCCTCAGTGTCCTCATTAGGATTTCTTCCCTGGAACACTTACCTGAAGCCAGTCCCTTCCATCTTTTGACTAGAGCTGTGGCCACTACAACTTGCATATGGTTTGAGGAGCCAGTTATGTTGAGCTAAGCACACCACTGCTCATGACAGAACTAGGTATCTGTTAGAGGGAAGGCAGTGTCTTTGGCTTACAAGGACAGGTTGAGAACCACTGTGTTAGAGATTGCTAAAGCTGTGTTGGTGTTTCCTGGTTTTCTGTTCAGTGTTAGGTATTGCCAATCACTTCCTTCCCATCCAGGAAATATAAAATGATATAGTCCCTTTTCCCATGCCACACAAGCAGTAGGTTTATTTTTCAAGGTATATTTATTCTCTATTGTAACCATATTTCTCTCAGTTTGGAGATCTAGTTCATGCTTCTGCTTATTAAGGAAATTGAATGTCTCTTACCAATGTGGAATTATTTTGGTTTATTTCTTTTTGATTGAATGTCGTTAATGCATTGTTTCTTCAAAAAGAGCTTTAGAATTCTAATTCTATAATATTTTGCTGTTTGAATTTCAGTAGTAGTAGTAGTATTTATTTATGTACAATCCAGCCATTACCCCCCCCCCCCCCCCAGCCCTCACCCCATTCCTCTTCTGTCTCCAAGATGATGTTCCCCACGCCCAGGCCTCCTCCCTCTCTGGGACCTCAAATCTCTCAAGGGTTAGGCACGTCTTCTCCACTGAGGCAAGAGCAGGCAGTCCTCTGCTACATATGTGTCAGAGGCCTCAGACCAGTTCATGTATCCTGCCTGGTTGGTGGCTCGGCCTCTGGGAGCTCCCAGAAGTCCAGGTTAGTTGAGACTGCTGGTCTTCCTTTGAGTCGCCCTCCTCTTCCACGTCCATCCTTCCCCTAATTCAACCACAGGGATCCCCAACTTTAGTCCTGTGGTTGGGTGTAAGTTTCTGCATCTGTCTCAGTCAGCTGCTTGTTGGGCCTTTCAAAGGACAGCCGTTTTTCTTTCTTAGGTAAGGGGGAAAATACCAGATGATGTCTCAGCTGTTAAGAGCCCTTGCTGGGTTGGTTAAGAGCACTGACTCACAACCATCTGCAATGTGATCTGATGCCCTCTTCTGGTGTGTCTGAAGACAACTACAGTGTACTTTACATTAACTAAATAAATCTTAAAAAAAAAAAAAAGAAAGAAAGAAAAAAAAGAGCCCTTGCTGTTCTTGCAGAGAATCTGGTTCAGTTGCCAGCAAAGCTCATAACTGTCTGTAACTCCCATACCGGAGGATTCAGTGACCTTCTGGCCTCCTTGAGCACCAGGCACAAACATGGTTTATAGATATATATTCAACAAACACTTATACACTTGAAAAAAAAATATTCAGGAATGGAAAAATTTATTGTAAAAAGACTGGCAGGCTAGACTTAAACAAACAAAACCACCTGTTTTTATCTCTCTGATACTGAACAGTGCAATGTGCTGGCAAGGTACACCTCGCCCTTGGTCATGGTAAGGTCTGCCAGGTGACTGGGCGGGATCACGTGGTGCATCTGCAGTGACTATGTTCTTCTATGGAGGCTTTAAGAATTTTCTTTAGAAACACGTGAAGCACACTGAAAGTAATGATGACCATAAGAAAAACCTTTATATACCCCCCAAAATATAGAAATGAAATCTCTCTGTGAGGAAGTATTGAATTTTTTTCATCTTTTAACTTTTCTGTATTTTCAAATACATGGTGATATTTTTAATTTAAAAAAAAAAACTATGTTTAAACAGTTGGATCTTGAGGAAATTGTTGTAAACATACAAAATGTAAGTTACTTATTACCTTTAAGGCATCTGGATAATGTTTATGGAATGATCAGACCTGGTCGCATTTGAGTATGGGCTTTAAGACCCAGCGAGGCATCTCCCCTACATTCCTTATTGCTGACTGAACAGTGTGCCAGCCTCACAATTATTTAATTAATCTACCTTTGGAGATTTAGAAGTTACTGTGAAATCAGAAAAATAAGGCCAAAATATAGATTAGTCACATTTCTTTCTAATCTGTTAAACGATGCTATTGAATTATACCAGTACTATTAACCATTGAATTCAGACTTAGGTTAGCTGTTGTGGTGTCCTCTGCATTGAACATTGCTCAGTTGATGGTGTAATACCATCACACGTTGAGTATCAAGGAGTGCTTAAGGCACAGGGACTCTGAACTAAAACTGTTCATAATTACCAGCTATGCCCTTTCTGATCCATCATAAGGATATCCTTACTGTACCCATCCTGAAGAATAATTGGTTCAAAAGTGACAGAGCCTTAAAGTCACTCTGCTTCACAGTCTTCTCACGTTCGTTTAGCTCCATCTGTCATTTCAAGTGTCTTGGGTCAAAAGTCGATGTTGACTGTGAGTGGCTTCTGGAGATGAGTGACCACAGTGAAAAGACTTTGGCAGTGTGGTGCTCTCAGCCTGTGGCCGTCATTTTACCTTCCCATTGCCTGTCCTCGTACTTACTGTCCATCACTGCCGGATGCACCTCCAACCCTGCATTTGTGATGTTTTCTTCTGTTGTCTGCAATATTTAGAAATACTATCTGGAACAAAACTCATCAAGCCTGCAGCTTTGAATAAACCATCCCCTCACCGTGAAAGTAGCCCAGCTACACCTAAGAGGCCTGAAGACCCCTCAGATGATTCCTTTGTTCAGTTACAGTCTGTAGGTATTGAAGTTCATATTAATATTTATAATTTGTATATCTTAGAATAATTTTAAAACTAGGTTATAGAGTGTATGTTAATTGCACACTGTATATAAGAAAATATCACAATTGGAGTTGACTAATATGGACATAAAATATGAAATTTCTTCTCTGCATTCACACTGTCCTTACTGTTTCTTTGTCATGGAGCATTATTAAGCGTGCAATTTCCAGTCGTCACTTTTTCTGTTTGTGTTCTGGTCTGAAGGCACAACTAGTGTAATGAAGCAATGCTTCTTTTTTGAAAGGAGCCTTTGGGATCCTGTGGTGAGAACAGAGAGAAAGAATTACTGATGTTGAAAAGAGCTCAGGATGCAGAGGAGAAGTGGAGGGGCGCACAAGCGCTGATAGAGCAGATTAAGATGACGTTCTCTGAGAAGGAGAAGGAGCTGGAGAACACTGTGGAAAGCCTAAAGAGGCAGCAGGAGAGAGAGCTCTTCAAACTGAACCAAGAGAATTACATTCTTCAGGCCAAGGTAACAAACACACCATTCTCTTCTGGTTTTCCTTTTTGTTTATTTAAAAAACAACAATAAAAAAAAAAAAAAACTGCTTCTTACTGAATTCCTTGTCATCTTTGGTGCCTGGAGCTGTTGAGGATGCATTTGCCACATGACATGCAGACTTTGTTCTTGGTTCTCTCTCGCCTTAGAGAAGAGTGAGGTGGAAAGAGGAAAAGGAGAACTGGCTCGTTGCCTTTGTCAGCTGTCCTTTTAAAAAGGCAGCAAGTTCATTATGACCTTCAGAGAAGTGAGAGTTTTAGCAAGAACAGTATGAGAAGGTGTAGTGTCAGGGTGTCACCATTATGTTTCTGAGTCTCTTCTCTCCCGAGAAATTCTCTGGGCTGGCTTGACCGTGGTCACAGTACTTCCCGGTAGTCACCAAGGGAGATGCGGTCACAGTACTCCCCAGTAGTCACCAAGGGAGATGCAGTCACAGTACTCCCTGGTAGTCACTAAGGGAGATGCGGTCACAGTACTCCCCGGTAGTCACCAAGGGAGATGCAGTCACAGTACTCCCCGGTAGTCACCAAGGGAGATGCGGTCACAGTACTCCCCGGTAGTCACTAAGGGAGATGCGGTCACAGTACTTCCTGGTAGTCACCAAGGGAGATG
>JANHMN010000020.1:21012023-21024550 GCA_030674055.1 Rhabdomys pumilio
AGGGAGATGCGGTCACAGTACTTCCTGGTAGTCACCAAGGGAGATGCTTTGGGTCTGAGAACCCCTTTATTTTCCTCACTTCATTTTCCTCTGCGAATAAAACAATCCTTCCATTTTCTTCAAGTTAAGTAGCTTTGAAGAAACAAGCAGAAAACAGAGGTGGCTACAGTTTGGAGAAACATCTGACCCCATCACTGGAGAGAAGCTGAAACAAATTCAAAAAGAGATACAAGAACAAGAGACACTTCTTCAAGGCTACCAACAGGTGTGGCAATAATTATAATAATAAAGTGTATTAAAATACTGCTGTGGTCATGTAACATTCAGATATAAGTAATAATCTGATAGTGGCTTACCCCCAACACACCTTTTCTCCCCTCCCCTCCTTCCCTCCCGTGCTCCCTCCTGTGCCCTGGGACTCACTTAACAGTCCAGGAGTGCCTTAAGGTTGTGATCCACCTCCCAAGTCCTGGGTACAGACAAGCACTGTCTTGCCAATTGCTATCCATGTTTATTATTAATCAGATTAAAGTACCTTAGAGCATCAATTCTGGTTTAAATAAAAACCCAGTTTTAAGTCTTAACTTTAATGTCTGCTGTGAAGCCATGTGCAATCTCTCTTACCCTTCTGTCTCTATGAAGAAGGAAAACCTGGACAGGTTAAGACTTACCTTCTCCTCTGCCTCCCTTTCTGTCCTGTTTCTCTCTTGTCCTCCACATCATTACATTGTTCTTTTACAGCTCTAACCTGAGTTCTGAGCCGTTCTTTATCACCCAGAGAGGACTCAGAAAGCATTTTCACACCAGTTGCTCTGAATGTTTGGCAGCACTTGCTGCCCTCAATTTAGTGAGATCCATTCAGATTCTTCATCCCATCTCATCTTGCCATACAGAGAAGGATTTTTAAGATTTCACAGACCCTTAAGAGTGTCTGCTGTTGCCTCAGAAGACATACTTAAGTTCTGTGTGTCTTGACATGCCACCTGCCAGGCTGAGACCCACACATGCTGAGGTAATCCAGAGTTTTTGCTACCACCTCAAAAGCTTAGTTTTCAGCAAATTCTCAGTGTAAAGTAAGGTTGGTAAGTCTAATCACAGATTCATCTGTTCCATATCTAATTCCGTCACTGTTAGAAGCCCCTCTGGCCCAACCCAGAAGCTTTGTGACCCTTAGCAGCACAAGGTGATGGGATATGTTGACTCCATCTCCACTCTCCTTGATACATTTACCTCTGATGACATTCAGTTTATTACACTGCTTAGCCATTAGACCCTTTAGTTTATGGGAATTTTGTAACTTTTTTTTCAAGTAAACATTTTGTATTGCAGAAAGAGTTGTGTCTAGATAAGTTGCCTTCTAAGATAATAGATGTGTGAGAAAGATTTTAAATTTAAGTTAAAAACAGAAAATTTTAAAGACTAAGTGATTTTTCTATTAACATTTCATTTTATGTTATAGTGCAATTTTTTTTTTTTTTTTTTTTTTTTTTGGTTTTTCGAGACAGGGTTTCTCTGTATAGCCTTGGCTGTCCTGGCACTCACTTTGTAGACCAGGCTGGCCTCGAACTCAGAAATCCACCTGCCTCTGCCTCCCAAGTGCTGGGATTAAAGGTGTGTGCCACCACCGCCCGGCTATAGTGCAATTTTTAACTAAAATTTATTTTTCTGTTTTTAAAAAGGAAAATGAAAGGTTGTATAATCAAGTAAAAGATCTTCAGGAACAAAATAAGAAAAATGAAGAGCGAATGTTTAAAGAAAATCAGAATTTATTTAGTGAGTTGGCCTCTTTAAAGTAAGTGTTTTTGAAATTTACATGTACTTAACTGTTTCTAAGCATGTTATATTAATAATGTGGGTTTTTCTTGAAAATGACAATTTTGCATCTATCTTTTTCATTTGTACACTCACTTTCAGTCTCATAACTCATGTATTATATATTGAGAGGGTTTTCTCTTTTACTAATTGATAGCCAGTATATCACGTGTAAGTTTGACATTGCTTTTAAGAAACTGAGAACAGAGCATTTGTCTTTGTCCATAGATAAGCCTAAAATGCTTAATATTCCCCAAGCAGTGATTTGACTAATAATACAAACATAAAAAGTAAGAATCACTGGCCTTAGGTTCTATAGAAACAGAATAACGTAGGGTAATTCTGGAAAGAGAAAAAGAAACAGTAACTGTAGGAAAATGGAACAGGAAGAGGAAGGAGAAGGAGGGGATGGAAAAGGTATGATCTCATCGAACCGTGCCTCACTCTGGTGCCACCAGGGAGCTCTAGAGAATAGACTGTTCCACAGTTTTTGCCTAGCTGAGCAAGCCGGTAGATAGTCTCAGCCCTGGCTGGAATGTACCTGAGAAGGAACTTGGAGTGTCTTCCAGGTCGAAAGCTGTCATTTGCCTGAGGTCATTTGTAGGGAGAACAAAAAAACAAAACAAACAAGAAAACCAACAAAACCCACCTATGAGTTGTTCTATCCAACCCTCAGCAGAGCAGAGTAGCCAGAGCCTGCTCACTCATCTGCCAGACCCTGGAAGGACAGATGCCGAGCCTACTAACATGGACAAACTAGGTTGTTGTCTTCTACTAGGAAATGACCGTTTACTGCGTCATTTCACATAAATGTCCAATCACTCAGAATGTTCCAGAAGATTTGTTGACCATGAATGTTATGAATGCTAACCATATTCCTAACATACTCTCCCTTTTGGATGGCTTATAACATGAAAAGTGTAGCCACTAAAGAATGTAGCACCTACTGACATTTCATATATAATAAAAGTAGACACCCTACCGTAGACAGAATGACAGCTCTACAGATTGGTAAGCAGGGGATGTGTGGGTCTGTTTTATTGTCCCTTTCTCCTGGTCAGTGTGGCCCCAAAGCAGGTGTGCTGATTTCAACCTGGAGAATACTTACATCTTCTTTCCAGATGCACCTCATAAGGATTTCTGGCAAAGATCCGGTCTGTACTGGAGATATAACTCAGTTGGCAGAGTCCTGGCTCAGTCTCCAGGACCACATGCAGTAGGCCTGATGGCACACACCTGAATCACAGGTCTCTGGAGGGGAGGCAGAAGGCTTAGAAGTTCAAGGTTACCCTCAGTCATATAGCAGTTTAAAGACCAGCTTTAACTACATGGGACTGTGTTAGATACTAGATGGATAAACATCTTTACCACCTGGCTTCTAGAAAGTACTCAGAATCCCAAACTAAATGCCATGATAAAAACAGCCTATTTAAATGATGTATTTAGAACATCAGGCTATATTATCTTATATAGATTTCTTGACAAAGTATCTAAACATTTTGTCTGAGGTCCAGCTATTTTTTGATTTTGTCTGTTTCCACATATAATCTTGGGATGTGTGTTTGTCAAAAGATAGGAGGTAGCAAAAGTGAGACCAGGAATGCACAGAAAGCTCTAGAAAAAAATCACATTTTCTGAGATACCTCATTTCTCTGAGAATTAGAAGCAATGTTTTTTAAATTTCAATTAAGCCAAAGTCTTCGGATTTCTGTTCTTCTAAAGTGAAAAGTGTAAGCATCTCCTCCAGCCACCGTCTCTCTAACATTTCTCGTGGTCCACAGAGTTTGAGTTCATAACAGTATTTTGTATTAAAAAGGAGTACCTTGTTTTTTAAAAAAGAAAATCTTTTTTTTTTTAAATCAGAGAACAGATGCACAAAAATCGTTTTCTGTCTCAAGCAGTTGAAAATACAGAACCCACCAAAACCCAGAGTTTTACAGATCTTCTAGGAGAATTGCGGGCGGCACAGGTAAGCTGAGTAAGGATTTTAACTATTGAGGTTAGTAAAATGATCAAAGAAATTTCAGAATGTTTAAAAACATCTGCTTGTAATAAATGTGTAAATAAAATATATTTGAAGTATATTATTTGAAAATTAAAAAGTATCTAAGATTAGCATTAGGTATTCATATAATGCACAGACAACCTTGGAAACTGGTTTAAATGGTCCCTGCTCTGCAGGACAAGCTCTCCTCAGTGTTTATCATACAGAGCCACATCATTTGAGGCACACGTATACTTTATTTCAAATAAATTCCCAGGGAATTTATTTATGAAAAGATGGCCCAGCTGTTGGTAAGGAGCATGTACTACTTTTACACACGCACGCACGCACGCACGCACGCACACACACATGTATCAGATCCCCTGGAACTAGAGTTATAGATGGTTGTGAGCTACCATGTGAGTACTAGGAGTCAAACCTGGGTCCTCTGGAAGAGCAGCAAGTACTCTCAACCACTGAGCCATTTCTTCAGCCCCTTAATCTTTATTTTCATGTCCAACCCTTTTACGTAATTATGGTACAAGAGTTATCAAAACAAGACAGTCATGATGGCACACAACTTTAATCCTAGCACCTGGGAGGCATAAGTAAGTGGATCTCAGTGAGACAGAATCCAACCTGATCTTCCTAGTGAGTTCTAGGCCAGCCAGGCTTACGTAGTGAGACCCTGTCTTTAAAATCATCATCATCATCATCATCAAAAAATAAAAGTAAAATTCTGCTTTTAGGTGATAGGTCAGGTAGCAAGTGCTGAGAAGAAAATACAGCCATGCTTGGAGGGTGAGGGAAAACTTGCTTTCAGAGAAAGTGGCCAGGCAAGGTCTTCCTGGGTCTTCCTTTGAGCAGTCATGACATGAAGGGACAGGCTACCTGGTAGAAAAATAAGGAGTGCAGACCCTTGAGGTAGGGGTGCTCACTGGGTAGGGGTTATTCAGAAAATAGCAAGCAGGCATCTATGGCTAGAGGGAACAGATTTCTAGTGGTGTGCGCAGCCATAGTCACGACTGAGTTGTGTGACTCTGAAAGTCGTGGTTAAAGATTTGTGGCTGAGAGAACCCCCAGAGGGTTCAGCTGGAGGACTGCGGCTAGTCCTAGCTGCTGTGAGAGCAGGCTGTGGGATGGAGGGTGAGAGGTACTTACTTAGATATGAGGTTCTCACAGCAGTCCAGCTGAGGGCTCACTGACTGTCAGAGTGCTTTGAAAACAGAGTACATAAGGATAATAAGAGTGGTGTCTCCAGTGGAATGCTGGGAAGACTGGACCCAACATTACATTACAGACTGTGGGAAGTTACTGATGGTCCAGGGATAGAGCACCCTCTGTCCCTTTTAGATTAAAATGTGACCTGAAATTTAGGAAGCATTCACAGCAGTATTTTTGATGGGTTGAGTGGAGAAGAAAATATCCCATGATTTATTTATTGGTTTGGAAATAACCTATTTTTATATTCCTTCAACTATCAAGAAAGAAAAAAACCATCTAATGGAAGACATCAAAAGACTGAAGCAAGACAAACAAGCTCTGGAAGTGGACTTGGAAAAAATGAAGAAAGAGAGGGACCAAGCCAAAGATCAGATCGCCTATGCCACAGGTGAGCACAGCCCAGACTGTCTCTGTAATCATGAGTTCAAGTAATAGAAACCAAATGGTAAGTAACTTGTAGTCTTTGAAACGATTGCACCATCAAGGGAGAATCATACATTAATTGAATTATAGCTTTGTGTTGAATTGTTTAGAGGCCTGTGGTCTTAGCCTGACTGAGAGCTTCCTGAAGGCAGGGCTGAAACATGCTCTGAAGTATTTGCCACATGAACAGACAACACTGCAATGCTTTCTAGGAAATGAAAGGAAATATAGCACAGAACCCACCAGGAAAAATTCTAGGAAAAGGATAAGAATGAACATCATTTACTGGGACCGGGGAGGGGCCATCAGACACACATTGAGAGTCTGGGACCGGGGAGGGGCATCAGATACACACTGAGAGTCTGGGACCGGGGAGGGGCATCAGACACACACTGAGAGTCTGGAAGAAGAATGGTTGGCGCCCGCCCTGACAGTGAGATTTGGAAGTAAAAGAATGGCGGTTGGCTCAGTGTGCCTGCAGCTCACGGCTGGGTAGGTGATGGGCCAGCAGAGCACAGGCTGGAAACGTCAGGGGCTTTATCCCAGTTAGTCTTTGTCTGCGGTCGCTTCAGCTTCGGTGTGAGCTATACAGAGATCCCTTATGCTTATGAGAACATGATCCTTCTAATCTCTAAAGTAGAGGAGAAAGAGCTATTTTCAAGAATTAATTTTGAAAGTTCAAAAACCTTTATCAGGTAAATTTGTGTTAGCTATAATAATACATTTTTATTTGTAACTATAGACACTCCTTATTTTTATCATTCCTCGAATCTATTCCTTTTTCCCTGAGAACAACTTGATTTTCATACTAAGTCAGTGGAAAACCATCACACATTTCTAGATAGCCATCCTTGTTATGAAGTAGATTTAGATTATTTTATTAGCACCATCTCGTGGCTTCATTACTAAAAGACTCAACTAAACCCTGATCTATATATCCATCATTTGGTTTTGCCTTTTGTTCCTTCATAATGCTCTCACTAGATAGACATTTTATTTATAATAAGTATAATTTTGTTATTACCATATTTTGAAAATTACTATCAAGTTTTTAAACCATTTTATCATGTAGGTGAAAAATTATATGAAATAAAGATTTTAGAAGAAACACATAAACAAGAAGTCAGTCGTCTACAAAAGCGGTTACAGTGGTATGCTGAAAATCAGGAGCTTCTGGATAAAGACGCAGCTCGTCTCAGAGAGGCCAATGAAGAAGCTGAGAAGCTGAGATTGGAGGTGCGTTTGCACACGAGCCAACTTGCTGTGGTGTCACTCGTGGAACTTCCTGTCATGGCTCCCTCACTGCAGTCTGCTTGTGTCCTGCACTGGAGGTGAACCCAGGGCTGTGCACTCGCTCTGCTATTGCACTGGATTCTCAGCTCCAACCCTGGCTCTTAGGTCTGGATTTTTAGCTAGTCTGGGGTTTGGTTTGACTTTAGATGACTTGTCTTTTTAAATAGACTGTAGGTAAGCGGCAGCTATTTATCACAGCCTGACCCCTAGGGCCTGCAGAGCACCTCCTCTGTGCACCTCGGTGAGTTGACTCCCCATAGCCACACAGCATCTCTGGACTCAGGCCACTTGCTGCCTTGTCTTTGTGTTTTCACATGCCTCACTAACTCTCCTCCTCCATCAAAGCTCAGCTCAAGTTTCTACTCTCAGAACTTCCTCCCGCACCCCTACCCTGCCCTGGCTTTCAGTAAGTAGTGTTTTGTTGCTAGTGCTTAGCTCTCTGTCAGGTGACTTTCTTGTTGGTTTACTTGGTCAGCTTCTCAGCCTCTGGTTTCTACAAATGCACGGACCCAGCTTCTCTTGTTTGCCCACATTTCCTGCAGCCAGTGCTGTACCTCAGAGACTTGGAAAGGGAATAGCTCAATCAGTGCCTGTTGTGGAGTTAACTAGTGAGCTAACACTATACCCTCCTCCGCACACACTTTTGGTGTGTTCCTGTTGTTGTAAATATACTTCTTATCTTCCCACATTCTTCCTTTGTGGACAGATTGAAAAACTGAAAACTGAGTGTGGGAGCCCAGCTACTCAGCAGAGGTTACGCTCAAAGGAAAGAGCCCTTGATGCCAAAAGAATTCAGGATCTGAAGCGGCAGGTGAGTATTAAACTGTTGTAAAAGAATTATTGAAGCCCTTATAATATATACGGTGCTTTGTTTCAGGATTTCCTTCAAGACATAATATTTACGAAATCCTTAAAGTGTGTAGCAGATTGCATAGCCCAGGGCTTAGCCTGCAGAATGTTAGACTGAATCAGTGGGAAGATGGAGACCTATTGATGAGAGATCCTTCGGCCTTCCAGCTCTAGTAAACCTCTAGAAAGAAGGAAGCAGAAATTTGAAGCGTTGAGTATTGAGTTTATTCCCTGCTATTTGGGATGCTGAAGCAGTAAGATCACTTGAACCTAGGAATTCAGAACAAGCTCAGGCAGCATAGCAAAATCCTTTCTCTCTTTTTAAAGAACAGAACTAGTCCATATCCTGAACTACCCCCCACCCCCAAATAAAAATAGGTGGGAAGGGAGTATAAGAAGATTTTAGAATTGGGAATGTTGCTAACTTAGACAATATTACAAAGAAACACCCTGCACTAAGAACATGCAGTGTTCCAGTCCCCTGGCCGTCAGCCTGAGGCTTGCTCATGCTGGGTATCACAAGTATTCATTTCATGGTCTGTGTAGCAGAATGAGTCAAATCGTACTGTGAAGCTTCTTAACATGAAAAAAAAATTATTGAAGTAGTTTTACATGAATACAGTCATTTTCCTTCTATTTTTAAAGCATTTATATTTATAGCTAAATATTAAAGTACAGTTTTCCAGCCTTTGATGAGAGAACAGGACTTGTGTAATCTTCTCCCAGTTCCTAAACAGACAGCTATTATTTCATCACAGATCTAAGACTGTGAGGTCATCACAGAGACAAGTGGTTTTATGAGGAGGAAAAGTAAAAATTCAACTTTGTTGCTTTCACAGGACCTTTCTGGTATTAAGAGGTATGACTTAGTAATTTGGTTGCAGGGTCAAGACAAGACAACAGTGGCTTGAAGCGCTAGAGACATTCTATAGTGAGTGTAGGGCAGAATTGTACTCGGGTGTCTCCAGGGCTTAAGGTTTACCTTGACAAGTGCAGAAGCAGCTGTGCAGAACTGGGAGGGCACAGAGACAGAAGCAAGCCCGTTGGATGATCTCTTTAAGAGAGACATGTGAGACTGGATGTATGAGAGTAAAGAAATGGGATGCTTACCATGTGTCTAAGACTTCAGATGGTGGGGCGGGGAGAGGGCTCGGTCATCAGAGTGCTTGCGGTGAAAGCGTGAAGCTGACTTCCAGAAAATGTCCAGCATGGCAGCATGTGCTTGTCATCCCAACTCTGGAGGGATTATCACTGGGCAGCTAGCCAACAGGCCCAGTCCACAAAGCCCAACTCTAGTTAAAAAAAAACAAAACTATAAAAATCATCTCCTAAGACCACTCCTGAGAACAGCCCTCAAGGTTGACCTCCATCGGCTTCTGAGTGCAAGTGCAGGTGAACACATAGTCTCTTCCTCCCTCTCTCCTCCATCCCCAAGAGGTGCTCCACGTTGGCCAGACACACACTCGATAAAAGTCACACTCTTTCACTGAACGTTTATTGTTATCCATCTTAGATGATATCCTCATAAAACACTCATTAGTAATACTTTTAGTGAGGTTTGCTACATGTACGTTCTGATGTACTTGCTTGTTCTGTCTTCTCGAGCATTTCTTCTATAATGATTTTATACCTGAATATGTTATATATTCAGAGTATCACAGTACAGTTAGAATCATTTTGGAGCCATTGTTGAAATAGATTAGTTGTCAATAAAATGCATTTTCTAAATAGAATATAAGAATGAGGCTAATTGGATGTACTTTATAAAAAAAATTTACATTGTTTCTATTGATACTTTTATTTAATGGACTCTTTCATAGTTTGTCAGTGAGACCTTTGTAAAATTGGTTTTGTGTACCAGTCATTGGAATAGTGACCAAAGAATAAAATTTTAACCCACAATTAAAGAAAGTACAGATAGAATTTAATTTTTTTCCAAAAATGATTTATGTATTTCATGATATGACATTTTTAATATTAAAATAAATCTATTTATTTAACATTAACATACTAAAATATGTTAAAATGTTTTAATCTAATTCTCTTTCTATGTGGCATATATATCTCTGCTCTACTGCTTCATAATTTACTAAAATATAACTATATTGTTAATACCAGAGGAAAGACATCTAAAAGTTGTCCAAGGGAAATACCAATTTGTAATATGTCCTTCGATAGATCTCAGTGGATAGTGTCCCATGAGTGTAGGCAGTTTTTAGAAATAGGAACGCTCTCTGGCTGCTGGCTTTGCAGATGGTATGTTCTGAAATTTCTACTATGAGTTGTCTACAAACAGGAGTTTGAGCTCCACCAATTAGGAAATGTAGTCTTTTTTTAGACAAACACATAAAGAAAGCCAACATTTGCCAGTGTTCGCTCTGTGCTGGTACTCTGCAAAAGCTTACCAAGATGGAAGTAAATTGATCCTCCCTGTGTGAATCCTATGAGTTAACATCATTATTTAACTCATAAAGCAAGAAATTTGGATTGAGCAAGGTCCTCTAATGGGGAACAGTTTTACCAAACATGACCAAACACTGTGCCTAACTATGTCTCAGGTTTGTTTTATTGCATGCTCATGGGCTGGAGAAGCATTTGACCAAAGACTTGGGTTTAATATATAGTTTACAGGATGCCATGGCCATAATACCATTTTCAAGGAGGTACAGACACTGGCACCTGTAATGCCAAGCTGTAGTTTCTGTGTGCTGAGACACAACACTCTCTTAAAGAAAAGTCTTAAAATCTTAAAATATGTCATTGGTTTTTTTAGACTGAAATATTGTCTTTTATGAAGACTTTAAGAGATTGTTTTTGGGGGAGGGAGAGATGACTCTGTGGTTCAGAGTACTTGATGCTTTTGCAAAGGACCCAGGCTCAACTCCCAGCAGCCATGTGGTAGCTCACAACAGTCTATAACTGTATCTAGAACTCTAGATACAGTTCCTTCCTCTGACCCCTGTGGGCCCTGCATGCACATGGTACTCAGAGAAAGCACTCATACATGTAACTTCTTTTAAAGGGTACTATTAAGTGTCTTTGGCAGGGAAGGCCTGATGTCCTAGACAGGCAGGTGCTTAGGGATCTCTGTGTCTGTGGCAGTGCATTGCCTTCTCTGTGGATAGCAGTATGTTTTCAGCCAATACATGTTAGGAGTGCTGTCACATGAAGGGTCAGTGGGAAGAACCAGAGCTCTGTACTCCAGATTAATGGGGAGCACAGTCTTACCGGCCTTCCCCTAACCACTGTGCTATACTGTGTCTCAGATATGCATTATTGCATGCTAATGGGCTAGGGAAATGTTTAAACAAAGACTGTTGGGTTTAATATATAGTTTATAGAATGCCATGGCCATAATTCATTTTAAAGCAGGTACAGGCACTGGCACCTATAGTACCAAGCTGCAGATACCAGTAGAGTCTGAAGATGTGCTTCAAGTGACTGTAAGATGATCACGGTGAGTTGAGCAGGTTAGATAATAGAAGATAATCTTTTGAAAAGACTGCATCCTGTGCCTTTAATTCATCATGGCGATGAGCTGTAAACATCCTTGACACGACTGGTATAGCATTATCTAAACTTAAATGCTAAACTTAATATTTAAGTAAAAGGTATTTACTTAAATACCTTTATGTATGTTTGTCAACTTACATATGTTTAACACATTTTCATAGGTTAAAGAAATGGAAGGGATTCTGAGGAGAAGGTATCCCAACTCTTTACCTGCTTTGATACTGGCTGCCTCGGCAGCTGGTGACTCAGTAGATAGAAATACAGTGGAGTTTATGGAGAAAAGGATCAAAAAGCTAGAAGCTGATCTGGAGGGCAAAGATGAAGAAGCCAAGAAAAGCCTTCGTACCATGGAACAGCAGTTTCAGAAAATGAAGGTATGTGTTGGGTAGCAGGAATGGAGCCTGGGAGCAGGGAGTTCCCAGCCCTTACTTAAGCAAAGGGCTCTGAGCATCCTTGGCCACCAGCATGATTCCATATAAAAGAAGTCTAAGTCCATCGTGTCTTCTTGAGCTCTACCAGCAGCTCCTTTCTATTCCAGACAAAATAGTTGAGCACAGGATACCTTAGTGTACCCCTGTTGGTATTAGAGTCAGAAGAAAAAAAAGTCAGGAAAAGTAGATTGAAACACTTCTGCTGCATGTTCAGAAGCAAAGGAGAGAAGACCCTGTTGTTACTGACAAATCTTCACTGAAATTCATCTAGTCATGGGTGTGGGTAAGGAGATAAGGCAGAGGCACCCACCTTGAAGGTGGGATGGGCTACTGAAGAGCATCCTTGCCCAGGAATTTCTTACTTTCTGGATTTTCCATTCTTCTGTGGAACAAAAATGAATCAAGACCTAAGTGCCAAAACAGACCAAGGATGAAACAGGACATGGCCTATCAATAGCTGTTCTTCTGCAGCCCAGCTTGACTAAGGCAGGGGCTGCTTTGTGAGAGTGGCATCCCCTGGGTGTGTGAGCTTCCGTCTTTAAATTCCTTTAGTGCTGCTTTACAAGCCTGTTGCATCCAGCTCTAGTTAGTTCCTTCTGATGTGTTTTGTAAGCATTTACCCCAGCTCTATCGGGTTCCTCTTACCCCCACTCATATCTCTGTCTATATGCATATGCCCATACCCTCCCCCACACATATCTGTCCATATGCCTGTGCACAGACCCTCCCCCACACATATCTGTCCATATGCCTGTGCACATACTCTCCTCCATGCATATCTGTCCATATGCCTGTGCACATACCCTCCCCCACACATATCTGTCCATATGCCTGTGCACATACCCTCCCCCACACATACCTATCTCTGTCTATATACCTGTGCACATACCCTCTCCCACACATGTCTCTATATATGTGTACACATACCCTCTCCCACATACATATCTCTGTCTACATACATGTGCACATACCCTCTCCCACACACATATCTCTGTCCT
>JANHMN010000020.1:21038239-21058355 GCA_030674055.1 Rhabdomys pumilio
GGGGTGTGTGTGTGTGTGCTACTGCAGTGCCTTGTGGGTAAAGCAGGGGTGCGTGCATGTGCTACCGCAGTGCCTTGCCTAACCATGGTTTTTACATCCCTACCAAAAGCTGCCTCGGGTGTTTCCATTGTCTTTTTTTTAATTTATGTATTTTATGTATATGGATGTTTTGTCTTCACGTATGTCTGCACTCTAGGAGAAACATCAGATCCCATGGGACTACAGTTATTATAAATGTGCTGGGACTGGAACTCAGGACCTCTGAAAGAACAGCCAGTGATCTTAACCACTGAGTCACCTCTCCAGCCCCAGCCCTCATTATCTTCTTAAGAAGGCACTAATCCTGTCAGCTCAGGGCCCCAGCAACACAACCTAATTTAACTTATTTTCTCACTCCAAATACAGCCACGCCAAGGGTTATTGCTACAGCATGTGGTCTTGAGAGATGATGGGACATTCGACTCATAACAGATAGTGAGAGATTTACATAAACCTTTGGAGACAAAAAAATACATTAAGCGTCATGGTTGGTCTGAGTTTTCCCCAAGAGGCCCTGAGTATACTAGTCAGTATTGTCTTTTACACTGTTAAATGTTCCTCGTTTCCACTATGACTTGGAACATTAATGTCGATTTTCATATTTTCAGATAATACAGCAAACACGCCAAGTAGTAGAAACTGAGCAAAACAAGGAAGTTGAGAAATGGAAGAGACTTGCGCAGTTAAAGAATCGGGAGCTGGACAAGTTCCGAACAGAGCTGGACTCCATCCTAGACGTTCTGCGGGAGCTGCACCGGCAGGGCGTTGTGGTCCCTGTTGCTCTTGCAGGTGAAGAGAACACAGCAGAGTTTTAGTTGGATCTTGGATCTGAGTGACCTCATTGGAAGACAGATGAAAACATGCTGCTGTCGGGACAGCCGCCACACAGCCATGCATGACCACCACAACATGTCAGAATAAACTGCCATGAGCCAACAAGGAAAGAACATACATCTTGATTTATCTTATGAAACCATTAAACATTTGAGATGACTTATGAGCAGGTTCCATGATGTCAGAAGACCAGCAAGTTTACTGTGACAGGGCTTGCTCCCAGGCCACAGTGGACGAAGGGTACACATTCTCAGCCACAATATATAGATTAAATGACTTCCCATTTTCTGTCTGACAAAGTCAGCTTTCTCATTAAACAGTCGAATGAGAGCCTCGTGCTAGGAACAGTCTCGTCAGCTGAGCTGTAGAGTGACCTCAGGAATTTAGATGGCAGTTGTAACTTCTGTACAGGGAAACAGCAGGTTCTCCGGGGCCTTCTGCACCTGATATAAAGTGACAAGTAATGGCACGGTTTGGGCTAGTAAACGACAATCAGAATTTTTGGCAGCTTTTAAGTATATAAACAATATATGAAGTTTTTCCTTTTCTATTGAAAAAGAAATATGTCCATTGGAAAAAATAAAAATGTGCTTAAAAATAGCTATTTTATAATCCCATTGTAAAAGTATATCAGACGTGTGTGATTTCTATTAATGAAAGCTGCTGCCAATTTGTCTTCAAGGGTCTCTCTGGAGATTGAGCTGTCACGGACACGCGTGGTATCTTACTGGCTGCTCCTGGGGATCTGTGTGGAAGGAAGAGGTGGCTGATGTGTCCGGGCCTGAGCACACAGCATGATTTTTAGTCAGGTTAAAATGTAAAATGAAACTGTGAACTAAGTCTTTAGAGTATATTTTACATTAGTAGCACATCTTAATTTAGACTATATTCCAACTGGCCAGTAAATGCAGTCCTGAAATAACACTTGCAATGTAGAATATTTCACACGGGATGGGCGAGCAAGTCTCAGGAACTCATGAGCAAAGGTGAAGTAAGTCACCTGTTAAATAGAAGAAGGGCGGTTGTCTTAATGGCGATATTTATAATGTCTTTTCTTTCTGAGAGGCAGTAAAAAGCAGCATCGTTTTCAATTTCTCATGTACAACGTTTCAAAGTTGTAATACAGATTATTTATTTTACTATTTAGGTGTTTGTGTTTATCAGCATACTAGCTCTGCGTCCGTAGTTCCATCCCCTTTTGTCCTTCTGACTGAGTCTATATATGAGCCATTAAAAGAACAAATCTGGTTCTAAAACACAAGGGAAACTTGCAGAGCAGGTCAGTGGGGACCAGGTGAAGCCAGGTCTAAATGCATGATTTCTGAGTCTGTGCGTGGGTGTGCTGCACAAACATTTTTGCCTTGAGGAATAGGGATTAGTATATCCTGGAGCTGTTGCAATCATGCTGGCCTCATCTGCCTTAAACATTCTAGCCTTGTGCGCCGGGCCTGCTGCAGCTGTTTAGAGAAAGCACAAGAGAGGGTGGTGTGGCCTAGCACAGATGTCTCTTAATGAGGGGATGGGGTTCAGAGGGCCCAGTGTGCTTCTTGTGTGGTCCTTAAAAGTCTAATTCTCTTGTTGGGTGGAGGCATCCGAGCTTTAGTGATGCAGATGTGTTTGGAGACTGAGATGGCCTAAGAGGGTGAAGGACTAGTGACAAGCATGAAACACGGTTTTCTAGTAACAGTAATAGGACGGGGGGGGGGGGGGGGGGGTGCTGCTTGGGGAGGAGTGGACCCTACAGTTTGGGATGACATGGATCGAAGGCTGTGGTGGAGCCCCTAGATCCCAGTGAGTTCTTCCCTTTTGACAGTACAGGGAATCTGGCCCAGAACGCCTATATGCCAGGCAACTTCCCTTTTTTATTTTGAGACAGTCTTGCTGCATGACTCAGGTTTAACTCAAACTTAAATCCTCCTGCCTTGGTCTCCTTAGTGCTACGGCTATGTATCACCCAAGTGACCTTCTGAAGAGCACTTGGTGGGAGTGTCGGTGGCATTGAGACAGGTTCTCATCAAGTCCAGTGCTGCTGTTTGAACCCAGGGCTTTGTGCATGGTAGCCAAGCACTCCTGTTGACTGAGCTACATCCCTAACTTTTTGAACTCTTTATTCAAAAATGGGTCAGCCAGGACAGCCTTTCAGGGGATTAACTAATGGGATTAGCCTTGCCTTGACAGAAATATTAATGGCCTCTCCTAGGTGAGGTCTCCCAGGTAAGGCAGGTGATGAGACGGTGCTCCTTTAACCTGAGGCAGAGAGCCACCAACTCTGGGATTCCACCTGTAACTGGGATTTTAGTCCCAGAAAACTAATAATATCCCTAACAGTTCATAATGTCGTGTCTCCATTGAGGGCCTGAGAAACAATGCAGATCCCTTCTGACCAGAAGTAATACTGACAGGGCGTGTTAGAAGGAATTCAAGAAAATGTCTAATAGTGAAGTTCTGCCAGGAAGAGCCTCCTGGGCCTCAGCAAAGCCCTTGTCACTGCCACTGTCCTTCTGTATAGTGTTTTAAGTTTTAAGAAGTGGCATTGTAATTATTCTCTGCCCTTTAGTATTGTAAATTATAAGAAGAAGCAGTTATAGTCCTTACCTTGCCCTTAGCCTATCACCTGCAAAACTGAAGTGTTGTCAGGAACATGGAAGATAGGCACTTGATTAGGTCATCCTGGATGACCTTTAGGCCTAATCGTTTCACGACTCTTAAGAGAAAACTTACTGCAAAAGTGCCCCCAGAAGTAAGTGACTTCAAGGCAATGACTACTCTGCCATAGCATTTTATACAATTAAACTAAGCTTTCTCTGTATGAGATTTGGGTTTTTTGAAACAGCATCTTGCTGGGTGATCCAAGATGACCGTGAACTCCTGGAGTTTCCCCCATCTTAGCCTCCCAAGTGCCACCACTACAGGCATGCCATTGTGGATTTAAAATCTAAGTGCTATGGGTTTTTCAAACCATGAAGTGAGATTGCATTTAGGACAAAGTTCTGCGGGTGCTTTTCTCTTGTGACACGTGATAAGGCAGCCTGTAAGTTGTCATGGTGCTTTTCTGAGGATTAGTAGCGTGATCCAAATAGGCTTCTCATAATCTCCCCAGAAGTAGTCAGAGTAGAAAGGAAGACAAAAGAAAAGCATTCATACGTGAGCTCGGCTTTATGCTCACAGGAGAAATCATCACCCAGAGGAGTGTCACAGAGCAAGGTGAGAAGGCTGGTTCTCGAATGCAGTGATATAATCTCGTGTAGTCAGTATAAATAGTTTAAGCGCCACAAAAAGCAGCCTCAACACATTCCCATGCTACACATCACTGGGAAAGATGACCAAAATTCCAACCAACAGCAGACTTCCAAGGACGGGCACACCAGCAGCTGCTCCCAAAGGAGGGTCAGAACAGGGCTAGGAAGAAATACAGTAACTCAGAGGCAGGAACCAATACTCTTGTAGCCAGATGCTATTGATATTGTCATGGATCAGATTCCTCCAAGAGTACAGGGAGGAGAGGGGATGGCCCTGCCCACATCATCACAAGCTGGTTAGAGTTTGGGTTCTTAACAAATAATTATCCCATTATTCCTGAAATTTCAGTAGCAGCAATAAAGTCCGAGACGTTGAATAATGAATATGTTAAGTGTCCCTAACATACAGGAAATTGAAGTTAGGTCCGGTTCTTCCAGCCCCATGCTCCAAGAACTAAGACTCAGATTCCAAATATATTTACCAATACCTTGGCCTGCTAGCTAGGCTTTACTCTGACTAGCTCGTACCTTAGATGACCCATTTATTTTACCCTACATTCTATGGCGGGTTACCTGTGCTCAGCTTCCATGCCTCCATCTCTTCACATCTCCAGCTGAGCTTCCTGTGCCTGGCTCTGTGCTCTTTCTCCTCACACATGTCCTACCTCCCATTTCCTGTCTAAACCATAGACCATAGGCTTTTTAACTGACAAGTGATACATCCAAACAATACACAAACTATTCTGCTTGTGCAAGCTGCCAGAAAATTGCCTGTCTTAGATAAGCCAAAATGGAAAAGAGACAAGGTAATGAATTCTTCATATAAAAACACACTAGTAAATACTCATCTAGGGCCACATTCACCCATTGAAGGACAAAGAAACAATCCAAAAGTGGGGTTTTAGGCTTAGAATATAGAGTTTACTGCTGTGCTAGCATGAATGTGACCAGTCTTGACTCATCTTGGAAGGTTGGCATCAGGCTAGGTTAATTCTTAGGTGAGAAGGCATATCACTACAAGCTACAGCCTTGAAGCCTGCTGGAATTGCTGCCCTTGAGTTTTGAAATTTATTGATTCCTGTGACCCATGAACAGGAATTTTATACCCTGCATCTTAGACTTATAATACATAATACCAAGGGACAAAAAAAAAAGTCTTCTAGTTTTACAGGTCTGTAGATATAGACAGGACTCACTGACATCTGACTTAGATGGTTAAAATAATGACAGTATGCAGCTTGGAGTTGATACTATAATGGATTGCAACTCTAGCATTTTGAGATGACTATATTTTACATGGAGGATGAGCTGGGCCAAAGAAGACAGGGAAGGAAGGCTGCTAGCTCTCAATATGTCCATATCTCATCTCTGGAAACTAGTTCTATGTTATCTTTCATGACAAAGGGGACTTTGGCAGATGAGATCAAGAAGACACTTGAAATGAGTTATCCTCGGTAACCACCAGAGTCCTGGTAAGAAGGACACAGGGCAGTCAGAGGCAGAAAGCAAAAGAAGACGCCACAGTGACATGAAGTCCATGATCCAAAGATTGAGCCACCTGTGCAAACTGATAAAGGCAAGAAAATCGATCTTTCCAGAGCCTCCCTATGTTAGCTTTCTCTGAAAGAAATTAAGGGAAAGTATATTTGAGCTTACGGTTTTAGAGACCTTGAATCCATGGTCCATCCTTTCTGGGTCTGTGGCAATACATCACGACAGCAAGAGTGTCTGAAGGAGACTGCTCACCTCATGGTGGCCCAGGAACAGAAGGGCCAGCAACAAGACCCAACTTTCCAAAGCATGCCAACAACTAGAGGTAGCATGCTCTACCTCTGTTTGTATCACTTGTTAGTCCATTAAACTAGGAACCCATTAACTAATCCATACTGAGCTCATAGCCCTTTATGATCCAATCATGGATTAGTTTCTTCTGGGATTCTTCCCACCTCTGGTCATCACTATGCTGGGGACCAAGTCCTCAACCCACGAGCCCTTGGAGGACATTGCACATACAAACCAGAACTTTTCCAGATGGAACACAGACACATTAATTTTAGTTCTCTGGGACTGGTTTTAGACTTGTGTACTAGGATAAGAAAATAAGTCCTGTTGTTTAAAGACATGGTCTGCCCTAATATAACAGCAATGGAAAATTAACTGAGAACCAACATCCCTGTGATGCACCTGTAGCCTGATGGACTGAATACAAGTTCTTGGTCTTGCTCAGAGATCTTGTGTCTGCTGGAAGCATTTCAGTGTTGAGAACCGCAATAGCCCACGTTTGGGGGCCAAAATGTCATGGGCCACTGTGTCAATGTTTGAACCTGCACTACCAAAAGCCTTGGGGGCTAACTTGTTAGATCCCACACTGCCCCAAGCTGCTCTGGTCCACGGGTCGGGGTTCAGCAAGAGAGTGAGTGACAATGGACTCGAGGAATGGAGACCAGGTAGAGTGTGATTCAATCCCATTTATTCTTCAGTCTCTCTTCTTCTCTCCAAGTCCCAAGTCTTGAGTTCCTAGTCCCTAGTGCCTCCAAGTTCCAAGTTTCTTCTCCAAGTGCTAAGTGCCTAATACCTAATAACTAACTCCAAGTTGTACTGTCTAATTCCAAGTTCTTCCTCCAAGTGCCAAGTACCTAATACCTAATTCCCAGTTCCAAGTTATACTCTGTCAAGTAATCTGTTGTCTGGTAATTTCTTCTGTTTGCCTCTCGCCTTTTATATGTCTCACTTCTAAGCCACGCCTCTAAGTCACTCCCTTAAGTCTTGCCCTTAGGTCTTATCTCTAAACCACACCTTAAGTCACACCCTTAAGTCTCAGCTCTAAATCACACCTTTAAATCTCACACACCCAAGGGAAAATTCTGAGTATCTAATACAAGATGTTATCAGAGTATGCTCAGCTGTTGTAGGCTATTGTAATCAAGTCTCTTGCCAGGGTATATGGCTCAAGATGGCTGCAAGGATGATAGCCGCCTTCTGTCGGCTCCCTGAATTTCAGGGACTGAAAGAGCCTAGCCTCTTCATTTGTAAGAGGTTGTAAATTATTAGTTTTTTCATGGTTCTTAATATTTAGTACTTAAAATTATGACACACTCTGGGACATTCTGCCTTCTGTTTAGAACTCCAAGTCCTCTTCTGGCTAATTAACTTCACAATATGGTATCTCTTGAATAGCTTTCATCCATAATTAAGAAGTAGTCCATGACTTATATTTATATATAAATATACATTTATATAGAGTTGAAAGAATTATGCTAATACTCATGCAGGATAGTAAGATCAATTCCGTTGCATTGTGTAAAAATAGACATGAAGGTAGCATGCCTCTAGCTGTAAGAATTCGTTCAAGTGGCTTCATACTATACTAACTAGTTTGTGTTTATTCTACTACTTCATGTTAGTCTCTTAAAGTATCATACTTTCTTTCGAGGACATTATGGGAAAGGGGTTTCCTTGGGTGCCCTTGTTCCCAAATGAAGCACCTATACTGCTGAGTCTAGGATCCCCGAGACACTATTAGCATACACACATTCCCAGAAATCGGGAGACATTTTAGGCACAGTGTAGGATAGCTTATGAGAGAAATAAAAACTTGCCTTTGTGAAAAATCAAACCAGAAAAAAATTTCCTGTGCGATCAAATGCATTTATTTTGCAACTTAAGCAAGACAAATGGTGAACAAATTCATAAAGAAGATGCCACCTGGAGATTAGCAGCTGCCCATGCATACAACTCTCTGTGTGCAAGACCAAGTTGCTCCTGACACCAGCAAAGGGTTGCTTCCTTTGTGAAATGAACACCACGTTGCTCACACTAACATCAGCACAGTCCTGAATGTCTGCTGCTGCGGCACACACAACCCACTGAGCCTCTCAGCTCCAAGCCAGGCAGCCGACGCCTACACATCTGCCACGCAGATCATGGCAAGTTGTATCTTCTTGTTCTGAGGCCAAATAGTTCAGAAGTGTGAGCGCAGGGATGCAAACACGGGGACACCCAGAAGGGACCCGCATCAGTCAGATGACAATCTGCCCTACGATTTTTTGAGAGCACAAATGCTGATGAAACACTTAGGCTGGTACTCACTGGAGTCAAAGCTGTCCCAGTTTAAAGCCGGGGTGGGTGGAGTTCTTCACATGGATTGCTGCAGCATAACTCAGAAACACTGTCCACAGTGCATGTGGGTCTCCTGGTAAGTGTTCCCTAACTCAAGTGTGACTCAAGGAATGGCTGAGCGAAGGGAGGGTACCAAGACCTGGAGAAGCCGCCGTCAAAGCCAGGATGCCATGTTCTATTTACTACTGCTTATGTGTTTCTTAGCTTGTCTCAGATGCCAAGTCTGAAAGTCACAAAATTTTAGAGCTGGGATAGGATAGGTCATCTACTCCAGACAGGCCACCTTACCTGTAAAACTATGGCAGTCCAGAAAGGCAAAGCAGCTTGTTATAGGCAGAGAATGGTAGGAAAAGGCTAGATCAGACTGCAGCGACCTAACCCTCATCCAGGAGGGAGCTCAATTGCATACGTGGCTAATTGTTTCAATAAAGAAGCTTTAATACTATCGATGAAAAGAAAAAAATATCATCCCCCCAAATCAAAATGGTGCCTTCCATCTCCAAATTCTTCCCCTATCTCACTACATCCCAGTCTTAGCCTAGACCTTAAACTTTAAGTATCATCCTCTCCCCCATCACCTCTCTCTCTCTCTCTCTCTCTCTCTCTCTCTCTCTCTCTCTCTCTCACACACACACACACACACACACACACACACACACGAGTGTAGGTAGCATGTGGTTTCTTGCTGTGCAGAGACAGAATACATCCTCAGGAAGGCACCCACAAGCGTCTCTCAGTCCAGGTCTATATGTGAAGATTGGGAAACTGGCTTATTTTCTAGAAGAACAGGTGGTTCTGAAATCAGAAGATCATCCTCCCCAAAGGAGTTCTGGTCTGTGTTCACCAAGTTGGGGATGTCAAACTGCATAAACCTAGTTAGCTCCTCCTCATGCCTCCCACTGCTTCTGATGGCTTCGTGGAGGCGGACGTCACTGTCGATGGCTGTTGTTTGGTGACAAACTTTAACCCTGTCCAGGTGTTCCACTTCATTGATGTAACAGTGGAACAGAGATCTGGACTCTTCATTGCCCTGACGAGAAAACACCTTGTCTGACTCCAGGGGCTTCCCAAAGTCTGACACAAAGCTGTTCATTCGGAATCTCTTCTCTGAGGACTCTGCATTGCTGTAAAGAAAAGAAGGAGAGGTCACAGATCTGCTGCTCACCTGCCTACAGCTTGATGCTGTCCTGCATGGAGGCCAGGCCAGGAGAGTCCCAGGAAGCACCTACTGGGTGTCTCTTATGCTATGCAGACCAGCAGTGAGGTATATCACTTCTCAATAGAGAACCTCCAAGGCAAAAATCCTCCAGATGA
This sequence comes from Rhabdomys pumilio, assembly GCA_030674055.1. Classification (NCBI taxonomy): domain Eukaryota; kingdom Metazoa; phylum Chordata; class Mammalia; order Rodentia; family Muridae; genus Rhabdomys; species Rhabdomys pumilio. Next base: position 21,047,785 of record JANHMN010000020.1, read on the forward strand.
AAGCCCCTAGATTTTCCTGAGGGCAGATAAGGCACAGAACCCCCAGCACCCTGTAAGCACTCCAGTGATTCTTGGATCTCCTGAACTGAAATCAGTTTTTAGTCTTTATTTCACAGTTATGCACATGTGGTACATGTGTTTGTGTGTGTGAATGTGTGTGCAGGTGTATGTGGAGCCCAGAAATCCACACTCCGTGTCTTTTCAATAATTTTGTTTTTCATTTTTGCTTCATTTTATTTTTTTTTATGACAGAGGATCTTTCACTGAATCTGGAACTCACTGGTTCATCTTAGACTTGCTGTCTAGCGAGAACCAGGGAATCCTCCTGTCTCCACCTTCTTCCTATTGGGATTACAGTTACATGCCATACACTAGTTTTTATGTGAGTTTCCAGGATCCAAAATTCAGGTCCTCAAACTTGCATGGCTATCACTTTAGCAACTAGACCATCTCCCAGCCTTGCATTAAAGTCAAACTAGGTGCCTCTGAAGATTCAGAGTCCTAGAATCTCTGGAGATAAACTCGGTAATCAGCATTTTCATAAAATCCTCAACAATCACTGCTACAGTGATGTTCACTAACACAAGCCTGTCTTACAGCACACTGCTACAGTCCTGTCAGTATTGCCAAGTTGCTTCTTTCCTCTGGGTCTCCCACGTCTGCAAGAAACCTTCTGCGACACTTTTGATCCGTCTAGGCGCTCTGCAGGGACCCTGTGAGCTTCTCCTCATTTGTCTTCCTCTCTGTTTTACGCCCATTTCTCCACTTCTCTGGCTCGTGCTTCAGCTCTCCAGGACCAGAATCGTATGCTTCTTGCCTACATCCCCAGTGCCACGAACAGCAGTAGGTATATACTCATTGCTCAGCATGTTTCTGTCGGACGAGTGAATGAATGAACACATAGGTCATGAGGGGATCTGAAATGAAAGCAAATCTTGTCCTGGCAAGATGCCTCTTCTACAGATCCTACAGGCTGGAAATAAATTCAAAGACATGTTCGGCTACAGCCTAAAACTAGAAGCAGATGTACCTGAATGGATGGATGATTAGCTCTAAGTGTAGACTCCAACGACTGGGATACAAGAAGTCCAACAAGTCGGTTCCATGCAGGTCTCTCCTCTGCCTGTATTTAGCTACAGGGAACCACCTTGTCTCTGCTCCGTACTTCTCCAAGGGCTGCTCAGCCGTCTGCCGCAGGGCTTCCTCCCCAGGGTGCTTGGCAAGTACAGACCATTTGGTACTTTGTACCTTCTACAACTGGCCAGTCAGGGTGCTGGCATAGGCTCAGATACCACGATAGTGGTGGGCTATCTTCCTGCTAATTGTTAGTGAGAATGACCCTCAAGGAAGGTAATAAAGACCTTGCTGTCGTGTCCAACATTACCACACAGCACTGCAGTCTACAAAGTTTGGGTTCAAGAAACTTGGGCCACAGGTGAAAGAGATCATACAGCAGCCAAAAGCAAGCACTGACTGTTCTTCCATAGAACCTGTGATTCCAGCTCCAAGGATCTGACACCTTCTTCTGGCCTCTATAGGTACCTGTACATACATACATAATACATACATACATACACACATACATGCATACATATATACATACACACACACACACACACACACACACACATACACTCAAAATTTTTAAAACTTCAGAATTTAAAAAATTTACAAAAAAAATACATTTTAAGTAAGTTTGCAATATTGTAGGCCACATACATAGCCATCTTCAGCCACATATAGCCTGTAGGCTGCAATTCACAGAGGCATGCTAGAGGGTCTTAAAGCAGCTTGGCCCTCACTGAGTCATAACTGTGAATACTCTCAGGTAGTTGACACAGTACCTGTCAAAAGATGCTCTCTAACAAGCAGCTGCACCCTACCTTCAGTTTTCAGGAAAGAAACACAGGCATTATTGCTAGGATTTATAAAATGTGTGCCTGTGATGGCCTGGGTACCATTGCACAGCTTCTATGCTCTCATGACAGAGGAGGGCCAGCTATAGCTTTAAACTCTCAAACTTGGAGGTCCTAGGGAAACTAAGCTCCCAATATCTACAATAGCAGTTAAATAGCAGGTTAAAAGACGTTTAAAACCGGCTGACTCTCCTGTGGCTCTGGCTGAACCTGTGAAATACAAGGCCCTAATATCTTAAATTCCATGTTAGCTAAAATTATATCTAAAACCAGAAGCCTCAAGATTCAAGAACTAGAACCTTGATAGACAGCATCTCCCAGAAGAACTCATCCAGTCCTCTAACCCTTGCAGTGAGTGTCCATATTCACCATGCCCCCATTCCACTCACCCCTCCCAGCCTGATATTCCTGCCTTGTATGTACCTCCCTCCCTCCCATTCCCTCCTTCACCAGTCCTCTCAGTCACTCTACACTCTAACTACAGTGAACCTGACTGCCCCCTTTGAGGCGTCTGTCCACCAGTGGGCCCCTGCCCTGCTGCAGTCAATGTCTCTATGGCAAGACTCCGTGATCTAGCAGTACAAAGTGTCTGTTTGTCCTCCCCCCTCCTGCCATCTTTTTCTGGTTTCTTTCCTAGGTCATGTTTCTCTGCTTTCTGTAGAAGCTACTTTCCTCTAGCCATTCATTCCCGTGTACAGATGTGCACACTAATAAATATGTGTGCCCTTCAAAGAGTTTTGTGAAGATATGGGTTCTGTGACTGCCCTATGAAACACCGAACACAGCAAGATGTTATCTACAAGCTTGTCTAAAACCCTGACTGCTATGAGACACACAGCCATCCCCAGATACATCTTCTCGTGACAGAAAACCAAATAAAGTCAGGCAGACAGACCCCCCCATACACACACACTACCCCTCTACCTGCAGAGCACAACACAGGTTATACCCTGAATCAGTCCCTGATAATTTCCCTTAGAATTTCCCTGACTATCTTCCACCTCTACTGGGGGGAAGGGGGACAGAGAAGGCAGGAGGTGCTGAGCAGAATGAGGGCACCTGCCATTTCCAGCAGTCACTTTCATGGGGCTCTTACAAGCTGAGAAAAGTCATCCTCAGAGTGACATTCTGTGAGAAAATAACCGCTACCACTCACAGAGACACAGCCTGTGCTGAGAGTTCATACACACTGTAAATCAGCCTGACAGAGGCACCCAGCACACACTTCTGTGAAAGCCCTTCCATGTAACAGGTTTTGGTGATTACCAGGGAGATGTTGGACTGTGTGGGCAGGGAAAACTCCATCACTTTAGAATTCCTCTCAGCCTAGCCCTGGGCAAGCAGTAACTAACCACACGCTTAGTAAAACCTCTTAATTGATGGTAAAAATCAAAGGCAATTCAGCAAAGGTTTATGGGTTGGACTCAACACAGCTTCTACCTGTTGACAGTGGTGATCAGTGTCTTGGGATCGCAGTGTTCCTTAGCAACCGCTCTCCACATCTGCACCCTGCCCGCTAGACCTGGGCTGGCGGTCAGCACTAATGATTTCAAGTGCTTTTTCCTGCCGTCTGCACACCCCTGTCCTATAGTTGAGTGTCATAGTCTGCTAAATTACAACATGAGGCAAAATGTCATTTCCAGTTTTATAAGGTCATGAGCAAGTCTGTATCACCCTTAAATAAAAGCTACTCTTAGCATGGTAGAGGGCATCTAACAACGGCTACAAAAAAACAAACAAACAAACAAACAAAACCACAAGGCCATTTGTGGTGGATGTCTGATGCCTGAGGCTTGGAATTTTTTTTTAAGAAGTCCAAAATATCCAACATAAAAATGAATCTAAAAACTCTCTAACCCTAACCCCATGCCTCTCTCTGACAGACGTGTGCTAATGGGCTATAATGTTCCACCAAGACACTGCTCAGCCTCCCCTGCAGACAGGAAGGACAAAATGTCTTTTTACTGCCTGTAGAGCATCCTGATAAGAGCCTTCCTGCTGCACACACAAAAATTACTCTACGGAAAAAATAATCACCATCAAAGCTGCATCTCCAACCTAAAAGCTTTTGACAAAGAAGATACCAGCTTTACACCTGGATCTCTGCCTCCAAACCCCTGCTTTCTTGAGCCCATAGACACCTGGTTCTCTTCTAGACAGGAAGCTGACCACCATTCCTAGCCCAGAGATCAGCTAGTTATCAAGAATGAATGACAGAAGGAAAGGGTAGGTTCTACTCTCCATCCCAAGAACAGAAAGGTGGGAATCCCCATGCGTGTTGTCATAGCAACCAAGGAGCCTGAGGGGTGGGGCTACAATGCTCTACAGCAGTGGTTCTCAACCTTCCTACTGCTGTGACCCTTTAATACAGCTCCTCATGTTGTGCTGACCCCAGCCATAAACTGATACCTGTAATGGTCCTACGATTATGAATTGTAAATATCTGATATGCAGGATATCTGATATGCTACCCCGGTAAAGAGGTACTTTGACCGCCTCCCCCACCAAAAGGGTTGAGACCCACAGGTTGAGAAGCCCTGCTCTAATGGAAGCTGCCTCTGTCCCTTACCACCCCTGTAAGTCACATCACTTGAGGATGATTCAGACTCTGCTGCACTCTTCTAACAAGCCCAGTGACTGCTACATCCCATAACCCAGCCTAACTCCATTAGTCCTTCTCAGCCAAATCTTAACATGGGAAGCAGTATTGAAACTATGCCTCTGAGAGTTGATCCACTACCTTCTTGAGAGTAAAGGACACTCTCCCTTCTCTTTGTTTGAAGCATGCAGGGTCCCAGGGAGCCCTGCTCTATATCTGAGCATTGTTTAGAATGACTCCTTCAGGAAGTAGACTAGACAGGATCTCCAAAAAAAACACAAAATGCAAACGTGCCCACTCTGCCCCTCCTCTGCCCCTCCCCTTTCTTCCCAGTACCTGCCCCCTGTGTACATGTATAGAGAAGTGTCATTCCAAAGTTGGCTCATTCATACTCTATGAGCTTTAAAGGCTGCAGCTGCAGGGAGGAGGTCTTGTTTGGACTGTCAGTGTTAGTCTAGGAAGGCACTCAGCTCCGTGAATAAAGCCCACCTACTGTAAAGTATGTAGACATAAGTATTACTTCATCTAAAAAAAAAAATACATGTACAGAAACGCCTAGAGCAGTGTTTCATCAAATAGCTAGATATCGTGGCCTCGCTAGGTATATGTACAATGTTTTGCCTACTTGTATGTATCCAACATGCCTGCTGTCCAATGAGGCCAGAAGAAAGCATCAGATCCTCTGGTACTAGAATTATGGGCAGTTGAGAGCAGCCATGTAGGTGCTGGGAATCAAACCAGGCTCTTCTGGAAGAGCAGTCAATGCTCTTAACCACTGAACCATCTCTTAAATATGCTTGTTTGGCTTTGTTTTGTTTTGTTTTACTTTATCTTTTCTTACTACTGAAAACTACACCATATGTTTGGATTTCCTAGACAACACTATGAAAAGTGCCCCTCATTTGTTGTGGTTGTTTGTATTTAAAGGATTTCTCTCTCTAGTTCCCAACATTTCAAGCAAACGGCGCAGTGGGGTGAAACGCTCCCTTTTGCTGGGATCTTTGTTATAGCTGAAGTATGAAAATAAGAGCCAAAAAACGATCAGGAGAAACCAAGGAGTGAGACACAGGCAGAGTATTGCTGCCAGGCTCAACTCTGTAAACACATCAGCCTTTGCATGCAGTCTCCTCCATAGAAACGCTTTTTGGAAAAAGGAGAAAATACATCTTAACTTCAATATAAAAATCAGACCTAGGGTTAGCATAAAGATGTCAGGAAAGGACCAAGAAGCCTGATTTCGTGAGGGCAAAAAGCAGGATCTCTCCTACACAGCACCTGCATCTGGGTAGCAATCCACGCCCCGCCCACCTTCCCCTCTCCTGGGTCTGCCCAGCCCCAACACTGGTGCCCCGCCCACTTCCCCAGCCGCTGGGTCAGCCCAGGCAGTACTGGCTCCGAGTTCTAATTCTCTAATAAAGCACAGAGCAGCCAAGACTTACTCTTGATGTGGGGCGCCTGTCTTCGTCAGCAAAGTCAGCACAAAAAACATGAAAATCACAAAGACCGCAAGACCAACCCAGAATCCAATCACAATGGAATCTGTAAGACAGGTAAGGTGACATTAGTGTTTCACGTGATTTGAGTTGGCTTACACATTGCAGGATTCTGAGCTTTCGAGAGATGCTAGAGTGCACAGACTATGACGAGAAGTCAGAAACATCGTGATGAGGGTGCGACGTCAGCTCACAGGTTATCCCACACTTCCATCTTCTACCTTTCTGACTTTGATTAATTTTTTTTATCAGATTTATTTAAAATGAACTGACTTTACTACACTTCATTCATGTTCATGTTGACACAGTTCAGGTCTAGGTCGGTTTTTGGAAAGTACATAAATAGATGGCCTCCTGAACACCACTAGTGAATGAATACTTTCTGCTCCCCCCCCCACCCCCCCCCCCCCCCCACACTCCCCCCCCCACCCCCCCCCCCCCCCCCCCCGCACACCCCACACACCCCACCCCCGCACAAGCTGCTTTATGCCAGCTCTGACACTGAGGCTGACAGATGAGATGTGCCACCCAGGCCACTTTACTTGGTGCCAGAGGCTGAGAAGGTATCCTGCAGGGCTGGCTTTTATCATTACAATGGCCATCCTTGTCTCCTAATTCACTCCTACTTTAAATCCCATTTTGTCTAGGGGACATGTCTCTGTGTGTAGCTTTAGCTGCTGGCTACAGCTCCCTCACCCCAACACTTGAACAGACTTTCTCATCACACTGGAGCTGGTGAACGTCTTGTCTGTCCCACGGGTTCATGCTTCACACCAGCACTCCGGCAAGCTGCATCTGATTTTCTTACCTAGCATACCCCTCCCTCCTTTAAATCAGAGCACTCCCAGTTTTTGTTTTGTTCGTTTTCTCTGAACAGGTCTTTCCTTGATCCAGTCTTGAGCAGTAGTCAGGGCTGTAGGTGGTTTCTGATTTAAAGAGTTTTCCATTATAGAAGGTTTGAAAGCAATATGAACCCCCTAAAACCTGTACTTCAGACTTTCAACTTCAGTCTTTTTCCCAGGCTTGCAAGGTACCACAGGCATGACACTGTCTCTTTTCCAGAGAGGCCTCAGTATCTGGTCTCTTTGTTCAGAATCTACAACAGCAGCTTTTAGCTTCCGTAGGAACGGTGGACTGGTCCCTAGCATGCTTCCTCCTTCCTAAGCAGGGAGTGGGCAGAGGGCAAGGAAGGGGATGCTGAGACTAACTATGTAACACAGGAGCAGAGACTGCTGCTACCCTTTATGAACATCCTACAGTCCGGGCATCTCTAAGACCTTGGGGTTGCCGCTGCTTCTGAGGCCACAGATTCACTAGTAGCCTCTCCTGGGCCCTCTTCAGGACTCTGTACCTCATGCCGCCAAAGCCTGTTTCTCTCCATTACCTATCCTGAGGATTTCACCGCAACTGAGGGTGCACTCTCCCCAATGCCTCCCTTGGGCTTTCTTTGTGGGAGACTCCAACCCCACCCCACAGTACCAAGCCTTCAAAACCACTCCCTTATGAGGGACTTACACATTATCAAGTTCAGGTGCCAACTTGGACTCAGCCTTGGGCCCTGTGAGCCACAGCATCTGTGGGCTGACCATGAAAGTCTTCCCAGATTTTACCTCAATGATCCCAGTCTCAATCACAGCTGATTTTTCTTAGCTCAGCTAACCTTCGTCCATGTTTCCAATACAACGAAGGTTTCACTTGCATGATCTTAATTCGGATGTATCAGACAAACAGCTCAGTAGAGCTTCCCTCTGAAACTTCTAAATCCAGACTTCCATTATCTGCCCTGTGCTCTTCATTACTTTCTCAGTTCCCAAGATAGTGCTCTGAGCTCTGAGCACTCAATGGCTTTTTTAACCTAAAGTTCCAAACTTCTCCTCTGCAGTCCTCCAAAATACAGTCAGGCCCAAAACAGCAGTCCTCGGTTTTCCCAATACCAATTTCTCTGCTCGTGACCTCCCAGCCCCAACCCCCATGAAAAACACTAACCAAAACCAATTTGGGGAAGGTTGGTTATTTTACCGTATATTTTGCAGTCCAACATCAGGGGAAGTCAAGGCAAGAATCTAAGAACTCAGAACCTGGAGGTAGAAACTGATGCAGAAGCCAGAGGAGGAACACTGCTTACAGGCTTGCTCAAGGCCACCTGTCAAGGTGGCCCCACCCACAGTGAGCTGGCCCCTCCCACATCAATCATTAATCAAGAAAATGCCCTGTGGACTTGCCCACAGGCCAACTATAATGGAGGCAAGTCCTCGATTGAGGTTCCCTCTCCTCAGGAGACTCTACACACACGCCACACACGCACGCACACACCAGTTTCCAATTCACACCTACTCACCAGCCTCTTAGCCTTGAAAGGCATTAAAACCTGCATCCTTCTCCCCGTGCCTTCTTGGATGTATGGTTAGTATGTTCATTCTGTGGGTACAAAACTGAGTTCTGATGTCCCTCACTTCTGAGACCCATCTCTCCCTTATATGTCTTCATCCCAGTTAATGGCAGTTGCATTCTCTCAGTCACTCTGGTCCCAAAGCTTCAAAACAACCTTGCTTTGTTCTCTTAAGCCCATGCCAAGCCATGGACAATCTAGAGACCCCACGTCTATAAACATCGGAAATGCACGTGGTTCTTGCCAGTCTGCCTTAGCCTGCACCTTGGTACTTCAATGGCTATGGTAAGGAGTCCCTCACAGGTCCCTAAGGCAAAGGCTATTCCTCTGTTTCAAACCTTGTACAGACTTCTCAGAGAAAAGCCAATAGTCTCAGTCTAATCTCTATGCTCCTCCCCTGACCTCTATGCCCCGCCCCTGATTTCTATGCCCTCCCCTGACCTCTATGCCCTGCCCTGATCTCTATGCCCCACCCCTCGTGTCCTGCTCTCCTTGATATCTCTACACTTGGTTTCAGCCACTCTGCATGGAATTCATTCCCCTGGCACTAGGACAATCTCCATTTTCCTTGCATGGTCCAGTTCATTCCATCCATGAGACGCTTACTGCTATGGTCTTCCCTCAGACACAGGCGCAGTCTCACAGTTCCTCCAGATCATTCCCTCAGATCTCTCCCTTCCAGTAAGGCCTTTCATGGCTAGCCACAAATCGAAGCCGTTAGAGGAGGTGCCTTTGAATTTTCGGCTCACTGCTGTCTCTCCAGCACTTAACATGATACCGTGTATCATAGGGGTCTAGGAAATCTGCTGAAGTCATAAATGAATAGTTTCCACTCTGAGTAGCAACCATGATTTCTGTAGGCTGAAGAGCTTCATCCGAGGAGGCAGCTGCCCTTGCCAAATGCGGTACAAGTAAGGGGAGTTAACCATAATGGTCAGACTTGCTCACAATATACATTTCTTCTGAAAATGTTCGGTTGCTATTCTATTTGCCAAACTAGCTGTATAGGTTGCCTAGTAAACCAGCATGCCACATTAAAGGTAAGGGTTACTGCTTTATTTAAAGGGATGTCCAGGAGCTGGAGAGATGGCTCAGCCACTAGGAGCTCATGTCGTTCTTGCAGAGGACCTGGTTTTGATTCCCAGCACCCACATGATGGTTCACATTTGTCTGTAACTTCAGTCACACGTGACTTGACGCTCTCCTCTGGTCTCTGTGGTCACTAGGCACACATGGTGTATGGACATATAAGTAGACAAAACACTAATACACATAAAATAAAAATAATAAAATGAAAGAAGGTACAGATGTTCGCATTCCCATGGTTGACATTTCTGGGGCTTTTTACTTTCCTGTATATGGAGGGAACATGTCTACTTATGTTCAGTTCCCCTCCCAGCCTCATACACTGTCAGGTTCTGTGTCTAGAGCTTTACCTTGGTCAGATTTCTTACACTGGAACAGTGAATATTTGCCTGGATTTTTTTTTTTATTATTTTTCTTATGTTAATGTCTTTAAAAACCACAGCTCTGCCTTGGTTTTTAAAGAAGTTCTTTTTTCAAACAATAATCATTTCTATAATGACAACAAAAGAAATGGTCAAAAGAGAGCTTCTTTGGCTGTCTCTGGAAACACGCCAATGGAAATTACAGCAGCAGACTGTCTGTGGAGCCCCTCAGACCAAGGGAAAGAGGCAGGAGCGGGCAGACATGGCCCTGATAGAAAGGCTCAGGTTACAGAGAACAGCATGGCTCTCTGCCAGTCTCTCCCATTTCCACCAAAAGTTAGAACAGACGTGCGTCCTTTCCTACAGGTTATCCCATTAAAAACAACAGATTAAAGAACTTACTGGGTTTAGGAGGGTGATTTCATACTCAGACCACAAGATCCTTCATCAGATAATTCATGACAGCCTATCCTAAGAGGTCCGTGCCCTCTCTCTTCATCCCCATAAATACTGAGCAGATGTCAACAAAGGAAGGAGAAAAGCATTTCATCATTACTGCAAGTGTGAAAGACATGTGATTTAGCTCGTGGCTTCGCTTAACAAAACAAATGTAGAGATCCCTCCTTGTAGCAAATGGGTGCTGCTACATATTACTGTAACATATCGAAGCTGCCAACAGGGGAGGGAGGGAGGGAGGGAGGGAGGGAGGGAGGGAGGGAGGGAGGG
>JANHMN010000020.1:21058365-21074318 GCA_030674055.1 Rhabdomys pumilio
GAGGGAGGGAGGGAGGGAGGGAGGGAGGGAGGGAGGGAGGGAGGGAGAAGGAAGAGAGGGAGGGAGGGAAGGAAGAAGTGAGAGAGGGAAGGAGGAAGGGAGGGAGGGGGAGGGAGGGAGGGAGAGAGGGAGGGAGGGAAGGAGGGAAGGAAGGAAGAAGTGAGAGGGAAGGAGGGAGGGAGGGAGAAAGAGAGGGAGGGAGGGAAGAAGTGAGACAGGGAGAGAAGGAGGGAGGGAGAGAGGGAGGGGGGGATGGAGGGAGGGAGGGAGGGAGGGAGGGAAGCATGACTGTGCTATTCAATGTTCCACTGATCTGGACCACTAAGAGCCTAAAATGAAGGGCTAGAGAGATGGCTCAGGAGTTAAGAGCACTCAGTGCCCCTGTAAAGGACCCCAGTTAATTTCCCTGGTCAAGTAACAACTACCTATAACTCCAGTTCCAGGGGAACTGATTTCCTCTTCTGGCCTGTGAAGGAACCACCTACCTTCACACGCATGTACGTATGCACACAGACACACACACAAAAATCAATCACAACAAGTCTAAAATGTCTGCAGTGTCTATGTATTCAACTAGAAACAACTGGACAATGCAGACATGTTACAGCATGACCCAGAGTGGGCTGCAGTGCGTGGTCTAATATCAATTCTGCCTCCCCAAAACAGGTTGCTTCCTGTGAGCCAGAAAGCACTGGGCTGGAGCAGAGTGAAACAGTAACCTTTCACAGAATGCCATTGCTTTGCAACAGATCAATAATCACCCAATTCCCTGCATCATAACCGATGCCTATGACAGCCTCTGTGGCCTCTGATGGGAGGCTGTCCTCATCTGTCTCCGTTGTGTACCAACTGTGTAGAGTACCCATGAAGGTAAGAAGAGGGTATTGCATCCTTTGTAGCTGGGGTTACAGATGGTTGTGAGCAGCCATGTGGGTGTTGGGGAATAAAACTAGTGCCTTATCTAAGGGCTGAGCTCTCTCTCCCCCCTTCCTGTGGGTTTGTAAATGGTATTACTGGCTATTACAAGAGAAGAGTCTATGGAATCACTCTAGACCCTACTTCTATACACATCTTTATTGCTGTTTTGTGGGGTTTTTTGTTTCTTTTGTTTGTGTGTTTTTGTTTGTTGTTGTTTTGTTTTTGTTTTGCTTTGTTTGTTTGTTTGTTGTTTTTTCTTTTTTCAAGACAGGACTTCTCTGTGAAGCCTTGCCTGTCCTGGAACCAGCTCTATAGACCAGGCTGGCCTCAAACTCACAGAGATTTGCCTGTCTCTGCCTCCCAAGTGCTGGGATTAAATAGACAGATCCACTGCCTGGCAGGACCTGGAATAATTAATTCCTTCTTTTAAAATAATAAATAAATAAATAAATAAATAAATAAATAAATAAATAAATAACTCTTTCTAAAGCTAAAACACATATTCACACTCTTCCACCAAGTAGTGTTTGTTGTTTTAAGTCCTTTGTAAATCAGAATTACCGGTACCCCCATATCATACCACCCCACAGAAGCTAGCCAGTGTGAAAGGGGTGCTTTGTATTTAGAGATAGAAGAGTATTCCGTAAGAAGATAGGATGTTAAGAAAAAGCCGTCACAGGGGACTTCACAGGTTAATACAAACAGATGACAGTCACCCCCAAGGAGCAGCACAAGCCTTACATTTGTGAGCCTTCAGTCCTTCGAAGGAAACCGGTCCAATCTCATAGTACTCATATTCCCAGGTGTAGTCGGAGTTAGATGGTGACTGTGGGGATGTCCTGTTGGAAGCCAACCTCTGGGCAGACATCTCCATCCTGCACACATGGAGAAAGGCAAGTGCAGAACTCGTCAGTTCATTCACAGATGTACAGCTACCCTGACTGATCTTGGATGCATTCAAGCGTTTGGGATCAAAGAGCTCCTCGCTCTTACCACTAGGTCACCAGCTGCCCACACCCCATAACATGCAGCCTTTATTTTCTTCCATTTCCCACTAGACTACATAGACACTCTGTGTGTGCTGTGAACTGTACTGAATGCTTGGCGTGCAATCACTGTGAACTCCTGGGAGATGAACAGGGAAAAGGAAAGAAGAAACTATGTCAGAACCTCGGAGATTGTACATCCGCCTCCCCACCTAGACCTGTGTGGAATAAGTAACATCAGTGTGAGACCTGAACTGCCAGTGTGTCTGTCTTGGGCACGGTGTGTAGCAGTGCAGATGTACAACCCAGATGTCAGGAAACGGGGTAAAAGGAGGCCATGCGCAACGGCAACTGAACCGTGGGGAAGATCCTCAGAGGAAGCCATACTTTCAAGATTTCCTAAATAACTTCTTTGTTTATTGGGTTATTTTAAATATCTTCTTTGGGAGATGTAAGACTGTGTGCTTGGGATAATTACAGACCGTGCAGCCTATGTGTAATTACATCTAATGTAAGTGTGACTCCCTGCTAGGGCAGAGCCACCAAAGTTATATAGATCAGAACCCTACAAACAGATGGACAAACAGAAATCATTTAGGAGAAAGTTTGGATAAAATACTAATCAAAATCAAGATCCCCTGAGCAATCTCCACCACTGCACTTCTGTCTTTAAAACAATTCTCTGGAACTTTGGCTGCCTGCCAGGGTCTTAGAGTCATCCCCAACCAACTTTAGGACAGCCACAGGGACAGCTAAGCAAAATCATTACCACCATTCTGGCCCAAGCCTCCTATCTCCCCTTTCATTGACTCATCTCTCCCAGTCCCTAGACCTGGGACCCACAGTGTTGAGGACTCAGAGTCAGCACAGAACACACCCAAACACCAAATCCTCAGCAGAAAAGACACTTATCACTCCAGAGGGGACAAACTGGGGGCTGCCTCTGGGTCAGGGAAAGATAGAAACAGGAGTCTCTGCAAGAGTGGCTTTAACAAACTAAAGGGGAGGTCTGTGCTAGGATGAATTGGGAAGTCCTGATTGAACATGATAGTCACTGTGGCCAAAGAATGAGTTACTAGACCTTGGTGCTTTGATAGCTGGACCTTGGAGTTTTTAGTCAGGCATAAGGAAGTGGCCAAATAGGGAAATAGACCTTGGTGGCTAACTTCAGGAATGTAAAGGAAAGGGCAAGACCTGCCAGTGCCTAGTTTGTAATGCTGGTGAGAGAGCCCTTCACAAACTATCCAATTCCACAATGTCCACAAAGTAAGGTGCTTACATAGAAAAAAAGGCTCCATAAACCAAAAGGTCCGCTGACCTTCACATAAGTTAAATGTTTGTTTGTTTTGTTTTTTTGTTTTTTGTTTTTTGTTTTTTGTTTTTTGTTTTTTCAAGACAGGGTTTCTTTGTATAGTCCTGGCTGTCCTGGAACTCACTCTGTAGACCAGGCTGGTCTCGAACTCAGAAATCCGCCTGCCTCTGCCTCCCAAGTGCTGGGATTAAAGGCGTGCGTCACCACTGCTCGGCAAGTTAAATGTTTAATTACCCATCCCATGTCAGTTTAAACTAATGTAAAACCATTACCACATGTGGTGGTTAATCTCATCAACTTGACTGGATTTAGAATCACCATGGAAACACAATTCTGGGTATAACTATGGAGATGTTCTCAGACAGGCTTAAGTGAGAAGGGATGACCCATCAACAATTAGGTGATGTTGGGCCATGGCTGGGGTGCCAGACTGAATGAAAAAGGAGAGAGCAAGCCAGGCACTAGCATGGCTCTGTCTCTGCTTCCTAGCTGTGGATGCAGTATGAACAAGTGCCTCATGCTCCCCACCATGTCTTGCCTACCGTTAAACTCCGAGTCAGAATAAAGCTGGCTGCCCTTACTTTGTTTCCCCGGGTATTCTGTCACAGAACCAAGAAAAATAATAGATGCAGAAGGTTGGTACCATAGAACAGGGCCTGCTGTCATAAACCTGGCCCTGTGGTTGTTCAGCATCTGACTCCCAACCTCCCTCTCTTCTTCCCTCCCTCCTCTTCTCCCTCCCTTGTAGTTATCTCTTTTTACCCCAATCATAGTTCTAAACATAATCCCCCTCCCCAAACTGTTACTATATATGTCTATCTTCTCTGCCATTACAGCTTTGGCTGTAATGTCAGCTGCCTTCCTGCTGACTGGCTCAAAGTGGGGGCAAGGCCAACTTTCAGGGGCCTGATTCTTTCCCCTTCCCACTGTTTTCTGCCTTATAAGCTGTGTGCTGCCCTGACTGGCCCAGGCTCCAGCCGGCCAGCTCCATAGTTCCCAGTCACCAGGCCAATGCCAACCATGTATGCTTACAAGCAGACATTTCAGACTTTCCAAATTGTCACCAATAACTTATTTTTTATATAACATACGTCACATATTTTGGGCCTTATCAAAAAATCCTGTGTTTCAATTTAATGTCTTTTTTTTGGTTCAAAAAAGTTGTTCTCAGGATTTCGAAAGTGACCAACAACCAGCTTTTCTCCTTCATTAACAAAGTAATTCATGACTCAAGGCTAATTAACATCACTCTTACAGCTCTTGCTACAAACCTAATTTCGAAGGGAAAATCTTTTTTTTTTTAATAGGTTGGCAAATTAAGTTGTTAATGTTACTAAGTCTCATGATATTAACCAACAAAATAAACTGAAAAAAAAAAAAGTAAGAAAAGAACATTCCATGGATGGAACAAGACGTTTCTTAAAGGACTCTCTGAGAGCTCCGACTTCAACCTAAGCTAAGATGGCGGGAGGCAATGCTGGGAAGCCAGAGTGAGCTCCCGGTCTGAGTAAGCTACGTGAGGTAAGTGGGAGATGAAACAGTGCGGATGACTGTGTGTTCAGTGATTGACAGCTACTTTGATTTGCTTCTGGTAACATTTACAAACACCAACCAAAGAGATAGTGTTCAATCAGAATGGGCAGCTGGCAGACTGGAATGTGTTTAAAACTCTTTGTGCTTTGTGCCTACGCTATATCTAAATGTCAAAAAAATAAATTATTGATTTTTACAAATATTGGCCTGCTCATTCTAATATTTATACTTTATTTTATACGTTTTCCTCTTGGGAAAAACTACCTGCTGGGTAACCACCATCTCAAACACGGTCTTTAAATTGAACTGCAAATAGCTTTCTTTCAGCCACCACCTTCATGTCTTTAAAAATACACTGTTTTAATCATTCTAATTTCAAGATGTCATATATGAAAGTGTTACTTCAAGCACAAGGGACAAAACTGGAAGGTTTGGACTGGATGGCAGTGGCTAATAAATCCATACACTTGGAAATTCCTTCCTTGAGCCTCTGGGAGCTATTTCTCCCTCCTGTAAGCCTGTCTTTCTGCTTATTCAACCTCACCATTATCAAACAGAATTTCAACTCTTAACCACAGGCCTCCAAAAGCTACATCTGGGGTGGGATTCAGCAAGCGGCTCCTGGCCAGTAGCCCGTCAACCATGGACATGTGTAAGTGTAGAGAGGAAAGAAGTCACAAGCCCCAAACTAAAATTATCTAGGCTATTTAGCTTTTTAATAGTCAATCCATTAACTTCTCTTGGTATTATTGTGCCTAAAACTGTACACTGAAATTATCTCCAGAGACATATATAAAAAAAACCAATTCTTTTAAGACTTACCTTCACCCTCTAAGGCCCCACCCACTTCACTCCTTCTTCTTAACAAATTGAATCCAAAAGTTTCACAACTCTTCATCTACACAGGTCACTCCTTAAATATGTTTTTATTCTCAACTCCATAGCCTCTCCTTCCGTTCTGCAAAGTGATCTATCCAGAATGCTGTCAATCATGCTACTTGGATTCGTGAACACACAGATACTGGACTACAACCCAGAGACCGACAACCAGTTAAACATAGGATAAAGGTGGGAAAGCTCAACCTAACTCCCCATATCTATGTCCTTGTTTAGCTCAAAGCACTCAGACTTGAGTCGCCAACCCCTCCTGTGCTCTCAAGTCATTTTATGTATTTGTAGACAACGACAACAACAAAATCTGGCAATGTTGGATTATGGCTTGTTTCTTTAAGACACTGGTTATTCTGAGGCCAGATTTCACAGCCTAAAGAAATCATGTCCTGTCAGTCTCCTGAGGACATTGAAATGTACAGGTCTCAGCAGGAAAATGCAAACCTGAGGAGACCTGACCTCCATGAAGCCCTGGTCCCTAACAGATGGTAGCAGTGACAGAGCAGTGTAAAGATGCATGTCCCTCCTGTTAGTATTCTGTCTAAACTCCACCTCCACAGTTACCTGGCAACAGCCAGGTATGCTCCTCCCCACAGTTACCTGGCAACAGCCAGGTAGGCCTGGTCCACTATAAAAGGGGCTGCTTGCCCCCTCCTCTCTCTCTCTTACTCTTAATCTCTTACCCTCTAGCCTCTCTGTCCCCTCCCCACCTTCTCTTCCTCTCTCTCCACGTGGTCATGGCCGGCCTCTACTTCTCTTCTTCCTCTTCTTCCTGTCTTCTTCCATCTTCTTCCCCCACCTTTGCCCTATCTCCTGAATAACCCCCCCCACCTTGGAGCTGTGTGGTCTGGAGTGGTCTGAACTGCAGTCGGACTTCTAACAACTAACACCTCCATCTCTGCAGTCCTTGACCTTGAGCTATGTCAGGCTCGTGATGCCTTTAAGCCATGGGTTCCCCTGCAAAACATTATAAAAGTCAATCATTCTCTTTGTTGCCAGGGATGTGGACCTTCCTGATGGCTCACTCTAGGACCTGGGGTCCTTCCTAGAGACACAAGCAAGTGAAGAGCCTGTGTTTTCTCAGAAATTCAATATGAAACCTGTCTCCTGAGGTGGCTGTCTCTCTCACACACCCACTTCCTCATCTCTATTTAACGAGGACAATATGAAAATGTGTACTTTGGCAAGGTGAGGCAGGTGAATGCAGACAAAACTGTAGGCAGGGTAGCCAGTACGGATGTGTTATTAAACAGGTTAATGCAATTAAGGAGAAGCCAGACAACATCTGGAGGTATCAGGACACAGCAGCATCTTCCACATGATGGTTTGACAGGCATAAAAAGTAAAAGAGCAACAGGGCCATGGAGGCTTGGACCAAGGTTCCAGGAAGCTACTGAGGCCAGCAGAATAGAGCAAGATCAGATTCCCTGTAAAGAGGCCCAGAGAGGCTACTATGTGAATCAGGAAAGTAGATGTTTAAGTCACAATGGAAACTCTCTCTCTCTCTGTCTCTCTCTAGTGAAGATTCAGGGTGAGATTAAGAAATAGCATACATTGTTACTATTTCCTAAGAGCCCTTCTGGAACAGAAAAGCCACTGTGTTTATTCTTTGGATATCACCAACTCCTTGGCCAGCTAGTTCCTACCAAACCTACCTGTGGTTAACCAACTTATGTGTTCTGGGCAAAGGAAGAAAATTAAAAGTAACACATATGGGATGTTGCTTAATAATCACCTGCCCTGGGCTCAAATCTCCAGAGCAACAAAAAGGAAGAAAAAGAAGACAATTTGGAGAGAAATTATTTATAATGAAAAATAGCTCAAACGATGGTGATTTGGATGTTTAAAAGCTGTAATTATCAGTATTTGCATCTCGGGATTCCTGCTACTTAACTGACTTACAACTTAGAAATACGGTAATGATGGTTTCTTTTTAAGACCACTACAATGCAGTGTCCTTTGATCAATGCAAGTTGACACTGAAGCCAATGAAATAAACAGCGGAGGGAGACAAAAAGATAATGTTAAGTACACGAAACAAAGAAAATAGAAGTGGAGAATGTTGTTCCTCCCCTCGAAGCGGCACACCACAAACACACAGCCGCCCTCCCCGCAGCCTGGCAGCCCAGCAGCAGGTACACAGCAGAGACCAACAGGATTAAAGTACTCTCTCTCACAGGGCCCTAGGCTGAAGCTCTCTGGTGTCAGAAAACCCACTGTCGACAACATATTTGTACAAATGTTTCTTTTCTCCTGCATACTATTTGCTTTCGCCTAAATAAGCTATTTAGGGATAGATCAGTCAACCCTATTACTTTCGAGTGCTATGATCCTAAAAGAAAGAATTTATGATGGGAGAAGAAGCAGAGACCTAGCATATCAAACCAGGTGGTGAATGATAAAAATCAGCCACGAGGTCCTGCAGGAAGGCAAAAGGAAAAGCCTTTCCCACCCAGCCAGCTACAGTTGTAGAAGTTGTTGGGGAGGGGGGAGAGGGGGAGAAAAGGGGGGAGGGGTGTCTTGTTTTCACTGTCTGTTTCCTTTTTGCTTTTGACTCCCAAAGGTAAACTTGAGGACAGAACCTGTGGTCTCATTAAAAAGCCATCTGGTACCCTTGGAAAAGTCCAGCAGGCAAAGTTTTTCCATCCAAGTCCCAGGGTAGGGGTTTAGGACAAACAAGTAGAAGACAGGTGAAGTAGCATTTTAATTTGCCTGCTACAGATGCCCAGGGCTGTCTCTGAGCTTGGCTGAAAAGGGAGCCAGACCTGTTGGCTATTTGGAAGTTGCTATTCTGTCTGTTTGTCTGCGAAGCTTGCTGGTTCAGGAATAGTGACGCCCTGACACCAGGACTCACACCAGGGAGCTAAATAAGGTGGTAGTGCTCTCTGAATATACAGCCAGGGATCAGGAGGTGTCCACCTTGGTGCTCTGCTGCTCTAGGCATTTAATGTAAGTCAGATTGCCCGCATATCATTAGAGTCCTTAAAAATAACCTTGCTGATGGGAAACACATCCCAAACAAGCTTCCTGGAGTGGCAGAGAGATGAATTGTTCTTTTAAGCAGCAGAAAGCACTGTTGACAACAAAGGCAATAACAACAATTAGGACTACATCTTAAAACCACACTGGAAAAAGGGTTAGCTTTTTCAGGTGCACCCAGGTAGTTCCAGAAAAACCCATGGTGGAAAACGGCTAGCAGTAAGAACCCTCCATCACCTCTTCCTCCTCCCACACCACAACACTTTTTTATTGGCTCCTCTGACTCTTTCAGCCCCCAAACTAGCTCCCCTTGCTCCTCCTGGGCATTCCTTTCTTTCTTAAAAGCAAGCGTGTCTCCCCATCTCCCAAACGTGTAACTTCCCTGATGGATCAAACCAAGAAAAGGGGCTCATTATGTCCACCCTTCTACTATGAAGATGCTTACACCAACAGGCCAGTTAGATGACCTTCATTTTCATGTTAATGTAAACATCTGTGGCTTCCAATAGTCTTGGGTGACCCCTATGAAAGGGTCATTTGACTCTCAGGTTAAGAACTACCTGTCAAGTTTTATGCCATCTCCTGCTGTTTAACAGAAAACACTCTACACTGTGACTGACAACAAACACGTTTCAGAACATACCTCATACCTCAGGCTCTACCCTTGTTCGACAGGGTACATCTGGGACTGGTTTCAGAGCAGGCGAGCACACACACACACACACACACACACACACTCCATGTACACACACTCCATGTGTTCGCACGAAAAATAATAAAGTTTTGTTTAAATAAAAATGGACTAAGAAAGTTCACAGGCCTGGGTCATAGACACGCTGATGCACTATGGAATCTCATGATGTTAATGCTTTACACAGTTATGCTTCTCTTCTTTCAAGCCTGAACGTGAGAGGAAAATAATAAGCCTTCATTCTAATAGAGACTTTAGATGCGCATCCAAAGGGAAGCCATGCACACACAGGCGGTATACTAAAAATAAACCACGGAAGCTTCATTTGGAGAAGACTCCTTGGGAGGTGCTGAGGCACGGTCCTGAGATACACTAAGAAGTAGAAGCATGGTGCTCCAGCCTCTCCATAGGCTCATGTGTCTGAACACTTCTTGCCTAGGTCGTGGCACTATTTGAGGATGTAGAATCTTTAGAAGATGGAACCTTGATGGAAGAAGGACCAAAGACAGACAGACAGAGTCTCTCTCTCTCCCTCTCTCTCTCTCTCTCCCTCTCTCTCTCTCTCTCTCTCTCTCTCTCTGTGTGTGTGTGTGTGTGTGTGTGTGTGTGTGTGTGTGTGTGTGTGTTCCGTAGTGCAGCTGACTCAACTTCCTGTTCACTCTGCTTCCTGACTACTGATAAAACAATATGAGTTTTGGCTCCTGTACCCAAGCCTTCTCCTCTAGGATGGAAGGCGTGCCCTTGAACTATAAGCTAGGATAAGTCCCTTCCCCTTTAAAGAATAAAAAGAAAGAAAACACTTTTTTTAAAAAAAAAATAATAGGGGGCTGGAGAGATGGCTCAGCGGTTAAGAGCTCTGACTGCTCTTCCAGAGGTCCTGAGTTCAATTCCCAGCAACCACATGGTGGCTCACAACCATCTGTAAAGGGATCTGAGGCCCTCTTCTGGTGTGTCTGAAGAGAGCCACAGTGTAGTCACATATATACAATAAATAAATAAATCTTAAAGAAAAAAAATAAATAATAGTACTGGTAAAAAGTGCATCTCAGTCAGTGCTCTGAGGTGGGGGTTGAGAGCCTTCCAAAACAAGAGTAGTGTGAGAATAAATTGTAAAAATGAAATTTTAGGTCTCAACATGAAAGATTCTTAGGTCCAGAGTTTCAATTTACACTCAAGTGTTAGCTGCCCCTGGGGTGCATACCAGGGACTTGAACTAACGTTTCGAAAGAACAAAGGACCCAAGATAGAGACAATAAAACACCTGGGTGAGCAAAGTCACTTAAAGAATTCTTCAAGCAGAGATACAGATGTAAATTGGGAGTGAGATACAGATGTAAATAGGGACGGAGACTGGGAAGGAAACCAAGCTTGAGAATGGATGTTAAAATCGGCCTTTGTAGTTATTGATTAAGAGGTAAAACTGCCTTTATGAGCCTTGTGAATATTGGTATATAAACGGCCTCAACTCTGATTCAGCACTCTCTTTTGCCTGCACACAAGGGAGTCCTGGTGCACCAGTATCAATAAACCTCATGTTATTACAATGAATCCTGCCTGCGGGTTCTCTGTGAGAGCATGTCCCTTGGTTTTGGATACTTAGAGTCCAACAGTAGCTTAGGGAATGGAGGGCAATACTGAGCCAACCAGGTACCTCGTATAGCCTCCAGGCCACAACCAGTCTTTCTTCTTTCCATAGCTTGGGGTTGAAGAATCTCTTTGGGGGATCCCCCTTTTTCCATCTTGGAGAATCACGAACAGCTGGAGACCATCTGTGTTTAGACTAGACCAGTTCTGAAAACTCAAGTGGATTCTTAAATTGTTTATTTTTAAGCTACTACTACATCTGTGTGATAGCCTCCTATGGCTTAAGTACTCACCTGTGCTGAGAGCAGGCGTAAAGAACTTAGAGGGACTTGGTGACTTCTAGATGAATGGTCTATGAAAAGTACTAACTTGTTTCTTATGTATGTCATTAACTATACATGTGCATCTATCTTCAAAAGTTATGGGTATGTATGTGAGCATCTGAGCACATGTATGTGTGTGTGTGTATACAGTAGATACATAATAGGTAATAGTGATCAATAGTAAATTGATAGATGATGCTAGTGAGCAGATAACTGACATGATCAACAGATAGATGAAAGAGATAGACATGGAAAGACACAGATGAGTAATAAACAGATATGACACGTACAGACTGAATCTTGACCACCTTATAGTTTATACATCAAAGCCATAACTGCTGACACTTGAATGTGACTACATGGGAAACAGTGAGTTAAATGGAGTCCATCTGATGAATATCCTGAAAGAGACGGAGACATACAGGGCACACACAGAGGGACTACATGTGAGCGGACAGCAAAAGGACAATTATCAGAAAGCCACGGACAGAGGCTTGTGCCGAGGTCTTCCCTTATGGCCTTCGGTGGAGCATACATGTCAGTTGTTTAAGCCTCCCCCCACCCGCCTGTGATATTTTATAGTGCAAGCAAACTTATGTAAGTCCTGAATTAATTTGAGGAAAACACTGTTCTCTTTGATGAATTAACGTGTCATTAGAAACGAAATTATCATTTAACTGAATTAAACTGAATTTGAAAGTCCATTATTCCTGACTCACTTTATCCCAATCATTCTTAAGGTAATGAAACAACAAACACACTTTTGAAAAGAAAGCTCTTTCCAAACTGTCATTAATCCACCCTCTTCTGTGCCACTTTCAACAGGTACATAAATTTCCCATGAGAATGTGCTAAGGAGTGCCTGCTCTAAACAAGTTAAAATTAGGAGAAAGTTCAAATCAAAACACTGTGAGCTTACCATGAGAGACTCAGTGGAGATCAAAACATCCAGGCCTGTACATTCTAGAATTCAGACTTAAATATGGAATTGTTCTCACCCCTGCTGACCTTCAGCTCTCAAACACCCAGACACACATGCACACAGGCATACACAGAGGAAGACAGACACATGCACACAGTCATATGCACACACACACACACACACACACACACACACACACATCAGTAAAGGACACCATGGCAGCATGATGACATAGAAAACAAATACAAAAGTATCTTTAAGAAAAAAGGCTCAGGACTAGAGAAAAGGTTCAGCTGTTAAGAGCACCCAGGATCAATTTCTAGCACCTATATGGCAGCTCACAACTGTCTGTAACTCTAATTCCAGAGGCTCCAACACCCTCACATAGACATACATGCAGGCAAAACAGCAATGCACATGAAATAAAAATAAAAATAAATTTTAAAAGAAAATAGTCTCGGTATAGTATAGAAACCCAAGCTGAGCACAAAGATGGTCCTCAAAGTTTCTGCCCATTTTCTTTTATCTCCAAACTTTCCAGACTCTGATCTTCCCTTCTCTTGAGAACCGAGTGGACATGAAAAGTTTCCTCCTTTGGGATTGAAATACTTCATTTTGCAGGGAAGCTCCTTAAACAAAAAGGTAAACAAATCGAGGCCAGTGGTGGCACACACCTTTAATTCCAACACTTGGGAGGCAGAGGCAGGGGGATTTCTTCGAGGCCAGCCTGGTCTACAGAGTGAGTTCCAGGACAGCAAGGACTACACAGAGAAATCCTGTCTCGAAAAAACAAAACAAAAACAAACAAACAACAAAAAAAAATCAATTCAGGAAGTCCCTGAAACTGACTAGATTCCCTCCCAACTTTCCAGAGTAAACAATAAAAGCTAGGCATTACCCTCAGACCCTAGAGAACTAAGCTACAAAGACTGGACAAAGCAGAAAACACCTGAGCTGCCTTGAAGAAGTTTAGACCCCGGTTGTGTGAGAAGGACATTCCAGCCCCTTGAGCTGCCTGCAGGCTGTGCAGTGTGCTCCAGTCTCCCAGCTTTGTGAGCCATCACCCATGATGGGGTGGGCCTTGGTGATGCAGCTGTCTTTGAGTTACTTCTGTTCCTATAAGTAACCCCTCACCCATACTCCTGTAAGTAACCCCAATAAAACTCATTGGTTCACTAAGTTGCACTTTGGTGGTATCCATACTTTGGTCTATTTTGGGCTCCCTACCTAGGGTGAGTAGATGTATGTGTTTCATCTCCCTGGGAAGAGTTTTGTCACACAACAGGGGCATAGCACCACCTCTACTCTACCATGGTACCCTGCCCAACTACCTCAGCACATGGGATCTCTTCCCTTTTCTCAAATTCCATAAGGAATTACTTGAATTTCTTACTCAAGAGAGAGTATGGTAGTTTGAGTGAGAAATGTCTACCATAGAGTCAAGTATTTGAACAATTGGTCTCCAGTTTATATTTTCACTGGGGAGATCTGGCAGGTATGGTCTTACTAGAAGATGTATGTCACTTGGTTATACTACCTCACTCAACTGGGAGTTTGTTCTCTCTACTTTGAGTCTTCTGTTAAAGACAAAACTCCTAAGATAAGGACAAAAAAAAAGATGGAACTCCTGCCACCGTGTCTACTACTTGCTGCCATGGCTCCCTGCCATGATTGATTCTTATCTTTCTGGAACTGTAAGCCCAAATAAACTCTTCAAGTTGCTTTTGTTCATAGTATTTTATTGTAGCAACAAAAAAAGTAGCTAACGGGGACAGCGTGAATCCAACTCCCAGGAGATGAGCCTGTGGTTTACCAAGTACTCATGCTGATTTATATAGCTGTAGCTCTAAACCACTGTAGCCAGGTGAAATAAAACTTTAAACATAGGCCATTTGTGTGGCCCTGGGGAAGCACTCTGTAAGTTTTAATTATTGGAGTTTTTGAAACGTTTGGCACAGACTATAGTAAGTGGAATAGGCTATATCTGAAATCACTTGGAAGGTGACTTGTCAAAAGTAGCTTAGTTTATATTTCTCTCCAGTGGTATCCATTTCCAAACTGCACACAACACTCCTACAGCCCTGAGGCAAATCGTTCTGTTGACAGGTGAGTACAAGGGGGAAGGATCAGATCTTGTATACATAGGAGGTTGAGACAGTGCAGCAGAAGCGCTCAGACACAAGGACCAGCTTCTCGGTCTGATGTTCTGACAGAAGAGTTGGGCATTGTTAACTTTCTCCATTTGCCTGACCCTCAGCCACCTTAGTGAAACTGCTGATAAGAAGCAAGCCAGTCAGAGCCTGAGTGAGCAAGGGTAGTGCTGGCTTCCAGCACCCTACTCCTTCATCTTACAGGTAAGACCTGACCAGAAGGGAGCAAGGTGGGGCCTTGCAAAATAACCGCTAGAAAGTAGTGCCTGCCGAGTGTCTGAGGGTCCCCGAGTCTCCAAACATACGTAGCTCGTCTTCTTTGGGTGTCATTTTGATTCAGAGTTGATGGGCTGCTTTCTATGGTAGATAAGTAACAGCAGATAGTAAGCATAAATATCTATGTGACTGTCCATGGAGACCATCATCTTGCTTCTGGCACCCCAAGCTCAGCCTCAGATTCCCAGGAATACAGGTTAACTCCCCCTGCACCATTAGGCTGTGTAAAAATTTGAAAATACTGACATAAATATGACAGAGGCTTGCTGTCCAGAGCTTCATCTCGAATGTCTGCTTTTTCTGAGTCGTGTTAATGTGTGTGGGTTTCAGGGGAAGAAAGGAAAGGTTTATGGTCACATTCTCTTATGAATGAGAGGCATCACCTCATGTCTCTTTCTTTACCCACCAGGCACTGCCAGTCCACCATAGGCAGCAGTACTCTCACCAGCCCTGCTTCCCATGACAGTTGTGTTGCTGTTACGAGGACATGTGTGAGGAAAGTAAATGCACCTTTGAGGAGATGATTATTTGAAGCATGTCCATCATTTTCACCTGAAGGGTTATGACATTTTAGTGATGTCCTCTAGTCAGGGAAGTAATGATATAGGTCTTGGTAGCAGAAATCATAGTTAAACTTGCAGTTTTAACATCTCACAAAGAGATTCTCAACCTCTGTTTTTTCACTCACATCTAAACAGCATGATCAAGGACCGAACAAGCGTGTGCACAAGGAAGGGGGAACAAGAGTTAACGTCTCACATGCTTTCTCCTTCTTTCTAGTAGGAATAAATACTTTTCATACTCCAGTAGAGGAAAAAAAAAAGAACACTTTGTACCTTGGCATAAATCAAAAAATAACAGCATTGAGAGCCTAGGAGTTAGACGGACTCCCTGTTAGGCAGCCAGACCAGGAGCAGGACCATGCCTAGTTAAGGAAGGTGGTAAGTTTCCTGAGCCTCCTGACTTAAGACAAAAGCTGGGCAGCTTTTGTGTCCCACCAGCAGGCCCCCTGCTGATGGACTGGTTCAACAAGTTCAAGGCTAGATCAGAACGTGTACAAACATCCTTTCCTCACCAAATTTGAACAAGGTGGGTCTATTCAGCTATCTCATGAATTGCATGTTCAGAAGGCACATATGCAGGTTCAACGGATCTCTTTGAAGACATCTCTTCAACAGCCTCTTCTCTCAATGCTTATATTACTATTCATCTTTTATGTCTTTGTGGTACTGGGGATGGAATACAGGGTCTCACTTATGGTAGACAAGTGTTCTGTCACTGAGCTATACGTTGTCTCTCTGTGTCTCTGTCTCTGTCTCTCTCTCTCTCTCTCTCTCTCTCTCTCGTGTGTGTGTGTGTGTGTGTGTGTGTGTGTGTGTGTGTGTGTG